>CM061751.1:63394778-64594778 GCA_030979885.1 Lolium multiflorum
TTGGTACATCCACCCACACGATCCAAGCTCCGCGCCCTAAATCACCGTGATCACCTTCGCGTGAGCACCATGCAAGCGGATGCCTTCGCCGACTTCGCCATAAACCAGTCACCTTCACGCCCGACTTCGCCATAAACTACTGCTAACGCGGTATCCTTCACCGAATCCCTTGCGGTAACGGTCACCTTCACTAACGCTAGCTTCCTCTGCGAGCAGTCGATTCGCCGTCTCCGCGTTAGCCTTGCAATATGAGATTCTCATACCGTCCACAGCGCCAACAGTTGTCCTTTGTAGCGTTAGATGTGATGTTTCTTTAACCATGTTTGTATGATTGTTACTGAATCATATATAGTTAACTTTCCTTGATGTGTTGCTTAAGCATGATGTTTGTTAAATATTATGCGATTACAAAAGCATTATCGTTAGCTACCATCTGTTCATTCTCTTGTTACCTGTTATTGCATCCATATTAATAGCCTTATACCCATTCATTTGCTGCCTACTGTTTTTGTACTGCATGCTATTGTCGCACTGCTTTTATAGTCATGCTATGGGCATTTCCAATCTGCTTGTTCTTATACCACGTCATTAGCTCACCGCTAGCTGTTTTCTCGTGTCTGCTATTCTCACACTGCTTTTATAATCATGCTATGTGCATTTCCAATCTGCTTGCTCTTATACCTCGTCTTTAGCTTATATAGTTATTGCTGCGTGCATGTCTGGTCTTTGTATTATCGTAGACTGACTTGTCAATGTTATTTTTCCTAGGGATTGATCATGCGAACCACTTATTAGAACATCCAACATTAACAGCGGGGACGCTAGGTAAGGTTGGAATCTGAGTTCGTGGTTGGTAATTTTGGCAGTTTACTTCCGTTATTATCTATAACCTATATGCATTGTTCCTTATGCAAGAGATTAACACTTGGAACCCTGCCATAGCAATGCCATTCATGCTTTACTATGTTTCTGCCTATTTGATATGCTTGTCTTGGAGAAACTGCGAAGGTGATTTGAACCTGACATTTGGTCATTCTTAATGCCAGTTTACTTTATGTGGAAAACCTTGGCATTACCCTACTCTAAATCTGAATGTCTGAAATTCGTATCTCATGCAAAGCAACATCTAGTTGGTTTTAATCTGATATCTGGTAAATATTGGCTTATTCATTTGGCAGCTCAAGTTTTTTGTTATTTGAAACCAGCTGACTTGGTCTTAAATGTGATATCTAAACACAGATTAAGGACAATGGAGCAGGAGGATTAGCATTTCACTTGATGGCTGAACCTAAAATGACAGGCATGTTGACCACGACTAGTGCACGCAAGAGAAGGACCTGCAGCGAGCCAGTATGTGCTTAGTACATGCATCTTATCTTATCTTGTGCTTATTTCTGCTACATGCTGTTATCTGATCTCTACATTGCGTAATACATGTTTGAATAGTTAATTGTTGTAACTATGTTTGCAATGTTACCAGAATGCAGTTTTAATGAAGCAGTCATCATTAGAAGATAGTCGCCAAAAAAGGATCTGTAGCGACCCTGTGCAACATTATGATGTAAGTTTGTGCTTAGTACAAGTTCCATACATTGTCTCATTTATGCAACTTGTTATTATCTTATATCTACATTGCATAATAAATGTTTGCATAGTTCATCGTTTAACTCTTTTTGCATTATTATCAGAATGCAGTTGTGATGAAGCAATCTTCATTAGAAGTGAGGCCCACAAAAAGTTCTGATCTTTCTTCTGATGCATCTTCTCATAGCCGTCAACCTAGACCATTTCTTTCATCAAACAGTAAATATCTCAAGGTTGTACTTTATAAAAGACATGGTATTGCTGCTTTAAGATCTGTAGCTGATATGTTGACAAAGAGTACACAAGATTCAATCAAGGCGATTGCCAAATGTCAACGTGTTATTGATGATGCTAATAGAAGTCCTCAATGATTCTATGTAATTTTTTTATTTGGGCACATTAATTGCCTTGTAATTTTCCTACTTGTTTTATTTGTGTATGTAATTGTGTGTATCATTGATATCAGATTTTAGGCTCATGAAATTTAATGCAAGTTGACTAGTCAAACAAGTAGGGCCCTACAACTGATTGGGCCGGCCCACTTACAGTAGTGTGGGACCCACTTTCATTTTGGGCCACTTCTTTGGTAGGCCAGAGCAGGTTACCGATAGTGGGCTCACATACTTATTGGGCCGGCCCACTATCTTGTTGGGCCGACCCACTTGCTATATGTGGTCCCACATGGTAAATGGGCCAGCCCTTTAACTGGAAAGTGGGACCCTGTGTTTTTGGCCCGACCCACTATCTTGTTGGGCCGACCCACTTTCTATGGTGGAACCCACATACTAAATGGGCGGCCTTTTAACAGCTGGAAAGTGGGGTGATGTCTACTCAGCTTCTTTTCTGTGGGCGATGTTGGACACTCAAGAGCCCGGAAGGTTTGTAGAACAGCGGCAGTTTTCCCTTAAATGGATCACCCAAGGTTTTCGAACTCCGGGAGGAAGAGGTCAAAGATATCCCTCTCAAGCAGCCCTGCAATTCACAAAGCCAGAAGTCTCTTGTGTCCCCAACACACTAATAGGTGCACTAGTTCGACGAAGAGATAGTAAAATACAAGTGGTATGAATGAATATATATGATGATGGTACGGCGCCGAGAAAATAACTAAGTACCGAGTTGATGGTAGCAGCATTGTAGGAAGTAAACAAGCGGTAATGCTGTGATAATGCTGCGATAAACGATGAAACAACGTGATACGAGTATTTAGGAACAAGGCCTAGGGATTAGACTTTCTTAGTGGACACTCTCAACATTGATCACATAACAGAATAGATAAATGCATACTCTACACTCTCTTGTTGGATGATGAACACATTGCGTAGGATTACACAATCCGGAGTTAACAAGCTCCACAATTCAATATTCATATTTAAATAACCTTAGTGCATGAAAGATCGACACGACTAAACCAAGTACTAACATAGCATGCACCCTGTCACCTTCACACCATGTAGGAGGAATAGATCACGTCAATACCATAGTAATAATTAACTTCATAATCTACAAGGGTCTCTTATAATCACCAGCTCGCCCAGTGATACTAACATGGATGCACACAACATCACCATTACATAGTGCGGAGGAATAAAACTACTTTAATAACATCACTAGAGGTAGCACATAGATAAATTGTGATACAAAACACATTGCAATCATAAAGAGATATAAATACTTCACTATGCCATTCATAACGGTGAATAAGTATTCTGTGAAATATAACCTAAGAGACCCACACGGTGTGCACACACTGTCACCTTTACACAAGTGGGACAAGGAGTCTCGGAGATCACATAAGTAAAACCCACTTGACTAGCATAATGACATCTAGATTACAAGCATCATCATATGAATCTCAATCATGTATGGCAGCTCATGAGTATTGTATTGAAGTACATAGGAGAGAGATTAACCACATAACTCGTGCAGCCAGGAGGCCTCGATGGAGAACATACTCCCTCCACATGGGAGCAGCCGCGTTGATGAGATGGCGGCAAAGATGGCAGCGGTGTCGTGGAGAAGCCTTGGAGGCACTTCCCGTCCGTGGCGTGCGGAGAACGAGACTCTTGTCCCAGAGATCTTGGCCCCGCGGAATGGCGGCGGCTGCAGAAGGTTTTGCGTCTTAGTGGCTTTTAAATCCAGGGTTTTAGGTGGGGACTTATATAGGCGAAAGGGCAGCCTGGAGAGGGAACTGGTGAATGACCCACACCTAAACTGGCGCAGCCCCTACAATAGCGCCGAGGTATTTGTGTGGGGCCCTAGGAGAAACTCTCTGGCGCTCTCGGGTGTTCTGGAAAACCGTCCAAAAATAGGATCTTTAGACATTGATTTGTCAGTCGAGAATATTTCCTTACTAGGATTTGTGAAACCAAAAACACAGCAACTGGCCCTTCGGCATCTCGTCAATAGGTTAATTCCGGAAACATAATAATGACATATAATTTGTATAAAACATGTAGGTATCATGGCAGCATGGAACATAAGAAATTATAGATACGTTGGGCATCAGCATCCCCAAACTTGGATTACTGCTCCGTCTTTGAAAGCGAAATTGTGATAACAAGATAATTTCGAAGTGACATGCGAGTCATAAACTTGATCATATTGTAAACATATGTAATGAATGCAGCGATCAGAACAATGGTAATGACATGAGTAAACAAATGAATCATAAAGCAATGACTTTTCATGAATAGTACTTCAAGGCAGGCATCAATAAGTCTTGCATAAGAGTTAACTCATAAAGCAATAATTTAAAGTATAGACATTGAAGCAACACAATGGAAGATTAAGTTTCAGCGGTTGCTTTCGACTTATAACGTATATCTCATGGATATTGTCAATGTAAAGTAATATAATAAGTGCAATATGCAAGTGTAGGAATCAATACACAGTTCACACAAGTGTTTGTTTCTTGAGGTGGAGAGAAATAGGTAAGCGACTCAACAATAAAAGGTAAAGAAAGGTCCTTCAAAGAGGAGAAAGCATCGATTGCTATATTTGTGCTAGAGCTTTTATTTGAAAGCATGAAACAATTTTGTCCAACGGTAGTAATAAAGCATATGAGTTATGTAAATTATATCTTACAAGTTGCAAGCCTCATGCATAGTATACTAATAGTGCCCGCACCTTGTCCTAATCAGCTTGGACTACCGGATCATCGCAATACACATGTTTCAACCAAGTGTCACAAAGGGGTACTCCATGCCGCTTGTACAAAGGTCTAAGGAGAAAGCTCGCATTTTGGATTTCTCGCTTTTGATTATTCTCAACTTAGACATCCATACCGGGACAACATGGACAACAGATAATGGACTCCTCTTTAATGCATAAGCATGTGGCAACAATTAGTGTTCTCATATGAGATTGAGGATATATGTCCAAAACTGAAACTTCCACCATGATTCATGGCTTTAGTTAGCGGCCCAATGTTCTTCTCTAACAATATGCATGCTCTAACCATTAAGGTGGTAGATCTCTCTTACTTCAGACAAGACGGACATGCATAGCAACTCACATGATATTCAACAAAGAGTTGATGGCGTCCCCAGGAGCATGGTTATCGCACAACAAGCAACTTAATAAGAGATAAAGTGCATAAGTACATATTCAATACCACAATAGTTTTTAAGGCTATTTTGTCCCATGAGCTATATATTGCAAAGGCGAATGATGGAATTTAAAGGTAGCACTCAAGCAATTTACTTTGGAATGGCGGAGAAATACCATGTAGTAGGTAGGTATGGTGGACACAAATGGCATAGTGGTTGGCTCAAGGATTTTGGATGCATGAGAAGTATTCCCTCTCGATACAAGGTTTAGGCTAGCAAGGTTATTTGAAGCAAACTCAAGGATGAACCGGTGCAGCAAAACTCACATAAAAGACATATTGTAAACATTATAAGACTCTACACCATCTTCCTTGTTGTTCAAAACTCAATACTAGAAATTATCTAGACTTTAGAGAGACCAATTATGCAAACCAAATTTTAGCAAGCTCTATGTATTTCTTCATTAATGAGTGCAAAGTATATGATGCAAGAGCTTAAACATGAGCACAACAATTGCCAAGTATCACATTATCCAAGACATTTTAGAATTACTACATGTAGCATTTCCCAATTCCAACCATATAACAATTTAACGAAGTTTCAACCTTCGCCTTGAATATTATGAGTAAAGCCTAGGACATATTTGTCCATATGCAACGACGGAGGCGTGTCTCTCCACCTGGTGAGTACTGGATCAAAACATTCAGGCAAAAACAAAAACAAAATAAGCCAGAAGCGCTCCAAGTAAAGGAACACAAGATGTGGTGAATAAAAATATAGTTTCGGGAACCTAATGATGTTGTCGATGAAGAAGGGGATTCCTTGGGCATCCCCAAGCTTAGGCAGCTTGAGTCTTCTTAAAATATGCGAGGGATGAACCACGGAGGCATCCCCAAGCTTAGAAACTTTCACTCCTCTTGATCATAGTATATCATACTCCTCTCTTGACCCTTGAAAACTTCTTTCACACCAAACTTCAAGCAAACTCATTAGAGGGTTAGTGCACAATAAAAGTTTACATGTTCAGAGGTGACACAATCATTCACTGGACATTGCATAAAACTACTGGACATTAATGGATCAAGAAATTCATCAACCCATAGCAAAAGAAGTGTCTGAAATAAGGCAGAATAAATAAAGCAGAACAGTCGTGAAACCAGGAGGCATGAAAGGAACTAGACTTGCTCAAATGGAAAAACTCCTAAACTAATGAAAGTTGCGTACCTATCTGAGGATCACGCTCGTAATTTTGCAGATTTTTTTGAATTTTTACTAGGACATATAGAATTCGTAATGACAAACAATGTTACATTTACTGCAGCAAGCGATCACAAAATATAACATCATTTTAGCGAGAGAAACTTTACTTGGCACAAAAACATGATAAGGAAAGGTTGCTACAGTAGTAAACAACTTTTCAAGACTCAACAAAACAAAAATTTCTGTAGTAAAATAAACACATGGTTTATCTCCCAAAGTTCTTTCCTTATAGCCATTAAGATGGGCTCGGCAGTTTTAATGATGCACTCATAAGAAATAGTATTTGAAGCAAAAGAGAGAATCAAGAGGCAAATTCAAAACACACATTTAAGTCTAACATGCTTCCTATGCATAAGAATCTTGTAAATAAACAAGTTCACGAAAGTATAGTGGCAAGCATAGGAAGACAAAACAAGTGTAACTTAAAAATTTCAGCACATAGAGAGGTGTTTTAGTTTTTTAATAACATGAAAATTTCTACAACCATATTTTCATCTCTCATAACTTTCAGTAGAATCATGAGCAAACTCAACAATATAACTATCACATAAAACATTCTTATCATGAGTCTCATGCATAAAATTATTACTCTCCACATAGGCATAATCAATTTTATTAGTTGTAGTGGGAGCAAATTCAACAAAGTAGCTATCATTATTATTCTCATCAAGTGTAGGAGGCATAGTATAATCACAACAAAATTTACTCTCCATAGTAGGTGGCACAAAAAGACCACTATCATTATAATCATCATAAACAGGAGGCAAAGTATCATCAAAGAAAATTTTCTCCTCGATGCTTGGACTAAAAATGTCATGCTCATCAAAACCAGCTTCCCAAAGCCAGAATTTTCCATATCATTAGCAACAATGGTGTTCAAAGCGTTCATGCTAATATGTTCCATAGGTTTTTAATTTTAGCATCAAACCATCCATGTCTTAAATCAGGAAATAGAATAAGAAGCTCATTATTGTCCATTATGCCTAACTAGTGTAAGCAAAGAAACCAAAGATACCATTGCAAGATCCTAAAAGGAAATAGCTTAAATTGCCACAATGTGGCCAGGAAAATAGCTTAATGGCAGAATCACGGAGTGTAGTACCTTTACCTTCCTCACGTGACAGTGAGGAAAATAGCTTGATGTCTACTCACGCTTTTCCTGTAGGCAGTGTTGGGCCTCCAAGAGGAGAGGTTTGTAGAACAACAACAAGTTTCCCTTAAGTGGATCACCCAGGGTTTATCGAACTCAGGGAGGAAGAGGTCAAATATATCCCTCTCAAGCAACCCAACCACAAAGCAAGAATTCTCTTGTGTTCCCAACACACCTAATAGGTGCACTAGTTCGAGCGAAGAGATAGTGAAATACAAGTGGTATGAATGAATATGAAGCGGTAGTACGGCGCAGAAAAATAGCTCTTGGCGTGCGATTGATGGTAGTAATATTAGCAGAAGTAAACAAACGATGGCTAACGCGACATTAGTAACGTAGTAAAGCAGGTAAACAAGCGATAGCGATATTTAGGAACAAGACTAGGGATTAGACTTTCTTAGTGGACACTCTCAACATTGATCACATAACGGAATAGATAAATACATCTCTCCTCTCTTGTTGGATGATGAACACATTGCGTAGGATTACGCGAACCCTCAATGCCGGTTAACAAGCTCCATAATTCAATGTTCATATTTAAATAACCTTAGAGTGCATAGAAAGATCGACACGACTAAACCAAGTACTAACATATGCACACTGTCACCTTCACACCATGTAGGAGGAATAGATCACATCAATACCATCATAGCAATAGTTAACTTCATAATCTACAAGAGATCATAATCATAGCCTACGCCAAGTACTAACACGGATGCACACACTGTCACCATTACATCGTGCAGGAGGAATAAAACTACTTTAATAACATCACTAGAGTAGCACATAGATAAATTGTGATACAAAACACATTGCGATCATAAAGAGATATAAATAAGCACTTTACTATGCCATTCACTTACTTGGTGAATAAGTATTCCGTGAAATATAGCCTAAGAGACCCACACGGTGCACACCCTGTCACCACCTTCACACACGTGGGACAAGGAGTCTCTGGAGACCACATAAGTAAAACCCACTTGACTAGCATAATGACATCTAGATTATAGCATCATATGAATCTCAATCATGTATGGCAGCTCATGATATTCATTGAAGTACATAGGAGAGATTAACCACATAGCTACCGTACAGCCCAGAGCCTCGATGGAGAACTACTCCTTCCTCATGGGACGGCGGCGTTGATGAAGATGGCGGCAAAGATGGCGGTGTCGATGGAGAAACCTTCCGGGGGCACTTCCCCGTCCGGCGGCGTGCGAACGGGAGATCTGTCCCCCGGATCTTGGCCAGCGATGGCGAGCGCTACGGAAGGTTTCGCGTCTTAGTGGCTTTAAATCCCACAGGGTTTTGGGTCGGGACCTTAGCAGGCGAAAGGGGCAGCCTCGGAGGGGCCTGGTGGGCCCACACAATAGGCGGCGCGGCCCCTCTGGCCAGCGCCGGGTGTTGTGTGTCTGGGGCCCCCGAAACTCTGCAGCGGCTCTCCCAAGATATTAAAACCGTCCAAAAATAGGATCTTTGGGCATTGATTTAGAATCGATTCGAGAATATTTCCATACTAGGATTTCTAGAACCAAAAACCTGGCCCTTCGGCATCTCGTCAATAGGTTGGTTAGGAAAACGCATAATAATGTGCGTAAAACATGTAGGTATCATCAATAATGTAGCATGGAACATAAATTATAAGATACGTTGGAGACATATCGGGGACCCCACTTTTTCTTGGGCGACCCAATTCTATATGGTGGACTGTGTTTTTAATAGGTCCACTTTTTTTGGCGGGCGGCCCAATTTCTATATGGTGGACCCCACACATCAAATGAAGTAGGCCTTTAATAGAAAAGTGGGACCCACGTGTTTTTTGGCAAACCCACTATCTTGTTGGGCGAGCCCCACTGGCATATGGTGGACCCACATACTAAATGGGCCGATCCTTTAACCGGAAAGTGGGACCCACCTGTGTTTTGGCCCCCCTTGCTATATGGTGGACCCCTTTGTAAATGGGCGAGCCCTTTAGCCGGAAAGTGGGACCACAGTATTTTGGCCGGCCACTTAGCTTCTTGGGCGGCCCCGATTCTTGTGAGTGGACCCCACACATGTTAAATGGGAGCCCATTTAAGTTTTGACCGGTCAACCTTAGATGTTAGGCCGGCCGCATGGCCAATGGACCAGCTTGACTATATAGTTGGCCGTTGACCCCATGTCGGGTGGCAAACCCTTAAGGCGTGGCGGAGCCTCGTGTGGGCCTACCATCTGCAGGTTTCAAGCGGTTGCGCCGTTAGCGCGGTTCTTGGCGTCACCTTATGTCAGTTTGCATGGCGTACGGCGGTCAGCAGGCTCCCGGGCTGCCAGAGCAACGGTCGATTTTTAAGTGGCGAAGGGCGCCCAGCGCGACAGGTTTCGAAAAATCGTCGTGAGACTTTGCATGGCAGTTTCTGAACCCATATCGTCGGGTTAGGCCCATAGGCGATGAAAAATACCCCTTAGCGGATGATTTTGAGACGTTGTCTATCAGAACTTTTCTTGTAGTGAAGGTAGAAGTGCAAGCAAAAGATCAAGATTGGTAGAAGTCACCAAAGAGATACAATAGGATTCGATAAGGAGCCCGGGTGGTACAATAGAAATTAATCTAAGGTGGGGGTTTCCCAAATCCACAAAGGGATAATAGAGGCATAAGCCAATTCATCTAAACATCATCTCTCCCTCATGAAGGTGGGGGTAGGTGTCTATTTATAGGCAAGGGGATGAAGGGGTAAGTTACAAGCCAAAGTGGGCTGAGATCGCATTTGGGGATTCGTGGCGGGAGAGGATTCCGGCCGTCTGGGCGGTCCAGGTCCTAGGCTTGGTCCGACCATCGAGGCGGAAGTTCGTATGGCGCTCAGCATGAGCATCTTCGGTCTTGGGGGCGGAAGTTCCGGCCATCAGGGGCGGAAGTTCCGGCCTGGAGCGTCCAGCTCCTCTTTCTCCTTCTCTTCCATGCTTCCGTGACATCGGCCTTGCGTCCTCGGGTCTCCATGGCATCCTCTCTTCCCTCCGTACTTGTCGTCGAGTTCCTATCATCAAGATATGACGGAGTATGAAGTAGTATATCGTCCCAAATAGGCGATTCGAGGCACGCGTAAAGGAGAAGATTCACCTTTGCGTGCCATCTTGGCGAAGAAGCACATGATGCGGTGAAGACCGAAGGTCCATTATCATGCATATAAAGTTCCATAGGTTTTTTAATTTTTCTCTTCAAACACCTCATGTCCTAACTCAAGATACTATAAAGATCTCTAATATTTTTGTTGTTTTCCATTAAGCTAAATGGTGAAGTCACACAACTTAGTATTCTCAGGAGATTCATTTTAGCAATAATAAAAATAAACTAAGCAAAATAAGATTAAATAAAAATAAAACAAGTAACTAATTTTTTTGTGTTCTTTTTGATATATAAAGAAAGCAAACAAGACAAAAAATAAAATAAAGTAAAGCAGCAAGACAATAAACAAAGTAAAGATTGGATGTGAGAGACTCCCCTTACGGCGTGTCTTGATCTCCTCGTGACGGCGCCGAGAAAAAAGAACGATAACGCATTAAAAACACACGTCAGTTGGGAACCTCAAGAGGAAGGTGTGATGCGTGCAACAACTGAATTTTCCTCGATGAAAACCAAGGTTATTAAGACGGTAGGAGTCGGGGTCACGTGAGGTTGTTGGTGAAGGGTGTGGTGCGGCGCAGCACCGAAGTTCGGCGCCAAGTGGAGACACATATGACACAGAAATCCTGATGCTTTAGCTGACAGTGAGTTGTCAATCTCACCGGCTTGCTTTGTAAACAAAGGATTAAACGTATGGTGTGGAGAATGATGTTTGTTTGCGATGAAAACAAGTATTGCAGTAGATTATATTTCAGATGTAAAAGAATGGACCGAGGTCCACAGTTCACTAGTGGTGTGTCTCTCGATAAAAATATGTTGGGTGAACAAATTACAGTTGGGCAATTGACAAATAGAGATGCATACATATCATGATGATTACTATGAGATTTAATCAGGGCATTACGACAAAGTACATAGACCGCTATCCAGCATGCATCTATGCCTAAAAAGTCCACCTTCAGGTTATCATCCGAACCCCCTCCAGTATTAAGTTGCAAACAACAGACAATTGCATTAAGTATGGTGCGTAATGTAATCAACACAAATATCCTTAGACAAAGCATTGATGTTTTATCCCTAGTGGCAACAACACATCCACAACCTTAGAACTTTCTGTCACTGTCCCAGATTCAATGGAGGCATGAACCCACTATCGAGCATAAATACTCCCTCTTGGAGTTACAAGTATCAACTTGGCCAGAGCCTCTACTAGCAACGGAGAGCATGCAAGAACATAAACAACATATATATGATAGATTGATAATCAACTTGACATAGTATTCAATATTCATCGGATCCCAAACACAAATGTAGTATTACAAATAGACGATCTTGATCATGATAGGCAGCTCACAAGATCTAAACATGATATCACAAGAGGAGAAGACAACCATCTAGCTATTGCTTGGACCCATAGTCAGGATGAACCTCTGTCAATGGGAGGCGGGCATGATGATGTAGAGCCCTCACGTTGATGATTCCCCTCTCTCGGCAGTCACTGGAAGCGATCTCCCAGATCCTAGAGATGGGACAGGCGGCGCGAGCGTCACGGTAACCTTTTAAAGTATCGTGGCTCTCGGTAATAGGGTTTTTGCGCGACGGAGGGATTTTATAGGCGAAAGGGGCAACGGCGAGGGGCCCACCCCATAGGGTGGCGCGGGCCCCTCCTTGGCGCTGCTCCACCTTAATTGGCCCGACTCTCTCGTAGCCCATAAATGCTCTTCGGTCTTGGAGGCTCGCGGTGGACAAATAAGATTGGCGTTGATTTCGTCAATTAAAGAAGAATATTTCCTTTGTAGGATTTATGAAACCAAAAACAGCAAACAACAACTGGCTCTTCGACATCTCGTTAATAGGTTAGTGCCCGGAAAATGCATATAAATGATGTAAAGTATGTATAAAACATGTGAGTATTGTCATAAAAGTAGCATGGAACATAGGAAATTATAGATACGTGTAAAATGTAATGATGCCTTGCTCTAGTAGAGCTTTGCATTTGGGTAGCTTCAAGAGTATAGCTTGCCTTGAGTGGTGTATTGATCAAAGTTTTCTTCTTCTTCCTCGTGAGGACCTCACTCCTCACAGTAGTCCTCGGTACTAGCGTACATCACACGGATACGAGGGATAGAGTCACCAAACAATTCTTAAATGCTACACTTAACACACAGTGGTTCACACAAGCTAACTTAGCATCACAATATTATTAACATGGTGGTTTGCTTGATTTCTTTTAGAAAATAATTTTCTCTCATTGAAATCTTCTTAAGATTTTGTTTTATTTCCTTTGAGAAGTAATTTCCTCTCATTGAATCTTGTTAAGATTTAATATCCTCAAATAATAAGGTATGATCACATGTTGACCAAGGTCAACACTTCATATTTACCATATTTGGGAAAATGATTTAAATGAGATACTTCATCTCATACAATTTAAATACTACTATGGAACAATTTAATATCACTATTAATTCAATATGAGGTGCTATAGACTAAGGTCATAACCTCATATTGGATTACTAATACAATGATTTAAATGAGAGAGTACCTCATACTATTTAAATAAATTAATTGAGATAATTTAAATGGACTAGAAATGGCCACATAGCCATTATTTTGCTCTAGCCCATGATCATGGTAAACACTAATGCTATATTTTTACATAATCATGTAGAGTATTTTAAATGTGATTTATGAGAGTTGGAATCAACTCCATATGGTTGATTTTTAATAAATGTTTGAAGTTTGAAAAGGCCCTGCCTTGTTATTTTTACCACATGAGTTCTACATTAAATCTAGGGTTGAGACCAGTGTAGTTGTTTAGAGAATTTCATGAATTTCCAACAATATCAAGTTCATAAAATTTGGCTCAGTAGATTTGATTCTATTAATTTTGAACATAGCTTTTTGATATTGAATTCAAACTAGATCATTAATTTGAATTTGAATGGTGGAGCTCGCGGGAAATTAACGGACCAACGAAAGAAAAAAAAAAAAAAAGAAATAAAGAAAAGAACCGTAGCTGCGTGTCTCGCAGGGAGCGGGCAGCACGGCAGTCCCTCGTCGGCTGATGTTAACGCCAAAGGCAGTATGGATTAAAGAGGACGCACGATTAGAATCAGATCGAGACGACGCTCCACGCTCGTCGTCGTCGACGGCGAGCGCAACCTCAACGGCGGCGAGCAGCAGGGGGTCGGGAGGAGCTAACCGGGCTCCGGAGATCGTCGCGTTGATGCGGGATGGTGTTGCGGATGACGGCGAAGCTCAGTGGTGGCGTCGCAGGTGGCTCCTAGCCCCGGCTCCTGCGGCGGCTCATGGTACTCAGCGAACAATTGGACTCGTGGATCAAATTGGTGCGTGGCTGTGCTCGAGGAGAATCAGGAGATGGGAGGAGAAGCGAATGGTGTGAAGAGATGAGGGAGGGCCCCTATTTATAGCGGGCGAGGTGCTGCGGGTGCCGAGGAGGTCATCCATGGCGTTGCCTCTATGGGCCGTGAAAGGGCAGGCGAGATGGCGTGGGCTGGCTAGCATCATGGCGATGCTCGGGAGCGTGATGGCGCAGAGAAAGGGAGATGCGATGGCTCGGGATGATGCGGCGTCTGTGATACGTCTCCAACGTATCTATAATATCTGATGTTCCATGCTAGTTTTATGACAATACCTACATGTTTTGTTCACACTTTATATCGTTTTTATGCATTTTCCGGAACTAACCTATTAACGAGATGCCGAAGTGCCGTTCTGTTTTCTGCTGTTTTTGTTTTAGAAATCCTAGTAAGGAAATATTCTCGAGATTGGACGAAATCAAGGCCCACGATCTTATATTTCCACGAAGCTTCCAGGCTGAGGAGGGACCGAGAGGGGAGGCCGGGGCCCCCACACGACATGGCGGCGTGGCCAGAGGGGGCGCCCTGCGTGTGGTCCCCAAAACCCTTGACTGAAACACTTCGCCTATATAAGCCTCCCGACCTAAATCCTCGACACGAATAAGCCACGATACGAGAAAAGTTCCAGAGCCGCCACCATCGAAGCCAAGATTCGGGGGACAGAAGTCTCTGTTCGGCAGCCGCCGGGACGGAGTGCCCGGAAGGCATCTCCATCGACACCACCGCCATCTTCATCGCCGCTGCTGTCTCCCATGATGAGGAGGGAGTAGTTCTCCCCCGAGGCTGAGGGCTCTACCGGTAGCTATGTGGTTCATTGATACGTCTCCAACGTATCGATAATTTCTTATGTTCCATGCTACTTTATTGATGATACCTACATGTTTTATGCACATTATATGTCATATTTATGCATTTTCTGGAACTAACCTATTAACAAGATGCCGAAGAGCCAGTTGCTGTTTTCTGCTGTTTTTGGTTTCAGAAATCCTAGTAAGGAAATATTCTCGGAATTGGACGAAATCAACGCCCAGGGTCCTATTTTTGCACGGAGAGCTCAGAAGACCGATAACGAAGTGGGGCACGAGGCGCCGCCACCATAGGGCAGCGACGGAGGGGGCCAGCGCCGCCCTATGGTGTGGGCCCCTCGTCAGCCCCCCTGACCTACCCTTTCGCCTACTTAAAGCCTCGTCGCAAAACCCCAAAGAGAGCCACGATACGGAAAACCTTCCGGAGGCGCCGCCGCCGAATCCCATCTCGGGGGATTCAGGAGATGCCTCCGGCACCCTGCCGGAGAGGGGATTCATCTCCGGAGGACTCTTCATCGCCATGATCGCCTCCGGAGTGATGAGTGAGTAGTTCACCCTGGACCATGGGTCCATAGCGGTAGCTAGATGGTCGTCTTCTCCTTGTTGTGCTTCATTGTTGGATCTTGTGAGCTGCCTAACATGATCAAGATCATCTATATGTAATTCTATATGTTGTGTTTGTCGGGATCCGATGAATAGAGAATGCTATGTTATGGTGATTATCAATCTATTGTTTATGTGTTGTTTATGATCTTGCATGCTCTGTTATTAGTAGAGGCTCTGGCCAAGTTTTTACTCTTAACTCCAGAGGGTATTTATGCTCGATAGTGGGTTCATGCCTTCATTGACACACTGGGATCGTGACAGAAGGTTCTAAGGTTGTGATGTGCTGTTGCCACTAGGGATAAAACATTGATTCTATGTCTAAGGATGTAGTTGTCGATTACATTACGCACCATACTTAATGCAATTGTCTGTTGCTTTGCAACTTAATACTGAATGGGGTTCGGATGATAACCCGAAGGTGGACTTTTTAGGCATAGATGCGGTTGGATGGCGGTCTATGTACTTTGTCGTAATGCCCGGATTAAATCTCACTTATATTTATCATATCATGTATATGCATTGTTATGCCCTTCTCTATTTGTCAATTGCCCAACTGTAATTTGTTCATCCAACATGCTTTTATCTTATGGAAGACACCTCTAGTGAGCTGTGGACCCCGGTCCTATTCTTTACATAGCATACAATCTCCTGCAATTGTTTTACTGTTTTCTTGCAAACAATCATCTTCCACTCGATACGTTTAATCCTTTGTTACAGCAAACCGGTGAGATTGACAACCTCACTGTTTCGTTGGGGAAAATACTTTGGTTTGTTGTGAGATTCCACGTTGGCGCCGGAATCCCTGTTGTTGCGCCGCATCACATTTCGCCACCATCAACCTTCAACGTGCTTCTTGGCTCATCTGGTTCGATTAAACCTTGGTTTCTTTCTGAGGGAAAACTTGCTACTATGCGCATCATACCTTCCTCTTGGGGTTCCCAACGAACGTGTGAGTTACACGCCATCAAGCTCTTTTACGGCGCGTTGCCGGGGAATCAGACACGTGCAAGGGAGTCTCCACTTCTCAATCTCTTTACTTTGTTTTGTCTTGCTATTTTATTTACTACTTTGTTTGCTGCACCTAAACAAAACACAAAAAAAATTAGTTGCTAGTTTTACTTTATTTACTGTCTTGCTCTCTATATCAAAAACACAAAAAATTAGTTACTTGCATTTACTTTATTTGCCTAGTTTACTTTTTGCTTATTGCATCATGTTTCCTCCTAAGTACACTCTAAAAGACATACCGGTAGGACGAGGGTCTATAATTGGAAGAGATAATATAGAAAATTTTTCACTCATAGTAGTACTGAAGATTTTGAAGATAGACACTTGGTAGAACTTGCTCCTACTTATGAAATTGCTGTTGCTTCTTTAGTACACATGCTGGAAACTAAATTTGTTAATCTCAATCCTATAATCCAACACATGTTTCTCACACTTGGTGATATGGAGGAAGGAGAGAAGAAAGACTTTGTTTTAGAAACCCTTCTTAAAGAATTTGGTGGTGTAGCAAGAGAGGCTAGAAAAGTCTTTGCTAAATATAAAATGCTTGGTTCTTACACCAATTTTGTTAGTCTCCTTGAAAAGATGGACATGGAGAGAGTAAAGTACACTAATGATATTAATGATGGTGGGGAGGTTAAGACAACAATACCTTGTAAACTCCTAGGAATGCATGAAGCTCTAGAAAATAACTATGGTTGGCTTGTTCCTGAAAATTTGTTTGATGAGAATAGCAAGCCTAAGAATAATGAAAAAGGAGCCTCTGAAACTTACATAGACGAGATAACATGCATTGTTGAGAAAACTCCCAATACCCCTGGTTATGATGTTGATGCTTCATCTCCGATGTTACTTGATTTGCACTTTCTGCGCCTAGCTGAAAGGCGTTAAAGAAAAGCGCTTATGGGAGACAACCCATGTTTTTACTACAGCAATTTTTGTTTTGTTGAGTCTTGGAAGTTGTTTACTACTGTAGCAACCTCTCCTTATCATGTTTTTGTGCCAAGTAAAGTTTCTATGTCAAGTTGATGTTATATTTGGGATCGCTGCGCAGAAACAGCATTGCTGTCTGTCACGAATCTGGGCACAGGCCTCTGTAGAAAATTCAAAAAATCTGCCAATTTACGATGTGATCCTCGATATGTACGCAACTTTCATTAGTTTTGAGTTTTTCCATTTGGCAAGTCTGGTGCCATCACAAATTCGTCTTTACGGACTGTTCTGTTTTTGACAGATTCTGCCTTTTATTTCGCATTGCCTCTTTTGCTATGTTGGATTCATTTCTTTGATCCATTAATGTCCAGTAGCTTTATGCAATGTCCAGAAGTGTAAAGAATGTTTGTGTCACCTCTGAATGTGTGAATTATTAATTGTGCACTAACCCTCTAATGAGTTTGCTTGAAGTTTGGTGTGAAGGAAGTTTTCAAGGGTCAAGAGAGGAGAATGATATACTATGATCAAGAGGAGTGAAAGCTCTAAGCTTGGGGATGCCCGTGGTTCACCCCTGCATATTTTAAGAAGACTCAATCTAAGCTTGGGGATGCCCAAGGCATCCCCTTCTTCATCGACAACATCATCAGGTTCCTCCCCTGAAACTATATTTTTATTCAATCACATCTTGTGTTCTTTACTTGGAGCGTCGGTTTGTTTTTGTTTTTGTTTTTGTTTGAATAAAATGGATCCCAGCATTCACTTTCCGCTATTGCATATGGACAAATATGTCCTTAGGCTTTACTCATAATGTTCAAGCGAAGTTTCTTCTTCGTTAAATTGTTATATGGTTGGAATTGGAAAATGCTACATGTAGTAATTCTAAAATGTCTTGGATAATGTGATACTTGGCAATTGTTGTGATCATGTTAAGCTCTTGCATCATATGCTTTGCACCCATTAATGAAGAATACATAGAGCTTGCTAAAATTTGATTTGCATATTTGGTCTCTCTAAGGTCTAGATAATATCTAGTATTGAGTTTTGAACAACAAGGAAGACGGTGTAGAGTCTTATAATGTTTACAATATGTCTTTTATGTGAGTTTTTCTGCACCGGTTCATCCTTGAGTTTGCTTCAAATAACCTTGCTAGCCTAAACCTTGTATCGAGAGGGAATACTTCTCATGCATCCAAATCCTTGAGCCAACTACTATGCCATTTGTGTCCACCATACCTACCTACTACATGGTATTTCTCCGCCATTCCAAAGTAAATTGCTTGAGTGCTACCTTTAAAATTCATCATTCACCTTTGCAATATATAGCTCATGGGACAAAATAGCCTTAAAAACTATCGTAGTATTGAATATGTACTTATGCACTTTATATTTTATTAAGTTGCTTGTTGTGCGATAACCATGCTTCTGGGGAACGCCATCAACTATTGTTGAATATCATGTGAGTTGCTATGCATGTCCGTCTTGTCTGAAGGATCTATCACCTTAGTGGTTGGAGCATGCAAAATTGTTAGAGAAGAACATTGGGCCGCTAACTAAAGCCATGAATCATGGTTGAAGTTTCAGTTTTGGACATATATCCTCAATCTCATATGAGAATAATAATTGTTGCTACATGCTTATGCATTTAAGAGGAGTCCATTATCTGTTGTCCATGTTGTCCCGGTATGGATGTCTAAGTTGAGAATAATCAAAAGCGAGAAATCCAAAATGCGAGCATTCTCCTTAGACCTTTGTACAGGCGGCATGGAGGTACCCCTTTGTGACACTTGGTTGAAACATGGCATGCGAAGATCCGGTAGTCCAAGCTAAGTAGGACGAGGTGCGGGCACTATTAGTATACTATGCATGAGGCTTGCAACTTGTAAGATATAATTTACATAACTCATATGCTTTATTACTACCGTTGACAAAATTGTTTCATGTTTTCAAAATAAAAGCTCTAGCACAAATACAGCAATCGATGCTTTCTCTTTGAAGGACCATTCTTTTACTTTTATTGTTGAGTCAGTTTACCTATCTCCCTCCACCTTAAGAAGCAAACACTTGTGTGAACTGTGCATTGATTCCTACATACTTGCATATTGCACTTGTTATATTACTTTATGTTGACAATATCCATGAGATATACATGTTATAAGTTGAAAGCAACCGCTGAAACTTAATCTTCCTTTGTGTTGCTTCAATACTTTTACTTTGATTTATTGCTTTATGAGTTAACTCTTATGCAAGACTTATTGATGCTTGTCTTGAAGTACTATTCATGAAAAGTCTTTGTCATATGATTCACTTGTTTACTCATGTCATTACCTTTGTTTTGATCGCTGCATTCATTACATATGTTTACAAATAGTATGATCAAGATTATGATGGCATGTCACTTCAGAAATTATCTTTGTTATCGTTTTACCTGCTCGGGACGAGCAGAACTAAGCTTGGGGATGCTGATACGTCTCCAACGTATCGATAATTTCTTATGTTCCATGCTACTTTATTGATGATACCTACATTTTTTATGCACATTATATGTCATATTTATGCATTTTTTGGAACTAACCTATTAACAAGATGCCAAAGAGCCAGTTGCTGTTTTTGGTTTAGAAATCCTAGGAGAAATATTCTCGGAATTGGACGAAATCAACGCCAGGGTCCTATTTTTGCACGGAGCTTCAGAAGAAGAGATAACGAAGTGGGGCGACGGCGCCGCCTACATAGGGCCGCTTGGCGAGAGGGGGCCGCCAGCCGCCCTATGGTGTGGGCCCTCGTCAGCCCTGACCTACCTTTAGCCTACTTAAAGCTCGTCGCGACGATGCAGAGCCGATACGGAAAACCTTCGGAGACGCGCCGCCGTGGTCCATCTCGGGGTTCAGGAGATCGCCTCCGCACTGCCGGAGGGAGGATTCATCTCTCGGAGGACTCTTCATCGCCATGATCGCCTCCGGAGTGATGAGTGAGTAGTTTACTGGACCATGGGTCCATAGCAGTAGCTAGATGGTCGTCTTCTCCTTGTTGTGCTTCATTGTTGGATCTTGTGAGCTGCCTAACATGATCAAGATCATCTATATGTAATTCTATATGTTGTGTTTGTCGGGATCCGATGAATAGAGGATGCTATGTTATGGTGATTATCAATCTATTGTTTTATGTGTTGTTTATGATCTTGCATGCTCTCCGTTATTAGTAGAGGCTCTGGCCAAGTTTTTCTTAACTCCAAGAGGGGTATTTATGCTCGATAGTGGGTTCATGCCTTCATTGACTTTGGGATCGTGACAGAAGGTTCTAAGGTTGTGATGTGCTTGTGCCACTAGGGATAAAACATTGATTCTATGTCTAAGGATGTAGTTGTCGATTACATTCGCACCATACTTAATGCAATTGTCTGTTGCTTTGCAACTTAATACTGGAGGGGGTTCGGATGATATCCTGAAGGTGGACTTTTTAGGCATAGATGCAGTTGGATGGCGGTCTATGTACTTTGTCGTAATGCCCAATTAAATCTCACTATATTTATCATATCATGTATATGCATTGTTATGCCCTTCTATTTGTCAATTGCCCGTGTAATTTGTTCACCCAACATGCTTTTATCTTATGGGAGAGACATCTAGTGAACTGTGGCCCCGGTCCTATTCTTTACATAGCATACAATCTGCTGCAATTGTGTTTTACTGTTTTCTTGCAAACAATCATCTTCCACTCGATACGTTTAATCCTTTGTTACAGCAAGCCGGTGAGATTGACAACCTCACTGTTTCGTTGGGGCAAAGTACTTTGGTTTTGTTGTGCAGATTCCACGTTGGCGCCGGAATCCCTGTTGTTGCGCCGCATCACATTTCGCCACCATCAACCTTCAACGTGCTTCTTGGCTCCTCCTGGTTCGATTAAACCTTGGTTTCTTTCGGAGGGAAAACTTGCTACTGTGCGCATCATACCTTCCTCTTGGGGTTCCCAACGAACGTGTGAGTTACACGCCATCATTCATCTCTCTCTCCCATGATGTGATCTATATGAATGTGTAGATGTTACTCTTGTCTATTATGCTCTAGAGGTTACTTTAATACAAATTCCGTATGTTGTGGAGCTTGTTAACTCCGGCTTGAGGGAGCTCTTGTAGCCCTACACAATGAATGGTGTTTGTCATCCAACAAGAGAGTGTTTGAGAGTAGCATTTATTTATTCAATTATGTGATGAGCTTTGTAATCTAGATGTAGTTATGTTATTCAAGTGGATTTTACTTATGTGATCTCCGGAGACTCCTTGTCCCACGTGTGTAAAGGTGACAATGTGTGCACCGTGTGGGTCTCTTAGGCTATATTTCACAGAATACTTGTTCACTGGGTTATGATTTGAGTTGGATGTCTCTATGAAATTGTGGTGTGTTAGTACCTCCTATGAATGCTCAAAGTGACAGCGTGGGGTGTTCATTAGTACTTGGGAATACATCTTTAAGGTTTGCTTTGCAGCCCTACACGGTGAATTAGTGTTCGTTATCCCGCCAATTCGGAATAGCATAATGAAGTGCTTATTTATATTCAATTATGATTGCAATGTTGAGAGTGTCCACTAGTGAAAGTAGGATCCCTAGGCCTTGTTTCCAATACTGCAAACACCGCTTACTTACTGTTCTACTGCATGTTTACTTGCTGCAATATTTACTTCATATCGCAATTACCATCTACCACCATCTATATCTCTGCCGAACTAGTGCACCTATACATCGACAAGTGTATTGGGTGTGTTGGGGACTCAAGAGACTTCTTGTATCGTAATTGCAGGGTTGCTTGAGAGGAATATCTGACCTCCTCCCCGAGTTCGATAAACCTTGGGTGATTCATTTAAGGAAACTTGCTGCTGTTCTACAAACCTCTGCTCTTGGAGGCCCCAACACTGTCTACAAGAATAGAAGCACACGTAGACATCAAGCTATTTTATGGCGCCGTTGCCGGGGAGGAAGGTAAAAGGTATTCACATCCTCCAACTACTAAGCTATTTCCTAGCATTGTTGCCGGTGTGTGAGTGCTCAACTATTTCCTTTAGATCCTGCAATTGCATCTTTTTGTCTCTTGTTTTTATTTTCACTAGTTAGGCTTAATGGAAAACAACAACAAAATTAGAGAACTTTATGAACTTTATCTTGAATTAGGACATGATGTGTTTGAAGAGAAAATTAAAAAACCCATGGAACTTTGTTTGCAAAATAGTTGTAGCAATGTTATTAGCATGAACTCTTTGAACACTATTATTGCTAATGCTATGGAAGAATTTAAGCTTGGGGAAGCTGGTTTTGAGGAGCATGATATTTTTAGTCCCCCAAGCATGGAGGAGAAAATTTACTTTGATGATACTTTGCCTCCCATTTATGATGATTATAATGATAGTGGTATTTTGGTGCCACCTACTATGGAGGATAAAGGTTATTATGATTATACCATGCCTGCAATTTATGATGATTACAATGATGGTTATGGTAGTTTTACTCCCACTATTACTAATAAAATTGATTATGCTTATGTGGAGAGTAATAATTTTATGCATGTAGCTCATGATAAGAATGTTTCATGTGATAGTTATATTGTTGAGTTTGTTCATGATGCTACTGAAAGTTATTATGAGAGAGGGAAACATGGTTATATGCATCTTAATAATATTAAGTTTCCCCTCTTTATGTTGAAAATTTTGAAGTTACACTTGTTTTATCTTCTATGCTTGTCACTTTGTTCTTCATGAATTTATTTGTGTACAAGATTCCTTTTCATAGGAAGTGGGTTAGACTTAAATGTGTTTTGAATTTGCTTCTTGATGCTCTCTTTTGCTTCAACTCTTATTTCTTACGAGTGCATCATTAAAATTAGAGCCCATCTTAATGGCTATAAAGAAAGCACTTCTTGGGAGATAACCCATGTTTTTATTTTACTACTGTTTTGTTGTGTCTTGGGTTGTTACTACTGTAGCAACCTCTCCTTATCTTTATTTTATTGTATTGTTGTGCCAAGTGAAGTCTCTAATAAAAAGTTGATGCTAGATTTGGATTGCTACTGCAGAAACAGTTTTCTTGTCTGTCACGAATTTGCGTAGATCTCTCTGTAGAAGAATCAAAAAAATCTGCCAATTTACGTGCGTGATCCTCAGATACATGATCAAGAGGTAAAGCTCTAAGCTTGGGGATGCCCCGTGGTTCACCCTGCATATTTTAAGAAGACTCAAGCGTCTAAGCTTGGGATGCCCAAGGCATCCCCCTTCATCACAACATCATCAGGTTCCTCCCCTGAAACTATATTTTTATTCAGTCACATCTTGTGTTCTTTACTTGGATCGGTTGTTTTGTTTTTGTTTTTGTTTGAATAAAATGGATCCTAGCATTCATTGTGTGGGAGAGAGACACGCTCCGTTGTTGCATATGGACAAATATGTCCTTAGGATTTACTCATAATGTTCAAGGCGAAGGTTGAAACTTCTTCGTTAAATTGTTATATGGTTGGAATTGGGAAATGCTACATGTAGTAATTCTAAAATGTCTTGGATAATGTGATACTTGGCAATTGTTGTGCTCATGTTTAAGCTCTTGCATCATATACCCTTAATGAAGAAATACATAGAGCTTGCTAAAATTTGGTTTGCATATTTGGTCTCTCTAAGGTCTAGATAATTTCTAGTATTGAGTTTGAACAACAAGGAAGACGATGTAGAGTCTTATAATGTTTACAATATGTCTTTTATGTGAGTTTTGCTGCAGGTTCATCCTTGAGTTTGCTTCAAATAACCTTGCTAGCCTAAACCTTGTATCGAGAGGAATACTTCTCATGCATCCAAAATCCTTGAGCCAACCACTATGCCATTTGTGTCCACCATACCTACCTACAAGGTATTTCTCCGCCATTCCAAAGTAAATTGCTTGAGTGCTACCTTTAAAATTCCATCATTCACCTTTGCAATATATAGCTCATGGGACAAAATAGCCTTAAAAACTATCGTAGTATTGAATATGTACTTATGCACTTTATCTCTTATTAAGTTGCTTGTTGTGCGATAACCATGCTTCTGGGGACGCCATCAACTATTCTTTGTTGAATATCATGTGAGTTGCTATGCATGTCCGTCTTGTCTGAAGTAAGAGAGATCTACCACCTTAATGGTTGGAGCATGCATATTGTTAGAGAAGAACATTGGGCCGCTAACTAAAGCCATGAATCATGGTGGAAGTTTCAGTTTTGGACATATATCCTCAATCTCATATGAGAATAATAATTGTTGCCACATGCTTATGCATTAAAGAGGAGTCCATTATCTTGTCCATGTTGTCCGGGTATGGATGTCTAAGTTGAGAATAATCAAAAGCGAGAAATCCAATGCGAGCTTTCTCCTTAGACCTTTGTACAGGCAGCATGGAGGTACCCCTTTGTGACACTTCGTTGAAACATGTGTATTGCGAAGATCCGGTAGTCCAAGCTAAGTAGGACAAGGTGCGGGCACTATTAGTACACTATACATGAGGCTTGCAACTTGTAAGATATAATTTACATAACTCATATGCTTTATTACCGTTGACAAAATTGTTTCATGTTTTCAAAATAAAAGCTCTAGCACAAATATAGCAATCGATGCTTTCCTCTTTGAAGGACCTTTTTTTACTTTTATTGTTGAGTCGGTTCACCTATCTCTCTCCACCTTAAGAAGCAAACACTTGTGTGAGCTGTGCATTGATTCCTACATACTTACATATTGCACTTGTTATATTACTTTATATTGACACTATCCATGAGATATACATGTTATAAGTTGAAAGCAACCGCTGAAACTTAATCTTCCTTTGTGTTGCTTCAATACCTTTACTTTGATTTATTGCTTTATGAGTTAACTCTTATGCAAGACTTATTGATGCTTGTCTTGAAGTACTATTCATGAAAAGTCTTTGCCTTATGATTCATTTGTTTACTCATGTCATTACCATTGTTTTGATCGCTGCATTCATTACATATGTTTACAATAGTATGATCAAGATTATGATGGCATGTCACTCCAGAAATTATCCTTGTTATCGTTTGCCTGCTCGGGACGAGCAGAACTAAGCTTGGGGATGCTGATACGTCTCCGACGTATCGATAATTTCTTATGTTCCATGCTACATTATTGATGATATCTACATGTTTTATACACATTATATGTTGTATTTATTTTTGGAACTAACCTATTAACAAGATGCGAAGAACCGATTCTGTTTTCTGCTGTTTTTGGTTTCAGAAAATCCTAGTAAGGAAATATTCTCGGAATTGACGAAATCAACGCCTAGGGTCCTATTTTTGCACGAAGCTTCCAGAAGACCGAAAGGGGAAAGGAAGTGGGGCCACGAGGCCGCCACACTAGGGCGCGGCATGCCTGGCCGCGGCCACCTGGTGTGTGGGGCCCTCGTGTGGCCCACGCGTGCCCTTCCGCCTGCCAAAGCCTCCGTCGCGAAACCACCGTCCGAGAGCCACGATACGGAAAACCTTCCAGAGACGCCGCCGTCCCATCTCGGGGGATTCGGGAGATCGCCTCCGGCACCCGGCCGGAGAGGGGATCATCTCCCGGAGGACTCTTCATCGCCATGATCGCCTCAGGAGTGATGAGTGAGTAGTTCACCCCTGGACTATGGGTCCATAGCAGTAGCTAGATGGTCGTCTTCTCCTAATTGTGCTTCATTGTTGGATCTTGTGAGCTGCCTAACATGATCAAGATCATCTATCTGTAATACTATATGTTGTGTTTGTCGGGATCCGATGGATAGAATACTATGTTATGGTGATTATCAATCTATTACTTATGTGTTGTTTATGATCTTGCATGCTCTCCGTTATTAGTAGAGGCTCTGGCCAAGTTTTTGCTCTTAACTCCAGAGGGAGTATTTATGCTCGATAGTGGGTTCATGCCTCCATTGAATCTGGGACAGTGACAGAAAGTTCTAAGGTTGTGGATGTGTTGTTGCCACTAGGGATAAAACATTGATGCTATGTCTAAGGATGTAGTTGTTGATTACATTACGCACCATACTTAATGCAATTGTCTGTTGCTTGCAACTTAATACGGGAAGGGGTTCGGATGATAACCTGAAGGTGGACTTTTTAGGCATAGATGCATGCTGGATGGCGGCCTATGTACTTTGTCGTAATGCCCTGATTAAATCTCACTATATTTATCATATCATGTATATGCATTGTTATGCCCTTTTCTATTTGTCAATTGCCCGAATGTAATTTGTTCACCCAACATGCTTTAATCTTATGGGAGAGACACCTCTAGTGAGCGTGGACCCCGGTCTATTCTTTACAATCTATCTCTTGCAATATTTGTTTTACTGTTTTCTTGCAAACAATCATCTTCCACACATATGGTTAATCCTTTGTTACAGCAAGCGGTGAGATTGACAACCTCACTGTTTCGTTGGAGCAAAGTACTTTGGTTGTGTTGTGCAGGTTCCGTTGGCGGAATCCCTGTGTATCGATTTCGCCACCATCAACCCTTCAACGTGCTTCTTGGCTCCTCCTGGTTCGATTAAACCTTGGTTTCTTTCTGAGGGAAAACTTGCTCGTGGCATCATACCTTCCCCTTGGGGTTCCCAACGAACGTGTGAGTTACACGCCATCACCTCCGTTCCTTTTTAATTGACTCAAATTTAGTACAAAGTTGTACTAAATCTGAGTCAATTAAAATACTTGGAGCGTCTGTGTGCTTTTATTTTAGTTTTGTTATTTTCATTCTCTGAATAAATTGGATCATACCTTGTGTGGGAGAGAGACTCCGCTTTTTCATATGGACACTTGTGTTCTTCGTTTTACTTTTAATGTTCAATGGCGAAAGTTGATCGCTTCACTTGTTATTATTTTGTTGGAAACAGAAAATGCTTCATGTGGTAATTGGTATAATGTCTTGAATAATTTGATACTTGGCAATTGTTGTGCTCATATGATCATGTTTAAGCTCTTGCATCATGTACTTTGCACCTATTAATGAAGAACTACATAGAGCTTGTTAAAATTTGGTTTGCATGATTGGTCTCTCTAAAGTCTAGATATTTTCTGGTGAAGTGTTTGAACAACAAGGAAGACAGTGTAGAGTCTTATAATGCTTGCAATATGTTCTTATGTAAGTTTTGCTGTACCGGTTTATACTTGTTTGCTTCAAACAACCTTGCTAGCCTAAGCCTTGTATTGAGAGGGATTACTTCTCGTGCATCCAAAATCCTTGAGCCAAAAACTATGCCATTTGTGTCCACCATACCTACCTACTACATGGTATTTTTCTGCCATTCCAAAGTAAATTGAGTGCTACCTTTAAAATTCCATTCTTTGTCTTTGCAATATATAGCTCATGGGAAAAATAGCTTAAAAACTATTGTGGTATTGAATATGTACTTATGTATCTTATTTCTTATAAGTTGCTTGTTGAGCGATAACCATGTTCCTGGGGACGCCATCAACTATTTCACCTTTGTTGAATATCATGTGAGTTGCTATGCATGTTCGTCTTGTCTGAAGTAAGGGTGATTTATCATGATCAAATGGTTTGAGTATGCATATTGTTAGAGAAGAACATTGGGCCGCTAACTAAAGCCATGATCCATGGTGGAAGTTTCAGTTTGGACAACAATCCTCAATCTCTTATGAGAATATTATCTGTTGTTGAATGCTTATGCATTAAAGAGGAGTCCATTATCTGTTGTCTATGTTGTCCCGGTATGGATGTCTAAGTTGAGAATAATCAAAAGCGAGAAATCCATAGAGCTTTCTCCTTAGACCTTTGTACAGGCGGCATAGAGGTACCCCTTTGTGACACTTGGTTGAAACATATGTTATGCAATGATAATCCATGTAAATCCAAGCTAATTAGGACAAGGTGCGGGCACTATTGGTATACTATGCATGAGGCTTGCAACTTATAGGATATCTTATACATAACACATATGCTTTATTACTACCGTTGACAAAATTGTTTCTTGTTTTCAAAATAAAAGCTCTAGCACAAATATAGCAATCCATGCTTCCCTCTGCGAAGGGCCATTCTTTTACTTTATGTTGAGTCAGTTTACCTACTTCTTTCTATCTTAGAAGCAAACACTTGTGTCAGTGTGCATTGATTCCTACATACTTGCTTATTTGCACTCATCATATTACTTTGTGTTGACAATTATCCATGAGATATGCATGTTGAAAGTTGAAAGCAACTGCTGAAACTTATATCTTCCTTTGTGTTGCTTCAATGCCTTTACTTTGAATTTATTGCTTTATGAGTTAACTCTTATGCAAGACTTATTGATGCTTGTCTTGAAAGTACTATTCATGAAAAGTCTTTGTTATATGGTTCAGTTGTTTAATCATCATCTTTACCATTGCTTTGAATCACTTCATTCATCTCATATGCTTTACAATAGTATTGATCAAGATTATGTTGGTAGCATGTCACTTCAGAAATTATCCTTGTTATCGTTTACCTACTCGGGGGCGAGTAGGAACTAAGCTTGGGGATGCTTGATACGTCTCCAACGTATCTATAATTTCTGATGTTCCATGCTAGTTTTATGACAATACCTACATGTTTTGTTCACACTTTATATCGTTTTATGCATTTTCCGGAACTAACCTATTAACGAGATGCCGAAGTGTTAGTTCAGTTTTCTGCTGTTTTTGGTTTCAGAAATCCTAGTAAGGAAATATTCGGAATTGGACGAAATCAAGGCCCACGATCTTATATTTCCACGAAGCTTCCTTAGGAGAGGGACCAAAGGGAGGCCAGGGGCCCCCACACGGTGTGGCGCGCGGCGAGGAGGGGGGCACCCCCTGTGTGGCCCCAGAACCTTCCGACTCCGACTCTTCGCCTATATAAGCCTCCCTAACCTAAATCCTCAACACGAATAAGCCACGATACAAGAAAAGTTCCAGAGCCGCCGCCATCACGAAGCCAAGATTCGGGGGACAGAAGTCTCTGTTTCGGCACGCCGCCGGGACGGGGAAGTGCCCCCGGAAGGCATCTCCATCGACACCACCACCATCTTCATCGCCGCTGCTGTCTCCCATGATGATGAGGGAGTAGTTCTCCCCGAGGCTGAGGGCTCTACCGGTAGCTATGTGGTTCATCTCTCTCTCCCATGATGTGATCTATATGAATGTGTAGATGTTACTCTTGTCTATTATGCTCTAGAGGTTACTTATATGAATTCCGTATGTTGTGGAGCTTGTTAACTCCGGCTTGAGGGATCTTGTAGCCCTACATAATGTATGGTGTTTGTCATCCAACAAGAGAGTGTTTGAGAGTAGTACTTATTTGTTCATCTATGTGATCGAGCTTTGCAATCTAGATGTCTTATGTTATTCAAGTGGATTTTACTTATGTGATCTCCGGAGACTCCTTGTCCCACGTGTGTAAAGGTGACAGTGTGTGCACCGTGTGGGTCTCTTAGGCTATATTTCACAGAATACTTGTTCACTGGGTTATGATTTGAGTTGGATGTCTCTATGAAATTGTGGTGTGTTAGTACCTCCTATGAATGCTCAAAGTGACAGCGTGGGGTGTTCATTAGTACTTGGGAATACATCTTTAAGGTTTGCTTTGCAGCCCTACACGGTGAATTAGTGTTCGTTATCCAGCCAGAGAGTAATTCGGAATAGCATAGTGAAGTGCTTATTTATATTCAATTATGATTGCAATGTTGAGAGTGTCCACTAGTGAAAGTAGGATCCCTAGGCCTTGTTTCCAATACTGCAAACACCGCTTACTTACTGTTCTACTGCATGTTTACTTGCTGCAATATTTACTTCATATCGCAATTACCATCTACCACCATCTATACCATCTGTGTTTTAATATCTCTTCGCCAAACTAGTGCACCTATACATTTGACAAGTGTATTGGGTGTGTTGGGGACACAAGAGAACTTGTATCGTAATTGCAGGGTTGCTTGAGAGGAATATCTCGACCTCTACCTCCCTGAGTTCGATAAACCTTGGGTGATTCACTTAAGGGAAACTTGCTGCTGTTCTACAAACCTCTGCTCTTGGAGGCCCAACACGTCTACAAGAATAGAAGCACACGTAGACATCATCTGCTCTGAGTCCGGACGGCAGACGCGTTGCGATTGAGCACGTCTAGCGCTAGGTTTGGTGGTGTGGTGATGAGGCTGTGCGAGAGCGGAGATGTAGAAGTGAGGAGCCAGGCGAGCTCCGCTGCGCGTCCACGGGCGTGGTGCGCTCACACGCCTGGGCGCTCTGGGCGCGGGTCTGGCCAATGCGGCCTCTTCGTGCCAAGGGCATGGGTCGTCCTCGGGATGCCAGGGGATGCTCTGGACAGGTTTAAAGTGAGAGGAAAGGGCTGAGAGAGATGGCATGGAGGATGGCATGGTGCACGGCATGGAGATGGTCTGGTCCTCTCCTCCCTTTAATCATAGGCAATGACATGGTTTGGTCCAGCAGGCATAGAAGTACAGTGATCATCAGGTTTGGTTTCTGGTTTAGGCCAAAACCCGGTGGATAATAGCATGTGTGTTAAAGTAGATTCTTGCACGCAAGTGTTGACACAATGGCCGCAAGAGAAAAGTGTTTGAATTTTGCCAAACTTTTTGGTGGATGTGATTCAAATATTATTTGGCACAAGTTGGTGGTGGTGGTGTGCAAAAGAGGATTTGTGAAAATCCAAAAGTGACCTAATCTAGAATCTGATTTGATGTTGCCTCTTGGCTTGCTTATATTCAGCAATGGAAAAATAACTAGTCAAAGTGGTCAACAGCAAAAGTGTTCATCTTGATGAGGTCTTGGATGAGGTGCAAAGAGTTGGGAGTGTTTAGTTCAGAAATTTCTTAATATAGGGGCTCAAAGTGGGTACCCCATTAAATGTCAATTTTGACAATTATCTTATGTGAGTGTGTTTTGCTTTCTCTTTTGATTTGATTTGCTTTTCTTTGATTCAAATGTTGTTTTTAAGTGTGTAGTAACATTTCCAAACCATGGGCACAAGTCAAAATGGCCTAGGTTAAGAGTTGGCAAAATGGCCATAAGCACATATGTGAAGTTATTTGCATTTTCTCTTTTTCTTCTTTGTCCCTCTTTGATTTCATTTGGCCTAGTTTAGGGTTTTAGCTCATTGTCAAGTATTTCAAACACTCCTCATGGCAATAACACAAGGATGATGCATTAACACTATGAACACATATTAATTCTATAAAAAGTTTTTGTTGGTTCCAAAATTTGAATAAAGGAATTCTATTTTATTCATTGCTTAAAAACTTGGGATGTTACACCAGGTACGAGGGGGACTGGCTGCCTCCCGTGGACAATAACGAGGCCGTACGGAAGCTATGGGGCAGCTGGACTCTCGAGGGTGATGAACGCATTTTGTGCGGACTACCCCGCTTGCGATGCCTCACTTCAGTAGCCGAAGAAGGGTGGCGGCGATGGCGGCCTGTTACCGGCGCCATATCCTCCTCCGCATGCAGGGAGCCCAAGGAGGGACCGGTGGAAGGCACCGACGGGTACGCCATGGTCGCGACCGGGTGCCCGGCGACCCGATGGATTTCCGGGTCAACGCATGGCCATTCGCGCTTCTGGAAACGCCACTGCGGTCGCGGTGGAGGTTGGCCGGTCCTATGGGTGAAGAGGAACATGCTCCGTGCATGCCATGGCAACAACGGCCACGCTGTAGTCGCTGCGGCATCTGTCCCCGGTGCAACCACCACCACCTCCAGCCTCATAGGTTCGAGCGCGCCCGACGAGCGACGATGATGGGTCCTCCGACAGCGGCGACTACGAATACATGTACAATATGCCTATATATGAGTATGACTAGTCTTTTATTTATTTAATAGAATTAAAAAAATTATAAAAAATATGTATACTTTATATGGGGTCACGGCTGGGGCGATCGGCCCCTTTAGCGCCGGAATCCCCATATGGAGCAAAATAACGGTTGCGCCGGGGGAAGCGAGTGGAGATGCTCTAGCGGAGAAGGAAGAGATAGGGTGGGACTCATCACTACTTCTAGGGACGCGTCGCTGCTGGATATGCCCTAAGGGCATCTCCAGCGAGCGGCATAAACGGACAACGGCGACCGTTTGCGTCGCAGGCCGAAAATGCGTGTGGTACCACCTCCACGAGCGACGCAAGTGTGACGGGCCGCCCGCGGCCGAAAAATATGCCTCGGATGCGTCTCTACGGACGCGTGCGGGCGCGCAAAGTGTCGCTCGCGTCGCGAACATTCGTCGGGCCCGCCTGGCAGCCCTGCGTCGATGCGTCTTCTCAGGCGCACCAGCGACTGGCGCCGCTGCATCACTTCGGCAATCCGCGCCACGTTAATGACGATGCCTCGGCTACCGAGCGGCCGCCGCCCACCTCCTCCAACGCAGTAATGGAGACGCCACGCGTCCCGTGACAGTCGCCTGCCTCCGGCCTATATAAAGAGGCGCATTCTTCTTCCTCATCCACTCCTTTAAACAAACCCTAGCCACCACAAGCTCCCGCGTAGTGCCGCAGCTCTTCTTGCAACGCAGCCAGGCCCGAGGAAATCCATGGCGGGTCTTGGTGGCCGGCGAGGCGGTCGAGGCCGCGGGCATGGGCACCCCCGGGGACGGGTAAGGGCCGCCATGGTGGAGGAGCTACGGCCCAATGGTTGCCGTCGCCTGCGCCCTCCTCGTCTTCGCAGGAGGACCGCTTGTTCGAGTTTCTCCTTCGCATCGACGACGACCCACTCGGCATCAAGCGGCTCCTGGACAAGTTCGCCGAGTTCGTCGATGGTGTCGAGCCGGCGCAGTTGTGGCTACGGAGGCCAACTGCAACTTCTGCTGGTGGTGTCGAGGTCTTGTTCGGCGGGCATGGCAAGATGTACCACATGGGGTGGGACAAGTTCGCTGCGACCGCGCTCGAGCCCGGCTGCCAGCTCACCTTCCTCTACGAGGGGGACGACGAGATGATCGTCAAGGTGTTCGACGACACAGCCTGCCGCAGGCACTACCACACCGGCGAATCCGGCTCGGACACCGATAGTTAGAACTTAGAGTGTTCTTTCTTTGCAGCGAATATGGCTACGGGCCAGTGGAAGCCAGTAGTGAAGGTTTCTGGTTGTTCTTCCTCGAAAGAACCAACAGGTACCGTCACCAGCTGGATTTTCCAGTTTGGGTGCCTGAGAGTGCCTGAGAGTGTTCTTTCTTGGCTGCGAACATATGGAATCAACAGAACTGGTTTTCCTTTTTTACAATGTTTTTATTTGTGTCAACCATGGTTCAAACTATGTATTAGTTTGTGTAAACCATGTTCCCAATTATGTATTAGTTTGTGTAAAACCATGTTCCAATATGTAATGTTTGGAACTATGTTTAAATGGAGAAGAGGAAAAAAAACAAGTACAAAAAAAATGCGTCGTCCCGCTGGAGCCACCCCAAGTGCAAATAGACGAGCGGACAACAACAATCATTTTCGCGTCCACGAGGAGACGCAAACGGACGCTCGCGGATAATAAAATCCATCGCCGCGCTTGAGATCCCTAATGTAGCGTGGGCAGCGACCTGGACGATCGATTGTCCGGGAGAACGGCAGTGTTTTCCTAAAACAAAATACTCCCTCCATCACGATTTTTTTTTATGTAACCATGTATTTCATTACATAATCTATTTACAGAGATTACACACATGGTCACCATACAAGATAAACATTTGTGTCAAGCAACTTTGCACAAGGAAGCCCACAAAAAGTAAAACTATAAGTTCGCCCTTAGAGAAACCTGTGCCTCGCCGAAACATCGTCCATCTTCCTCCACCACCACCATGTAGCGCCGGAAAAGAGGCGAACAACCGCCACACCTAGATCTAGGAGAGCACCATCGCATTCATTTGCTTTAGGTGTCGGACGCAGGTTCATTTGCTTTTTCCAAAAACCCCCTAATACATCTTAAACGCTACAATTTCAGTCTAATTTCGAGATCCAACCCTTCGTCTTTCCCGTCCGCCCCGTCGTCCGCCATCGGCAAGTGATTTAAGCCCCCAGCTCGTGTGCATGGGCAACATAAGCCCCTTGTTTGTCTGCCACTCTTTTGGCCCCCACTTTAGCTTAATCTAACTAATAACCCTTTGGCATGCTTAACAAGTTTGTCAACATATAACTAACAAATGGGCACATGAATAGAGAGAAATACCCTTCAATATGCTGTCCATATATACAATGTTAATATTATGTAGGTTTCAAACAAAAATTGCGATAACTCCACCGGAACTGCTAGCGAACATTCATGAGCATCGGAATCCTCACCAGCATCACCTTGGCCACGGTCTTCGAGCATCCTGAAACGTACTCAGCCCGTCGGCGCCATGGCTCCTCCTCCACGGCGAGAAGAATAACAACCAAACTAGAGGAACAACATAATACGCGAGGAATGACGGGAGACCTTGCCTTGGGAGCAATGGAGGCGGTGGAGGAGAAACGCGTCGGAGCAACCGGAGTGTGGCGGGCGGCGGGCGACGAGCGACGGCGGGAGGCTCTCGCGGCTGCGCCGCCTCGGCAAATAGCAGGATACTAACGGGCAGCCTCTCGTGCTCGCGACTTGAAGGACTTGGACGAGGTATTTTTGAAATAAGCCGGTATTTTCCTATTCGGTTTCATTAGAGAGCTAACGGCGGAGGAAAATAGCAAAGATTAAGCCAAAGTGGGGGCCAAAGAGTGGCGGACAAGTAAGGGAGGCTTATCTTGTCCACGCATACGAGCTGGGGGTTAAAATCAATTTCCCCGCCATCGGCAGGGGCGAGGAAGGAGGTCGACCAGGAGATCAGCGCCGTCCATGCCTTGCGTGCCTTCCGCACCCTTTGTCTTGCTCTTCCAAGTCCGCGTCCTCCGGCTCTATCTCCTTCGGACGTGCTCAACCTCGAGCTCCACGGAGGTGACATCGCAGGAGTTGGACCAGGGAGACGAGCTTGAGCTCTATGGAGGACCACTACAAGAAAAGTTGCCATGGCCGACGAAGTTGAAGTCGCGCCGTGGTTGCTGGTGTACCATGGCCGACGATTTTTGGTCCCTCCGTGGTGCATGTCAAAACTTTTTTTTTCGTTTTTGAGGCCACCTAGCCCGACGAAAGCGGCCAAAACATCGCGTATGGTGGCCCGGGACGTGGTGCATCTCGAAATCTCGGGTTCGCCGGCCGAGTCAACGCAAATCCGCACCGCCGAGGGATGTAGGGCCCAGATGGCAGCCTCTCTGGCATTGTTTTTTTCTAGATCGCGCCATCTCGTTCAACGCTCTCCGATCGAGCCGTTTACGATGCAGGATCATGGGTCCCGCATGTCATCCTCTATGAACCAAAATTCTTTCTATTCTTGGATTTTTTTGACCCCCTGATTTCTGGCTACTTCCTTTTTCTTTTGATCCTGCCGCCTTGGAAACGTTGAGACCGCTGCTGCTAAATGGGACCCGCATGTCATCCTCTATGTGCAATCAACTTTCTTTTCTTGGAGTTTTTGGAACCTCATATTTGGTCACTTGCCTTTTTCTTTCGATCCCCTGCCGCCTCTCAAACGGTGATACGCTGCTTCTTGGGACCCGCATGTCATCCTCTATGTACTATAAAACTTTCTTTTCTTGAATTATTTTTGGCACCTCATATTTGGTCACTTACCTTTTTCTTTCGATCCCCGCCTCTCAAAGCGGTGATTGCTGCTAAATGGGACCCGCATATCATCCTCTATGTACTATAAAACTTTCTTTTCTTGAATTATTTTTGGCTCCTCATATTTTTTCACTTGCCTTTTTCTTTCGATCCCTGCCGCCTCTCAAACGGTGATACCGCTGCTGCTAAATGGGACCCGCATGTCATCCTCTATGTACTATAAAACTTTCTTTTCTTGAATTATTTTTGGCTCCTCATATTTTTTCACTTGCCTTTTTCTTTCGATCTCATGCCACGTTTGAAACGTTGAAGAACCTGCAGCTCATGGGACCCGCATGTCATCCTCTATGTACTATAAAAGTTAATTTTCTTGGTTTTTTTCACCCTCTGATTTTTGGCAATTTCTTTTTCTTTTGATCCCCTCTCAAGCGGTGATACAGCTGCTGCTAAATGGGACCCGCATGTCATCCTCTATGTACTATAAAACTTTCTTTTCTTGAATTATTTTTGGCTCCTCATATTTGGTCACTTGCCTTTTTCTTTCGATCTCATGCCACGTTTGAAACGTTGAGGAACCTGTTGGCTCATGGGACCCGCATGTCATCCTCTATGAGCAATCAACTTTCTTTTCTTGGAGTTTTTTTGGCACCTCATATTTGGTCACTTGCCTTTTTCTTTCGATCTCATGCCACGTTTGAAATGTTGAGGAACCTGCTGGCTCATGGGACCCATGTCATCCTCTATGTGCTATAAAAGTTTCCTTTGTTGGATTTTTTTTCACCCTCTGATTTTTGGCTTGCCTTTTTCTTTTGATCCCCTGCCCCCTTTGAAACGTTGAGTAAGCTGTTGGCTCAAGGGACCCGCATGTCATCCTCTATGTCCATCAACTTTCTTTTCTTGGATTTTTTTCACCCCCTAATTACTAGCTACTTTCTTTTTCTTTTGATCTCAAGCCGCATTACAAACATTGAGACCGCTGCTGCAAAATGGGACCCACATGTCATCCTCTATGTACAATAAAGTTTCTTTTCTTGGATTATCTTTTGCTCCTGATATTTTGTCACTTGCCTTTTTCTTTCGATCTCATGCCGCCTTTGAAACGTTGAGTAAGCTGCTGGCTCATGGGTCCCGCATGTCATCCTCTACGAACAATAAAAGTTTCCTTTCTTGGAGTTATTTTTGACCCCTAATTTCTGGCTATTTGCCTTTTTCTTTGGATCTCCTGCCCCTTTGAAACGATGAGGACGCTGTTGGCAGGTCGGTCCCACAAGTCATCCTCTATGAACAATAAAAGTTTCCTTTGATGGATTTTTTCGAACCCCTAATTAATTTCTGGATATATCCTTTTTTTTCTTTGATCCCCTGCCGCCTTGGAGTAGCTGCTGCCTCATGGGTCCCGCATGTCATCCTCTCAGAACGGTAAATGTTTCTTTTCTTGGATATTGTTTACCAAATGATTTTTGGCTTATTTTTTCTTTCGATATCCTGCCGCCTTTAAAACGTTGAGGACGCTGCTGGCTCACGGGTCCCACATGTCAGCCTCTATGAACAATAAGCGCTGAGGACGCTGCTGCCTCATGGGTCCCGCATGTCATCCTCTCAGAACGAAAATGTTTCTTTTCTTGGATTTTTTACCAACAGATTTTTGGTTTATTTTTTCTTTCCATCCCCTGCCGCCTTTAAAACGACGCTGCTGGCTCATGGGTCCCTGATGTCAGCCTCCCCGTACAAGAAACATGTGATATCTTGATTATTTTGCAGACAATTGATGCGCGTAGATGTACACGTCCGTTGGGAACCCCAAGAGGATAATAATCTTTATTTTGACCGAAACGAACTTTAGGAACAGGCCAAGTTTTTGTTTTGATGGTCGCGAAATGTGATGCGGCGCAACACCGGGGATTCCGGCGCCAACGCGGAACCCACAACACAACCCAAGTACTTTGCCCCAACGAAGCAGTGAGGTTGTCAATCTCACCGGCTTGCTGTAACAAAGGATTAAACGTATCGAGTGGAAGATGTTTGCAAAGAAAACAAAACAATTGCAGTAGATTGTATGCTATGTAAAGAATAGGACCGGGTCCACAGTTCACTAGAGGTGTCTCTCCCATAAAATAAAAGCATGTTGGGTGAACAAATTACAGTGGGCAATTGACAAATAGAGAAAGGCATAACAATGCATATACATGATATGATAAATATAGTGAGATTTAATTGGGCATTACGACAAAGTACATAGACCGCCATCCAACTGCATCTATGCCTAAAAAGTCCACCTTCATCCGAACCCCCTCCAGTATTAAGTTGCAAAGCAACAGACAATTGCATTAAGTATGGTGCGTAATGTAATCAACAACTACATCCTTAGACATAGCATCAATGTTTTATCCCTAGTGGCAACAACACATCCACAACCTTAGAACTTTCTGTCACTGTCCCAGATTCAATGGAGGCATGAACCCACTATCGAGCATAAATACTCCCTCTTGGAGTTAAGAGTACAAACTTGGCCAGAGCCTCTACTAATAACGGAGAGCATGCAAGATCATAAACAACACATAAACAATAGATTGATAATCACCATAATCATAGTACTCTCTATCCATCGGATCCCGACAAACACAACATAGAATTACGGATAGATGATCTTGATCATGTTAGGCAGCTCACAAGATCCAACAATGAAGCACAACAAGGAGAAGGCGACCATCTAGCTACTGCTATGGACCCATGGTCCAGGGTGAACTACTCACTCATCACCCGGAGGCGACCATGGCGGTGTAGAGTCCTCCGAGATGAATCCCCTCTCAGCGGGTGCGGAAGCGATCTCCAATCCCAGAGATGGGATTCGCGGCGTCTCTGCAAGGTTTTCCGTGTGGCTCTCGGTGGGGGGTTTCGCGACGGAGGCTTTAAGTAGGCGGAGGGTCAACGTGAGGGGCCACACGAGGGCCCCGGGGGGCAGGTCGCGCGGCCAAGGCTGGCGCGCCTGGCCTCACAGCGCCTCGTGCCCCACTTCGTTATCTCTTCGGTCTTACGGAAGCTTCGTGCAAAAATAGGACCTGGGCGTTTCGTCCAATTCCGAGAATATTTCTTTACTAGGATTTCTGAAACCAAAAATAGCAGAAAACAACAACTGGCTCTTCGGCATCTTGTTAATAGGTTAGTTCAGAAAATGCATAAATATGACATATAATGTGCATAAAACATGTAGGTATCATCAATAAAGTAGCATGGAACATAAGAAATCTTAGTTCTGCTCCCCAAGCTTAGTTCTGCTCGTCCCGAGCAGGTAAAACGATAACAAAGATAATTTCTGAAGTGACATGCCATCATAATCTTGATCATACTATTTGTAAACATATGTAATGAATGCAGCGATCAAAGCAAAGGTAATGACATGAGTAAACAACTGAATCATAAAGCAAAGACTTTTCATGAATAGTACTTCAAGACAAGCATCAATAAGTCTTGCATAAGAGTTAACTCATAAAGCAATAAATCAAAGTAAAGGTGTTGAAGCAACACATAGGAAGATTAAGTTTCAGCGGTTGCTTTCAACTTATAACATGTATATCTCATGGATATTGTCAACATAAAGTAATATAACAAGTGCAATATGCAAGTATGTAGGAATCAATGCACAGTTCACACAAGTGTTTGCTTCTTAAGGTGGAAGGAGATAGGTAAACTGACTCAACAATAAAAGTAAAAGAAAGGTCCTTCAAAGAGGAAAGCATCGATTGCTGTATTTGTGCTAGAGCTTTTATTTTGAAAACATGAAACAATTTTGTCAACGGTAGTAATAAAGCATATGAGTTATGAAAATTATATCTTACAAGTTGCAAGCCTCATGCATAGTGTACTAATAGTGCCCGCACCTCGTCCTACTTAGCTTGGACTACCGGATCTTCGCATGCCATGTTTCAACCAAGTGTCACAAAGGGGTACCTCCATGCCGCCTGTACAAAGGTCTAAGGAGAATGCTCGCATTTTGGATTTCTCGCTTTTGATTATTCTCAACTTAGACATCCATACCGGGACAACATGGACAACAGATAATGGACTCCTCTTAAATGCATAAGCATGTAGCAATGATTATTATTCTCATATGAGATTGAGGATATATGTCCAAAACTGAAACTTCAACCATGATTCATGGCTTTAGTTAGCGGCCCAATGTTCTTCTCTAACAATTTTGCATGCTCCAACCACTAAAATGATAGATCCTTCAGACAAGACGGACATGCATAGCAACTCACATGATATTCAACAATAGTTGATGGCGTTCCCCAGAAGCATGGTTATCGCACAACAAGCAACTTAATAAAATATAAAGTGCATAAGTACATATTCAATACTACGATAGTTTTTAAGGCTATTTTGTCCCATGAGCTATATATTGCAAAGGTGAATGATGGAATTTTAAAGGTAGCACTCAAGCAATTTACTTTGGAATGGCGGAGAAATACCATGTAGTAGGTAGGTATGGTGGACACAAATGGCATAGTAGTTGGCTCAAGGATTTTGGATGCATGAGAAGTATTCCCTCTCGATACAAGGTTTAGGCTAGCAAGGTTATTTGAAGCAAACTCAAGGATGAACATGTGCAGCAAAACTCACATAAAAGACATATTGTAAACATTATAAGACTCTACACTGTCTTCCTTGTTGTTCAAAACTCAATACTAGATATTATCTAGACCTTAGAGAAACCAAATATGCAAATCAAATTTTAGCAAGCTCTATGTATTTCTTCATTAATGGGTGCAAAGCATATGATGCAAGAGCTTAAACATGAGCACAAAAATTGCCAAGTATCACATTATCCAAGACATTTTAGAATTACTACATGTAGCATTTTCCAATTCCAACCATATAACAATTTAACGAAGAAGAAACTTCGCCTTGAACATTATGAGTAAAGCCTAAGGACACATGTGTCCATATGCAATAGCGGAGCGTGTCTCTCTCCCACAAAGTGAATGCTAGGATCCATCTTATTCAAACAAAAACAAAAACAAAAACAAACCGACGCTCCAAGTAAAGAACACAAGATGTGATTGAATAAAAATATAGTTTCGGGGGAGGAACCTGATGATGTTGTCGATGAAGAAGGGATGCCTTGGGCATCCCCAAGCTTAGACGCTTGAGTCTTCTTAAAATATGCAGGGGTGAACCACGGGGCATCCCCAAGCTTAGAGCTTTCACTCCTCTTGATCATAGTATATCATTCTCCTCTCTTGACCCTTGAAAACTTCCTTCACACCAAACTTCAAGCAAACTCATTAGAGGGTTAGTGCACAATTAATAATTCACACATTCAGAGGTGACACAATCATTATTTTCACTTCTGGACATTGCATAATGCTACTGGACATTAATGGATCAAAGAAATAAATCCAACATAGCGAAAGAGGCAATGCGAAATAAAAGGCAGAATCTGTCAAAAACAGAACAGTCCGTAAAGACGAATTTAAAGTTGGCACCAGACTTGCTCAAATGGAAAAACTCAAAACTAATGAAAGTTGCGTACATATCTGAGGATCACGCTCGTAAATTGGCAGATTTTTTCGAATTTTCTACAGGGAACTGTGCCCAGATTCGTGACAGACAGCAATGCTGTTTCTGCGCAGCGATCCCAAATATAACATCAACTTTGACATAGAAACTTTACTTGGCACAAAAACATGATAAGGAGAGGTTGCTACAGTAGTAAACAACTTCCAAGACTCAACAAAACAAAAAATTGCTGTAGGTAAAAACATGGGTTGTCTCCCATAAGCGCTTTTCTTTAACGCCTTTCAGCTAGGCGCAGAAAGTGCAAATCAAGTAACATCAAGAGTAGAAGCATCAACATCATAGCTTGTTCTAATAATAGAATCAAAAGGCAACTTCATTCTCTTTCTAGGGAAGTGTTCCATACCTTTCTTGAGAGGAAATTGATATTTAATATTACCTTCCCTCATATCAATAACAGCACCAACAGTTCGAAGAAAAGGTCTTCCCAACACAATTGGACAAGATGCATTGCATTCGATATCCAAGACAACAAAATCAACGGGGACAAGGTTATTGTTAACCGTAATGTGCACATTATCAATCCTCCCCAAAGGTTTCTTTTTAACATTATCGGCAAGATTAACATCCAAATAACAATTCTTCAATGGTGGCAAGTCAAGCATATCATAAATCTTTTTAGGCATAACAGAAATACTTGCACCAAGATCACATAAAGCATTACATTCAAAGTCATTGAATTTCATTTTAATGATGGGCTCCCAACCATCTTCTAACTTTCTAGGAATAGAAGTTTCAAGTTTTAGTTTCTCTTCTCTAGCTTTTATGAGAGCATTTGTAATATGTTTTGTAAAGGCTAAATTTATAGCACTAGCATTAGGACTTTTAGCAAGTTTTTGTAAGAACTTTATAACTTCAGAGATGTGGCAATCATCAAAATCTAAATCATTATGAGCTACAGCAATGGGATCATTGTTCCCAAGGTTGGAAAAAATTTCAGCAGTTTTATCACAAGCAGTTTCAGCAGTTTTAGCAATTTCAGGCAGTTTTGTACGCTTTGCACTAGGAGTAGAAACATTGCCAACACCAATTATTTTACCATTGATAGTAGGAGGTGCAGCAACATGTGAAGAATTAGCATTACTAGTGGTGGTAATAGTCCAAACTTTAGCTACATTATTCTCTTTAGCTAGTTTTTCATTTTCTTCTCTATCCCACCTAGCACGCAGTTCAGCCATTAATCTTATATTCTCATTAATTCTAACTTGGATGGCATTTGCTGTAGTAGTAATCTTATTATCAATATCATTATTAGGCATAACTTTCAATTTTAAAAGATTAACATCGGAGGCAAGCCTATCAACTCTAGAAGCAATAGTATCAATTTTATCAAGCTTTTCCTCAACAGATTTGTTAAAAGCAGTTTGTGTACTAATAAATTCTTTAAGCATGGCTTCAAGACCAGAGGGTACACTCCTATTATTATTGTAAGAATTCCCATAAGAATTACCATAACCATTACCATTAGCAGAAGGATATGGCCTATAGTTATTACCAGAGTTGTTCCTATAAGCATTGTTGTTGAAATTATTATTTTTAATGAAATTCACATCAACATTTTCTTCTTGAGCAACCAATGAAGCTAAAGGAACATTATTTGGATCAACATTAGATCTACCATTCACAAGCATAGACATAATCACATCAATCTTATCATTCAAGGAAGAGGTTTCTTCAACAGAATTTACCTTCTTACCTTGTGGAGCTCTTTCAGTGTGCCATTCAGAGTAATTTATCATCATATCATCAAGAAGTTTTGTAGCCGCCCCCAATGTGATGGACATAAAGGTACCTCCAGCAGCTGAATCCAATAAATTCCGCGAAGAAAAATTTAGTCCTGCATAGAAGGTTTGGATGATCATCCAAGTAGTCAGTCCATGGGTTGGGCAATTCTTTACCAAAGTTTTCATTCTCTCCCATGCTTGAGCAACATGTTCAGTATCTAATTGTTTAAAATTCATTATGCTACTTCTCAAAGATATAATTTTAGCGGGAGGATAATATCTACCAATAAAAGCATCCTTGCATTTAGTCCATGAATCAATACTATTCTTAGGCAAAGATAGCAACCAATCTTTAGCTCTTCCTCTTAATGAGAAAGGAAACACTTTCAATTTAATAATATCACCATCTACATCTTTATACTTTTGCATTTCACAAAGTTCAACAAAATTATTGAGATGGGCAGCAGCATCATCAGAACTAACACCAGAAAATTGATCTCTCATGACAAGATTTAGTAAAGCAGGTTTAATTTCAAAGAATTCTGCTGTAGTAGCAGGTGGAGCAATAGGTGTGCATAGGAAATCATTATTATTTGCATTTGTGAAGTCACACAATTTAGTATTTTCAGGGGTATTCATTTTAGCAACGGTAAATAAAACAAACTAGATAAAGTAAATGCAAGTAACTAATTTTTTGTGTTTTTGATATAGAGAGCAAGACGGTAAATAAAGTAAAACTAGCAACTAATTTTTTGTGTGTTTTGATTTAGGTGCAGCAAACAAAGTAGTAAATAAAATAAAGCAAGACAAAAACAAAGTAAAGAGATTGAAAGTGGAGACTCCCCTTGCGGCGTGTCTTGATCTCCCCGGCAACGGCGCCAGAAAAAGTGCTTGATGCGCGTAGATGTACACGTCCGTTGGGAACCCCAAGAGGAAGGTATGATGCGCACGATGGCAAGTTTTCCCTCAGTATGAAACCAAGGTTTAATCGAACCAGTAGGAGCCAAGAAGCACGTTGAAGGTTGATGGTCGCGAAATGTGATGCGGCGCAACACCGGGGATTCCGGCAGTTGGAACCGCATAACCCAAGTACCTTGCCCCAACGATGAGGTTGTCAATCTCACCGGCTTCTGTAACAAAGGATTAAATGTATCGAGTGGAAGATGTTTGCAAAGAAAACAGTAAAACAATTATAGATTGTATGCTATGTAAAGAATAGGACCGGAGTCCACAGTTCACTAGAGGTGTCTCTCCCATAAAATAAAAGCATGTTGGGTGAACAAATTACAGTCGGGCAATTGACAAATAGAGAAGGCATAACAATGCATATACATGATATGATAAATATAGTGAGATTTAATTGGGCATTACGACAAAGTACATAGACCGCCATCCAACTGCATCTATGCCTAAAAAGTCCACCTTCAGGTTATCATCCGAACCCCCTCCAGTATTAAGTTGCAAAGCAACAGACAATTGCATTAAGTATGGTGCGTAATGTAATCAACAACTACATCCTTAGACATAGCATCAATGTTTTATCCCTAGTGGCAACAGCACATCCACAACCTTAGAACTTTCTGTCACTGTCCCAGATTCAATGGAGGCATGAACCCACTATCGAGCATTACTCCCTCTTGGAGTTAAGAGTACAAACTTGGCCAGAGCCTCTACTAATAACGGAGAGCATGCAAGATCATAAACAACACATAAACAATAGATTGATAATCACCATAATCATAGTACTCTCTATCCATCGGATCCCGACAAACACAACATATAGAATTACAGATAGATGATCTTGATCATGTTAGGCAGCTCACAAGATCCAACAATGAAGCACAACAAGGAGAAGACGACCATCTAGCTACTGCTATGGACCCATGGTCCAGGGGTGAACTACTCACTCATCACTCCGGAGCGACCATGGCGGTGTAGAGTCCTCCGGAGATGAATCCCCTCTCCGGCAGGGTGCCGGAGGCGATCTCCAATCCCGAGATGGGATTAGCGGCGGCGTCTGTGGAGTTTTCCGTATCGTGGCTCTCGGTACTGGGGTTTCGCGACGGAGGCTTTAAGTGGCGGAGGGTCAACGAGGGGCACGAGGGGCCCAGGGGGCAGGTCGGCGCGGCCAAGGCTGGGCGCGCCGCCCTAGCCTCGCCGCCTCGTGGCCCCACTTCGTTATCTCTTCGGTCTTCTGGAAGCTTCGTGCAAAAATAGGACGAAAGTTTCGTCCAATTCCGAGAATATTTCTTTACTAGGATTTCTGAAACCAAAAACAGCAGCAACTGGCTCTTCGGCATCTTGTTAATAGGTTAGTTCAGAAAATGCATAAATATGACATATAATGTGCATAAAACATGTAGGTATCATCAATAAAGTAGCATGGAACATAAGAAATTATCGATACGTTGGAGACGTATCAGCAATAAACAGTGTATTGCGCTCTGAGCTATTTCAACGGATAAATTAAATCTTTATTTTTACATAAACAAATTTATATGCTGAATCTCCTTGTTTTTTGTTTTTGCGAAGCATAGGACTTTCCTGTTTTTTTAGAAAAATCCGAACTATCCTGTTTTGGAGTGGGCTGAAATTGTACGAGTCAAAAGGCCCAGCAGGATAGTTCGAATGCCCAGATGTCCACATGCAGCCCAATTGAAATCGTTCTTTTTTTGGATTTTTTTCACCCCCTGATTTCTGGCTACTTCATTTTTCTTTTGGTCCTGTGCCGCCTTGGAAACGTTGAGACCGCTGCTGCAAAATGGGACCCGCATGTCATCCTCTATGTACGGTAAAATTTCTTTTCTTAGATTATTTTTGGCTCCTGATATTTGGTCACTTGCCTTTTTCTTTCGATCCCGTGCAGCCTCTCAAACGGTGATACCGCTGCTGCTAAATGGGACCCGCATGCCATCCTCTATGTACAATCAAGTTTCTTTTCTTGAATTATTTTTGGCTCCTGATATTTGGTCACTTGCCTTTTTCTTTCGATCTCATGCCACGTTTGAAACGTTGAAAAACCTGCTGGCTCATGGGACCCGCATGTCATCCTCTATGTACAATAAAACTTTCTTTTCTTCGATTTTTTGGCACCTCATATTTGGTCACTTGCCTTTTTCTTTCGATCCCCTGCCGCCTCTCAAACGGTGATACCGCTGCTGCTAAATGGGACCCGCATGTCATACTCTATGTACAATCAAGTTTCTTTTCTTGAATTATTTTTGGATCCTGATATTTGGTCACTTGCCTTTTTCTTTCGATCTCATGCCACGTTTGAAACGTTGAAAAACCTGCTGGCTCATGGGACCCGCATGTCATCCTCTATGTACTATAAAAGTTCATTTTCTTGGTTTTTTTCACCCTCTGATTTTCGGCTATTTCCTTTTTCTTTTGATCCCCTGCCGCCTTTGAAACGTTGAGGACTCTGCTGGCTCATCGATAAAACTTTCCTTTATTGGAGTTTTTTTACCCCCTAATTTCTGGCTACTTTCTTTTTCTTTTGATCTCAAGCCGCATTTGAAACGTTGAGACCGCTGCTGCTAAATGGGACCCGCATGTCATCCTCTATGTACAATAAAGTTTTCTTTTCTTGGATTATCTTTGTCTCCTGATATTTTGTCACTTGCCTTTTCTTTCGATCTCATGCCGCCTTTGAAACGTTGAGTAAGCTGCTGGCTCATGGGTCCCGCATGTCATCCTCTACGAACAATAAAAGTTTCCTTTCTTGGAGTTATTTTTGAACCCTAATTTCTGGCTACTTCCTTTTTTTTGTTCCCGTGCCCTTGGAAACGTTGAGACCGCTGCTGCTAAATGGGTCCCGCATGTCATCCTCTATGTACAATAAAATTTCTTTCTTCGATTATTTTCGGGTCCTGATATTTGGTCACTTGCCTTTTTCTTTCGATCTCATGCCGCCTTTGAAACGTTGAGGAAGCTGCTGGAGCATGGGTCCCGCATGGCATCCTCTATGAACAATAAAAGTTTCCTTTCTTGGAGTTATTTTTACCCCTAATTTCTGGCTACTTCCTTTTTCTTTTGATCCCCTGCCGCCTTTGAAACGTTGAAGACTTTGCTGGCTCATGGGTCCCACATGTCAGCCTCTATGAACAATAAACACTTCCTTTCTTGGAGTTATTTTGTACCCCTAATTTCTGGCTATTTGCCTTTTTTCTTTCGATCCCCAGTCGCCTTCTAAACGTAGAGGACGCTGCTGGCTCGTGGGTCCCAGATGTCAGCCTCCATGGACAATAAACCTCTCCTTTGTTGGATTTATTTTTCACCCTCTGATTTTGGCTATTTCCTTTTTCTTTTGATCCACTGCCGCCTTGGAAACATTGAGTAAGCTGCTGACACATGGGGCCCGCATGTCATCCTCTATGTACAATCAACTTGCAAGATCTTCGAGCGAAAGAGCTTGTATTAGTGGGACCCATATGTCAACCTCTATGTACAATAAAAGTTTCCTTTCTTGGATTATTTTTAGCTCCTGATATTCGGTCACTTTCCTTTTTCTTTCGATCTCAAGCCGCCTCTGAAACGTTGAGTAAGGTGCTGGCTCATGGGACCCACATGTCATCCTCTATGTACAATAAAGTTTCTTTTCTTGGATTTTTTTTACCCCTGATTTTTGGTCACTTGCCTTGACGCTGCTGGCTCACGGGTCCCACATGTCAGAATCTATGAACAATAAACCTGCTGCCTCATGGGTCCCGCATGTCATCCTCTCAGAACGAAAATGTTTCTTTTCTTGGATTTTTTACCAACAGATTTTTGGTTTATTTTTTCTTTCCATCCCCTGCCGCCTTTAAAACGACGCTGCTGGCTCATGGGTCCCCGATGTCAGCCTCCCCGTACAAGAAACATGTGATATCTTGATTATTTTGCAGACAATAAACAGTGTATTGCGCTCTGAGCTATTTCAACGGATAAATTAAATCTTTATTTTTACATAAACAAATTTATATGCTGAATCTCCTTGTTTTTTGTTTTTGCGAAGCATAGGACTTTCCTGTTTTTTTAGAAAAATCCGAACTATCCTGTTTTGGAGTGGGCTGAAATTGTACGAGTCAAAAGGCCCAGCAGGATAGTTCGAATGCCCAGATGTCCACATGCAGCCCAATTGAAATCGTTCTTTTTTGGATTTTTTTCACCCCCTGATTTCTGGCTACTTCATTTTTCTTTTGGTCCTGTGCCGCCTTGGAAACGTTGAGACCGCTGCTGCAAAATGGGACCCGCATGTCATCCTCTATGTACAGTAAAATTTCTTTTCTTAGATTATTTTTGGCTCCTGATATTTGGTCACTTGCCTTTTTCTTTTGATCCCGTGCAGCCTCTCAAACGGTGATACCGCTGCTGCTAAATGGGACCCGCATGCCATCCTCTATGTACAATCAAGTTTCTTTTCTTGAATTATTTTGGCTCCTGATATTTGGTCACTTGCCTTTTTCTTTCGATCTCATGCCACGTTTGAAACGTTGAAAAACCTGCTGGCTCATGGGACCCGCATGTCATCCTCTATGTACAATAAAACTTTCTTTTCTTCGATTTTTTTGGCACCTCATATTTGGTCACTTGCCTTTTTCTTTCGATCCCCTGCCGCCTCTCAAACGGTGATACCGCTGCTGCTAAATGGGACCCGCATGTCATACTCTATGTACAATCAAGTTTCTTTTCTTGAATTATTTTGGATCCTGATATTTGGTCACTTGCCTTTTTCTTTCGATCTCATGCCACGTTTGAAACGTTGAAAAACCTGCTGGCTCATGGGACCCGCATGTCATCCTCTATGTACTATAAAAGTTCATTTTCTTGGTTTTTTTCACCCTCTGATTTTTGGCTATTTCCTTTTTCTTTTGATCCCCTGCCGCCTTTGAAACGTTGAGGACTCTGCTGGCTCATCGATAAAACTTTCCTTTATTGGAGTTTTTTTACCCCCTAATTTCTGGCTACTTTCTTTTTCTTTTGATCTCAAGCCGCATTTGAAACGTTGAGACCGCTGCTGCTAAATGGGACCCGCATGTCATCCTCTATGTACAATAAAGTTTTCTTTTCTTGGATTATCTTTGTCTCCTGATATTTTGTCACTTGCCTTTTTCTTTCGATCTCATGCCGCCTTTGAAACGTTGAGTAAGCTGCTGGCTCATGGGTCCCGCATGTCATCCTCTACGAACAATAAAAGTTTCCTTTCTTGGAGTTATTTTTGAACCCTAATTTCTGGCTACTTCCTTTTTCTTTTGATCCCGTGCCGCCTTGGAAACGTTGAGACCGCTGCTGCTAAATGGGTCCCGCATGTCATCCTCTATGTACAATAAAATTTCTTTCTTCGATTATTTTCGGGTCCTGATATTTGGTCACTTGCCTTTTTCTTTCGATCTCATGCCGCCTTTGAAACGTTGAGGAAGCTGCTGGAGCATGGGTCCCGCATGTCATCCTCTATGAACAATAAAAGTTTCCTTTCTTGGAGTTATTTTTTACCCCTAATTTCTGGCTACTTCCTTTTTCTTTTGATCCCCTGCCGCCTTTGAAACGTTGAAGACTTTGCTGGCTCATGGGTCCCACATGTCAGCCTCTATGAACAATAAACACTTCCTTTCTTGGAGTTATTTTGTACCCCTAATTTCTGGCTATTTGCCTTTTTTCTTTCGATCCCCAGTCGCCTTCTAAACGTAGAGGACGCTGCTGGCTCGTGGGTCCCAGATGTCAGCCTCCATGGACAATAAACCTCTCCTTTGTTGGATTTATTTTTCACCCTCTGATTTTGGCTATTTCCTTTTTCTTTTGATCCACTGCCGCCTTGGAAACATTGAGTAAGCTGCTGACACATGGGGCCCGCATGTCATCCTCTATGTACAATCAACTTGCAAGATCTTCGAGCGAAAGAGCTTGTATTAGTGGGACCCATATGTCAACCTCTATGTACAATAAAAGTTTCCTTTCTTGGATTATTTTTAGCTCCTGATATTCGGTCACTTTCCTTTTTCTTTCGATCTCAAGCCGCCTCTGAAACGTTGAGTAAGGTGCTGGCTCATGGGACCCACATGTCATCCTCTATGTACAATAAAGTTTCTTTTCTTGGATTTTTTTTACCCCTGATTTTTGGTCACTTGCCTTGACGCTGCTGGCTCATGGGTCCCACATGTCAGCATCTATGAACAATAAACCTTTCCTTTGTTGGATTTATTGTTTACCCCTAATTTCTGGCTATTTGCCTTTTTCTTTTGATCCCCACCGGCCTTTGAAAACGTTGAGGAACCTGCTGGCTCATGGGACCCGCATGTCATCCTCTATGTACTATAAAATTTCTTTTCTTGGTTTTTCCTCTGATTTTTGGCTATTTCCTTTTTCTTTTGATCCCTGCCGCCTTGGAAACGTTGAGTAAGCTGCTGACTCATGGGACCCGCATGTCATCCTCTATGTACAATCAACTTTCTTTTTTTGGAGTTTTTTTACCCCCTAATTTCTGGCTACTTTCTTTTTCTTTTGATCTCAAACCGCATTTGAAACGCTGAAACCGCTGCTGCAAAATGGGACCCGCATGTCATCCTCTATGTACAATAAGTTTCATTTCTTGGATTATTTTTGGCACCTGATATTTGGTCACTTGCCTTTTTCTTCCGATCTCATGCCGCCTTTGAAACGTTGAGTAAGCTGCTGGCTCATGGGTCCCGCATGTCATCCTCTACGAACAATAAAAGTTTCATTTCTTGGAGTTATTTTTGACCCCTAATTTCTGGCTACTTCCTTTTTTCTTTTGATCCACTGCCGCCTTTGAAACGGTGCGGATTCTGCAGACTAATACAAGCTTTTTCTCTCCAAGATCTTGCAAGTTGATAGATTAAATCATGGAATTATTAGGATATGTTTTAAATTTCAAATCCACTTTATGAATTATTAAAAATACCGTTATCCATGTGGGTATGGAGCGAACAAGGATTTTCATATTGGGCATGAGCAGTTTCAAAAATTGGAACCCAATAATTCAAAATAAATAAAAACAACTTTTATGTAGAATCTCCGCGTTTTTTTCTTTTGCCATTCATAGGATCTGTGTTTCATTAGAAAAGGGCCGAAATTGCATGAGCAGAAAGGCCCATTTGTAGTTATTGGGCTTCGACGGCCGGAGCAAGTAGGCCGAGAGCAATTACCATGTAGATGGCCGTTGGCAACCCAAAGTGAAATATTGGGCCCAACAGGGGAAGGCTGAACAGTACTATTTTCTAATTGGAAGGTGGTACATGGCGTAATCCTGCCAAAAAAAAAGATGGACACGGGTTGCTGAAATTTGCCCATCTGCGCCTAATATCGCCGCCGCGGCTCCGCTTCCGCCGCCGCCGCCATGCCTCGTCTCGCGTCGAGCTCGCGGTACTGCCGCGTCTCGGGCACGGGGTACCGCGGCGTCCGCGCGCGCCCCAAAGGTACGTATTACGCGGAGATACGTGACGGCGGCGAGCGCATCGGCCTCGGCACCTACGAGACCGCGCACGAGGCCGCGCGCGCGTACGACGCCGTGGCGTGGCGGCTCGGGCGCCCGCGATCGTCGATGAATTTCCATGACGTGTGGACGCGCCAGCAGGCCGAGGATCTCGCGCCGCCGCCGTACATCGTTAGACAGGAGGAACAGCACCGCCGCCGCGAGACGGAGCGCCGTTTGCGCATCGCCGAGCGGGACGAGCGCGCGGCGCGCGAGTGGGCGGCCCGCTTCCCCGAGGACGTTGCCGCCGAGAACGAGCACTTCCGCAGACGGAGGGCGGAGAAGGCGACGAGGCGGGCAGCGAAGAAGGAGGACCGCGCACGACGGAGGGCGGAGAAGGCGACGAAGCGGGCCTTCATCGAAGCGCAGCTCGCCGGGCCGACCACCATTGGCGAGGACGACCCCCGTTGGATTGACCTCTTCTCGTCGGATCCGGTGTCGGGCACGACACCGGACTCGTCAGATGTCGAGTTTTAGTTTAGTTTTATCGCACTACTTTGTAAAAATATGAACTACGGAGTATCTATCAAGCTAATTTTATCCTATTTTATGTCTATTTCTAGTCTTTGTTTGATCTTCTGTTTTACTGCACTCTATTTTTCATTATATTCTGTTTTTGGCGCTGCATTTATAGCGCCTCTGAAAATACGCTGTTTCAGCCCTGCATTTGGCCGCCACAGTTTGCAGCTTCCGGTGAAGCTATTGCCGGCTCCATGCGCAGCATCAGCCATTCAGCCCACAGCGCCAAAATATAGAGCCACTGCTGGAGTTGCTGTAATATGTTTGTCAGCAGGAGCTTACCTAATTAGTTAAAAAAAAGATGTTCAGCGTGGGATTCGAAAAAAAGATCTTCATGTTTTTTTCCTAGCTATCCTAGTTCGGACTTTTTATTGTGTTGGCTAGTGCATGAAGCTTGACACCTGTATTATGTGATCCTGATATGAGGATAAGAACACCTTCAGCTTGCATTGCTAATGGTGTCTACTGCAGCAGTGGCGTACATTCAATGGAGACTGATGCAAGAGAGTTGGTACTGGTGAGCCTGCACTTGACATCATCGTGCCACCTGAAGTAGGTGGTGTATTGGGATTAGACTGATAAGCATAGCACCTTGCAAAGAACAAGATGATGCTAGTGTTGGTTAACGTGATTTTACGCCAAAAGTCATGTATGCTCAACAGGTGCCGTACCTAGTTTGGATATTGTGTTGTTACCCTTTTGTGGTTTGGTGTTTGTCCAACAGAGAAAGCTACTCTTTTCCCGTGTAAGTGTTATTATGTGAACAAAAGTTGTGTGTACATATATATCGGTCAGAGAACCAAGATTGCATATTCTTGCCTGGTTATAACACATAAGTCATAATAACAATTAAAGAGAAAAGGAACATTTGCCTTTGCAATGTGATTGTGCCAAGTAGATTAGACAACCAACCACAAACATTACAGGTCAACAGCCAAACGCATGCGAAAGTCCTAAGGTAAGCTCCATAATACATGTTGAAACCAAAAGCCTAGAAACCATAAGAAAGGTAGCTCCACATCACAGTTCCACGACAGCAGCATACTGATCATAAAACATATATCAAGTCAGGACAGCTGCACCACTGGGTAAGCATCCATGGGGTCTGGCTCAAGAGCGAAGACTGTGTGAATGCTGCAAAATGTGGCTCTTGCCTCACCCCACCCATACATCTTATCATGGAACCTTACCAAATCAGCATGAATCATCTTGACATAAACATAGCTCCTCTCTCCATGCTGATGGGATTGAACAATGCGCCAGTTGCAGTGCTTCAGCTTGTCAAACAGTATGCAGGAGATGACGAAGCATGCTGGCTGGTCTTTTGTAGTGACAATGGCTTGGAGTAGCTGGTCCTGTGAACCACCCAACTGGATCTTTAGAGCTTGAAGGACAGTCCGTGCTATATAAGCTACCGTTGCTGACTTCAGCTCAGGTTCAGGTGAATGACAGCTGACATCTTGTCCTAGAGATGCAGATCCTTCTTGATCAGATTCAGCGGAATCATCACCACTACTTACAGGTGCGTCAGGTTCTACAGAAGGCACATCAGGTACATGCTCCAGTTCATAGGAGTCGGGTGGGACAGCACCGTTTGCTGAAATCTCTACAATACCAGCTCCAGGTAGACCACTAGTCTCTACAGAGGGTAAACCACCAATATCCACTTCAGAGGATTCTCGTGGCACGACACCTTTCGCTAGAGGCTCTACCCTACCAGCTCCAGGTCCACCACCAGTCAGTACTGTGGGCATAGTCATGACGGGTTCTACCAATACAAAACCTCCTTCGGGTGCAGGATCATCAGTAGCAACTCCAGCATCAGCACCAGTTATATCGGTCTTGACAATAGGTAAACCGTTTTGCTCCAGTTCAGAGAATTCCCGTGGCACGACACCGTTCACTAGAGGCTCTACACTAGCAGCTCCAGCTGCACCACCAGTTTCTACAGCAGGGGGTAAACCCAATCCACAACCTTCTTCATGTGGCACGATGATGCCAGGTATAGGCTCATCAGTACCAGGTCCAGCTGCATCAGTCTCCATAGACAGTAAACAAGGTGGCGTCGGAGGTTTAAAAGACTGGCATGCCATTTCACCTTTGTCATCAGACAATATAGAGTTTTCTTCAACTCTATGTTTCTGCAATAATAAGCACATGAACAGAAATTAGACCAGAGCATCTAGCCATCTAACAGGGGCAGCGGCAAAACAAGCGTCGGTCCATATGTTTACCTTGTCATCTGGGATATCAGAACACACAGATTTAGAAGTCATTTCACATAGCATCCGCTTTTTCGTTCCTTCCCCTACGTCCATCTGGAATAAGTAATACTATTGATCACATAAAACTAATTAATCAAATATATGCATATGTTGAGAAGTTTGCACGGCAAATTGTGGATTCTGCTTTTATCACCTACGAATCGTCGTTCTATATATTTACCTTGTTATCTGGGATATCAGAAGTCACAGAATGAGAAGTCATCTCACTAAGTATCGGTTTTTTCGCTCTTTCCCCTCCATCCATCTGCAATAAGAAGTACTATTGATCACATAAAGCCAATTCATTGAATATATGCATATGTTGAGAAGTTTGCACAACAAATTGTGGATTCTACTTCCAATCACCAAGTAATCTCGTGAGAAATGCATGATCAAGATATGTTTCTCCCTCTTGATCGACATCTGCATCTCCATTAAGACTAATCATCGTGCGATGGTGCTAGCGCATACACTTCCAATCACCAGACAAGCAAAAAATTGTTGATTCTAGTAATGCTTAATCAGCAGTGGCCATGGAACGACCACAGATCGACCAAGCAAAAAAATAAATCATCAGCCTACTGACCACCAGGCAAAACAAACTAGGCCCATACATGGCCTCACAAATCATCATCAAACGTCGATCAAACTAGCAAGTTTGAACATGGATTACTAATTTATTTTCTGATAAAGTGAGTATATTAATATCGAAAGATATTGATTACACTGAGCCTCTGCAACAACGCAATACCTTACTGGTAGTACGGATGCACATGGATTCCTAATACTCCCTCTGTTCGGTTTTAATTAGTCGACGCGAGGGAGAGAAGAAAATGAACTGTCGATGCTTTCAACTAGAGTCAATTAAATACGAACGGAAGAAGTACGTAGTAGTATTGACAAATATCCGGATCTAGTCTAAAAACAAATTGGCATGTAAATCCTAGTAGTCTACTAAACTAGGATCAATACCCTAGATTAGGGTTGCAAGCGGCGTCCGCGAATCGTCCCGCAAAGCAGAAAATTAGAGCAAATAGTGGTTGAGATTAGAGCAGATTTAAAGCACTCGCACTGAAACTAGCTAGCCCGCTACCCACCCCGCTTGACACCCTGCCCTAGATGTGAATCTACACCAAATATTCAAACAAGGATGAGCAACCGCCAATAAAATTTTATCCGCACATCATCATCTCTACCATACACAAGGGTATGGTGATTTCACATACAGCCATTGTTGCCGCGGGACGAGGATGAGTGATGCGCCGCGGAGAAGGTGCCTCACGCCTCTGTCGCCGCCGCCGTCGAAGAGGAAGTCGAAGCCGCGCGATTGTGGTCCGTCGCCGATATGGAGGTGGAGCTACTAGGGAAGAGATGGAGGTGGAGGTGGAGAGGGAGTGATGGTTTGTACTAGTGGCGGCCGGTGAGGTAGTTATAAATACAGCCTCTCTCTCTTTTTTGGCAAGGAATGCAGCTTCTCTTGGAAGGCAACGAGGCAACGCACTCCAGATTTCGTATATTACTATAATAATATGGGCGGAGAAATTTGGACGCATCTGTGTTGTCTTGTCAAATGAATCACCAGGATTTGCTTTTAGTACTCCAGATTTGGGCGACCCAAGGAAGTAGAGATAGTAATGTACGCCATCTAGCTGCACGCTATCAAATCAAATAAATGGTCATGCCATTTACTTTTAAGATGGTGCAGCAGTTATTCTGACCAAAGAAACATGCACGTCTGCTGATTATTTCTGATGGGTATACATTTACCGTCCGCTAGCAAAGATTGTTTGGCACATTGTTCTTATGGCTTTCAACATCACACCCCTTAATAATATTATTAATCAATGTTTGGGCAATCAATTGAGTGTGTTAATAAAAAATTAAAACCCACAAATCCAACTGTACTATTTTTAGGGCCATATGAAGGACAAGGAATGATTTTAAATGCCATATGGAGTACCTCCAACCATGTGAAATATGGTTCTGTCATGCAGGTGATACCCATGGCTTCGCATTGGATCTGTATATTGTCCTACATACAGTCAACTATGAAGTACCACGATTTGGTTTTTGGGTGCAACCGGCTAGAGAATGATGCACGGGTTTGTACAGCCAGTACAATTCACATTAAGATTTTCTGATAGGATGTTGATGTGTATATGTAAGAATCATACACTAGAATGTCTTCTATGTTTAGATGGTTGATCTACGTTTATACTTTCTGTGAACCATGAGGTTAAGACCTTTGTACTGTAATAAAGATTGCTAAATAACAGTATATATGTATGCCTCTAGGGACACTGAAACAGCCAAACAACCATGCATGTGCATAGACCGTATTTGATCAAATTAAAAGAAGCACCTCGGTTCATGCAAATAGCATCAGTTAATCACCTAAGTCCATTAGCTATAAATAGTTAAATAGGAGTCAAGACCAACTGAGCTAGCTAGTAGTATGATCCTACTATTACATAAATATCCCTAACTCTGATTGTCTTTGTTCCAGTCCAGCGCGTTGGTGTAGCTTGGGATGAACCAAAACCCCGTATGCCAGTTGGCCCCTGGACCGCTGCTTGAGAAAGAGATGCTTTGGTGGTCTTCGCCATTTAGACTGAAGCGGAAAATTTCTTGATGTGATGTGTCAAACTGAGAGCCAATGGCCTGAGGCGTGGTGTAGATGCAGTTTCTTCTTGTCAAATATCCTGGGGGAAATGTTGCACCACCCACTGGCATGAAAATCGGATAGTTCAACCCAAGGAACATAGAATAGTCTCCAAGATTAGTAACCCTTTCCCACGGGTTGGCTGGAAGTAACCGACTAGTGTCATTCGAGAATACAATGCAGGTATACCCCGAATAGCTGTGAACAGCGCGACCGCAATGGACAGAAGGGGTACTATCATAATAATACATTGGAGCACCGTCAGCGTCAAAATCCATTACGCCACGTGCATAGACCAGGAGAAGTCTAGAACGATCTTGAGATCTTGCCAGCCACCACGTACGACTATTAGAGTCAAAATCATCATAGCCATCAAATCCAGCCGTCCGCGGAATGAATGGAGCAGGGAGCACTATAGGACCTTGATAAAGGAAAGAACACGTCACATGAAAATATATTTCATGATTTATCTACTAGTGATATTGATTTGATATTGGGATGCCAATACTAGTACTTTATAAAATCATGGTCGAACATAAGATGGTTTGAAATATATTTCGAACATCTTGGTAAAACTTCATATGGATTTAAAACATGTTCCCGAAAATATTGGTCCAAATTTTAGATGGTTTGAATATAGTACTCCTTATTCTCTAGAACCGGGGGAATATAAACAAATGAAAGTCTTTATCAATATTGCATGGCACCTTTATTGATTCTATTTCTACTCTACCTTAAATTTTCTAGGGAGTAATAATAAAGAAACTTAATTACTAGGGGGCCTTTTTCCTAAGGAACAACATGCACATTAGACCATACTAAAATTCCTATAGATGTTAAATTCTATATATGTCCATACCACAAGAGGGTTATGGTGTGCGCCTATGGAATTCCTTTAAGCCAAAAGATGCCAAGACAGTTCAACAAATAAGAGGTGAAATACTATATAAGTTACGTATATAAAAAAGATAGGGAGGAAATGTTACCAAATTGATTAGGATCCCATGCATAAACATTTCCAAGCTCAGTAACGGCGAACACAAGTCCGTTATGTATAATTGCATCGCAGTATATGGCGCCGTACTGAAACTGGTTTTCAAGAAATATCCATGTACGAGGATATTCGCCATGGAGGTAGGCAATTGCAAAGTCGAAGATTGCGACAAGGGAGAAATCTTGATACCCCCTAGCAGCTGTAGGAACTTGGCAAATAGCTATCTTCTGCAGTTGAATAGCAGAACGCTGATACTCGAATATAAGTGGATTGCGTGTGGTTTCCAACTTCTTCCTCAAAGATGGAAGCTTAATCTTGCGATGAGTGTAGACATTGAGGAGGTTCCACTTGCCTTCGGGGCCAACCATGGCGATCCAATCTCCATTGGCGCCTGCCCGCTCCTCATCCTTACCGTGTGGCATTAGGCCATCATAGGAGAACCTGTCCAGCGGCAGTAGTTTGCACTTGCTGTGCACCGGCAAATCCTCCTTGAACACCCATGGTTTATCCGCCGGGTCACAACAGAGAACACACGGAAGGCCAAACGGCTGAGAAGCAGGCAGAGTGGCACTGTATTTGGCTGACTGAAGAATACTTTTGGAGGAACCGACTAGGGACGCGGCGGTGATGGCGTCGCACTGGCTGATGAGCACTTCAAGGGGGCCTTCCGTAAACACCTTGTGAAACAGCCCAGATCCACAGACCCTGCTCGATTTCGCCATCGCAATGAGGCAGGTGGTACAATGGGGTTGGTATTTTCTTGGGAGATCTACTGATTCGAACTTTGGGAGAGAGATGGCGATCAATGGCGGCAGGTGGGGGTTTGAGTTGGAGAACAGAGGCTCTCAAACTGGGCACTGCTGGATAGGATGCGAAAGCGCCATGGCGGAGACGCAGGCGCGTGCTATGGAAGATGGGCGGAGTGGGGATAGACGACGGAGGTGAACCGAGACGCTCCTCCTCTTATGCATATACTGCCTACTGCAGTTTCGAGGAGAGTGTGAATGTGTTCAAAAAAAGAGGAGAGTGTGAATGTGTTCAAAAAAAGAGGAGAGTGTGAATGTGACCCGACACCCGAGTAGGAGCAGACGGACTATAGGAGTAGCCCCATCATTACAGAACATTAATCGTGCTTCCTACAATAAATAAGTGAAACATCCCAGGCTTGTGTTGTCTAATCAAATCGATGGCCATGTCAGTATTATGGTGAACAAATAAAACAAATACACACCAACCTTGTTCTTTTTGCAACGTACACCAACCTAGCAAGGCATCAACCTTCTCGCCATCAACTACGACTCCGTGGCTCCGTCCCACCAAAGTTGTCTCAACTTTGTAAAAAAAAATACATCTATCCATCTAAATTTTAACAAAGGTGAGACACTTTTGGTGGGACCGAGGGAGTACAAAAAAACTTTACTACTCCATGCTAGTATCGGCCACTAATTCAAATTTCAACTGAAGGCGTGCTATTTTATGGTCCTGAAAATTGCCAAAAAAAATACAACCCAAAAATGCAACAGATCCATGTTAAGGGGGTACACCCTACGCAATATACATTAAGAAACTTCGAAACTTCAGCGACCTTGTAAGAATGCCCATGACAGTGCAGTTTTGCCAAATTAGGAAGAGACGAAATATGAATTCAACCAAAGAAATCTAAACGAATCCTTAGACAATAGCATAGTTAACACGTTCAGAAAAAAATGATGACTCCAAAAGAACAACATTAGCAAGAAATACTCCATTTTAGTTTGAATTTGCAGTCACATACATATACTAGTAGTACTGCCAAAATACTATAATACTCCGAGCTGCATTCTAGCACTCCAACTAGCTAGCTAATAGTTCTGGAGTAGTAGTACTACTATACAAGTCCAAAATACATCCGAACGAACCCTACTTCGAACTAAACTACTCCCTCCGATCTTCGAGTAACTACATTGCAGTATGACTAAACGAAGATTATTGTATAACCTTCTTGTTGATGCAAACGCAGATAGGCAACACACGCTGCCCTCCATTCTGCTTCGCGTAACGGGGCGGCACCGCCAGGAAAGAAGTGAGCTGCTGCAACATGATCGAGCTAGGCGTCGGGGAGCTCGTCGGCTCGATTACCGCCATCAAGGTGTCCGTCGAGAGGTCACTGGTCCCAGCCGTCGCCGGCGCCGGCGGACCAATCACCAGCAGCTGCGCCTTGTACATCGGAAACAAGCACGCGGCCGACCTGATGCACACACAGGACACAATGGTGGTCGGGCCGAGCGCGCCAACGGTGATGGCGAACACGCTACCGTCTTCTTCCCCACTGCCGATGAACAGGTGTCCCCGCGGTTGTACCGGAACACGAACTATGCACCAGGCGGGTATGCCATACTGGAACGTAAACACTGGGATGGAGTGGGATGCTTGGAGGTGTACCAGGAGCTCCCGCGGCGGGCCGGTGAAGCTGCAGCCGGTATTGATGGCCTCTGTGCAGCCGCACGGACCATGCGGGCACGCGATATAGTGCTTGTAGGACTCCGTGGAGGCGACCAAGCTCTGGCAGCCGACGCACTTGACCATTGCCCCAGATCGATTCGACGGCGGCAATCTTGCCCCAGATCGATTCGACGGCGGCAACCTCGCCGGCTGCTCGCACTTCTTGCACGGGTTCGGCGCAAGCTCGCCGACGCAGCGCCGACAGCCCATATGACCGCCCTTGCACTGCACGGAACAACGTACGTGGCATCAGTTGTCATTGACATTTCTCACAGGTGAACCTAAGAATGAAATCGGAAGGGAGCGACCTTGGATATGGGGGGTTTGAAGGGCAGCAGGCAGAGGGGGCACAAGAAGAGGGCCTCCTCCATCTTCAGAGAAGAGTGATCGGGAAAACGAGAACGGGATGGGTTCTTTTTTTTATACATGCCTTGGAGTGGAGTATGGATACTACTACTTATAGGAAGAACTTCCTTGCTAAGAATCGGCGTCGGCCGTACGCAACCATAGATGCACCAGCGGCTCTGCAGTTTGTCAAAATAAAAGGACAGAGCTGCAGTGACTTGAAGTCTCCAAATCTCATTGTGACTTGGTGCCACCATCTACCAACCATTTGAGATCCAACGTTCCAAACTATCTCTTATTTCGAACCTAAAAACAAAAATTATGAAAAAAATCCAGTAAAATGTAGATGCCTTGTTCTAAAATCTGTGAATATTTCATCCCACTCGGACGATTAGCTTGTGATTAAAGAGCTTTTTACGTATACGAGCACTAGTTTAAACTAAATACTCCCTCTGATTCATATTAATTGACTTCAATATGGATGTATCTAGAACTAAAATGTGTCTAGTACATCCATATTAGAGTCAATTAATATGAACCGGAGGGAGTATATATTTGCTCACAAACCTTTGATTCAAATCGAATGAAACTTCACCAAAATATAAATCGAAATATGCACGATTAACTGGAAGTTCTTGAAATATTTCTGAGCAATTATAATAATTATTTAGTTTAAATTCTAAGTCGATCGCATACATTGGATCTGAGATGGATGGTGGATGGTGGCACCAAGTCACTGTGAGACTTGGAAGTATCAAGTCAGTGAAGCTCTATCCCAAAATAAAAGCTTCGTGAAGGGGGCAGTTTGGTTCAAAAAAGAAGACAGTGCCAAGCAGTTGTCAAACAATACCCATATAGTCAAATGTACTCCCTCTGATTCAAATGAATTGACTCAACTTTGTCTAGATATATGGATGTATCAAGTCACTGAAGCTAAAATAAAAGCTTCATGAAGGGGGAAGTTTGGTTCGAAAAAAATACAGTGCCAAGCAGCTGTCAAATAGTACCATAACGTCAAATGTACTCCCTCCGATTCAAACGAAATGACTCAACTTTGTATTTTGCATGTTAAAGGTTTTTCGTAAAACTTGGCCAATCTTAACATAGTTTGCCTTTCTAAAAAAAGATATAAGCCCTAAGGCTCCTTTGATTCATAGGATGGGAAAACCATAGAAATATGAAAAACATAGGATTGAGATTTAATGGCTAGTTGAATCATATAGGAAGATGAGTTGTGTTTGATTGTGCCAAAGGAAATTTTCCATGAGGTATGACCTAATGTTTTATTCTTATAGGATTTGCACTGCAAGATTCCTATAGGATATGTTCCTATGAATCAAACAACTAGTGTGGGGAAAATTCACATGTGATCTAAATCCTACATAATTCCTATACAAATCCTATATATGAATTTTAGTTGTTAGGTCACTTAAAATGACTTCACTTGAAGGGTTACATTTTTGTTTTTTCTGAATTAGTAGTGATGCCTAACCATATATATACCTAAACCAAGAGAATCAGCATAAACTTATGTATATTAATAGTAAGCGCATATATGAATGTTTTTTATCTACAAACCCAGGGTCATATATATGTACATAGAAACATGCATATATGCTAGTTTTTGTACCTTGGTGTGTTCCTCTTTTGGGCTATCTCTTTTTTGTTCACCGGTTCACAACCAACGCCCTAGATTAATTTGGCACTTAGAAAATAACATTTTGTTTTTGGCGCACTAACACAAATAGTAGTAGCACGGTCAACACTGTAGAGAAGTACAAAATAAATGTGTGTGGGTAATAATAAAATCCTTAATATGCCTTGAAAACCCACACGTACGCTCTTTCTAGGACAGAGGCAGTATGAGGTAATGCACCCACGCGCTGTCATCTGCCCGTTCGTGCTATGTCTCCCAAATCTTGAAATATCGTCAGTTATCCATTTCACGTCCACACTTCTCCCTCTCTCCACGGACTAGGAAAAAACCCTCTCTTCACTTCCCCTTCCCATTCCACCGATGGAGAGCCCAACCGACGCCGTCAACGCAGCGAAAGCGAAAGCCGCGCGGCTGGCCTTAGCCGCAGAGGAGGCGTCCAGAGCCGCGACCGCAGCACGCATGGCCGCAACGGCGGCGATCATCGCCGCAGCGGATGCCAAAGACGAAGCGGAGGCCATTGCCGAAGGTCGGGCCATCGGTCGCTCATCGGCATCTGATGCTGTTGGTAGATGGGTCCACTCTCTTGGGAAGCATCCCCTAGATGACGAGGACGAGGTTGAACTCATCTTTGAACCGCCGCCGCCGACCTTCGACGAGAATATCGTCGACGAGGGGGAGGAAGTATGTTCCGATTCACCTCTCTCCCTTATTCAACATAGCCCTGTATCGATTTGCGCTATGGTCTCTCCCTCTTTTTTTTGCGCTATAGCGTTTTGAATTAGCGTCAGAATCTTTTTAGATTCATATTCAGTATTAGTTGCAACTGCTACATATTTGCTTCACATCCGATTCACCTCTCTCCCTTATTCAACATAGCCCTGTATCGATTTGCTCTATGGTCTCTCCCTCTTTTTTTTGCGCTATAGGGTTTTGAATTAGCGTCAGAATCTTTTTAGATTCATATTCATTATTAGTTGCAACTGCTACATATTTGCTTCACCTGTTTATTTGGCATGTATCAGGTTGCTACTGATGAGGTTGACAGCGATGTCGAGTCGCGTCATAGGAAGGCCAGGGCCACTCTCAACAAGCTTAAGGCGGGGAAGTTCGACAAGTATTGGAGTGAACCCTGGACTGGTGCCAGGAACAGCTGCCCCTTCTGCACAAAGAGCATAAAGGTTGACTTTCGAAGCGTCCTGCAGCATGCCGAAGCCGGTGGGTCCGGCTGTCTCAAAGTTGGGGAAACTGTTAACCGATCCGGCTTCATAGCCAACCACATGGCCTATGGGCTATTCCTAAGGAAGAAATTGAACCAAGCTATCGAGACCGGTCGTGTGCCTCCTCCCAAGCCCAAGCCACCAAAGATTAAAGGTATGGGCAGCAAGAAGCAGAAGAAGCGGGACCGGGAGGAGGCGACAGGAAGAAGATGGTAAATATACTCCGTAACTGTTGTGCATGTTTGTCTCTCCTACTGCTTCAAAAGCAGCATCTTTTGTTGAACTCTGTTTATGTTTGCTGCTCAGCAGCGTTTGTGGTGAACCTATTAGCTTAATTAGGGGTTGTTGAACTATGTCTGTGTTGAACCTTGCTTAATTAGGTTGTGTTGAACTCTGTTTGTGTTGGCGTGGGAAGGGGGGCATGATGCTACCCTGAATTTGCGGGACCCCCAAAAAACTTGCAAATACGAGTGATGCATCCAAAAGGAACAAACTTTTACATGGTAGACCCCAGTCTGAAAGCAAGAAATGCGATCGGGTCCTTAACAGCCACCGCCCGGATTGATCGGGTATTTTGCCTGCCTACCGCATGTGACTTGTGCTCACTGAAGTTTGGGACCTCACGCATGGGCACCACACGTAAGTGACAGACCTGTTGGTGTAAAAACTCGGGTGATTATTATACTGCATTAGTACAAAGTTTCCTATGGATTCAAGGGTTGGAAAGCCAAGTTAACTCATTTTCATGACTAAGAAGGAGCCAGGCTTACTTTTTCATTTTCATGTTTTAACTTGTTTAAATCTTGGTCAAACAAAGGATTTGACCAGGATTCAAGTGGGCATAAAAATTCAAAAAAGAAATCAAAAAAAAACCAAAGCACATAAGCTTCTTATGTCATATAGTAAGCATTACAGTTGATCAACGAAGTCTAGACATATTCAAACCAGAAAAATATTGTATATACCCCCTAACCCTAAACTCTGTCTTATGAAGTCAAGCATGAAGAAAAGTGGTTTTGGGTTTCAAACATTGGAAATTGAAAAAACTCCCAAAAGCTTCATTTTGGAGTGACTAAGAAGAATCCAGGCTTTCATTTTCATTTTCATGTTTTAAATTGGTTTAAATCTTGGTCAAACCTAGGATTTGACCAAGATTCAAATGGACATAACAAATTCAAAAAAATCAAAACCAAACACATAGTCTTTTGATGTCATATAGTAAGCATTCAAGTTGATAAACAAAGTCTAGACATATTTAAACAAGAAAAATCATGTATATACTTGGCCCCTAACCCTAAACTCTGTCTTATGAAGTCAAGCATTAAGAGAAGTGGTTTTGGGTTTCAAACATGGAAATTTAAAAAACCTCCCAAAAGCTTCATTTTGGAGTGACTAAGAAGAATCCAGGCTTACTTTTCATTTTCATGTTTTAAACTGGTTTAAATCTTGGTCAAACCTAGGATTTGACCAAGATTCAAATGGGCATAACAAATTCAAAAAAAAACTAAACACATAGTCTTTTGATGTCACATAATAAGCATTCAAGTTGATAAACAAGGTCTAGACATATTCAAACCAGAAAAATCATGTATCTACCCCCTACCCCTAAACTTTGTCTTATGAAGTAAAGCACGGAGAGATATCATTTTGGGTTTCGAACATGGAAAATTTAAAAAAACCTCCCAAAAGCTTCATTTTGGAGTGAATAAGAAGGATCCAAACTTACTTTTCATTTTCATGTTTTAAACTTGTTTAAATATTGGTCAAACCTGCTAGGATTTGACCAAGATTCAAATGGGCATAACAATTCAAAAAAAAAACGAAAACCACTTCTCTTCGTGCTTGACTTCATTAGACAGAGTTTAGGGTTGGGGTATATACATGATTTTTAATGTTTAAATATGTATAGACTCCGTTGATCAACATGAATGCTTACTATAACTTAAGAAGCTTAATTATGTGCTTTGGTTTTTCATTTTTTGAATTCTTTATTGAATTTTTATGCCCATTTGAATCTTGGTCAAATCCTAGGTTTGACCAAGAATTAAACAAGTCAGTAACATGAAAATGAAAAAGTAAGCCTGGATCCTTCTTATTCACTCAAAAAATGAAGCTTTTGGGAGGGTTTTTGAATTTTCCATGTTTGAAACCCAAAACCATTCCTCTTATATGCTTGACTTCATATATATCACAGAGTTTAGCCTTAGGGGGTATATACATGATTTTTCTAGTTTGAATATGTCTAAACCTTGTTTATCAACTTGAATGCTTACTATAAACCAAAAATTCATGTATCTACACCTAACCCTAAACTATGCATGAAGAGAAGTGGTTTTGGGTTTCAAACCTGGATATTTCAAAAACCCTCCCAAAAGCTTCATTTTGGAGTGAATAAGAAGGATCAAGGCTTAATTTTTCATTTTCATGTTTTAATCTTGTTTAAATCTTGGTCAAACCTAGGATTTGACCAAGATTCAAATGGGCATAATTTAAAAAAATGAAAAATCAAGGCACATAGTCTTCTTATGTCATATAGTAAGCATTCAATTAAGTTGATAAACAAGCTCTAGACATATTCAAACCAGAAAAATCATGATGTATCTACCCCCTATATATCCCTAAACCCTGACTTATGAAGTCAAGCATGAAGAGAAGTGGTTTTTGGTTTCAATCATGGAAATTTCAAAAACCCTCCCAAGAGCTTCATTTTGGAGTGACTAATTAAGAAGCATACATGCTTACCTTTTCATATTCATGTTTTAAACTTGTTCAAATCTAGGTCAACAAACCTAGGATTTGACGAAGAATCAAATGGGTATAAAAAAATTAAAAACAAGCTCTAGATAAGCTCAAGTTGAAAAACAAGTTCTAGACATATTCCAACCAGAAAAATCATGTATCTACCCCCTATATATCCCTAAACCCTGACTTATGAAGTCAAGCATGAAGAGAAGTGGTTTTTGGTTTCAATCATGGAAATTTCAAAAACCCTCCCAAGAGCTTCATTTTGGAGTGGCTAAGAAGGATAGATGCTTAATTTTTCATATTTATGTTTTAAACTAGTTTAAATCATGGTCAAACCTAGGATTTGACCAAGATTCAAATGGGCATAAAAATTCAAAATAAATGAAAATAAATGAAAAACCAAGGCACGTAGTCTTCTTATGTCATATAGTAAGCATTCAATTAAGTTGATAAACAAGGTCTAGACATATTCAAACCAGAAACATCATGTATCTAGCTACCCTAAACTCTGTCTTATGAAGTCAAGCATGCATGAAGAGAAGTCATGGTTTTTGGTTTCAAACATGGAAATTTCAAAAACCCTACCAAGATCTACATTTTGGAGTGACTAAGAAGGATATATGCTTAATTTTTCATATTCATGTTTTATTAAACTTGTTTAAATCATGGTCAAACCTAGGATTTGACCAAGATTCAAATGGGCATAAAAATTCAGAAAAAACAAAAAATGGAAAATCAAGGCACATAGTCTTCTTATGTCACATAGTAAGCATTCAATTAAGTTGATAAACAAGGTCTAGAGATATATTCAAACCAGAGAAATCATGTATCTACCCCTAACCCTAAACTCTATCTCATGAAGTCAAGCATGAAGATATGTGGTTTTTGGTTTCAAACATGGAAATTTCAAAAACCCTCCCAAGAGCTTCATTTTGGAGTGACTAAGAAGGATATATGCTTAACTTTTTATATTCATGTTTTCAACTTGTTTAAATCATGGTCAAACCTAGGATTTGGCCAAGATTCAAATGGGCATAATTTAAAAAAATGGAAAATCAAGGCACATAGTCTTCTTATGTCACATAGTAAGCATTCAATTAAGTTGATAAACAAGGTCTAGACATATTCAAACCAGAGAAATCATGTATCTACCCCCTAACCCTAAACTCTGTCTCATGAAGTCAAGCATGAAGATATGTGGTTTTTGGTTTCAAACATGGAAATTTCAAAAACCCTCCCAAGAGCTTCATTTTGGAGTGACTAAGAAGGACATATGCTTAATTTTTCATATTCATGTTTTCAACTTGTTTAAATCATGGTCAAACTTAGGATTTGACCAAGATTCAAATGGGCATAAAATTAAAAAAAACAATAAAATGAAAAACCAATGCACATAGTCGATCTTCTTATGGCATATATATAGTAAGCATTCAATTAAGTTGATAACAAGGTCTAGACATATTCAAACCAGAAAAATCATGTATCTACCCCCTAACCCTAAACTTTGTCTTATGAAGTCAAGCATGAAGAGAAGTGGTTTTTGGTTTCAAGCATGGAAATTTCAAAAACCTCCCCAAACTTCATTTTAGAGTGACTAAGAAGGATACAAGCTTCCCTTTTCATTTTCATGTTTTAAACTTGTTTAAATTATCTTGGTCAAATCTAGGATTTGACAAGATTCAAATGGGCAAACATATGATAAGTGATGCAAATATCATTTCTAAGTGCGGGCAAACCAGCTTTAGCTTAACATATTTCTAAGTACAAGGTTTCAGAAAATTGAGTGGGGGCGGCTGCCCCCCTTGGCTATAGTCTGGATCCGCCCATGCTATAGTTTGAGGTCATTTGGATGACGTCGAAAAAATTCTTTGATTAGAAATGGGGTTGTTCGAACCCCGTAGTTGGATTTTTTTGAACCTTGATCTGTAGTACTGGGCAAAACCCTAGTTTAACCTATTTAATTATAGATTCGTAGGTCGATTTTTCTACGTACCTTTTTATTATTACTCTACTATGCAGCACATATGTGTTTGCCCGTCGAGTGAAACTCGGAGGAAGAGGGATCACTCGGAAGGAGAGAAGAAGGAGGGAGAGCATTATGGTGTCTCCCCTTTTTCGGGTGATGATGTTGACTGTTGTGCAGGGTTTGTCAGTGAGTAGGAGGTGCGAGCGAGCGAGTCGAGCGAGGCCGAGAATGAGAGAGATTTGTTTTTTGTCAGAGGGACAACCGAAGGATCCTGAAGGACCCACGACTTCCAATACGCATCCTGATGCGTCTTCTCTTGACAAAGAAAATGGCTGGGAGTTTGCGTACCTATTGCACGTGACTTGTGCTCACTGAAGTGTGGGACCTCACGCATGGGCACCACACGTAAGTGACAGACCTGTTGGTGTAAAAACTCGGTTGATTATTATAGTGCATTAGAACAAAGTTTCCTATGGATTCAAGGGTAGGAAATCCAAGTTAACTCATTTACATGACATTATTTTTTCCATGAAGCAAAGTTAACACATCTATCAATTGGTACATTTTGGAGTGACTAAGAAGGATCCATGCTTACCTTTTCGTTTTCACGTGTTAAACTTGTTTAAATCTTGGTCAAACCTAGGATTTGACAGAGATTCAAATGGGCGGAAAATTCAAAAAAAAAGAAAAATGAAAAACCAAAGCACATACGTAGTTTTCTTATGTCATATAGTAAGCATTCAAGTTGATAAACAAGGTCTAGACATATTCAAACGAGAAAAATCATGTATCAAGCTACCCCTAACCCCAAACTCTGTCTTATGAAGTCAAGCATGAAGAGATACGTGGTTTTTGGTTTCAAACATGGAAATTTCAAAAACCCTCCCAAGAGCTTCATTTCGAAGTGATTAATTAAGAAGCATACATGCATGCTTACTTTTTCATATTCATGTTTTAAACTTATTCAAATCTTGGTGAAACCTAGGATTTGACCAAGATTCAAATGGGTATAAAAATTCAAAAAAGGTCTTCTTATGTTATATATATATAGTAGGCATTCAATTAAGTTGATAAATAAGGTCTAGACATATTCAAACCAGAAAAATCATGTATCTACCCCCTAACCCTAAACTTTGTCTTATGAAGTCAAGCATGAAGAGAAGTGGTTTTTGGTTTCAAGCATGGAAATTTCAAAAACCTCCCCAAACTTCATTTTAGAGTGACTAAGAAGGATACAAGCTTCCCTTTTCATTTTCATGTTTTAAACTTGTTTAAATTATCTTGGTCAAATCTAGGATTTGACAAGATTCAAATGGGCAAACATATGATAAGTGATGCAAATATCATTTCTAAGTGCGGGCAAACCAGCCTTTAGCTTAACATATTTCTAAGTACAAGGTTTCAGAAAATTGAGTGGGGGCGGCTGCCCCCCTTGGCTATAGTCTGGATCCGCCCATGCTATAGTTTGAGGCCATTTGGATGACGTCGAAAAAATTCTTTGATTAGAAATGGGGTTGTTCGAACCCCGTAGTTGGATTTTTTTGAACCTTGATCTGTAGTACTGGGCAAAACCCTAGTTTAACCTATTTAATTATAGATTCGTAGGTCGATTTTTCTACGTACCTTTTTATTATTACTCTACTATGCAGCACATATGTGTTTGCCCGTCGAGTGAAACTCGGAGGAAGAGGGATCACTCGGAAGGAGAGAAGAAGGAGGGAGAGCATTATGGTGTCTCCCCTTTTTCGGGTGATGATGTTGACTGTTGTGCAGGGTTTGTCAGTGAGCAGGAGGTGCGAGCGAGCGAGCGAGTCGAGCGAGGCCGAGAATGAGAGAGATTTGTTTTTTTGTGAGAGGGACAACCGAAGGATCCAGAAGGACCCACAGACTTCCAATACGCATCCTGATGCGTCTTCTCTTGACAAAGAAAATGGCTGGGAGTTTGCGTACCTATTGCACGTGACTTGTGCTCACTGAAGTGTGGGACCTCACGCATGGGCACCACACGTAAGTGACAGACCTGTTGGTGTAAAAACTCGGTTGATTATTATAGTGCATTAGAACAAAGTTTCCTATGGATTCAAGGGTAGGAAATCCAAGTTAACTCATTTACATGACATTATTTTTTCCATGAAGCAAAGTTAACACATCTATCAATTGGTACATTTTGGAGTGACTAAGAAGGATCCATGCTTACCTTTTCGTTTTCACGTGTTAAACTTGTTTAAATCTTGGTCAAACCTAGGATTTGACTGATGTCTACGGGAGCTTCTATTCTTGTAGACAGTGTTGGGCCTCCAAGAGCAGAGGTTTGTAGAACAGCAGCAAGTTTCCCTTAAGTGGATTACCCAAGGTTTATCGAACTCAGGGAGGAAGAGGTCAAAGATATCCCTCTCAAGCAACCCTGCAACCACAAAGCAAGAAGTCTCTTGTGTCCCCAACACACCTAATAGGTGCACTAGTTCGGCGAAGAGATAGTGAAATACAAGTGGTATGAATGAATATGAGCAGTAGTACGGCGCCAGAAAATAGCTCGCTGGCGTGCAGTTGATGGTAGTAATATTGCAGGAAGTAAACATGCAGTAGTAACGCAGTAAAACAGTAAACAAGCAGCGATAGCAGTATTTAGGAACAAGGCCTAGGGATTAGACTTTCACTAGTGGACACTCTCAACTTTGATCACATAACAGAATAGATAAATGCATACTCTACACTCTCTTGTTGGATGATGAACACATTGCGTAGGATTACACGAACCCTCAATGCCGGAGTTAACAAGCTCCACAATTCAATGTTCATATTTAAATAACCTTAGAGTGTAAGATAGATCAATACGACTAAACCAAGTACTAACGTAGCATGCACACTGTCACCTTCATGCTTATGTAGGAGGAATAATACACATCAATACTATCATAGCAATAGTTAACTTCGCAATCTACAAGAGATCATGATCATAGCATAAACCAAGTACTAACACGGATGCACACACTGTCACCATTACATCGTGCAGGAGGAATAAAACTACTTTAATAACATCACTAGAGTAGCACATAGATAAATTGTGATACAAAACACATTGCAATCATAAAGAGATATAAATAAGCACTTCACTATGCCATTCATAACAGTGAATAAGTATTCTGTGAAATATAGCCTAAGAGACCCACACGGTGCACACACTGTCACCTTTACACACGTGGGACAAGGAGTCTCCGGAGATCACATAAGTAAAACTCACTTGACTAGCACAATGACATCTAGATTACAAGCATCATCATATGAATCTCAATCATGTAAGGCAGCTCATGAGATTATTGTATTGAAGTACATAGAAGAGAGATGAACCACATAGCTACCGGTACAGCCCCGAGCCTCGATGGAGAACTACTCCCTCTTCATGGGAGCAGCAGCGGTGATGAAGATGGCGGTGGAGATGGCAGCGGTGTCGATGGAGAAGCCTTCCGGGGGCACTTCCCCGTCCGGCAGGGTGCCGGAACAGAGACTCCTGTCCCCAAGATCTTGGCTTCGCGATGGCGGCGGCTCGGAACTTTTCTCGTACCGTGGCTTCCTCCGTCGGGGTTTTAGGTCAGGACCTTTAAATAGGCGAAAGGGGAGCCTCGGAGGGGCTGGGGCCACCACACCATAGGGCGGCGCGGCCCCCTCGGCCGCGCCAGGGTGTGGTGTGGGGCCCCAGGGCTTCCCTCGGCGGCTCTCGGGTGTTCGGATGGTTCCGGGAAAAATAGGAACCTGGGCGTTGATTTCGTCCGATTCCGAGAATATTTTGTTACTAGGATTTCTGAAACCAAAAACAGCAGGAACTGGCACTTGGCATCTTGTTAATAGGTTAGTTCCAGAAAATGCACGAATATGACATAAAGTGTGCATAAAACATGTAGATATCATCAATAATGTAGCATGGAACATAAGAAATTATCGATACGTTGGAGACGTATCAGCATCCCCAAGCTTAGTTCTGCTCGTCCCGAGCAGGTAAAACGATAACAAAGATAATTTCTGAAGTGACATGCCATCATAATCTTGATCATACTATTGTAAACATATGTAATGAATGCAGCGATCAAAACAATGGTAATGACATGAGTAAACAAGTGAATCATAAAGCAAAGACTTTTCATGAATAGTACTTTCAAGACAAGCATCAATAAGTCTTGCATAAGAGTTAACTCATAAAGCAATAAATCAAAGTAAAGGTATTGAAGCAACACAAAGGAAGATGAAGTTTCAGCGGTTGCTTTCAACTTATAACATGTATATCTCATGGATATTGTCAACATAGAGTAATATAACAAATGCAATATGCAAGTATGTAGGAATCAATGCACAGTTCACACAAGTGTTTGCTTCTTAAGGTGGAGGAAGATAGGTAAACTGACTCAACAATAAAAGTAAAAGAAAGGTCCTTCAAAGAGGAAAGCATCGATTGCTATATTTGTGCTAGAGCTTTTATTTTGAAAACATCAAGAGAGTATAAAAGTAAAGTTTTGAGAGGTGTTTGTTGTTGTCAACGAATGGTAATGGGTACTCTAACTACCTTGCCAAACAAACCTTCAAAGAGCGGCTCCCATTTTATTTTATTTTTGGGTGGCACTCCTTCCAACCTTTCTTTCACAAACCATGGCTAACCGAATCCTCGGGTGCCTGCCAACAATCTCATACCATGAAGGAGTGCCTTTTTATTTTAGTTTTATTTAGATGACACTCCTCCCCACCTTTGCTTTCTCAAGCCATGGCTAACCGAATCCTTCGGGTGCCGTCCAACAATCACATACCATGGAGGAGTGTCTATTTTTGTTAATTAATTTGGGACTGGGAATCCCATTGCCAGCTCTTTTTGCAAAATTATTGGATAAGCGGATGAAGCCACTAGTCCATTGGTGAAAGTTGCCCAACAAGATTGAAAGATAAACACCACATACTTCCTCATGAGCTATAAAACATTGACACAAATAAGAGGTAATAACTTTTGAATTGTTTAAAGGTAGCACTCAAGCAATTTACTTTGGAATGGCGGAGAAATACCATGTAGTAGGTAGGTATGGTGGACACAAATGGCATGAATATTGGCTCAAGTATTTGGATGCATGAGAAGTATTCCCTCTCTATACAAGGTTTAGGCTAGCAAGGTTATTTGAAGCAAACTCAAGGATGAACCGGTGCAGCAAGACTCACATAAAAGACATATTGTAAACATTATAAGACTCTACACCGTCTTCCTTGTTGTTCAAAACTCAATACTAGAAATTATCTAGACCTTAGAGAGACCAATTATGCAAACCAAATTTTAGCAAGCTCTATGTATTTCTTCATTAATAGGTGCAAAGTATATGATGCAAGAGCTTAAACATGAGCACAACAATTGCCAAGTATCACATTATCCAAGACATTTTAGCAATTACTACATGTATCATTTTCCGATTCCAACCATATAACAATTTAACGAAGAAAACTTCGCCATGAATATTATGAGTAAAGCCTAAGGACATATTTGTCCATATGAAACAGCGGAGCGTGTCTCTCTCCCACAAAGTGAATGCTAGGATCCATCTTATTCAAACAAAAACAAAAACAAAAACATACAGACGCTCCAAGTAAAATACATAAGATGTGACGGAATAAAAATATAGTTTCAGGGGAGGAACCTGATGATGTTGTCGATGAAGAAGGGGATGCCTTGGGCATCCCCAAGCTTAGACGCTTGAGTCTTCTTGAAATATGCAGGGATGAACCACGGGGGCATCCCCAAGCTTAGAGCTTTCACTCCTCTTGATCATAGTATATCATACTCCTCTCTTGACCCTTGAAAACTTCCTTCACACCAAACTTCAAGCAAACTCATTAGAGGGTTAGTGCATAATCAAAAATTCACATGTTCAGAGGTGACACAATCATTCTTAACACTTCTGGACATTGCACAAAACTTCTGAAAGTTAATGGAACAAAGAAACTCATTCAACTTAACAAAAGCGGCAATGCGAAATAAAAGACAGAATCTGTCAAAAACAGAACAGTCCGTAAAGACGAATTTTAAAATGGCACCAGACTTGCTCAAACGGAAAAACTCAAAACTAATGAAAGTTGCGTACATATCTGAGGATCACGCTCGTAAATTGGCAGATTTTTTCGAATTTTCTACAGAGACTTGTGCCAGAATTCGTGACAGACAGCAATGCTGTTTCTGCGCAGCGATCCCAAATATAACATCAACTTTAACATAGAAACTTTACTTGGCACAAAAACATGATAAGGAGAGGTTGCTACAGTAGTAAACAACTTCCAAGACTCAACAAAACAAAAATTGCTGTAGTAAAATAAACACATGGGTTATCTCCCAAGAAGTTCTTTCTTTATAGCCATTAAGATGGGCTCAGCAGTTTTAATGATGCACTCGCAAGAAATAGAAGTTGAAGCAAAAGAGAGCATCAAGAGGCAAATTCAAAACACATTTAAGTCTAACATGCTTCCTATGCATAGGAATATTGTAAATAAACAAGTTCATGAAGAGCAAAGTAACAAGCATAGGAAGATAAAACAAGTGTAGCTTCAAAAATTTCAGCACATAGAGAGGTGTTTTAGTAACATGAAAATTTTTACAACCATATTTTCCTCTCTCATAATAACTTTCAGTAGCAACATGAGCAAACTCAACAATATAACTATCACATAAAGCATTCTTATCATGAGTCTCATGCATAAAATTATTACTCTCCACATAAGCATAATCAATTTTATTAGTTGTAGTGGGAGCAAATTCAACAAAGTAGCTATCATTATTATTCTCATCAAGTGTAGGAGGCATAGTATAATCATAATAAAATTTACTCTCCATAGTAGGCGGCACCAAAAGACCACTATCATTATAATCATCATAAATAGGAGGCAAAGTATCATCAAAGAAAATTTTCTCCTCAATGCTTGGGGGACTAAAAATATCATGCTCATCAAAGCCAGCTTCCCCAAGCTTAGAATTTTCCATAGCATTAGCAACAATAGTGTTCAAAGCATTCATATTAATATGTTCCATGGGTTTTTTAATTTTCGCATCAAACCATCCATGTCTTAAATCAGGAAATAGAATAAAAAGGTCATTGTTGTCCATTATGCCTAACTAGTGTAAACAAGAAACCAAGTGTCGCAATTGCAGAGTCTAAAGGAAATAGCTTCGAGTACTTACAAGCGCGGAAAAGTCTGTTACCTGGCCGTATGAGTGCCTTTTACCTTTCTCCCCGGCAACGGCACCAGAAAAGTACTTTATGTCTACGGGAGCTTCTATTCTTGTAGACAGTGTTGGGCCTCCAAGAGCAGAGGTTTGTAGAACAGCAGCAAGTTTCCCTTAAGTGGATTACCCAAGGTTTATCGAACTCGGGAGGAAGAGGTCAAAGATATCCCTCTCAAGCAACCCTGCAACCACAAAGCAAGAAGTCTCTTGTGTCCCCAACACACCTAATAGGTGCACTAGTTCGGCGAAGAGATAGTGAAATACAAGTGGTATGAATGAATATGAGCAGTAGTACGGCGCCAGAAAATAGCTCGTTGGCGTGCAGTTGATGGTAGTAATATTGCAGGAAGTAAACATGCAGTAGTAACGCAGCAGTAGTAACGCAGTAAAACAGTAAACAAGCAGTGATAGCAGTATTTAGGAACAAGGCCTAGGGATTAGACTTTCACTAGTGGACACTCTCAACTTTGATCACATAACAGAATAGATAAATGCATACTCTACACTCTCTTGTTGGATGATGAACACATTGCGTAGGATTACACGAACCCTCAATGCCGGAGTTAACAAGCTCCACAATTCAATGTTCATATTTAAATAACCTTAGAGTGTAAGATAGATCAATACGACTAAACCAAGTACTAACGTAGCATGCACACTGTCACCTTCATGCTTATGTAGGAGGAATAATACACATCAATACTATCATAGCAATAGTTAACTTCGCAATCTACAAGAGATCATGATCATAGCATAAACCAAGTACTAACACGGATGCACACACTGTCACCATTACATCGTGCAGGAGGAATAAAACTACTTTAATAACATCACTAGAGTAGCACATAGATAAATTGTGATACAAAACATATTGCAATCATAAAGAGATATAAATAAGCACTTCACTATGCCATTCATAACAATGAATAAGTATTCTGTGAAATATAGCCTAAGAGACCCACACGGTGCACACACTGTCACCTTTACACACGTGGGACAAGGAGTCTCCGGAGATCACATAAGTAAAACTCACTTGACTAGCACAATGACATCTAGATTACAAGCATCATCATATGAATCTCAATCATGTAAGGCAGCTCATGAGATTATTGTATTGAAGTACATAGAAGAGAGATGAACCACATAGCTACCGGTACAGCCCCGAGCCTCGATGGAGAACTACTCCCTCTTCATGGGAGCAGCAGCGGTGATGAAGATGGCGGTGGAGATGGCAGCGGTGTCGATGGAGAAGCCTTCCGGGGGCACTTCCCCGTCCGGCGGGTGCCGGAACAGAGACTCCTGTCCCCCAGATCTTGGCTTCGCGATGGCGGCGGCTCTGGAACTTTTCTCGTACCGTGGCTTCCTCCGTCGGGGTTTTTAGGTCAGGACCTTTAAATAGGCGAAAGGGGAGCCTCGGAGGGGGCACTGGGCAACCACACCATAGGCGGCGCGGCCCCCCTCAGCCGCGCCAGGGTGTGTGGGGCCCCCCTTCTCTGGCTCTCGGGTGTTCTGGATGGTTCCGGGAAAATAGGAACCAGGCGTTGATTTCGTCCGATTCCGAGAATATTTCGTTACTAGGATTTCTGAAACCAAAAACAGCAGAAAACAGGCTGGCGTTCGGCATCTTGTTAATAGGTTAGTTCTAGAAAATGCACGAATATGACATAAAGTGTGCATAAAACATGTAGATATCATCAATAATGTAGCATGGAACATAAGAAATTATCGATACGTTGGAGACGTATCATTGAAGATTCAAATGGGCGGAAAATTCAAAAAAACAGAAAAATGAAAAACCAAAGCACATACGTAGTTTTCTTATGTCATATAGTAAGCATTCAAGTTGATAAACAAGGTCTAGAAATATTCAAAACATACAAATCATGTATGTACCCCTAACCCTAAACTATGTCTTATGAAGTCAAGCATGAAGAGAAGTGGTTTTGGGTTTCAAACATGGAAATTTTAAAAACCTCCCAAAAACTTTATTTAGAGTGACTAAGAAGGATAAATGCTTCCCTTTTCATTTTCATGTTTTAAACTTGTTTAAATCTTGGTAAAACCTAGGATCAGACCAAGATTCAAATGGGCATCAAAAATAAAAAAAATCAGAAAAATGAAAAACCAAAGCACATAGTCTTCTTATGTCATATAGTAAGCATTAAAGTTGATAAACAAGGTCTAGACATATTCAAACCAGACAAATCATGTATCTACCCCTAACCCTAAACTCTGTCTTATGAAGTCAAGCATGAAGAGAAGTTGTTTTGGGTTTCAAACATGGAAATTTCAAAAACCCTCTCAAAGAGCTTCATTTTGGAGTGACTAAGAAGGATCCATAGGAAACTATGTACTAATACAGTATAATGATCACCCGAGTTATTAGAGCAACAAGTCTGTCACTTACGTGTGGTTCCCATGCGTGAGGTCCCACACTTCAGTGAGCACAAGTCACGTAGTCTTCTTATGTCATATAGTAAGCATTCAATTAAGTTGATAAACAAGGTCTAGACATATCAAACCAGAAAAATCATGTATCTACCCCCTATATATCCCTAAACCCTGACTTATGAAGTCAAGCATGAAGAGAAGAAGTGGTTTTTGGTTTCAAACATGGAAATTTCAAAAACCCTCCCAAGAGCTTCATTTTGGAGTGACTAGTTAAGACGCATACATGCTTACTTTTTCATATTCATGTTTTAAACTTGTTCAAATCTTGGTCAACAAACCTACGATTTGACGAAGATTCAAATGGGTATAAAAAAATTAAAACCAAGGTCTGCTCATGTCATATAGTAAGCATTCAATTAAATTGATAAACAAGGTCTAGACATATTCAAACTAGTAGGAAAATCATGTATCTACCCCCTAACCCTAAACTATGTCTTATGAAGTCAAGCATGCATGAAGAAAAGTGGTTTTTGGTTTTCAAGCATGGAAATTTCAAAAACCCTCCCAAGAGCTACATATTGGAGTGACTAAGAAGGATAGATGCTTAATTTTTCATATTCATGTTTTAAACTTGATTAAATCATGGTCAAACCTAGAATTTGACCAAGATTCAAATGGGCATAAAAATTCAAAAAAAATGAAAAACCAATGCACATAGTCATCTTATGTCATCTAGTAAGCATTCAATTAAGTTGATAAACAATGTCTAGACATATTCAAACCAGAAAATTCATGTATCAAGCTAACCCTAACCCCAAACTCTGTCTTATGAAGTCAAGCATGAAGAGAAGTACGTGGTTATTTGGTTTCAAACATGGAAATTTCAAAAACCCTCTCAAGAGCTTCATTTTGGAGTGACTACGAATGATACATGCTTAATTTTTCATATTCATGTTTTAAACTTGTTTAAATCATGGTCAAACCTAGGATTTGGCCAAGATTCAAATGGGAAAAATTTAAAAAAAAAAATCAAGGCACATAGTCTTCTTATGTCATATAGTAAGCATTCAATTAAGTTGATAAACAAGGTCTAGACATATTCAAACGAGAGAAATCATGTATCTACCCCCTAACACTAAACTCTGTCTCATGAAGTCAAGCGCATGCATGAAGATATGTGGTTTTTGGTTTCAAACATGGAAATTTCAAAAACCCTCCCAAGAGCTTCATTTCGAAGTGATTAATTAAGAAGCATACATGCATGCTTACTTTTTCATATTCATGTTTTAAACTTATTCAAATCTTGGTGAAACCTAGGATTTGACCAAGATTCAAATGGGTATAAAAATTAAAAAAAACAAAAAAGGTCTTCTTATGTTATATAGTAGGCATTCAATTAAGTTGATAAACAAGGTCTAGACATATTCAAACAAGAAAAATCAAGCATGTATCTACCCCTAACCCTAAACTCTGTTTCATGAAGTCAAGCATGAAGATTTGTGGTTTTTGGTTTCGAACATGGAAATTCAAAAACCCTCCCAAGAGCTTCATTTTGAAGTGACTAAGAAGCATACATGCTTACTTTTTCATATTCATGTTTTTAACTTATTCAAATCTTGGTGGAACCAAGGATTTGACCAAGATTCAAATGGGTATAAAAGTTCAAAAAAAACAAGGTCTTCTTATATGTTATATAGTAAGCATTCAATTAATTTGATAAACAAGGTCTACACATATTCAAACCAGGAAAATCATGTATCTACCCCCTAACCCTAAACTCTGTCTTATGAAGAAGTCAAGCATGCATGAAGAGAAGTGGTTTTTGGTTTCAAGCATGGAAATTTCAAAAACCCTCCCAAGAGCTACATATTGGAGTGACTAAGAAGGATAGATGCTTAATTTTTCATATTCATGTTTTAAACTTGTTTAAATCATGGTCAAACCTAGGATTTGACCAAGATTCAAATGGGCATAAAAATTCAAAAAAAACAATAAAATGAAAAACCAATGCACATAGTCATCTTATGTCATCTAGTAAGCATTCAATTAAGTTGATAAACAAGGTCTAGACATATTCAAACCAGAAAATTCATGTATCAAGCTACCCCTATCCCCAAACTCTCTCTTATGAAGTCAAGCATGAAGAGAAGTACGCGGTTTTTTGGTTTCAAACATGGAAATTTCAAAAACCCTCTCAAGAGCTTCATTTTGGAGTGACTATGAAGGATACATGCTTAATTTTTCATATTCATGTTTTAAACTTGTTTAAATCATGGTCAAACCTAGGATTTGACCAAGATTCAAATGGGCAAAATTTTAAAAAATGAAAAATCAAGGCACATAGTCTTCTTATTTTTGGTTTCAAACATGGAAATTTCAAAAACCCTCCCAAAGAGCTTCATTTTGGAGTGACTAAGAAGGATCCATAGGAAACTATGTACTAATACAGTATAATGATCACCCGAGTTATTAGAGCAACAAGTCTGTCACTTACGTGTGGTTCCCATGCGTGAGGTCCCACACTTCAGTGAGCACAAGTCACGTACGCTAGGTAGGCAAACTCCCAGCCATCTTCTTTGTCAAGAGAGAGGCATCAACACACTCTCTCTCTCTCTCTCTCTCTCTCTCTCTCTCTCTCAATTATCCACCTCCGTTGGCTGCCGGTTTTGGCAGGTCGTTTCTAGCTCAGCTCGTAGGCCATGGTGTGCAGGCTCTGTAGCCATGGCGATTTGGTCGCGCCAAGTGGTTCGTCCCCGGCTCCGACGAGGATCAATCCGGACGGTGCCTATTAAGGACCCGATCGCATTTCTTGCTTTCAGCATGGGGTCTACCATGTAAATCTTAGGGATTTAGACGTAATTTCCTGTTTATTTTGTGTCCTGCTGTAAACTGCGCTCTGATGCGTATTGGAAATCTGGGTCCTTCAGGATCGTTCGGTTGTCCCTCTAAAAAAACATCTCTCTCATTCTCGGCCTTTCTCGCTCGCTCGCACCCCCCTGCGCACTGACAACCCTGCACAACAGTCAACATCACCAGAAAAAGGATAGACACCATAAATAAGTGGGGCCCCGTGACTGCTCTCCCTTCGTCTCCTCCCGTGTGATCCCTCTTCCTCCGACTCCCGACCTTGCGGAAAAGAAAAATGAAATGAAAGAGTTTCACTGGACGGGCAAACACATGTGCTGCCTAGTAATAATAATAATAACGTAAAAAAATCGACCTACGAATCTATTATTAAATAAGCTAAACTAGGGTTTTGCCCAGTACTACGGATCAATTTCTGAAAATCCAACTACGGGGTTCGATTTTGGCCTGCTAATATAAAATTATATAATCCGAACTAGTATTCCTCTAAAAAATCATTTTGGTATGCATCGTTTGGTACTTTTCATAGCTAGAGTGCTTACTCCCTCCGTTAGCAAATAGTCTTCGTATGTCATATAGTAAGCATTCAAGTTGAAAAACAAGCTCTAGACATATTCAAACCAGAAAAATCATGTATCTACCCCCTATATATCCCTAAACCCTGACTTATGAATTCAAGCATGAAGAGAAGTGGTTTTTGGTTTCAATCATGGAAATTTCAAAAACCCTCCCAAGAGCTTCATTTTGGAGTGACTAATTAAGAAGCATACATGCTTACCTTTTCATATTAATGTTTTAAACTTGTTCAAATCTTGGTCAACAAACCTAGGATTTGACGAAGAATCAAATGGGTATAAAAAAATTAAAACCAAGGTCTGCTCATGTCATATAGTGAGCATTCAATTAAATTGATAAACAAGGTCTAGACATATTCAAACTAGCAGGAAAATCATGTATCTACCCCCTAACCCCAAACTCTATCTTATGAAGTCAAGCATGCATGAAGAGAAGTGGTTTTTGGTTTTCAAGCATGGAAATTTCAAAAACTCTTATGTCATCTAGTAAGCATTCAATTAAGTTGATAAACAATGTCTAGACATATTCAAACCAGAAAGTTTATGTATCAAGCTACCCCTAACCCCAAACTTTGTCTTATGAAGTCTAGCATGAAGAGAAGTACGTGGTTTTTTGGTTTCAAACATGGAAATTTCAAAAACCCTCTCAAGATCGAGCTTCATTTTGGAGTGACTACGAAGGATACATGCTTAATTTTTCATATTCATGTTTTAAATTGTTTAAATCATGGTCAAACCTAGGATTTGACCAAGATTCAAATGGGCATAAAAATTCAAAAAAAAACAATAAAATGAAAAACCAATGCACATAGTCATCTTATGTCATCTAGTAAGCATTCAATTAAGTTGATAAACAAGGTCTAGACATATTCAAACCAGAAAAATCATGTATCAAGCTACCCCTATAACCAAAACTTTGTCTTATGAAGTCAAGCATGAAGAGAAGTACGTGGTTTTTTGGTTTCAAACATGGAAATTTCAAAAACCCTCTCAAGAGCTTCATTTCGAAGCGATTAATTAAGAAGCATACATGCATGCTTACCTTTTCATATTCATGTTTTAAACTTATTCAAATCTTGGTGAAACCTAGGATTTGACCAAGATTCAAATGGGTATAAAAATTAAAAAAAAACAAAAAAGGTCTTCTTATGTTATATAGTAGGCATTCAATTAAGTTGATAAACAAGGTCTAGACATATTCAAACAAGAAAAATCATGCATGTATCTACCCTTAACCCTAAACTCTGTTTCATGAAGTCAAGCATGCATGCATGAAGATATGTGGTTTTTAGTTTCGAACATGGAAATTCAAAAACCCTCCCAATAGCTTCATTTTGAAGTGACTAAGAAGCATACATGCTTACTTTCTCATATTCATGTTTTTAACTTATTCAAATCTTGGTGGAACCAAGGATTTGACCAAGATTCAAATGGGTATAAAAATTCAAAAAAAACAAGGTCTTCTTATGTTATATAGTAAGCATTCAATTATTTTGATAAACAAGGTCTACACATATTCAAACCAGGAAATTATGTATCTACCCCCTAACCCTAAACTCTGTCTTATGAAGTCAAGCATGCATGAAGAGAAGTGGTTTTTGGTTTCAAGCATGGAAATTTCAAAAACCCTCCCAAGAGCTTCATTTTGGAGTGACTAAGAAGCATACGTACGTGCTTACTTTTTCATATTCATGTTTTAAACTTGTTCAAATCTTGGTCAAACCTATGATTTGACCAAGATTCAAATGGGTATAAAAAATGAAAACCAAGGTCTTCTTATGTCATATAGTAAGCATTCAATTAAGTTGATAAATAAGGTCTAGACATATTCAAACCAGAAAAATCATGTATCAAGCTACCCCTAACCCCTAATTAACTCTGTCTTATGAAGTCAAGCATGAAGATAAGTATGTGGTTTTTTGGTTTCAAACATGGAAATTTCAAAAACCCTCTCAAGATCGAGCTTCATTTTGGAGTGACTACGAAGGATACATGCTTACTTTTTCATATTCATGTTTTAAACTTGTTTAAATCATGGTCAAACCTAGGATTTGACAAAGATTCAAATGGGCATAATTTAAAAAAAACAAAAAATGAAAAACCAAGGCACATAGTCTTCTTATGTTATATTGTAAGCATTCAATTAAGTTGATAAACAAGGTCTCTAGACATATTCAAACCAGAGAAATCATGTATCTACCCCCTAACCTAAACTCTGTCTCATGAAGTCAAGCATGATGATATGTGGTTTTTGGTTTCAAACATGGAAATTTCAAAAACCCTCCCAAGAGCTTCATTTTGAAGTGATTAATTATGAAGCATACATGCATGCTTACTTTTTCATATTCATGTTTTAAACTTATTCAAATCTTGGTGAAACCTAGGATTTGACCAAGATTCAAATCCGTATAAAAATTAAAAAACAAAATAAAAAAACAAGGTCTTCTTATGTTATATAGTAAGCATTCAATTAAGTTGATAAATAAGGTCTAGACATATTCAAACCAGAAAAATCATGTATCTACCCCTAACCCTAAACTTTGTCTTATGAAGTCAAGCATGAAGAGAAGTGGTTTTTGGTTTCAAGCATGGAAATTTCAAAAACCTCCCCAAACTTCATTTTAGAGTGACTAAGAAGGATACAAGCTTCCCTTTTCATTTTCATGTTTTAAACTTGTTTAAATTATCTTGGTCAAATCTAGGATTTGACAAGATTCAAATGGGCAAACATATGATAAGTGATGCAAATATCATTTCTAAGTGCGGGCAAACCAGCTTTAGCTTAACATATTTCTAAGTACAAGGTTTCAGAAAATTGAGTGGGGGCGGCTGCCCCCCTTGGCTATAGTCTGGATCCGCCCATGCTATAGTTTGAGGTCATTTGGATGACGTCGAAAAAATTCTTTGATTAGAAATGGGGTTGTTCGAACCCCGTAGTTGGATTTTTTTGAACCTTGATCTGTAGTACTGGGCAAAACCCTAGTTTAACCTATTTAATTATAGATTCGTAGGTCGATTTTTCTACGTACCTTTTTATTATTACTCTACTATGCAGCACATATGTGTTTGCCCGTCGAGTGAAACTCGGAGGAAGAGGGATCACTCGGAAGGAGAGAAGAAGGAGGGAGAGCATTATGGTGTCTCCCCTTTTTCGGGTGATGATGTTGACTTTTGTGCAGGGTTTGTCAGTGAGCAGGAGGTGCGAGCGAGCGAGCGAGCGAGTCGAGCGAGGCCGAGAATGAGAGAGATTTGTTTTTTTGTGAGAGGGACAACCGAAGGATCCAGAAGGACCCACAGACTTCCAATATGCATCCTGATGCGTCTTCTCTTGACAAAGAAAATGGCTGGGAGTTTGCGTACCTATTGCACGTGACTTGTGCTCACTGAAGTGTGGGACCTCACGCATGGGCACCACACGTAAGTGACAGACCTGTTGGTGTAAAAACTTGGTTGATTATTATAGTGCATTAGAACAAAGTTTCCTATGGATTCAAGGGTAGGAAATCCAAGTTAACTCATTTACATGACATTATTTTTTCCATGAAGCAAAGTTAACACATCTATCAATTGGTACATTTTGGAGTGACTAAGAAGGATCCATGCTTACCTTTTCGTTTTCACGTGTTAAACTTGTTTAAATCTTGGTCAAACCTAGGATTTGACAGAGATTCAAATGGGCGGAAAATTCAAAAAAACAGAAAAATGAAAAACCAAAGCACATAGTAGTTTTCTTATGTCATATAGTAAGCATTCAAGTTGATAAACAAGGTCTAGACATATTCAAAACATACAAATCATGTATGTACCCCTAACCCTAAACTATGTCTTATGAAGTCAAGCATGAAGAGAAGTGGTTTTGGGTTTCAAACATGGAAATTTCAAAAACCTCCCAAAAACTTCATTTAGAGTGACTAAGAAGGATAAATGCTTCCCTTTTCATTTTCATGTTTTAAACTTGTTTAAATCTTGGTAAAACCTAGGATCTGACCAAGATTCAAATGGGCATCAAAAATAAAAAAAAATCAGAAAAATGAAAAACCAAAGCACATAGTCTTCTTATGTCATATAGTAAGCATTAAAGTTGATAAACAAGGTCTAGACGTATTCAAACCAAACAAATCATGTATCTACCCCTAACCCTAAACTCTGTCTTATGAAGTCAAGCATGAAGAGAAGTTGTTTTGGGTTTCAAACATGGAAATTTCAAAAACCCTCTCAAAGAGCTTCATTTTGGAGTGACTAAGAAGGATCCATAGGAAACTATGTACTAATACAGTATAATGATCACCCGAGTTATTAGAGCAACAAGTCTGTCACTTACGTGTGGTTCCCATGCGTGAGGTCCCACACTTCAGTGAGCACAAGTCACGTAGTCTTCTTATGTCATATAGTAAGCATTCAATTAAGTTGATAAACAAGGTCTAGACATATCAAACCAGAAAAATCATGTATCTACCCCCTATATATCCCTAAACCCTGACTTATGAAGTCAAGCATGAAGAGAAGAAGTGGTTTTTGGTTTCAAACATGGAAATTTCAAAAACCCTCCCAAGAGCTTCATTTTGGAGTGACTAGTTAAGACGCATACATGCTTACTTTTTCATATTCATGTTTTAAACTTGTTCAAATCTTGGTCAACAAACCTACGATTTGACGAAGATTCAAATGGGTATAAAAAAATTAAAACCAAGGTCTGCTCATGTCATATAGTAAGCATTCAATTAAATTGATAAACAAGGTCTAGACATATTCAAACTAGTAGGAAAATCATGTATCTACCCCCTAACCCTAAACTATGTCTTATGAAGTCAAGCATGCATGAAGAAAAGTGGTTTTTGGTTTTCAAGCATGGAAATTTCAAAAACCCTCCCAAGAGCTACATATTGGAGTGACTAAGAAGGATAGATGCTTAATTTTTCATATTCATGTTTTAAACTTGATTAAATCATGGTCAAACCTAGAATTTGACCAAGATTCAAATGGGCATAAAAATTCAAAAAAAATGAAAAACCAATGCACATAGTCATCTTATGTCATCTAGTAAGCATTCAATTAAGTTGATAAACAATGTCTAGACATATTCAAACCAGAAAATTCATGTATCAAGCTAACCCTAACCCCAAACTCTGTCTTATGAAGTCAAGCATGAAGAGAAGTACGTGGTTATTTGGTTTCAAACATGGAAATTTCAAAAACCCTCTCAAGAGCTTCATTTTGGAGTGACTACGAAGGATACATGCTTAATTTTTCATATTCATGTTTTAAACTTGTTTAAATCATGGTCAAACCTAGGATTTGGCCAAGATTCAAATGGGCAAAATTTTAAAAAAAATCAAGGCACATAGTCTTCTTATGACATATAGTAAGCATTCAATTAAGTTGATAAACAAGGTCTAGACATATTCAAACGAGAGAAATCATGTATCTACCCCCTAACACTAAACTCTGTCTCATGAAGTCAAGCGCATGCATGAAGATATGTGGTTTTTGGTTTCAAACATGGAAATTTCAAAAACCCTCCCAAGAGCTTCATTTCGAAGTGATTAATTAAGAAGCATACATGCATGCTTACTTTTTCATATTCATGTTTTAAACTTATTCAAATCTTGGTGAAACCTAGGATTTGACCAAGATTCAAATGGGTATAAAAATTAAAAAAAAGGTCTTCTTATGTTATATAGTAGGCATTCAATTAAGTTGATAAACAAGGTCTAGACATATTCAAACAAGAAAAATCAAGCATGTATCTACCCCTAACCCTAAACTCTGTTTCATGAAGTCAAGCATGAAGATTTGTGGTTTTTGGTTTCGAACATGGAAATTCAAAAACCCTCCCAAGAGCTTCATTTTGAAGTGACTAAGAAGCATACATGCTTACTTTTTCATATTCATGTTTTTAACTTATTCAAATCTTGGTGGAACCAAGGATTTGACAAAGATTCAAATGGGTATAAAAGTTCAAAAAAAACAAGGTCTTCTTATATGTTATATAGTAAGCATTCAATTAATTTGATAAACAAGGTCTACACATATTCAAACCAGGAAAATCATGTATCTACCCCCTAACCCTAAACTCTGTCTTATGAAGAAGTCAAGCATGCATGAAGAGAAGTGGTTTTTGGTTTCAAGCATGGAAATTTCAAAAACCCTCCCAAGAGCTACATATTGGAGTGACTAAGAAGGATAGATGCTTAATTTTTCATATTCATGTTTTAAACTTGTTTAAATCATGGTCAAACCTAGGATTTGACCAAGATTCAAATGGGCATAAAAATTCAAAAAAAACAATAAAATGAAAAACCAATGCACATAGTCATCTTATGTCATCTAGTAAGCATTCAATTAAGTTGATAAACAAGGTCTAGACATATTCAAACCAGAAAATTCATGTATCAAGCTACCCCTATCCCCAAACTCTCTCTTATGAAGTCAAGCATGAAGAGAAGTACGCGGTTTTTTGGTTTCAAACATGGAAATTTCAAAAACCCTCTCAAGAGCTTCATTTTGGAGTGACTATGAAGGATACATGCTTAATTTTTCATATTCATGTTTTAAACTTGTTTAAATCATGGTCAAACCTAGGATTTGACCAAGATTCAAATGGGCAAAATTTTAAAAAAATGAAAAATCAAGGCACATAGTCTTCTTATTTTTGGTTTCAAACATGGAAATTTCAAAAACCCTCCCAAAGAGCTTCATTTTGGAGTGACTAAGAAGGATCCATAGGAAACTATGTACTAATACAGTATAATGATCACCCGAGTTATTAGAGCAACAAGTCTGTCACTTACGTGTGGTTCCCATGCGTGAGGTCCCACACTTCAGTGAGCACAAGTCACGTACGCTAGGTAGGCAAACTCCCAGCCATCTTCTTTGTCAAGAGAGAGGCATCTCTCTCTCTCTCTCTCTCTCTCTCTCTCCAATTATCCACCTCCGTTGGCTGCCGGTTTTGGCAGGTCGTTTCTAGCTCAGCTCGTAGGCCATGGTGTGCAGGCTCTGTAGCCATGGCGATTTGGTCGCGCCAAGTGGTTCGTCCCCGGCTCCGACGAGGATCAATCCGGACGGTGCCTATTAAGGACCCGATCGCATTTCTTGCTTTCAGCATGGGGTCTACCATGTAAATCTTAGGGATTTAGACGTAATTTCCTGTTTATTTTGTGTCCTGCTGTAAACTGCGCTCTGATGCGTATTGGAAATCTGGGTCCTTCAGGATCGTTCGGTTGTCCCTCTAAAAAAACATCTCTCTCATTCTCGGCCTTTCTCGCTCGCTCGCACCCCCCTGCGCACTGACAACCCTGCACAACAGTCAACATCACCAGAAAAAGGATAGACACCATAAATAAGTGGGGCCCCGTGACTGCTCTCCCTTCGTCTCCTCCCGTGTGATCCCTCTTCCTCCGACTCCCGACCTTGCGGAAAAGAAAAATGAAATGAAAGAGTTTCACTGGACGGGCAAACACATGTGCTGCCTAGTAATAATAATAATAACGTAAAAAAATCGACCTACGAATCTATTATTAAATAAGCTAAACTAGGGTTTTGCCCAGTACTACGGATCAATTTCTGAAAATCCAACTACGGGGTTCGATTTTGGCCTGCTAATATAAAATTATATAATCCGAACTAGTATTCCTCTAAAAAATCATTTTGGTATGCATCGTTTGGTACTTTTCATAGCTAGAGTGCTTACTCCCTCCGTTAGCAAATAGTCTTCGTATGTCATATAGTAAGCATTCAAGTTGAAAAACAAGCTCTAGACATATTCAAACCAGAAAAATCATGTATCTACCCCCTATATATCCCTAAACCCTGACTTATGAATTCAAGCATGAAGAGAAGTGGTTTTTGGTTTCAATCATGGAAATTTCAAAAACCCTCCCAAGAGCTTCATTTTGGAGTGACTAATTAAGAAGCATACATGCTTACCTTTTCATATTAATGTTTTAAACTTGTTCAAATCTTGGTCAACAAACCTAGGATTTGACGAAGAATCAAATGGGTATAAAAAAATTAAAACCAAGGTCTGCTCATGTCATATAGTGAGCATTCAATTAAATTGATAAACAAGGTCTAGACATATTCAAACTAGCAGGAAAATCATGTATCTACCCCCTAACCCCAAACTCTATCTTATGAAGTCAAGCATGCATGAAGAGAAGTGGTTTTTGGTTTTCAAGCATGGAAATTTCAAAAACTCTTATGTCATCTAGTAAGCATTCAATTAAGTTGATAAACAATGTCTAGACATATTCAAACCAGAAAGTTTATGTATCAAGCTACTGATACGTCTCCAACGTATCGATAATTTCTTATGTTCCATGCTACTTTATTGATGATACCTACATGTTTTATGCACTTTATATGTCATATTTATGCATTTTCTGGAACTAACCTATTAACAAGATGCCGAAGAGCCAGTTCTTGTTTTCTGCTGTTTTTGGTTTCAGAAATCCTAGTAAAGAAATATTCTCGGAATTGGACGAAACTTTCGCCCAGGGTCCTATTTTTGCACGAAGCTTCCAGAAGACCGAAGACCTAACGAAGTGGGGCCACGAGGCGGCCAGGAGGGAGGCCGGCGCGGCCCAGGCCCTGGCCGCGCCGACCTGCCCCCTGGGCCCCTCGTGTGGCCTCGCGTTGACCTTCCGCCTACTTAAAGCTCCGTCGCGAAACCCCGGTCGAGGGGGCCACGATACGGAAAACCTTACAGAGACGCCGCCGCCGCGTCCCATCTCGGGGGATTACGGAGATCGCCTCCGGCACCCTGCCGGAGAGGGGATTCATCTCCCGGAGGACTCTACACCGCCATGGTCGCCTCCGGAGTGATGAGTGAGTAGTTCACCCCTGGACCATGGGTCCATAGCAGTAGCTAGATGGTCGTCTTCTCCTTGTTGTGCTTCATTGTTAGATCTTGTGAGCTGCCTAACATGATCAAGATCATCTATATGTAATTCTATATGTTGTGTTTGTCGGGATCCGATGGATAGAGAGTACTATGATTATGGTGATTATCAATCTATTGTTCATGTGTTGTTTATGATCTTGCATGCTCTCCGTTATTAGTAGAGGCTCTGGCCAAGTTTTTACTCTTAACTCCAAGAGGGAGTAATTATGCTCGATAGTGGGTTCATGCCTTCATTGATACCTGGGACAGTGACAGAAAGTTCTAAGGTTGTGATGTGCTGTTGCCACTAGGGATAAAACATTGATGCTATGTCTAAGGATGTAGTTATTGATTACATTACGCACAATACTTAATGCAATTGTCTGTTGCTTTGCAACTTAATACTGGAGGGGGTTCGGATGATAACCTGAAGGTGGACTTTTTAGGCATAGATGCAGTTGGATGGCGGTCTATGTTCTTTGTCGTAATGCCCAATTAAATCTCACTATATTTATCATGTCATGTATATGCATTGTTATGCCTTTCTCTATTTGTCAATTGCCCGACTGTAATTTGTTCACCCAACATGCTTTTATCTTATGGGAGAGACACCTCTAGTGAACTGTGGACCCCGGTCCTATTCTTTACATAGCATACATTCTACTTGTTTTACTGTTTTCTTTGCAAACATCTTCCACTCGATACGTTTAATCCTTTGTTACAGCAAGCCGGTGAGATTGACAACCTCACTGTTTCGTTGGGGCAAAGTACTTTGGTTGTGTTGTGCAGGTTCCTAGTTGGCGCCGGAATCCCTGGTGTTGCGCCGCATCACATTTCGCGACCATCAACCTTCAACGTGCTTCTTGGCTCCTACTGGTTCGATTAAACCTTGGTTTCTTTCTGAGGGAAAACTTGCTGCTGTGCGCATCATACCTTCCTCTTGGGGTTCCCAACGAACGTGTGAGTTACACGCCATCAAGCTCTTTTTCTGGCGCCGTTGCCGGGGAGCTAAAGAAAAGTTACACCACAGAGAATTGCCTCCCACGGCAACAGCTCTTTTTCTGGCGCCGTTGCCGGGGAGATCAAGACACGCTGCAAGGGGAGTCTCCACTTCTCAATCTCTTTACTTTGTTTTTGTCTTGCTTTATTTTATTTACTACTTTGTTTGCTGCACTAAATCAAAACACAAAAAAATTAGTTGCTAGTTTTACTTTATTTACTGTCTTGCTCTCCATATCGAAAACACAAAAAATTAGTTACTTGCATTTACTTTATCTAGTTTGTTTTATTTACTGTTGCTAAAATGGCCAACCCTGAAAATACTAAGTTGTGTGACTTCACAAATGCAAATAATAATGATTTCCTATGCACACCTATTGCTCCACCTGCTACTACAGCAGAATTCTTTGAAATTAAACCTGCTTTACTAAATCTTGTTATGAGAGAACAATTTTCTGGTGCTAGTTCTGATGATGCTGCTGCCCATCTCAATAATTTTGTTGAACTTTGTGAAATGCAAAAGTATAAAGATGTAGATGGTGATATTATTAAATTGAAAGTGTTTCCTTTCTCATTAAGAGGAAGAGCTAAAGATTGGTTGCTATCTTTGCCTAAGAATAGTATTGATTCATGGACTAAATGCAAGGATGCTTTTATTGGTAGATATTATCCTCCCGCTAAAATTATTTCTTTGAGAAGTAGCATAATGAATTTTAAACAATTAGATACTGAACATGTTGCTCAAGCTTGGGAGAGAATGAAAACTTTGGTAAAGAATTGCCCAACCCATGGACTGACTACTTGGATGATCATCCAAACCTTCTATGCAGGACTAAATTTTTCTTCGCGGAATTTATTGGATTCAGCTGCTGGAGGTACTTTTATGTCCATCACATTGGGGGCGGCTACAAAACTTCTTGATGATATGATGGTGAATTACTCTGAATGGCACACGGAAAGAGCTCCACAAGGTAAGAAGGTAAATTCTGTTGAAGAAACCTCTTCCTTGAGTGATAAGATTGATGTGATTATGTCTATGCTTGTGAATGATAGATCTAATGTTGATCCAAATAATGTTCCTTTAGCTTCATTGGTTGCTCAAGAAGAAAATGTTGATGTGAATTTCATTAAAAATAATAATTTCAACAACAATGCTTATAGGAACAACTCTGGTAATAACTATAGGCCATATCCTTCTGCTAATGGTAATGGTTATGGTAATTCTTATGGGAATTCTTACAACAATAATAGAAGTGTACCCTCTGGTCTTGAAGCCATGCTTAAAGAATTTATTAGTACACAAACTGCTTTTAACAAATCTGTTGAGGAAAAGCTTGATAAAATTGATACTATCGCTTCTAGAGTTGATAGGCTTGCCTCTGATGTTAATCTTTTAAAGTTGAAAGTTATGCCTAATAATGATCTTGATAATAAGATTACTACTACAGCAAATGCCATCCAAGTTAGAATTAATGAGAATATAAGATTAATGGCTGAATTGCGTGCTAGGTGGGATAGAGAAGAAAATGAAAAACTAGCTAAAGAGAATAATGTAGCTAAAGTTTGGACTATTACCACCACTAGTAATGCTAATTCTTCACATGTTGCTACACCTCCTACTATCAATGGTAAAATAATTGGTGTTGGCAATGTTTCTACTCCTAGTGCAAAGCGTACAAAACTGCCTGAAATTGCTAAAACTGCTGAAACTGCTTGTGATAAAACTGCTGAAATTTTTTCCAACCTTGGGAATAATGATCCCATTGCTGTAGCTCATAATGATTTAGATTTTGATGATTGCCACATCTCTGAAGTTATAAAGTTCTTACAAAAACTTGCTAAAAGTCCTAATGCTAGTGCTATAAATTTAGCCTTTACAAAACATATTACAAATGCTCTCATAAAAGCTAGAGAAGAGAAACTAAAACTTGAAACTTCTATTCCTAGAAAGTTAGAAGATGGTTGGGAGCCCATCATTAAAATGAAATTCAATGACTTTGAATGTAATGCCTTATGTGATCTTGGTGCAAGTATTTCTGTTATGCCTAAAAAGATTTATGATATGCTTGACTTGCCACCATTAAAGAATTGTTATTTGGATGTTAATCTTGCCGATAATGTTAAAAAGAAACCTTTGGGGAGGATTGATAATGTGCATATTACGGTTAACAATAACCTTGTCCCCGTTGATTTTGTTGTCTTGGATATCGAATGCAATGCATCTTGTCCTATTGTGTTGGGAAGACCTTTTCTTCGAACTGTTGGTGCTGTTATTGATATGAGGGAAGGTAATATTAAATATCAATTTCCTCTCAAGAAAGGTATGGAACACTTCCCTAGAAAGAGAATGAAGTTGCCTTTTGATTTTATTATTAGAACAAGCTATGATGTTGATGCTTCTACTCTCGATGTTACTTGATTTGCACTTTCTGCGCCTAGCTGAAAGGCGTTAAAGAAAAGCGCTTATGGGAGACAACCCATGTTTTTACCTACAGCAATTTTTTGTTTTATTGAGTCTTGGAAGTTGTTTACTACTGTAGCAACCTCTCCTTATCATGTTTTTGTGCCAAGTAAAGTTTCTATGTCAAAGTTGATGTTATATTTGGGATCGCTGCGCAGAAACAGCATTGCTGTCTGTCACGAATCTGGGCATAATTCTCTGTAGAAAATTCGAAAAAATCTGCCAATTTACGAGCGTGATCCTCAGATATGTACGCAACTTTCATTAGTTTTGAGTTTTTCCATTTGAGCAAGTCTGGTGCCATTTATAAATTCGTCTTTACGGACTGTTCTGTTTTTGACAGATTCTGCCTTTTATTTCGCATTGCCTCTTTTGCTATGTTGGATTTATTTCTTTGATCCATTAATGTCCAGTAGCATTATGCAATGTCCAGAAGTGAAAAGAATGATTGTGTCACCTCTGAATGAGTGAATTATTAATGATGCACTAACCCTCTAATGAGTTTGCTTGAAGTTTGGTGTGAAGGAAGTTTTCAAGGGTCAAGAGAGGAGAATGATATACTATGATCAAGAGGAGTGAAAGCTCTAAGCTTGGGGATGCCCCGTGGTTCATCCCTGCATATTTTAAGAAGACTCAAGCGTCTAAGCTTGGGGATGCCCAAGGCATCCCCTTCTTCATCGACAACATCATCAGGTTCCTCCCCTGAAACTATATTTTTATTCAGTCACATCTGGTGTTCTTTACTTGGAGCGTCGGTTTGTTTTCGTTTTTGTTTTTGATAAGATGGATCCTAGCATTCACTTTGTGGGAGAGAGACACGCTCCGCTGTTGCATATGGACACATGTGTCCTTAGGCTTTACTCATAATGTTCAAGGCGAAGTTTCTTCTTCGTTAATTTGTTATATGGTTGGAATTGGAAAATGCTACATGTAGTAATTCTAAAATGTCTTGGATAATGTGATACTTGGCAATTGTTGTGCTCATGTTTAAGCTCTTGCATCATATGCTTTGCACCCATTAATGAAGAAATACATAGAGCTTGCTAAAATTTGATTTGCATATTTGGTTTCTCTAAGGTCTAGATAATATCTAGTATTGAGTTTTGAACAACAAGGAAGACAGTGTAGAGTCTTATAATGTTTACAATATGTCTTTTATGTGAGTCTTGCTGCACTTGTTCATCCTTGAGTTTGCTTCAAATAACCTTGCTAGCCTAAACCTTGTATCGAGAGGGAATACTTCTCATGCATCCAAAATCCTTGAGCCAACTACTATGCCATTTGTGTCCACCATACCTACCTACTACATGGTATTTACCCGCCATTCCAAAGTAAATTGCTTGAGTGCTACCTTTAAAATTCCATCATTCACCTTTGCAATATATAGCTCATGGGACAAAATAGCCTTAAAAACTATCGTAGTATTGAATATGTACTTATGCACTTTATATTTTATTAAGTTGCTTGTTGTGCGATAACCATGTTTCTGGGGAACGCCATCAACTATTGTTGAATATCATGTGAGTTGCTATGCATGTCCGTCTTGTCTGAAGGTCTATCATTTTAGTGGTTGGAGCATGCAAAATTGTTAGAGAAGAACATTGGGCCGCTAACTAAAGCCATGAATCATGGTGGAAGTTTCAGTTTTGGACATATATCCTCAATCTCATATGAGAATAATAACTTTGCTACATGCTTATGCATTTAAGAGGAGTCCATTATCTGTTGTCCATGTTGTCCCGGTATGGATGTCTAAGTTGAGAATAATCAAAAGAGAAATCCGAAATGCGAGCATTCTCCTTGGACCTTTGTACAGGCGGCATGGAGGTACCCCTTTGTGACACTTGGTTGAAACATGGCATGCAAAGATCCGGTAGTCCAAGTTAAGTAGGACGAGGTGCGGGCACTATTAGTATACTATGCGTGAGGCTTGCAACTTGTAAGATATAATTTTCATAACTCATATGCTTTATTACTACCGTTGACAAAATTGTTTCATGTTTTCAAAATAAAAGCTCTAGCACAAATACAGCAATCGATGCTTTCCTCTGCGAAGGACCATTCTTTTACTTTTATTGTTGAGTCAGTTTACCTATCTCCTTCCACCTTAAGAAGCAAACACTTGTGTGAACTGTGCATTGATTCCTACATACTTGCATATTGCACTTGTTATATTACTTTATGTTGACAATATCCATGAGATATACATGTTACAAGTTGAAAGCAACCGCTGAAACTTAATCTTCTTATGTGTTGTTTCAACACCTTTACTTTGATTTATTGCTTTACGAGTTAACTCTTATGCAAGACTTATTGATGCTTGTCTTGAAGTACTATTCATGAAAAGTCTTTGCTATATGATTCAGTTGTTTACTCATGTCATTACCTTTGCTTTGATCGCTGCATTCATTACATATGTTTACAAATAGTATGATCAAGATTATGATGGCATGTCACTTCAGAAATTATCTTTGTTATCGTTTTACCTGCTCGGGACGAGCAGAACTAAGCTTGGGGATGCTGATACGTCTCCAACGTATCGATAATTTCTTATGTTCCATGCTACTTTATTGATGATACCTACATGTTTTATGCACTTTATATGTCATATTTATGCATTTTCTGGAACTAACCTATTAACAAGATGCCGAAGAGCCAGTTGTTGTTTTCTGCTGTTTTTGGTTTCAGAAATCCTAGTAAAGAAATATTCTCGGAATTGGACGAAACTTTCGCCCAGGGTCCTATTTTTGCACGAAGCTTCCAGAAGACCGAAGACCTAACGAAGTGGGGCCACGAGGCGGCCAGGAGGGAGGCCGGCGCGGCCCAGGCCCTGGCCGCGCCGACCTGCCCCCTGGGCCCCTCGTGTGGCCCCTCGCGTTGACCTTCCGCCTACTTAAAGCTCCGTCGCGAAACCCCCAGTACCGAGAGCCACGATACGGAAAACCTTACAGAGACGCCGCCGCCGCGAATCCCATCTCGGGGGATTCAGGAGATCGCCTCCGGCACCCTGCCGGAGAGGGGATTCATCTCCCGGAGGACTCTACACCGCCATGGTCGCCTCCGGAGTGATGAGTGAGTAGTTCACCCCTGGACCATGGGTCCATAGCAGTAGCTAGATGGTCGTCTTCTCCTTGTTGTGCTTCATTGTTAGATCTTGTGAGCTGCCTAACATGATCAAGATCATCTATATGTAATTCTATATGTTGTGTTTGTCGGGATCCGATGGATAGAGAGTACTATGATTATGGTGATTATCAATCTATTGTTCATGTGTTGTTTATGATCTTGCATGCTCTCCGTTATTAGTAGAGGCTCTGGCCAAGTTTTTACTCTTAACTCCAAGAGGGAGTAATTATGCTCGATAGTGGGTTCATGCCTTCATTGATACCTGGGACAGTGACAGAAAGTTCTAAGGTTGTGATGTGCTGTTGCCACTAGGGATAAAACATTGATGCTATGTCTAAGGATGTAGTTATTGATTACATTACGCACAATACTTAATGCAATTGTCTGTTGCTTTGCAACTTAATACTGGAGGGGGTTCGGATGATAACCTGAAGGTGGACTTTTTAGGCATAGATGCAGTTGGATGGCGGTCTATGTTCTTTGTCGTAATGCCCAATTAAATCTCACTATATTTATCATGTCATGTATATGCATTGTTATGCCTTTCTCTATTTGTCAATTGCCCGACTGTAATTTGTTCACCCAACATGCTTTTATCTTATGGGAGAGACACCTCTAGTGAACTGTGGACCCCGGTCCTATTCTTTACATAGCATACATTCTACTTGTTTTACTGTTTTCTTTGCAAACATCTTCCACTCGATACGTTTAATCCTTTGTTACAGCAAGCCGGTGAGATTGACAACCTCACTGTTTCGTTGGGGCAAAGTACTTTGGTTGTGTTGTGCAGGTTCCTAGTTGGCGCGGAATCCCTGGTGTTGCGCCGCATCACATTTCGCGACCATCAACCTTCAACGTGCTTCTTGGCTCCTCCTGGTTCGATTAAACCTTGGTTTCTTTCTGAGGAAAACTTGCTGTGCGCATCATACCTTCCTCTTGGGGTTCCCAACGAACGTGTGAGTTACACGCCATCACCCCTAACCCCAAACTTTGTCTTATGAAGTCTAGCATGAAGAGAAGTACGTGGTTTTTGGTTTCAAACATGCAAATTTCAAAAACCCTCTCAAGATCGAGCTTCATTTTGGAGTGACTACGAAGGATACATGCTTAATTTTTCATATTCATGTTTTAAACTTGTTTAAATCATGGTCAAACCTAGGATTTGACCAAGATTCAAATGGGCATAAAAATAAAAAAAACAATAAAATGAAAAACCAATGCACATAGTCATCTTATGTCATCTAGTAAGCATTCAATTAAGTTGATAAACAAGGTCTAGACATATTCAAACCAGAAAAATCATGTATCAAGCTACCCCTATCCCCAAACTCTGTCTTATGAAGTCAAGCATGAAGAGAAGTACGTGGTTTTTTTGGTTTCAAACATGGAAATTTCAAAAACCCTCTCAAGAGCTTCATTTCGAAGTGATTAATTAAGAAGCATACATGCATGCTTACTTTTTCATATTCATGTTTTAAACTTATTCAAATCTTGGTGAAACCTAGGATTTGACCAAGATTCAAATGGGTATAAAAATTAAAAAAAAACAAAAAAGGTCTTCTTATGTTATATAGTAGGCATTCAATTAAGTTGATAAACAAGGTCTAGACATATTCAAACAAGAAAAATCATGCATGTATCTACCCTTAACCCTAAACTCTGTTTCATGAAGTCAAGCATGCATGCATGAAGATATGTGGTTTTTAGTTTCGAACATGGAAATTCAAAAACCCTCCCAATAGCTTCATTTTGAAGTGACTAAGAAGCATACATGCTTACTTTCTCATATTCATGTTTTTAACTTATTCAAATCTTGGTGGAACCAAGGATTTGACCAAGATTCAAATGGGTATAAAAATTCAAAAAAAACAAGGTCTTCTTATGTTATATAGTAAGCATTCAATTATTTTGATAAACAAGGTCTACACATATTCAAACCAGGAAATTATGTATCTACCCCTAACCCTAAACTCTGTCTTATGAAGTCAAGCATGCATGAAGAGAAGTGGTTTTTGGTTTCAAGCATGGAAATTTCAAAAACCCTCCCAAGAGCTTCATTTTGAGTGACTAAGAAGCATACGTACGTGCTTACTTTTTCATATTCATGTTTTAAACTTGTTCAAATCTTGGTCAAACCTATGATTTGACCAAGATTCAAATGGGTATAAAAAATGAAAACCAAGGTCTTCTTATGTCATATAGTAAGCATTCAATTAAGTTGATAAATAAGGTCTAGACATATTCAAACCAGAAAAATCATGTATCAAGCTACCCCTAACCCCTAATTAACTCTGTCTTATGAAGTCAAGCATGAAGATAAGTATGTGGTTTTTTGGTTTCAAACATGGAAATTTCAAAAACCCTCTCAAGATCGAGCTTCATTTTGGAGTGACTACGAAGGATACATGCTTACTTTTTCATATTCATGTTTTAAACTTGTTTAAATCATGGTCAAACCTAGGATTTGACAAAGATTCAAATGGGCATAATTTAAAAAAACAAAAAATGAAAAACCAAGGCACATAGTCTTCTTATGTTATATTGTAAGCATTCAATTAAGTTGATAAACAAGGTCTCTAGACATATTCAAACCAGAGAAATCATGTATCTACCCCCTAACCTAAACTCTGTCTCATGAAGTCAAGCATGATGATATGTGGTTTTTGGTTTCAAACATGGAAATTTCAAAAACCCTCCCAAGAGCTTCATTTTGAAGTGATTAATTATGAAGCATACATGCATGCTTACTTTTTCATATTCATGTTTTAAACTTATTCAAATCTTGGTGAAACCTAGGATTTGACCAAGATTCAAATCCGTATAAAAATTAAAAAACAAAATAAAAAAAACAAGGTCTTCTTATGTTATATAGTAAGCATTCAATTAAGTTGATAAATAAGGTCTAGACATATTCAAACCAGAAAAATCATGTATCTACCCCTAACCCTAAACTTTGTCTTATGAAGTCAAGCATGAAGAGAAGTGGTTTTTGGTTTCAAGCATGGAAATTTCAAAAACCTCCCCAAACTTCATTTTAGAGTGACTAAGAAGGATACAAGCTTCCCTTTTCATTTTCATGTTTTAAACTTGTTTAAATTATCTTGGTCCGCCCATGCTATAGTCTGGATCCGCCCATGCTATAGTTTGAGGCCATTTGGATGACGTCGAAAAAATTCTTTGATTAGAAATGGGGTTGTTCGAACCCCGTAGTTGGATTTTTTGAACCTTGATCTGTAGTACTGGGCAAAACCCTAGTTTAACCTATTTAATTATAGATTCGTAGGTCGATTTTTCTACGTACCTTTTTATTATTACTCTACTATGCAGCACATATGTGTTTGCCCGTCGAGTGAAACTCGGAGGAAGAGGGATCACTCGGAAGGAGAGAAGAAGGAGGGAGAGCATTATGGTGTCTCCCCTTTTTCGGGTGATGATGTTGACTTTTGTGCAGGGTTTGTCAGTGAGCAGGAGGTGCGAGCGAGCGAGTCGAGCGAGGCCGAGAATGAGAGAGATTTGTTTTTTTGTGAGAGGGACAACCGAAGGATCCAGAAGGACCCACAGACTTCCAATACGCATCCTGATGCGTCTTCTCTTGACAAAGAAAATGGCTGGGAGTTTGCGTACCTATTGCACGTGACTTGTGCTCACTGAAGTGTGGGACCTCACGCATGGGCACCACACGTAAGTGACAGACCTGTTGGTGTAAAAACTCGGTTGATTATTATAGTGCATTAGAACAAAGTTTCCTATGGATTCAAGCGTAGGAAATCCAAGTTAACTCATTTACATGACATTATTTTTTCCATGAAGCAAAGTTAACACATCTATCAATTGGTACATTTTGGAGTGACTAAGAAGGATCCATGCTTACCTTTTCGTTTTCACGTGTTAAACTTGTTTAAATCTTGGTCAAACCTAGGATTTGACAGAGATTCAAATGGGCGGAAAATTAAAAAAAAACAGAAAAATGAAAAACCAAAGCACATACGTAGTTTTCTTATGTCATATAGTAAGCATTCAAGTTGATAAACAAGGTCTAGACATATTCAAAACATACAAATCATGTATGTACCCCTAACCCTAAACTATGTCTTATGAAGTCAAGCATGAAGAGAAGTGGTTTTGGGTTTCAAACATGGAAATTTCAAAAACCTCCCAAAAACTTCATTTAGAGTGACTAAGAAGGATAAATGCTTCCCTTTTCATTTTCATGTTTTAAACTTGTTTAAATCTTGGTAAAACCTAGGATCTGACCAAGATTCAAATGGGCATCAAAAATAAAAAAAATCAGAAAAATGAAAAACCAAAGCACATAGTCTTCTTATGTCATATAGTAAGCATTAAAGTTGATAAACAAGGTCTAGACGTATTCAAACCAGACAAATCATGTATCTACCCCTAACCCTAAACTCTGTCTTATGAAGTCAAGCATGAAGAGAAGTTGTTTTGGGTTTCAAACATGGAAATTTCAAAAACCCTCTCAAAGAGCTTCATTTTGGAGTGACTAAGAAGGATCCATAGGAAACTATGTACTAATACAGTATAATGATCACCCGAGTTATTAGAGCAACAAGTCTGTCACTTACGTGTGGTTCCCATGCGTGAGGTCCCACACTTCAGTGAGCACAAGTCACGTAGTCTTCTTATGTCATATAGTAAGCATTCAATTAAGTTGATAAACAAGGTCTAGACATATCAAACCAGAAAAATCATGTATCTACCCCCTATATATCCCTAAACCCTGACTTATGAAGTCAAGCATGAAGAGAAGAAGTGGTTTTTGGTTTCAAACATGGAAATTTCAAAAACCCTCCCAAGAGCTTCATTTTGGAGTGACTAGTTAAGACGCATACATGCTTACTTTTTCATATTCATGTTTTAAACTTGTTCAAATCTTGGTCAACAAACCTACGATTTGACGAAGATTCAAATGGGTATAAAAAAATTAAAACCAAGGTCTGCTCATGTCATATAGTAAGCATTCAATTAAATTGATAAACAAGGTCTAGACATATTCAAACTAGTAGGAAAATCATGTATCTACCCCCTAACCCTAAACTATGTCTTATGAAGTCAAGCATGCATGAAGAAAAGTGGTTTTTGGTTTTCAAGCATGGAAATTTCAAAAACCCTCCCAAGAGCTACATATTGGAGTGACTAAGAAGGATAGATGCTTAATTTTTCATATTCATGTTTTAAACTTGATTAAATCATGGTCAAACCTAGAATTTGACCAAGATTCAAATGGGCATAAAAATTCAAAAAAAAAATGAAAAACCAATGCACATAGTCATCTTATGTCATCTAGTAAGCATTCAATTAAGTTGATAAACAATGTCTAGACATATTCAAACCAGAAAATTCATGTATCAAGCTAACCCTAACCCCAAACTCTGTCTTATGAAGTCAAGCATGAAGAGAAGTACGTGGTTATTTGGTTTCAAACATGGAAATTTCAAAAACCCTCTCAAGAGCTTCATTTTGGAGTGACTACGAATGATACATGCTTAATTTTTCATATTCATGTTTTAAACTTGTTTAAATCATGGTCAAACCTAGGATTTGGCCAAGATTCAAATGGGCAAAATTTTAAAAAAAATCAAGGCACATAGTCTTCTTATGTCATATAGTAAGCATTCAATTAAGTTGATAAACAAGGTCTAGACATATTCAAACGAGAGAAATCATGTATCTACCCCCTAACACTAAACTCTGTCTCATGAAGTCAAGCGCATGCATGAAGATATGTGGTTTTTGGTTTCAAACATGGAAATTTCAAAAACCCTCCCAAGAGCTTCATTTCGAAGTGATTAATTAAGAAGCATACATGCATGCTTACTTTTTCATATTCATGTTTTAAACTTATTCAAATCTTGGTGAAACCTAGGATTTGACCAAGATTCAAATGGGTATAAAAATTAAAAAAAACAAAAAAGGTCTTCTTATGTTATATAGTAGGCATTCAATTAAGTTGATAAACAAGGTCTAGACATATTCAAACAAGAAAAATCAAGCATGTATCTACCCCTAACCCTAAAAAAACTCATGTTTCATGACCTAACCCTAAACTCTGTCTTATGAAGTCAAGCATGCATGAAGAGAAGTGGTTTTTGGTTTCAAGCATGGAAATTTCAAAAACCCTCCCAAGAGCTTCATTTTGGAGTGACTAAGAAGCATACGTACGTGCTTACTTTTTCATATTCATGTTTTAAACTTGTTCAAATCTTGGTCAAACCTATGATTTGACCAAGATTCAAATGGGTATAAAAAATGAAAACCAAGGTCTTCTTATGTCATATAGTAAGCATTCAATTAAGTTGATAAATAAGGTCTAGACATATTCAAACCAGAAAAATCATGTATCAAGCTACCCCTAACCCCTAATTAACTCTGTCTTATGAAGTCAAGCATGAAGATAAGTATGTGGTTTTTTGGTTTCAAACATGGAAATTTCAAAAACCCTCTCAAGATCGAGCTTCATTTTGGAGTGACTACGAAGGATACATGCTTACTTTTTCATATTCATGTTTTAAACTTGTTTAAATCATGGTCAAACCTAGGATTTGACCAAGATTCAAATGGGCATAATTTAAAAAAAACAAAAAATGAAAAACCAAGGCACATAGTCTTCTTATGTTATATTGTAAGCATTCAATTAAGTTGATAAACAAGGTCTAGACATATTCAAACCAGAGAAATCATGTATCTACCCCCTAACCTAAACTCTGTCTCATGAAGTCAAGCATGATGATATGTGGTTTTTGGTTTCAAACATGGAAATTTCAAAAACCCTCCCAAGAGCTTCATTTTGAAGTGATTAATTATGAAGCATACATGCATGCTTACTTTTTCATATTCATGTTTTAAACTTATTCAAATCTTGGTGAAACCTAGGATTTGACCAAGATTCAAATCCGTATAAAAATTAAAAAACAAAATAAAAAAACAAGGTCTTCTTATGTTATATAGTAAGCATTCAATTAAGTTGATAAATAAGGTCTAGACATATTCAAACCAGAAAAATCATGTATCTACCCCTAACCCTAAGCATGTATCTCGTTGTTTGCGCTATGATACAATATCTACCTATGTTACACTAATCTCCTCTCTCCTACTTAATTAGCTGCCACATCAGCAGTTTTGTGGGACCAATGTGTATGATACTAGCTATGATACTAGCACTATCATGTGGGTACCTAAATCTCGAGTCAAAGTTTGACACGAGACCGATGTGGACTTTATTAATGGTGGAAGGGAGTAACAATCATAAGCACATTATTATTATTGATTGAACAACATTTTATTTGATGTGCCATAAGAAGTTTAGAAACTCCTAGCCCCGGAGGTGGCGTTTTGGCACACGCGTGCATATGCACCAATTATAGAAAATGATTAAAAAAAATTATATAAATGTTAAAAAAATCTGACATTTTTTTGGTATACATTGTGACATCCTATGTTCGTTCATAAGTTTTCGTGGAAAAACAACATTTTGTGTGGTGTGTACAAAAAAGGCAAAAAATGTACGTAGTCGTGTTACAGCATCAAAATTTGTCTTTTTTACAGGAGCCACATATTTAAAAAAAACTTATGTACCAACATAAAATGTCTAGATATACATGTAAAATTTCAGTTTAGAATTTTTGGACACTTTGAAATGTGGATTCACATAATGGATTCCTCTACCTCGACCCCCTTGGATTCCTGAACAGACTTACAGTACTACTAGTAGGGCCTACTATTTATTATTATTATTACCTACTGCAGGCAAAATTTAATCTCATCGAGCGGTAAAATTCCCCGCCAACGCCCAAATATCTCGCGCCGCAAAGTTTCAGATCTGCGAATATTTTTTTCCTCAAAAGAAGGACTGCGAAATTCCCTTTTTCTCCTCTATCGCCCAGCTTCGCCCTAGTTTCGCCCGCAAGCCCTCAGAGAAACCGCTCCTCTTACCTACCTCCCACCTTCACGGCCGCCGCACCGGAAAATCACCGCCGCACTTCGCCGTTCAAGCTGCCACGGCTTCAAACCTCGAGGCTGCCCTATCCGCTTGATCCGCACCTACTCCGGCGTCCACCGCACCGTATCTCGTTCGCCGACTCTATCGACCACCGCACCTGACCAGCTTCGCCGACACCGACGTCCCCGTGCACTGCACATCATCTGCTTCACCGACCTTCTACTTCGGCCGGCGCGCTGAACACTTCATCGACCGCCCAGCATGTCCTTCTCCGACCCCCCAAGATCTGCTTCCCCGGCACCCACCGCAACAGCAGTCCCCTCGCCGACCTCCACGTCACCCGTAAGAACGCGGAACACGTCTAAACGCCGCCCAGAAATAGGTAACCAGACATCCCTGCGCGTTTTGTTCTGTTAGGAGTATTGCAGCTGACTGTATTTCTGAATTCGTGCTAGTATATTTTTAACTTACAAGTGCTTTCGTTTGTAACCACCTCATCCTTTAGATTTAAACACGACGCATAAGTATTTTTTTTCCGTGACCTAACCCACCCATTTGCTGAAACTCTACATGGTATCAGAGCCTAGGTTTCCTTCCTGCTAGTGCTAGCCGCCCCAAACAGTACCATACAAGTTCTTCCTTTGACCACAAAAACCACCGTTGAGATGTAGAAATCCAGGCGGCGGGAGGCCGCATCAGGTGCTCTGCGTGGGTTGCGGCTATCACACACAGCGATGCGAGTTGTGTGAGATCGGCGGCTGCTCGCGCGGGGACAAAGAAGAGGGTCAAGATCGTTTTGGTTTAGAAAGGAGAGAAGAGGAAGTGAATCCGTGGCAGAGAGATCTGGATCCGTGCGAGGGGGAGATGTTGGAGGCGTGCGGAGTGGGCCGAGCCTTTGAGCGCAGGGCGGAGCCGGAGGTTGGTGCTGGACGTTGACCAGCGCGAGCCGGTCGATGTGGCCAGGTGCGGTCTGCCAGGTTGGCCAGGGCGCGCAGACGAGGCGCCATCCGAGTGGAAGTGAGGAGAAAATGGAGATGTGAGGCTGTGAGGATATGTTGTGATGGAGTTGATGAGGCTGCGATTGAGTCGTGATGGAGTTGATGAGGCTGCGGTTTAGTGGTGATGGTGATGGTTGTGGATATGTCCAGGGGAAAGGCATGCGTGCCTGAGGTGAGACTGGTTGAGGCCTGACCGGGGGATAGGCATGGGTGCTTGAGGAGTGGATGGTTGAGGCAGGAGTTGGCTGGGGGTTTGTGGGAGAGACGGAAGAGGTCAGTGGCCGGGCAGAGTGGAGAAGAGAGGCTGAGGACATTGAGGCGAGTGTGGATGTGATACGTCTCCAACGTATCGATAATTTCTTATGTTCCATGCTACTTTATTGATGATACCTACATGTTTTATGCACATTATATGTCGTATTTACGCATTTTGGAACCTAATTAACAAGATGCCGAAGAGCCAGTTTGTTGCTGTTTTTGGTTTCAGAAATCCTAGTAACGAAATATTCTCGGAATTGGACGAAATCAACGCCGGGGTCCTATTTTGCCACGAAGCTCCGGAGACCGAAGAGGAATCGAAGTGGGGCCACGACGCCGCCACCATAGGGCGGCGCGGCCCAGGCCCTGGCCGCGCCGACCTGTGGTGTGGGGCCCTCGTGTGGCCCCCATGTTGCCCTTCCGCCTACTTAAAGCCTTCGTCGCGAAAACCCCAGTACCGAGAGCCACGATACGGAAAACCTTCCAGAGACGCCGCCGCCGATCCCATCTCGGGGGATTCAGGAGATCGCCTCCGGCACCCTGCCGGAGAGGGATTCATCTCCCGGAAGACTCTTCATCGCCATGATCGCCTCCGGAGTGATGAGTGAGTAGTTCACCCCTGGACTATGGGTCCATAGCAATAGCTAGATGGTCGTCTTCTCCTAATTGTGCTTCATTGTTGGATCTTGTGAGCTGCCTAACATGATCAAGATCATCTATCTGTAATTCTATATGTTGTGTTTGTCGGGATCCGATGGATAGAGAATGCTATGTTATGGTGATTATCAATCTATTGTTTATGTGTTGTTTATGATCTTGCATGCTCTCCGTTATTAGTAGAGGCTCTGGCAAGTTTTTGCTCTTAACTCCAAGAGGGAGTATTTATGCTCGATAGTGGGTTCATGCCTCCATTAAATCTGGGACGTGACAGAAGGTTCTAAGGTTGTGGATGTGCTGTTGTTGCCACTAGGGATAAAACATTGATTCTATGTCTAAGGATGTAGTTGTCGATTACATTACGCACCATACTTAATGCAATTGTCTGTTGCTTTTTAATACTGAATGGGGTTCGGATGATAACCTGAAGGTGGACTTTTTAGGCATAGATGCAGTTGGATGGCGGTCTATGTACTTTGTCGTAATGCCCTAATTAAATCTCACTATATTTATCATATCATGTATATGCATTGTTATGCCCTTTTCTATTTGTCAATTGCCCGACTGTAATTTGTTCACCCAACATGCTTTTATCTTATGGGAGAGACACCTCTAGTGAACTGTGGACCCCGGTCCTATTCTTTACATCGCATACAATCTACTGCAATACTTGTTTTATTGTTTTCTTGCAAACAATCATCTTCCACACAATACGGTTAATCCTTTGTTACAGCAAGCCGGTGAGATTGACAACCTCACTGTTCGTTGGGGCAAAGTACTTTGGTTGTGTTGTGCAGGTTCCACGTTGGCGCCGGAATCCCTGGTGTTGCGCCGCACTACATTTCGCCACCATCAACCTTCAACGTGCTTCTTGGCTCCTCCTGGTTCGATTAAACCTTGGTTTCTTTCTGAGGGAAAACTTGCCGTGCGCATCATACCTGGGGTTCCCAACGGAGGACATTGACGCGCGAGTGTGGATGGTTCTGCGGAACTTGTGTGGTGAGGCAGCCGGGGTTGTTGAGGATGTGTATGGTTAGGAGTTGTGCGTATCCCAGATGGTTGAAGCTGGATGTCTTCGCTGCTGATGAAGAGATGAATCGAGATGACAAGATGATGGAAAGTGCAATGCTGTCATGTATCCTAGGAGTTATGCTGAAAGTTCATTACTCGTAGTTGTCATATGTGTCATGTTGTTGCAAGATGGCCATGGTTGTTTACCCATGATCATCTTGAGGGGGTGTGTTGGACCATGAGTGAGTTTAGTAGTAGCGCTGTAGTAATATTGTATCCAGTGTGAGGCCCATAGAGGCCCATGTCCAGTGGTATTGTAACCCTAACTCAGATGATATAAATACAGAGTGTCGTGGTCTGAGTGACCTAACCCACCCATTCGCTGAAACTCTACAAAATATGAGCCACCAATCATGAGCCGTTGAATGCTCTACATGTCCACGATTGACAACAACAACAACACCACCAACAACAAAGCTTTATTCCCAAACAAGTTGGGGTAGGCTATACAAGTCCACCATTGACACGATTACAATTTCTCACTATTTGGCCGTAGGCTACTGCTCTAGTTACATCATGTTTGATATCTTTCTGCGATCCTGTATTACATGTTTATGCACGTCATAATGTTTCTACTACTGTTTGGTGTCAATTTAATTATAGCAAATCCTTGACTCGTAACTGTTTGTTGTTATTACACGTGCAGCAGGCACATCTTACACTCAGAAACGTAGAGTAAAGCTCGCCTATAATCATGTAAGTACCTGCTGTTTTTTGTATATTGCTTAATGCAAACTTCTATATCTTGGATCCTGTTTCTGTTTACAATTGGCCTCTCCTTCATGCAGAGGAGAAACAGTGTGGCACCAGGTTCTTCTGCCCAAGTACCTGATGAGGTCCGTGTGACTCAAAAAAAAGCTCACGTAAGTTCCCTGTTTTTTTTGGAATGTTAATTTACCTCCTGTGCGTAGTTCAATTGCATCATTTTCTGTATGTTGCACTACCTAAGTTGCCTAATGGAATCTAATAAAATATAAACAATGACCATATGGAACATTGCACACTGCCTTTGACCCATCTGGCATCCGGCATGCCTGGGTATAAGTTACATGATTTGGCTATGTTAAACAAGTCCTAAAATTCTATTATGTTAATTTTTTGCCTGTTGCTTCATTGAGTTTGCCTGTTGTTCCATGGCTAGTGCATGAAGTTTGATAGAAATGATCCTAGCTGAAATGATGCACTTCGTGTTTTTTTATTGCTTTATTCCTAACCTAGCTTCCTATTCTACTTGAAACATGATTGCTTTATTCCTAACCTAGCTTCCTATTCTACTTGAAACATGATTGCTTTATTCCTAACCTAGCTTCCTATTCTACTTGAAACATTGTGAAAAAATAGTTATATTACTTGTTTAAATGTCTAGCTTTGTTTTTCTGAGTCCCATTGACATGATGTGGTATATCCATATTCAAATGATCTGGCTGTTTATATAATACGCTCCATGTTCAATTGCTTCATTCATTTTCTAGTAATCTACTAGTAAGTAGCACGTGCTTTGCACGTCACGACATATATAATTTTAAAATATATTTCCATATTTTATTTGATGTTGATAATTATTATTTTTTGCTAAAATTAGTCACAAAGCCTAAAGTTTGGCTTTTGAAAAACTAATACACCCTAAAAGAAGTAATGGAAGGAGTAATATGTGAGTTCATTACAATTAAGTTTTTTAGTCAGTATGAAATAGAAGTATACCCTAATACGAAAGTGACAAAACTTTTTCATGGACACCCCATTAGGATTATGTATATTTTTGTGATTAGAGTCGAGAATTTTTAAGGATCTATCTTACCTTTTGCGGCATGCATATTGCACGGCAAGACTATCTAATTTATATATTTCTACCATATTTTTTGAAATTTAAAATACATTATCCAATATCTATGTATAAATTTACTACCTCAATACTTTTTATGTGACCCACACATGGCCACCGTTAGATTTTATATCAAAACTGGGTTGTCATGGGGAAAAAAGTTAGACCTTAATATGAGTAAATACGAAATATTAGTACTAAATTAATATATAATATTTTATCAGCCTTGGTTGGTGGACCAATGAACTTCGTATCTTCGAGCTTGAAGATGGTTCTTGTAACATAGTAATTGCTATTTGTTTTCCTAGCACAGAATTATATATCAATATCTTCACATAACCATGTACGATGAAGATGATATTTTTCATAACACAGTGCCAATGTAGACGATGGCTTGTGCTTCTATAAACTCCCAAAATAAAAATGTTTTCTTGAGTAAAACAAAAGAACGGCTGAGATTAAATGATACATGTTTGGTATTAGGGGTGAGATAGCTGAGATTAAATGATACCATGATACCCTTTCGGGGGATTACACTATTTTAAATTTTGAGGGTATATGAAAGCTAAGGCCCTGTTTGTTTGGGCTTCTGCTTCTGCTTTTAGAGCTTTTGAGGTCCAAAAGTAGCAGCCCAAACAAACACCAACAATTAGAAAAGCGCTTTGAAGAAGCGCTGTGCCTAAATGAACTAGCAATCCGGAAGTTGGGCGAGACCTGCTTCCCGAGTTTCTTCTGCTCCCGAGCGGCGGTGGACCAAAATGCCCCTAACACTTGCTGCTAACAACGAAAAAACTGCCCTCACGTACAACTCTGGCCCGCCCCTTCCAATCGTTCCCCGCCCGAGAGCCCAGTGCCCATTTTCCCCTTCTTCCTGTCCCGTTCAATGAAAGGATAGGGTTAGGGTTTCCTGCCCGGCCGCCGTCGTCGTTCCGGCCGGCATCGTCGCCAGTATCCGCCGCCGCCGTCCCAGTAGTCCGTCCCCACTTGCAAGCTCGTCGGGAACGCCAGAGAGCATGGTGTAGGAGCTCCTGCAGCAGGGGCGCGCCTCCGCCGCGATAGCATGCGTGGCCCCATGGTCAGCCTCGAGGCCGAGGGCCAGGTCGACCGCCTCCTCTGCGCGTAGGCGGACAAGCAGGGAAGCGCGGCCTAGGAGGAGGACGCTGAGCAGGGAGGCGCGACCTAGGAGGAGGAATCTGAGCATGGCCGCCGGCGACAGGAGGTGCTCGAGGCGTCGCGGGGTCGCAATTTCTCATTCAGCAGACCGCCTGGAGCTGCTCTTCCATCGGTTGGTCCATCTTCACTCCGGCGCGAGGCTCTTCACTACCCGCTCGGCTGCTGCAGGAAATTCTTCCTCCACAGTTCCGTCCAATCCACAGTATTGAAGTATTGATGTACAGAGTAATTGGTAGTTTGGTACAGAGCACGGTGTTCATGCGATGCAATTTTATTTTCCTCTCCTGTACTGTATATGGTAGCTACCAGTTTCACATGACGGTGAAGATGAGAAGGATTTGACAATCCTATTCATATATATTTTATTTTGGATGTCATCGTTTACTTCAAGCAATCAAGGCAATACTTCTGCAAAAATCCTTTTGTGCGCTATTTTGCAAATCTTACTTTTCAATATACAGTAGCATATTTTAGAGCTTAGAGCCTGCCCATTTAAAGCAACCTCGCTGATTAACAATCGACTGATTAATTCCTAAAATTAAGGTGATCGATCAATTAACGGTTAGTGAGATGTCTTGTGATATTGTTTACACTTTTTTTAAAGCCGTAAAAACTTTAACTTAGAAGCCAAAAGCTATATTTAATTCTAAACAACACTCCAAAATATTCCGATACAAAAAGTGTTCAAAATTATTTTAGCAAAAAAGAAAGATAAATTGAAGTATTTTGGGGTTATTAAACATGATAATTATGTAATGAAACTATTATAAATAGCAAATTCGTTTCAAATCTGCATATATTCAACATCTTCAGCACTCAGGGCATTTCAGACATTTCACTCCTAAACCAACAGCAGCAGCCATAAAAAGCACTTCAACCAGACATCAAATCTCTGCTTCCAACAGCTGCTTCTCACAGCTGCTTTTTCACAGCCCACCAGCTACAGCTGCTTCTCAAAAGCTGCAGCCCAAACAAACAGACCCTAAATCCTTAGATTTTGTTGGCAAGTGAATGTTGTCATTGGCCCTGTTATGGATTTTGCATTTCTATTGCCACTACTTGTACTGACATCTCGCTTCATTCTTGTTTAATTCGGTCCCGTTGGTACTCGAACCCGGGTGGGCTGGCTGTGCACTCGCAAGCCTTGCCACTGAGCTAGCACTCAGTTCTCAGATTAAGCAATGCCTCGTTATGCTTAATTTAAATGTTATGGCACTTCATACAAGCCATACAATTAATTGTTGCATTGACCTTCTACGTTGTCGAAGGCACTATCTGAGCATGCTTAAATCAATCATACATTATTTTCCTAATTGTATCCAATCCAACATGCACATGTTTTGACTGTATTTGGCTATTTGCTAGATTTCTTCTGTGCAGTGACCTGGCTTCGTTATTGGGCACATGATGTCTAGTTGCTTGGTTCATTGTATACATCATCGCCATGATCTAGTTTGGTTTGTTCTAAGAGGCATGTGGCTTAACTGGTTTCTTTGTTATATCTGCCCATGGTTCTTTCAAAATTATGTCAACAGTGCTGTTTGTTTGCCGTGTATTGTATTGCATTTTAACTTGTTTTGTCTTAGTTTCAGCCTGCAAACAAAGCTGTAATGTCAGTAGGGACAACCCATTTATCAAGTGTTGCGGTCATTTCACAGAGCAACAGTGACAGTGGCACGTGCTCTCATTGGTCCACTGAGTCCAGTACACCAACCGTTCCAGAAGAAATAGATGTACGAGGCTCTATTTTGGATTGCTTGCTATGTTATATCAGCTCAATGATGCTCTTGAAATTGGAGGTCTTTTATTGCATCATATGATGTTGTAACTTGTTTTATCTAAATTTCAGGCTTCAAATAAAGCTACAAAGCCAGAAGCAAGGGCCAATGCCTCAAGTATTGATGTTTCACAAAGCAGCAGTGAGAGTGCATATTGCTCGCATAGGCCCATGGTATCTATTGCTCAACTTAATCCGGCACAAAGAGATTTCGGGGATGCACTCCAAGAGGCAGTTGATATATTTGGGCGGGAAAACAAAGATGCTGATGAAATAATTGCCAACACACGCCAAGAGATACATGAATTGAAAAATAGGCAAACTTTGACAGAAAATGTTCTAAAGAATCTCCTATGCACTTGTCATGGTAAGCCAGTTGTGATGTGTCTGGGAATTGAAGGTGTCTAAATAAACTTTGATTCTGTTGTTCAGTCAAGTGGACTGCTGATGCCAATGCTGTAATTAATTACTGCTCAAAATTTCGTTCAAAATTTCCTGGTCTGTAATAATTGCAAATTTTGTTGTTGTACTAAAATTAGATATGTTCCATGTGGCTGCTGTATTTTGTGTGAAATAATATAATGATGTGTACTTCAATTAAACCATAAATCGACTGCATGCTGAAAATTTGAATCTGAGCGCACGTGTGAACTGTTTTCTGCTCGTAATGCAATAAAGGTTGTTTCTTCGAAGACTATGAACATGGTAGCCCATTAATAATACCTTAATAATTATGCCTGCTAGCAAGATAGACGGTCCTTATTATAGTCAGGCATGCCAACTTGTATGATTAAAAGTAGTTCGTACACATTAAATCTACCATCTGCATTTTTCTCTGTAATAACTTTTCTTTTTACACAACTCAAAACTTGTCATGCTAATATGAAATTCGAGATGGCAAAACATGGGAAAGATAAAGATATCTCTTTCCTGCGAAATGCTGGGTTTTGAAGCCCAAGTCCAAGTCTTTCTCTGCTCAAGTTTTGGAGGAACAACTCCAAGTAGAACGAGTTGCAACAGCTATGCTAAGAACAAAAGTTAACATGTTGAGATCGAGATTAGAAGCATGTGATGCCCTATTGCACGAGGCCAATCAAGTTCGTTATAATCTCCCAAAGACTTAGAAAATGCCATAGATAATTGGAGATGAACACTACATAGTGAGTACATTGGTCTTGTGAAATGTTTCCTTAGAATAAGGCACCGTTCCTACTTTTGTTGGTGGATGCATTTATCTGCGGTTGGGATCAACTTGGTAGTTGTTCCTGTGGATGTTATATAAATTAATTGCATAGCCTTTTTCAATCAGTTCGAACTTAAATGGTATCATAGCCTTGGTCTCAAGTTTGAATTGTCGAACGCGTGGTTTAATTTAATCTCAGTCGGGCGGCAAAATCTCCCACCAATCCTGAAATATTTCAAACGCATTTTTGATTGGGATTAAGAAGATAGGGACATAGATCCAGTGCCCCCACGTTCACAGGGCACATCAAACTTGAGATTAAATTATGCGTTCTAGTTCTATACAAAACCCAGTAGGAGGTTGAGCGGCAGCGGCTAGGGTTTAGTGTGGGAGGAGATGATATGCGTACGCTCCTGTTTATATAGGTCGGAGGCACGCGACGGCCGCTGCACGCGTGGCATCGCCATTCGCAGAGGTAGGTGACGACGCGTGCCACCCGAGGCATCGCCATTTTACGCGACCGCAGACTGCCGAAGCGGCGCCGCTGAGAAGACGCATCGACGCTGGGTCACTGCCAAGCGGGCCCGACGAAACGTTCGCCAGACGCGAGCGGACACTTTACGCGTCCACGCAGCGTCCGCGCGACGGATCCGAGACACATATTTGGGCATGTTTGCGTCGCTGCGAACGGCCCAGTCACTATGCGTCGTCCCGCTGGAGTTTGTACCAGATACATTTTTGGCCCGGACAGATGCGCTCGGAACCGAAATCATCTTCTGTTCCCTTCTCTATTTCTTCAGGTTCGAGAGAACACAGCAGCTCTTCAGCTCAGCAGAAATTAATCGGGTCACGCTGTTGCTTTCCTTGCCGTTGGATTGAAACGAATGGTGGATGGGAAGCCTCAGGTCACGTTGTGCCCTGTGAACGTGGGGGCACTGGATCTCTGTCCAGAAGATAGATCATGATCATGGTAGTGACCTATATTCAACGTGATGATGATTTGATTTTGCACTCGGCCTTGAACAGAGGTACTAGTACGGTGTCACAATTTTTTATCATTATACTTGGACGGTGGCCAAATTCAAAATCTCATAGCGGCAAAACTTCCCGCCCACAAAATACAAAAATTTCACACGCTTCCAAATTCCCATTCTACCCCTGTGGAGATGACAGCAAAGTCGGTTGGTGGGGGGGTCTGCCCGTCATTTTTTGGATCACCACCTCCCTAGCCCGGAAACCCTCCCAAAAAAAATACATTTCCTTCAGACCACCCACCGGAACTTCCCAAGTCCCTCTCTCCCACCTCCACGACCACCGCACCGGAACATCCCCGCCGGACTTCCCTGGCCTACCCGAGCCCTCGCGATCCTCGTCATCCGGCTGCCTGCCGGAGCCGCTTCATCGACGCCGTCATCAACCGGACCGGATCATCCCCGCCGAACCTCGAAACCATATGCTCATCCAGCAGTCTACCGCAGTCGCTTCAGCTGCGGTATCGTCCACCCCACCGGAGCCGCTTCGCCGGATCCGTCGTCCACCGCATCGTATCTTGCTCACCGACACCGCTGTGCATGAACCGGATCTGCTTCACCGGCGCCGTGCATGATCTAAACTCTTCTACTATCGCTTTTCTATTGCTTGCCTGCAAGTTCTTGTTTAATCTTGGGGGAACCTGTTTGTGCTAACGACGCGCCGTTACGTTTTTGCAGATGAGATGAGTAACCATGAAGTGTAATGGCCGTCTCTCCAACCCCAAGTAGCACATGTAGCGTACTTCATCACCGGATCTATCAACCCCAGGAAGATCTGCTGTGACTCCCACAGAGTGCTTCTCCTAATGTAAGTCCCTTGTTTTAGCGCCATGTTCTGGGTTCAGATGCTTGTTTGTCTGAAGCTCTTTTAGTTCATTCCTAGCTATGACCGTAACACGTTGCTATTTTCTACTTCATTGCTAACTTTAAGCGATTGAACATTTTGGTTTGCATTCCCTGCTCTGTAGATGTAGCCATCATAACTTCTATCTTGCTCAGTCGTTGTTACAAAAATTATAGGTATTATAGTAACATCCTGCTATTATTTAGTTCATGGCCAATTTTAAGTAATTGCACATGTTGGTTCGCATTCCCTGCTCTATAGCTTTTGGCATCGTAACTTCTATATTTGGTTTACATTCCCTGCTCTGTAGATCTAGCCATCATAACTTTATCTTGCTCAGTCGTTGTTACAAAAATTATGGCCTGCTACTATGTTGTTTGTGCCAATTTTTTACTCCATGAACATGTTGGCTTGCATTCCCTGTACTACAGGTGATGCCATTGTTTTGTATCTAGTTCATTGTAAGCTAACAAAGTAAGGACTTAGTTTGGCATGCTATCACTCTGCTATCTAGCCTGTAGTACAAATAAACTTGTCATACTACTAGATAATAATTTTGCGTGCCATCTTGTTCTTCAAAAGCTGCATTATTGACTTGTTTCTCTGACTTGGCATGACGCTCACATATGGAAAGCTGAACATATTGGTTTGCATTCCCTCTTATACAAGTTCACAGGTGATCCCACTATATTCTGTATCTGGTCCATCCTAAGCTCCAGCATTAACTATCCTCTATGTGTTGCTCATTACAAGTTTATATCCCGAAACATCTTGATTTGCATCCCCTTCACTATAAGTTCAGGAGTATTATTTAGTTCACGGCCAAAATGAAGTAATTGCACTTGGCACATGTTGGTTCACATTCCCTCCTCTTTAGCTTTTGCCATCGTAACTTCTATTTTTGGTTTACATTCCCTGCTCTGTAGATGTAGCCATCATAACTTCATCTTGCTCAGTCGTTGTTACAAAATTTATAGCCTGCTACTATGTTGTTCATGCCAATTTTGTACTCCCTGAACATGTTGGTTTGCATGGGACTCGACAGTAGTAAGTCTGTTGTTTCATTCTAACATGCTCTGTTATATTGGCTGTTGGTATGCGGCATGCACTCTTTGTTTGCTTATTGTGCGCATTACAATGATCTTGTTATAACGACGAAATGATGAGTTCCAAATTCTTTGGCAAACAATATTGTAGTGTCTTTGCCTTTCCATTGTTGCTGTCTTAACTTGTAATGTCTTTGTTTCGGATATAGGTGCTGCATGGACAACTTAAAAGATTGCCGGATCCCTTCATTGTATTGCTAGGTTTAATTACCATTCAATTTCTCTGGGTTCTGTAATATTTTTTCAATGCCTTGCAGCTGATGTAATATTTAGTTAGTTTTTATAGTTCTTTCGCGCATTTTTTCTTTGGTGCTTGTGGTAAGTGAGGCTATCCGACAGAAATCAATGCTGCGTAAATATTCTCAGTATCTAAATCACGAATTCCCATCCCTTAAACGGCCCAATTAAGCGAAATCACATATGTGCCGGCCCGCAAAATCCTAAAGCGCCTATTACGCCGGCATATAAACAGCAACTAAACGGGCTGGCCCACTTACTTATTGGGCCAGCCCACTTGATTTACTGTGGACCCCACACTTTTATTGGGCCGGCCCACTTGCTTTAAGGTGGACCCCACCCACTACTGGGCCGGCCCACTAACTAGTTGGGCCAGCCCAATTGCTTTTGTGGTGGACCCCACATACTAAATGGGCCGGCCCTTTAAGAGGAAAGTGGGACCCACCTGTGTTTTTGGCCCGGCCCACTAGCGTGTTGGGCCGGCCCACTTGCTATATGGTGGACCCCACATACTAAATGGGCCGGCCCTTTAACAGGAAAGTGGGACCCACCTGTGTTTTGGCCCGGCCCACTATCTTGTTGGGCCGGCCCACTTGCTATATGGTGGACCCCACATACTAAATGGGCCAGCCCTTTAACTGGAAAGTGGGACCCACCTGTGTTTTTGGCCCGGCCCACTATCTTGTTGGGCCGGCCCACTTGCTATATGGTGGACCCCACATACTAAATGGGCTGGCCCTTTAACAGGAAAGTGGGACCCACCGGTGCTTTTGGCCCGGCCCACTGGCTTGTTGGGCCAGCCCATTTGATCAAATGTGGACCCCACGTACTAAATGGGCCGGCCCGATAGCAGGAAAGTGGGACCCACATGCTAATTGGGCCGGCCCAATAACTTCTTGGGCCGGCCCAGTTGCTTTAATGTGGACCCCACTTTGTAAATGGGCCGGCCCGATACCAGGAAAGTGGGTCCCACATGTCTTGTGGGCCGGCCCTTTTGCCTGTTGACCGGTCAAACGAGTGCATTCGGCCCGGCCCACATGCTTAGTGGGCCGGCCCATTAATGTTTTGACCAGTCAACCTTAGAGGTTAGGCCCGGCCCACGTAACTAATGGACCAGCCCAGCTATATAGTTGACCGGTCAAACTAAGTCAGCTGGCCCGGCCCGCAAACTTAATGGGCCGGCCCGCTTAAGACGTGGCAGGCCTCGTGTGGGCCTACCATCTACCACGGGGTTTCAGCCGGTTAACGCCGTTAACTGGCAGTTAACGGCGTCTGCCACGTGTCAGTTTGCATGACGTCAGCAGTCAACGGGCTCCCGGAAACACTTGGGCAACGGTCCGATTTTCCGTGGTGGAAGGGCGCCCAAGCGCGACGGACCGAAAAAATCGTCGTAGGACTTTGCCTGACGCAGTTTCCACAACAGAACCCATATCGTCGGGTTAGGCCCATAGGCGACGAAAAATACCCCTTAGCGGACGATTTTGAGACGTTGTCTATCAGAACTTTTCTTGTAGTGGACACACGCAGTTTTCCCGTCACGTAGATAAGACCATGAGCCTTTTCCCCCTCGATTTTGTTGGTACGCCGTGGATCAACAAAATCGACCCGTCTCCTCCAACTCCGGCCGTCGCTCGAGCTCGATGCCGTCGGTGCTCTTCAGGCTTCCCCGAGCCATTCAATAGCTTCAGGGTGATAAGCTGGTCCTCCCGGAGCCTTTTCCCCTCTCGATTGCTTCTTGCTTTGCCCGGACGTCGGTGTCCGTTGCTCGATCCGCTAGAGTTCCTCACCGGAGCTCCTCTGGTGACCAAGAACCAGCATCGCCACCACTGAAGTGTCGCAGATGCAAGCACTCGTATTGCCTCTGTTGGTTAAACCCTTGCTCTCTCTCACATCTCTGAATTTTTAGGCTAGTGTTGTGTTTCTTCAGTTTCGTCGTTTGTCAGTTTATCACAGCGTTTTCTCTGGCTGCAACCATCTGAGCGCATTTTGTGCGTCGTCTTGGCCGAGTCGTAGCTCGTGTAGCGCGCAGCTCGGATCGTGGGATGGCACGATGAGTAGTGGAGCTCGTTGCCCACGTTTTCTCTTTTGTAATCGCTGAATAAAAGGAAGAGAATGAGAAAAGCTGCAGAAGCGATACGCATCACAAAAACCCTCTCGTGTTCATCCTCTCTCTCGCTCTGTTCGTTCTCTCGATCGAGGTAGATTAAGGAAACAATTGGTATCGAGAGCGGAGATCGAGGGCCATGGCGCACACACCGGGGCAAGGTCGAGGCGTGGGAGGATACCAACTCCTCCTCCTCTCCCTCGCCTCTCAGGACCCCTCCTCCGGCGAACGATCAACGTCGATCACAAAGCCGTGGAAGGAGCGGGTGCGTCGAGGGGAGGCGAGATCGTCGTGCAGCGCGGTGGTGGTGCGTCGGCAGCGGCACCAACCTCTCCTTCCTGATGCTCGTGCGCGGTGAGTACCTGAACTGGTCGAAGGTAATGGAGGTCAAACTCCAAGCCTCCTCACTGTGGGATGCCATCGAGGACGACGACGTTCCACGGAGGGAGGACAAGCAGGCGTTTGTCGTCGTGGTGGAACAACAGATGCCATGGGATGGCTTAAGTTGGGGCCGAATGTGCGCTAGAGGATTCGGGGGAGGGTTTTGGTAACAAGGGGAAGGATTGAGAAGAACTTCCGGTATATATTGATGAACTTGGCCCTTGGCGAGAGGTTGAAGAACGTACGGATTACAAGATCCTGTCCAATGATTCTCTGTCTAATCGATCGTCTCGCGCAGGAGTGTGCCCCCTCTCCTTATATAGGGGAGAGGGTGGCTTACAGGGGAAGAAACCCTAATGGCATCTTTGATGAGCTAAGCTACTTTATAAAGCTTCTTTGGCCTTGATGACACCGGTCCTGTCTTTAATCAGGGAGCGATGACCTCATCCGGTACCTTTTACGTCACCTTCTGCTTTGGCTTCAGGGCTTCGATTAAAGCTGATGTGCTTCGCTCATCCTTGTCCTCTAGTCCTTGGTGGAATATTTGACCAGAATGCCGACATGCTACTGTTGAGTTCATGCCGGTACTCCGGCCTCTCTCATGTTTACTGCATTCCAGTATACCCCTCCTGGGATACCGATACACTTTCACTTAGCACTAGCCACCTTAACTTGGTCACCCAGATTAATCTTTAATCCGGTATCTTGATAGCTAAACAGGACAAGTTTGCCAGGCCCTTGACCTACCGGGTCCATCCCCCCGACAGTGTTGGCGGCGCTCATGCGCTCCACCTCAAAGGAGATGCACCTGATGCTCATCGGCAAGGGCATCGCACGGGCGGCGTGGGACGCATCCGCGTACAGCACCAGGGCACGGATCGTGTCTGCGACACTCGTGTGTGCCGTCTACACACCTAATTCGAGACCATCCGGTTCAAGGATGGAGAGCGCATCGACAAGTTCGGCATGCACATCTCCAACCTCGCCTCGTCCCTGCGCTCCCTCGGTGACGCCTGCGACGATGAAAAGGTTGTGAGAAAATTCCTGTCCGTTGTGCCTAGAAAATTCATGCAGATCGCCTTCAGCATGGAGACGATGATGGATCCATCCACCATGACCGTCGAGGAAGTGGTGGGTCACCTTCGCACCGTAGAGGAGCGCCTGGAGGGTGATCTGGACGGATCAGGCTCCAGCGGCCAACTGCTGCTCACGGAGCAGAAGTGGGAAGCCAAGAAGAGGCAGTCCGTGGCGCGCCAGGGCAAAGGAAAGGGCAAGGTTGGCCTGCCGCAACAGGGAGGTGCATCGGTGCCGGCCGCCGGTGGCGATGTCCCCAAGGATCACTGCCGCTACTGCGGCAAGAAAGGGCATTAGGCGCGTGAATGCCGCAAGAAGTAGCGAGATGAAGTTGCCGCAGGCGTGCAGCCCGCCACAGCAAACCTCGCCCAGGCTGAGGACGAGGGCCCAACCATGATGATGGCCTGCGTCGAGGAGGTGCTCGAACACGAACCCCCCTCGGACCCCTCCATGATCGACAACATGCTGGCCTGCACTGGAGGCCACATCTTCCTCAACGAGCAGAGGGCGATCGTCACGCCCTCGCACGCCGGCGAGCAGGGCAGCCAGGTGTGGTTCCTGGACACGGGCGCCACGAACCACATGACTGGCACAGTCGACGCGTTCGCCGACCTCGATCGCTCCGTCACCGGCAAGGTTCGGTTCGCGGACGGATCCATCGTCGACATCCGCGGTAGAGGCAACGTCGTGTTCGCCATCGACGGGGGAGATCAACGCACCTTCACGAAGGTGTTCTACATCCATGCTCGAAGAGCGCGACGTGAGCTTGGGCCAGCTCGACGAGCTGGTGCGACGTGCAAATCCGCCGCGGCGTCCTCACTGTGCGCGATCAGCGAGATCGCCTGGTCATGAAGGTACATCGCTCACCGAATTGACTGTGCGAACTGTTCTTTCTGCCAGTGCATCCAGTGTGCCTCGCTGTTGGGTTCGAGTCAGATGCCTGACGTTGGCATGCGCGGCTCGGCCATCTCCACTTCGACGGCCTGAAAAAAATGGCGCAAAGCGGACTGGTGCGCGGGCTCCCACGCGTCGAGCACGCCGACGAACTCTGCGAGGCGTGCCTCGCAGGGAAGCAGCGGCGCCTTCCATTCCCACTAAAGGCTCGTTTCAGGGCAGCGAAACCACTGGAACTGGTCCATGGCGATCTGTGCGGGTCAGTTTCTCCTCCAACTCCCGGCGGCCGACGCTACGTGCTCCTTCTCATCGATGACTGGAGCCGATACATGTGGGTGGAGCTGCTCAAGACCAAGGACGAGGCCGTCCGCGCCATCGTCAAGTTCCAGGCTGCGGCAGGTGGAGTGCGGCCACAAGCTCTGTGTCATGCGCACGGATCGCGGAGAGTTCACGTCGGCCACCTTCTACGAGCACTGCGTCGAGTCCGGCATCCAGAGGCACCTCACCACTCCCTACTCCCCTCAACCGAACGGGGTGGTGGCGAGGAGAAATCAAACGGTGCTGGGAATGGCAAGGAGCATGCTAAAGGGGAAGCAAGTGCTGAATCTCTTCTAGGGCGAGGCCGTGCTCACGGCGGTGTTCATCCTGAACAGAAGCTTCACCCGCAGCATCGACGGGGTGATGCCGTACGAGGCATGGCACAACACGAAGCCGGACGTGCGATTCCTCCGCGTGTTCGGCTGCGTCGGCCACGTCAAGAACGTGCGCCCTCACCTGCAGAAGCTGGATGACCGGAGCGTGCCAATGGTGTTCTTGGGGTACGACGTTGGCTCCAAGGCCTATCGGATGTACTACTCCTCCACCAAGCGCCTGCACATCTCCCGACGTCGTGTTCGACGAGGAGGCACGCTGGCCCAGGAGGCACCAGGGGAGCCGCCGACGAGTAGCTCTTTCACCGTGGAGTACCCCAGCTACGTCGATCGCTCGACAACTGGGAAGAAGGGCGCAGCGGGAGGACATGGGACCGTCTCTCCCATGATGGGATCGGGCCAAAGCCCACATGTGCGATCGACGTTGATCGCTGCCTCTCCTTCGTCCACGACACTGCAGAACCAGGGCGGCGACACCGTCACTCAAGGCGTCCCTGTGCGTTCGCAACACCGCCGTCGACAAGCTCCTCGCGTTCGACGTCTCCGACAGCGACGGCCCCACACCATTTTGCCTGGTCACGACCTGCTAGGAGCGCCGCCCGAGCCTTCTCGGCTCGCGCGTGCCGCAGCTTGAGGAGGAACGTGCAGATGACGACGAGGAACTGCACCTCGATGTGGGAGAGGAGCCGTCAACCTTCGCTGATGCAGAGCGCAAGGATCACTAGCGGTGAGCCATGCTCGATGAGCTTCATGATACGTCTCAAACGTATCTATAATTTCTTATGTTTGATGACCCACAAGTATAGGGGATCGCAACAGTCTTCGAGGGAAGTATTACCCAATTTATTGATTCGACACAAGGGAGACAAAGAATACTTGTAAGCCTTAACAGCGGAGTTGTCAATTCAGCTGCACCTGGAAATAGACTTGCTCGCAAGAGTTTATCAGTAGCAACAGTTTTATGGCAGTAGGAATAGTGAAATAACAGCAGTAGTGATTATAGTAAACAGCAGGATTAAAATACTGTAGGCACAGGGACGGATGAACGGGCGTTGCATGGATGAGAGAATTCATATAACAATCATGGTAGGGCATTTGCAGGTAATAATAAAACGGTATCCAAGTACTAATCAATCAATAGGCATGTGTTCCATATATAGTCGTACGTGCTCGCAATGAGAAACTTGCACAACATCTTTTGTCCTACCAGCCGGTGGCAGCCGGGCCTCTAGGGAAACTACTGGAAATTAAGGTACTCCTTTTAATAGAGTACCGGAGCAAAGCATTAACACTCCGTGAACACATGTGATCCTCACATCACTACCATCCCCTCCGGTTGTCCCGATTTCTGTCACTTCGGGGCCATTGGTTCCGGACAGCGACATGTGTATACAACTTGCAGGTAAGATCAATAAACAATGCATATCATGATGAAATAATAACATGTTCAGATCTGAGATCATGGCACTCGGGCCCTAGTGACAAGCATTAAGCATAACAAGTTGCAACAATATCATAAAAGTAACATCTACGGATACTAGGCACCATGCCCTAACAATCTTGTGACTATTACATGATCAATCTCATCCAATCCCTACCACCCCCTTCAGCCTACAGCGGGGGAATTACTCACACATGGATGGGGGAAACATGGCTGGTCGATGGAGAGACGTCGGTGGTGATGGCGGTGAAGATCCCCTCCAATTCCCCGTCCCGGCGGAGTGCCAGAACGGAGTTTCTGGTCCCGAGGCGGAGTTTCGCGATGGCGGCGGGGTGGATGGTCTGGAAATATCGACGTACCCCCTCGCGTTTTTAGGTCGAAGGCGTATATAGTCCGAAGGAGAGCGTCGGGGGGCCGCCGAGGCGCCCACACAACAAGGCGCGCCCCCCCTAGGCCGCGCCGGCCTGTGTGTGGGGCCCCACCTCCTTGCCCTTCTGGCTCCGTCAGTATTCTGGGAAAATAGGGCCTTTCGCATAAATTCCGAGGATTTTCCTGAAAGTTGGATTTCTGCACAAAAACGAGACACCAGAGCAATTCTGCTGAAAACAGCGTTAGTCCGTGTTAGTTGCATCCAAAATACACAAATTAGAGGCAAAACAATAGCAAAAGTGTTCGGGAAAGTAGATACGTTTTGGACGTATCAACTCCCCCAAGCTTAGCTTATTGCTTGTCCTCAAGCAATTCAGTTAACAACTGAGTGCGATAAAAGAACTTTCATGAACACATTTGTTCATATGATGTAAATATTCTCATGATATGGCAAGTGCTTAAGCAATTCATAATAAGGTACATGCAAATAAAGTCATCTAGTAACTGTGTCAATCATAAAAGAGATACCAACAAACTAATAACAAGCATCATGAAACACTTCAATAAGCAGGATTGCAATGTTCATAGAAAGATATGATAAAGTGGTATCTCGCTTGCCTGTATTTGTAGCAAAACATAAATGCCCAGGCACCTCTGAAGTTCATAGAAAGACTAGAAGTAAATTTGTCAAAGATAAAAGCATCAAAGTTATACCACAGCTGATCATATTTTGGGACAAGCATATTATACTAAGAATGACAGTCATGCTCTCAAGAAAGTGCTCAAAGAAAGGATGGTGACTCAACATAAAAGTAAAAGATTGACCCTTCGCAGAGGGAAGCAGGGATTAACATGTGCTAGAGCTTTTCATTTTTCAAAGACAGAAGTAAAATTATTTTGAGAGGTGTTTGTTGTTGTCAACGAATGATAGTGGGTACTCTAACCACCTCGCCAACCAGACTCTCAAGAGCGGCTCCCATGAAGGACGTTATCTCTACCAGCAAGGTAGATCATCCCTCTTCTCTTTTGTTTACACATGTATTTTAGTTTCATTATGGATGACACTCCCCCAACCTTTGCTTACACAAGCCATGGCTAACCGAATCCTCGGGTGCCTTCCAACATTCACATACCATGGGGAAGTGTCTATTTGCAGGTTAAGTTGCTTACTGATGAATCAGAGCAAAACACGTGAAGAGAATTATTAATGAAGGTTGATTAATTGGGGCTGGGAACCCCGTTGCCAGCTCTTTTTGCAAAATTATTGGATAAGCGGATGTGCCACTAGTCCATTGGTGAAAGTCTGTCCGGAGTAAATGACAAGGTTGAAAGATAAAACACCACATATTTCCTCATGAGCTATAAAACATTAACACAAATTGAGAAGTAGTTTGAAGGTTTAAAGGTAGCACATGAGAATTTACTTGGAATGGTTTGAAATGCCATGCATAGGTATTTATGGTGGACACTTTGGAACAACTTGGTTTTCAGGTGTTTGGAAGCACGAGCAGCGTTCCCGCTCAGTACAAGTGGAGGCTAGCAATAGACTGGGAAGCGACAATCAAGAGAGCAATAACTGTCATAATCATGCTTGCGACAAAATAAAATTAACGGAGGCATAAAAGTGATACAAGAACTCTGAAGCAAAGTAGATCAGCGAGGCTTAATTGACTTTTGTTTTAGTCATATGCATGCGTGAGCATGTGCCAAGTCGATTCAAGTGAATTATTCAGAGGAGGATACCACAATGTCATACCGATTTATGAATAAAACAATGCAAGCAAATATTCATGACATGCTACTCATTATTAATAGATTGGAACTAATCATGAGAGATCATAAACTACTAGACTTTCATTAAATGACATATACCTCATATGAACCAACTAAGCATGCTCACATGGATGAGTATATGTACAAAAATGAAAACAAATAGAGTTCATACCAGCCTCTCACCACAGTCAAATTGCCGTAGATCGTCATTATTGCCTTTCACTTGTGCAGCTTGAATAATAATATGAAATGAAACCAAGCTCCAACCACCGGAGACCTCTGAACTCCCTAATGAACTTTACAAAACCAAAGAAGAACAACAAATATTTTTGGTGTTTTCGGGTTAGAAACAAGAACAAAAGGAAACAAGCAAACAAAGCAAAATCTTTTTGGGTTTTCTCATAGCAAACCAACGATAGCAAATAAAGTAAACTAAGAGCAAAGAACCAAATAAACAAATGGTGAAGAGAAACAACAGAAATATTTTTGGTCTTTTTGTGTTTTAGGAAAGAAACAAAGCGAAAACAAGAGAATGCAAACTAACAGAAACACAGAAAAGCAGGATGGCAGAAATCTGCCAAAACCTGACAGCAGTACAGAAATCGAAATTAACAAAAATCTTCCATTGCTCAGCTCAAAAAGTGTTCAACTAATGAAAGTTAGATAACAACCTGGGGCACATGCTCAAAAATTTGCAACTCAAAATAACGTTCTGGCTGTGCGTACGAATTTTTTTGGTAACAGCCCAGAATCTGTTTTTGGACAGCACTTCCCCAAATATCATCTCCCTCTCATTAGAAAACCACTCTAAGAAACTAAACAAGTATATACAAGTATCCAGCAACCATAATATGCAAAGAATGAGTGATGCCGGTATACCTCCCCCCAAGCTTAGGCTTTTGGCCTAAGTGGAGTTCATTCCCAACGAGGGTCGGGGTTCCACGCCGGTGGATCGTACATGGAGTGATAATAAGGCCCCTGCGCAGAAGAATGTCGTGGAGGCTCCACATGACCATAATGTTGATATGAAGAGCTTGCTGCATCGGATGAAGAGTCGAGGTGCTCTGATACGTCTCCAACGTATCGATAATTTATTATGTTCCATGCAACATTATTGATGATATCTACATGTTTTACACACATTATATGTCGTATTTACGCATTTTCTGGAACTAACCTATTAACAAGATGCCGAAGAGCCAGTTGTTTTCTGCTGTTTTTGGTTTCAGAAATCCTAGTAAGGAAATATTCTCGGAACGAAATCAACGCCCAGGGTCCTATTTTTGCACGAAGCTTCCAGAAGACCGAAGAGGGAAGGAAGTGGGGCCACGAGCCGCGCCACAGCAGGCGGCGCGGCCTAGGGCTTGGCCGCGCGCCTGGCGTGTGGGGCCCACGTGTGGCCCCCCGACTTGCCCTTCCGCCTACTTAAAGCCTCCGTCACGAAACCCCCAGTACCGAGAGCCACGATACGGAAAACCTTCCAGAGACGCCGCCGCCGCGAATCCCATCTCGGGGGATTCAGGAGATCGCCTCCGGCACCCTGCCGGAGAGGGGATTCATCTCCCGGAGGACTCTTCATCGCCATGATCGCCTCCGGAGTGATGAGTGAGTAGTAGTTCACCCCTGGACTATGGGTCCATAGCAGTAGCTAGATGGTCGTCTTCTCCTAATTGTGCTTCATTGTTGGATCTTGTGAGCTGCCTAACATGATCAAGATCATCTATCGTAATACTATATGTTGTGTTTGTCGGGATCCGATGGATAGAGAATACTATGTTATGGTGATTATCAATCTATTACTTATGTGTTGTTTATGATCTTGCATGCTCTCCGTTATTAGTAGAGGCTCTGGCCAAGTTTTTACTCTTAACTCCAAGAGGGAGTATTTATGCTCGATAGTGGGTTCATGCCTTCATTGACACCTGGGACAGTGACAGAAAGTTCTAAGGTTGTGTTGTGTTGTTGCCACTAGGGATAAAACATTGATTCTATGTCTAAGGATGTAGTTGTCGATTACATTACGCACCATACTTAATGCAATTGTCTGTTGCTTTGCAACTTAATACTGAAAGGGGTTCGGATGATAACCTGAAGGTGGACTTTTTAGGCATAGATGCAGTTGGATGGCGGTCTATGTACTTTGTCGTAATGCCCAATTAAATCTCACTATATTTATCATATCATGTATATGCATTGTTATGCCCTTTTCTATTTGTCAATTGCCCGACTGTAATTTGTTCACCCAACATGCTTTTATCTTATGGGAGAGACACCTCTAGTGAACTGTGGACCCCGGTCCTATTCTTTACATCGCATACAATCTACTGCAATACTTGTTTTACTGTTTTCTTGCAAACAATCATCTTCCACACAATACGGTTAATCCTTTGTTACAGCAAGCCGGTGAGATTGACAACCTCACTGTTTCGTTGGGGCAAAGTACTTTGGTTGTGTTGTGCAGGTTCCACGTTGGCGCCGGAATCCCTGGTGTTGCGCCGCATCACATTTCGCCACCATCAACCTTCAACGTGCTTCTTGGCTCCTCCTGGTTCGATAAACCTTGGTTTCTTTCTGAGGGAAAACTTGCCGCTGTGCGCATCATACCTTCCTCTTGGGGTTCCCAACGGACGTGTACATCTACGCGCATCATGCTCCTCGACCTCCTCCGTGCCGTCCCTTGCATGATGGCCTTCCCTTTCTATGTATGCATTTAGCTCATTTTCTGTGATCGACCACCCTTTCCTGGCATCAAGGTTAAGCAGAGCAGGTGCAGGCAATCGTACTAGTTTTTCAATTTTCTTAGTTATTCTCCAATTTTTCTTATACAAAGTTATCCTATAATACAGGTTGTTCAAATTAGATGCATCTGAAATAAACTCATGTTTAATCATGGAAACAACATCAAGTTTCTCCATGGAAAGCGGAATATCTAGATGGTGAGGTTCTACACCATGCATAGCTAATAAGCGAGAGGCGATAAGACCTCCACAAATTCCTCCCTTCTCACGGTTAGTAGCAAGTCTACAAGCTATTAAAGCACCCAAATTATAAGTCCTATCCTGTTGCAAAGCAGCAGCTAAGAAAGCCATATCTTGGACAGACAACTTACTTGCATTCTTTCTAGCAAGAACGCACTTTGTAACGAAATAAGCAAAGTAGCGGATAGCTGGGAGTTGAATGCTACTGATCTTACCACCATCATCGGAGAAGCTTCTCCCATGACAAATCATTGTATAAAGATTCGAGAGCTCCCGCGGCGTTCCCCTGACCTTCTCACAGGATCCCCACTGCGGCACTCTAATTGCTGCACAAAAATCACTAAAAGGCAAGTTGATAGTTTTGTTATAAATCTTGTATCGGACCATGGGGTTAGTTTGAGACCGATGAAATTCGAAATCCTGCACAACCGACACTGTTAGTTTAGCATATTGGTAAGGTTCACCAACAGTAAAACCTTCCAACCCTGCATTGGAAATCAGTGTTTGAACATCTTGCAGGATTCCTGCATTCCGCATAAAATCCGTGCATGGGTAATAAGAGGGGTATACTCCCTCTTCGCGGTGAACTCTCATGACTTGTTGCACCTCCAATTCTTGTTGGTTTAGTTGGTGCCTACTCCCTTCCATTTTCTGAAATTTTTCAACAATCATTATAAAATTTGATTTCAAGGTATATAATTGAGGGGAACTACTATAGGAACTTGCTAGAGTACTAAACATGCATCAAAACTAGTTTCTACCACTTAGAACAAGCATGCAAGCTCACTAAACATGTTACCTACAGCAGCAAAATATTCAAGATATACTCAACCAAACAAAATTCTAATTGGATAATCAAAGGAGTCACATACCGGAGAGCAAATGTGCCAAATTTCAGACAGAAATCTGGGCTGAGCAAAGAGATCGAGAAATCGCGAGTTCTTGAGCAGACACTACAAGAAAAGTTGCCATGGCCGACGAAGTTGAAGTCGCGCCGTGGTTGCTGGTGTACCATGGCCGACGATTTTTGGTCCCTCCGTGGTTCATGTCAAAACTTTTTTTTCTCGTTTTTGAGGCCACCTAGCCCGACGAAAGCGGCCAAAACGTCGCGTATGGTGGCCCGGGACGTGGTGCATCTCGAAATCTCGGGTTCGCCGGCCGAGTCAACGCAAATCCGCACCGCCGAGGGATGTAGGGCCCAGATGGCAGCCTCTCTGGCATTGTTTTTTTCTAGATCGCGCCATCTCGTTCAACGTTCTCCGATCGAGCCGTTTACGATGCAGGATCATGGGTCCCGCATGTCATCCTCTATGAACCAAAATTCTTTCTATTCTTGGATTTTTTTGACCCCCTGATTTCTGGCTACTTCCTTTTTCTTTTGATCCCTTGCCGCCTTGGAAACGTTGAGACCGCTGCTGCTAAATGGGACCCGCATGTCATCCTCTATGTGCAATCAACTTTCTTTTCTTGGAGTTTTTTTTGGCACCTCAAATTTGGTCACTTGCCTTTTTCTTTCGATCCCCTGCCGCCTCTCAAACGGTGATACCGCTGCTGCTAACTGGGACCCGCATGTCATCCTCTATGTACTATAAAACTTTCTTTTCTTGAATTATTTTTGGCACCTCATATTTGGTCACTTACCTTTTTCTTTCGATCCCCTGCCGCCTCTCAAACGGTGATACCGCTGCTGCTAAATGGGACCCGCATGTCATCCTCTATGTACTATAAAACTTTCTTTTCTTGGATTTTTTTGGCACCTCATATTTGGTCACTTGACTTTTTCTTTCGATCCCCTGCTGCCTCTCAAACGGTGATACCGCTGCTGCTAAATGGGACCCGCATGTCATCCTCTATGTACTATAAAACTTTCTTTTCTTGGATTTTTTTGGCACCTCATATTTGGTCACTTGACTTTTTCTTTCGATCCCCTGCTGCCTCTCAAACAGTGATACCGCTGCTGCTAAATGGGACCCGCATGTCATCCTCTATGTACTATAAAACTTTCTTTTCTTGGATTTTTTTGGCACCTCATATTTGGTAACTTGACTTTTTCTTTCGATCCCCTGCTGCCTCTCAAACAGTGATACCGCTGCTGCTAAATGGGACCCGCATGTCATCCTCTATGTACTATAAAACTTTCATTTTTTGGATTATTTTTGGCACCTCATATTTGGTCACTTGACTTTTTCTTTCGATCCCCTGCCGCCTCTCAAACGGTGAGACCGCTGCAGCTAAATGGGACCCGCATGTCATCCTCTATGAGCAATCAACTTTCTTTTCTTGGAGTTTTTTTGGCACCTCATATTTGGTCACTTGCCTTTTTCTTTCGATCTCATGCCACGTTTGAAACGTTGAGGTACCTGCTGGCTCATGGGACCCGCATGTCATCCTCTGTGTGCTATAAAAGTTTTCTTTGTTGGATTTTTTTCACCCTCTAATTTTTGGCTTGCCTTTTTCTTTTGATCCCCTGCCCCCTTTGAAACGTTGAGTAAGCTGTTGGTTCAAGGGACCCGCATGTCATCCTCTATGTCCATCAACTTTCTTTTCTTGGATTTTTTTTCACCCCCTAATTACTAGCTACTTTCTTTTTCTTTTGATCTCAAGCCGCATTACAAACATTGAGACCGCTGCTGCAAAATGGGACCCACATGTCATCCTCTATGTACAATAAATCTTGGATTATTTTTGGCTCCTGATATTTGGTCACTTGCCTTTTTCTTTCGATCTCATGCCGCCTTTGAAACGTTGAGTAAGCTGCTGGCTCATGGGTCCCGCATGTCATCCTCTACGAACAATAAAAGTTTCCTTTCTTGGAGTTATTTTTTACCCCTAATTTCTGGCTATTTGCCTTTTTCTTTTGATCCCCTGCCCCCGTTGAAACGATGAGGACGCTGTTGGCAGGTCGGTCCCACATGTCATCCTCTATGAACAATAAAAGTTTCCTTTGGTGGATTTATTTTTGACCCCTAATTAATTTCTGGCTATTTCCTTTATTTTTCTTTTGATCCCCTGCCGCCTTGGAATTGTTGAGAATGCTGCTGCCTCATTTTTCTTTTGGTCCTGTGCCGCCTTGGAAACGTTGAGACCGCTGCTACAAAATGGGACCCGCATGTCATCCTCTATGTACAATAAAGTTTCTTTTCTTGGATTATTTTTGGCTCCTGATATTATGTCACTTGCCTTTTTCTTTCGATCTCATGCCGACTTTGAAACGTTGAGGATGCTGCTGCCTCATGGGTCCCGCATGTCATCCTCTCAGAACGATAAATGTTTTCTTTTCTTGTATTTTTTTACCAACTGATTTTTGGCTTTTTTTATTTTCGATCCCCTGCCGCCTTTGAAACGTTGACTCCGCTGCTGGCTCATGGGTCCCCGATGTCAGCCTCCCCGTACAAGAAACATGTGATATTTTATTTTGCAGACAATAAACGTTGTATTTCGCTCTGAGCTATTGCAAACGGATAAATTAAATCTTTATATCTACATAAACAAACTTATATGTTGAATCTCCTTGTTTTTTGTTTTTGCGAAGCATAGGACTTTCCTGTTTTTTTTTGAGAAAAATCCGACCTTTCCTGTTTTGGAGTGGGCTGAAATTGTACGAGTCAAAAGGCCCAGCAGGATAGTTCGAAGGCCCAGATGTCCAGATACAGCCCAATTGAAATCTTTCTTTTCTTGGATTTTTTTCACACCCTGATTTCTGGCTACTTCATTTTTCTTTCGGTCCTGTGCCGCCTTGGAAGCGTTGAGACCGCTGCTACAAAATGGGACCCGCATGTCATCCTCTATGTACAATAAAGTTTCTTTTCTTGGATTATTTTTGGCTCCTGATATTATGTCACTTGACTTTTTCTTTCAATCTCATGCCGACTTTGAAACGTTGAGGAAGCTGCTGGCTCATGGGTCCCGCATGTCATCCTCTATGAACAATAAAAGTTTTCTTTGTTGGATTTATTTTTTCCCCTAATTTCTGGCTATTTGTCTTTTTCTTTTGATCCCCTGCCCCCTTTGAAACGATGACGACGCAGCTGGCAAGTCGGTCCCACATGTCATCCTCTATGAACAATAAAAGTTTCCTTTGATGGATTTATTTTTGACCCTAATTAATTTCTGGCTATTTCCTTTTTTATTTTGATCCCCTGCCGCCTTGAAATAGTTGAGGATGCTGCTGCCTCATGGGTCCCGCATGTCATCCTCTCAGAAAGGTAAATGTTTCTTTTCTTGAATTTGTTTACCAACTGATTTTTGGCTTATTTTTTCTTTCGATCTCCTGCCACCTTTAAAACGTTGACGACGCTGCTGGCTCATGGGTCCCCAATGTCAGCCTCCCCATACTGCAAATCCTCTTTCTGCAAAGGTTGTATTTCTAGATAGATAAGGTGGATTCGAATCTGCCATGGTTCAGGCAGCTCAGGTAAGCCTTCTTGCACTAATTAATGGAAGTAGTGTATCGCAAGGTCAAGACATGTGGCTCGGTGTAATGAATCTATATGAATCATGTTGTGGGTTCAATCTGATAGTTCTCTAACAGGTCAGCCAAAATAGAAATTAAGTTTTTTTCTAAAACGGAAATGCAAATTAAGATGAACACAAACATTAGTTATCATAATAGCTGATCATACATACATACTTGCTAAGAGCAAAAGCTTGCCAGAGTTTTACCACCCATACAATTAATTAGCAGTTCAGATAAGATAACCTTATATAAGTATAACTACAAATGCATTTGCTAAGGGCTCATGGGACAACAGAACTAGACAACCGCGAACTTTATGACCAGCATGTCACAGCGGCATCGAAAGATCTTGACCTTCAACTTTGATCCAATGCGAAGTTTGGCACCGTCAATGAACTTTTTCCACCTGGAAGTAACAGCCAAGCGGCCATCTGTGGGACTGACAGAGTACCGTCCCTCCACGGTGAGACCTTCACTCTCCATGACGAGGGATATCTTGCCCCTTCGGCCAGCATTGAGATCCTTGGAGATACTTTTAGGCAATTTCTGATTCAAAGCAAGAGATACCACCAAAAATTAGTCAATGGCACCAATGCACTGAACCATGTGAGACTTTGAGCAGAGAAGACATCAAGATAAGAGCAGTTATGCTGTCATATACTCACGAACATAGCCTTCAGATGCGTCCTGGTCACCACACGGGTGGCCACAGCAATGAGCTGAGACCTCGGTGATCTGGCTGGGGCAGGTGCATGAGCCTGGGCTGGTACACGAGCTGGTGCTGATGCAGGAGACTGCTGGGCAGGTGCAGTAAACGGTGCCTCTAGAGGAACCGGTGCTGATGCAGGAGACTGTTGGGCAGGTGCAGTAAACGGTGCAGCTAGAGGAACCAGTGCTGATGCAGGAGCCTGCTGGGCATGTGTAGTATATGGGGCCTCTACAGGAACCAATGCTGATGTAGGGGACTGCTGGGTAGATGCAGTAAACGGAGCTGGTACAGGAACCGGTGCTGATGCAGGAGAGTGGGAAGCCGGTGCCGGTGCTGGTGTGGTTGCCCTTTGTGACATCCGCTCCTGTTCCGTCAGGGGATCTGCAGCTTTGATCATGTTAAACCCAGCAAGCTAGAACAGAGGGAATGGTTTAGAACAACTGCTCAGAATGCAGTTATCAAAAGATATGAGTAGAAAAAAGTTACATATTATATATTTGGAAGTGTCTCCAACTCTGTAAGCAGTTACGTATATCTGCCCGTTTGAGTTTCTGATCCTCAGCTCGTCGCCCTTCTTCAGACCGTAGTCAAAAGCAAACTTTCTCCAATCATGTCCATACAAATATGTGATGGCCTGCGTCTTGTAGACATACACCTCATAGACCGTGTAGGTGTTCATCAATTTGCCATTGCCATGCATAGTGAAAGATCCTTCATGCGGACACATCTGGTTAATCATTGGACGAAGTTCACAAGGTACAGTCTGCATGTGAAAATTGATACAAATGTAAGAAGCAGGAAGACTAAAAACAAGACTTTACTATATGCCAATTCATGCTAAACCACTGAGAATACATACCTGTAACTCTGTGAAGGAGCTACTAGAAAGGTAGATAGAGCCATAGGAGGTGTTATATGCGGGGTATGTACATGGGCCCGCCATATTCCCGCAAGCTCGGCATCGGGATGGTGAAGGAAACATGGGAGGTACTACTGGTGCGTAGCGCTGAACGTAAGTGGAAGAATTAGGTTGTGTAAAGTGCATAGTTCAGAGCAATGCAAATGTTGACAAGCAAGTGCATAACACTATGTTACAAACTGAACAGTGAAAAATTAGTGTATGATGAATATAAGCATGCTAATTTGGTGTTTCCGAATTCCAAAAAGCATTAGACAGAGCCGGTGATAATATCAGACATAAATCATGGCATGTATATGTGGCTTAAGAAAATATACCCGAACCCTTGGATGGTTACGGCCCGGCTGGTCCTTGGACTTGAGCTTATATAAGCATCCAGAAGGTGGGGCTGACAGTAACTTGGTGGCAGCCTCTGCAGATGCCTCATCAGCAGCAGTTGCAATCCTTTTGACCAATGAAGGCTTAGCAGTTTCAGTCTGCATATAAAAATTGAAGAGCAACAGACATCAGCAGTGATATATAAAATGAATCTATGAGACACTGATGCATATAGTGCTGGATGTAAGTGGAAGAATAGGTGTGTGTGTTTCTGAACTATTGGTAAGCATTAGACAAAGCCGGCAATAAACAGACAAAAATCAAATCATGTATGAGGATTAAGAAAATATACCTGCTTACTGAAAAGGGTACCACCCAGCTGGCCCGTGGCCTTGTGCTTGAGGAGGTTTTCAGAAGATGGTGGCAGCACCATCGTCTTCACAGCAGCCTCATCAGGATCATTTTTTATCCATTTGAGTAGAGGCACAGAAGTTTCATCCTGCATATGAATAGCAACAGAACTCATCATTGATATTTAATAAATCTATGAGATAGACTGATGCAAATAGTGCGGGGTGTAAGTGGAAGAATAGGGTTGTGCATAGAGAACAGTTGACAACAATGCAAATGATTACAAAAGAAGCCAATGGAAATCAACAGTTTATATACTGGATGAGACAGACTGAAAAGTGAAAAATTAGTGTATGATGATTGTAAGCAAACGCAGTGTTTCTGAACTTTTGGTAAGCATTAGACAAAGCCAACAGTAATTAAACAGATAATAATGAAATCATGTATGTGGATTAAGAAAATATACCAGATTCATTAAAAGGTCACCACCCAGCTGGCCCATGGCCTCGTGCTTGTAGAGGTTTTCGGAAGATGGTGCCGGCACCATCGTCCTCACAGCAGCCTCATTAGCCTCATTTTGCATCCACTTGAGTAAAGGCGCAGCAGTTTCAGCCTGCATAAGAATGGGAACAGATCTCAGCAGTGATATTGAATGACTCTGAGACAGACTGATGCATATAGTGCTAGATGTAAGTGGAAGGGTATGGCCGTGTATGGACAACAGTTCACAACAATGCAAGGGTGTGTTCGGTTCTGAAACAGCGTGGAATGGAATGGAATGGTTCCATTTCAGAGGAATGGAATGGTTACATTTTTGTTCGGTTGGGAAAAATGGAGAGCAGAAGAGATCGAGGTTAAACTAACCAATTGTCTCAAAATTGTAATTAACAATTGCAAATGACATTTTAATCTCAAAGTCGTAATTAACAGCGCCTAATGGTGCTCTTTTAATCTAAAAATCGTAATTAACATCATTTTATGTTGGGTTAGGGGAACTGGAGTAGATGAACATTACTGTATGATGATTGTAAGCAAACGAATTTGGTGTTTCTAAACTTTTGGCTTCGAGATCTTATGGGTTTCAACTCTAGCCTACCCCAACTTGTTTGGGACTGAAAGGCTTGGTTGTTGTTGTTGTTGTAAACTTTTGGCAAGCATAGAAAAAACCGACAATAAACAGAGAAAAATCAAGGCATGTTTTGTGGATTAAGAAAATATACCATATTCATTAAAAGATCACCACCCAGCTGGTGCGTGGCCTTGTGCTTGTAGAGGCATTTAGAAGATGGGGGCGGCATCAACATACTGGCAGCCTGATCAGCCGCAGTTTTGATCTTCCTTTTGAGTAAAGGCCCTAAAGTTTCAGTCTGCATATGAATAGCAAAACAAAAGGCAGACCTCAGCAGTGATATTGAATTACTGTATGAGATAGACTGATGCATATAGTGGATGCTCTTAGCCTTTTGCAGCGTGAACACTAGCTATGGACAGACAAAAAAACTAGTTAACTCAGCTTTGTCTAGATATGAATGTACTACCACCATCCAAAAGCTTAAGCCTTATTTATTTTTGAGAAATCAAAACAAGCAAAGTTTGACCAAAATTTTAGAACATTCTATCAACAAATATAATACTGTGTAGATACCGTAGGAAAATATATTTTATTATCTATTTAATGATATTAATTTTGTATTTTGCATGTTACTGATTTTTGGTAAAAGCTTAGTCAAACATGGTATAGTTTGACTTTCTAAAAATAATATAAGCCCAAAGCTTTGGGATGGAGGCAGTAGTATCTAGAGCTAAAACACATCTAGATACATCCGTATCTACAGATAGTTGAGTCAATTAATTTGGATCTGAGGGAGTATCAGATTCAGACTACATCATGGTAAGTTGGTTAAAAAAATTACCCCTGGGCGGTCCCTGCCCAGCTCGGCAGTGGCATTTCGCTTCTTGTGCTGCAGATCGGGCCATGCTCCTGCAGCAGGTGGGGCGCTATTCTCGTTCCCCATAGCCTCAGCACGGAACCTGGAGGTACCAACCTGATACAGAGAATATAGAGCATGGTGTCACAGAGGCTTTACGCACAAACAGCTGAAGACATGTGCTACTTTAAGCATATTCCAGAACAGGAACAGATTGAGGATGCAGAGACCAGAGAGACACTTAAAAGGTAAAGAGTGGATAAGCAAACGGAGTACCTGCTTCGCGGGGCTGGGGACGCAGCTCAGGCTCAGCCAACTGCCCACATGCGTGGTGGCCTTACGCTCCATTGCCCCCACCGCCGAGGTCTTACCTTTCCTGTACAAGCTGACAAAAGATACAGTGAGGATCAGCAGAAACTACAAAGGTTGCAAATGTCGACAAATAAAGGAAGAACACCCCAATCCAAGCAAAGGTAGCCCCCGCCCCCCACCCCCATCAATCACTCCCAGCTCGAGGGTGACCAGAAAGACACCCCTTCGCCCAGAATAGGAAAGAGATGCGCAAGATATCGAGGAGAGGAAAAAAGAACCGATCTCGAGAAAGGAGAGAACATTACTAGTCCTACCTAATCCGCTTGGGCTAGATGCAGCTTGCCCCTCCAAGCTGGATGCCTGGACGGTGGAGGCGAAAGGAGGGGATCGAGCTAGCGGCTTGCATCCGTCGGCAATCGGCACTCGATCGGGAGAGAAGGGGTGCTACATAAAGGGGAGGGGTAACATATTTTATTACACAGTGAACTTACTGATGTGACTAGTCATTACATGTCTCACTGAAACTAGGGCCCATAGTGTGGCACCCCAAATTTACTTGAAGCTGCCCGGCGGGACGCATTGGCGCGTCAAGAAACCCCCGAATTGTAGCGGGGAAATGAAACATTTCACAAAAATTCGAAATTCAAGCACACCGCCACGCGCCAAGCACGCGGCTGTTCCTTCCTCTTCCTCGGTTCCTCCTCCCCTATCCGAAAAAACCCCAAATCCCAAGCTCAAACCAAAAAAAAAACAAAAAACAAATCCCCTGGCCGCCATGCATGTCCTCGTTAACCCGCTGGAGATCGTTCCCGGACGATGCGGACCACCCGCCCTGAGATCCAGAATTCCGTCCACCTCGAGGCACTGCGTGCTGTCTCGCAGCAGCGGCTTGAGGGCGCTGAAGAGGAAGTTCCGCCGGAAAGTGCTCATGGCAACCGTGCAAGCTCACCGGCGTGCTGTATCCCGAGAGGAACTGGTCAAAGCTTTGCTATTCGCCACACAAAAAAAATTGCGGGCCAAGATCTGGTCAAAGCTTCGTCGATGGCTTGCCGCGAGAGGCTTGGAGTCCAGAGTCAATAAACTAGCTGCTCGAGGACTTGGGCGGTTTACACGGATTCATATTAACTGACTCAAGTTTGTTAGTCTAGTTAACAAATGCATCTAGATACATCCATATCTAGACAGAATTGAGTCAATTAATATGAATCAGAGGGGAGTACCTGAAAGTGTTTCATGCTACCAACTAATGCGCTGGCAGGAATCGCTGTAGAAGTAATTGTGCTACTACTCATACGATGAACTGATTGTGTGGGTGTCGAATTTTGCAACGCGATCATCCACTGAATGCTTAATCTAGCGCCAAAGGCGTACAAATCATAACATACTACAGCACCAGAACATAAGAGTACGAATCATAAAGTAGCTCAACATTTTGCATCAGGGCTGGGTGGTCCTGAGACTACCGGGACGCCCCTGATGATCTCCGGGTGTGCATCCTCTTCAACGCAAAGCTGTGTACTCGGTCCACGGCCTCCTTCTGTAGGCTGGATAATCTCAGGTGCAGGACCTTCGTCTATGAGAGGCTCGTCATCAGTACCATCCACAGGTGCATCAGGGCTGGGTGGTCTTGAGACTACCCGGACGCCCGTGATGATCTCCGGGCGTGCATCCACTTCAACGCAAAGCTGTGTACTCGGTCCACGGCCTCCTTCTGTAGACTGGATAATCTCAGGTGCAGGACCTTCGTCTATGAAAGGCTCGTCATCAGTACCATCCACAGGTGCATCAAACTGAGATTCATCTTCAAATCTCCCATCAAACTGAGAGACCTCTTCAACTCTATGCTTCTGCAATTAGTACATCAACCGATTAGACAAACATCTAAGGGATGCAACCTGAACAAATGCCGTTTTACATATTTACCTTCTCATCTGGCACAACACATGTCCCAGAGCTGAAACCCGTTTCCTGAAGCAAGCGCTTTTTCTCTCCTTCCCGTCCATCCATCTGCAACAAGTTAAATTTGAGTACAGAACCTTGCACAGCAATGCAAACTATTGATTGAAACAGCGGCAGCATCAATATAAATAATTAACTACATATGCCAGCACACATACAGTGTGAGCAAGATCTGCTTCTCCTGCTAAAGGATCATTATATGGTTCACCATGCTAAACCCGCCTAACATATGTGCGGTCCATCCCAAAAATGTGTAAATGATCTGCCACTACAGGGTGAGGCCTCTTCTCACCATTCATACATGTGCAGCGCGGGCAATACACGTCCAGGTTGTGACCATCATGAGCTCTAATAAACCCCATAAAGGGTTGAACACCATTTATATATGAAGGGGAACATAAGTGTCCATGCAGTATCCAAGTTCTGTCCATCTGTTTAATTATGAGATACAGTGGTTGGTGATTAATTTAAGGCGAAGTAGGAAATGTATATCCATCGAGTACAAAACTATACTACATGATTATGCATTTCAGCAATCATGTCGAGTACAAAACAAAAAATGCCCATCGACATTTTAGCAAACAGATCGTGTACAAAACTCTGCCATGGCATTTCAGCAAATTAACGGATCGAGTGCAGAACTGACTCTATATGCCCACGCAAATGAACAAATTGATCGATGACAAATCGAGCGGAAAACTATAAAGTGCCAATTAGTTCGAGCATACTGACGAATTTTTTTAGCAGCATCAAGAAAATATAAATCGTTAGGCTGTCTTGCCCGATACATGATTGAGCTAGAGATAGCAGCCCTACCGTGGATCAACTTGACCGCCGGTGCGTCTCGAGAAGAACGACGGGGAGGGGAAGCTTCTTCTTCGCACGGACGGGACGGGGAGGGGAAGCTCTTCGCACGGACGGGGATAAGTTGTGTACGGGTGGGTGGGGGGTCATGCGGCCGGGCCGCCGGGGTGATAATTAAGGTCGGTAGGTGGCGTTTAATGGAGTTGCGTGTGTAATTTGCCGTGCACAAGGTTGAGGAATAGGCGGTTCCCTTTGCCGCGCGCACAATTCAAACTATCCCGCCCATGTAGTTTAAATTCGCCATATTTTCGTTAAATCGACATAAAGTCATGTGAGTGGGGGAAAATTAGCAAAGTTGCTTGAAAAATAGTAAAACTCTGGAATTATCCTTTAAATATGCTCTACTTCGTGTGAAAATCGGGGTGTGGAAGCATGTTGAGCTGTTTTATTTGTACTTTCTTCATTAAAACTCCCATTTTATGCACTTTGGATGGAAAGAAATCATTTGTACATAAATTTTGACAACGCCATTTGCAAACACTAATTGTTTACATGCCAAGATGCACCCATCCACCAAATATATATGTGGCAAAAGTTTATCACAATCTAGCAGATATGCATAATTAGTGAGGGACCCCTTTTGATTTTGTGCAATTTCCACTAATTAGGTAGAGATCGAGAAGGGTTAATTAATTAGGCCATGTTAGGGGTTATGTGTTTTAGATTAGGTTGTGTGGATTCAAATACAACTTCTTTATTTGTGTGCTATGATTAATCAAAACTAGATCGATCGACTGCGCACACATTATTAGAGGCGCATGCCTTTGCGCACAAAGTGCATGTGTGTGTTGTTGGCCACCAACGAGAGAGAGAGAGAGAGAGAGAGAGAGAGAGAGAGAGAGAAAGAGAGAGAGGTAGAGAGAGCTACATACGAGAGAGCGATTGAAATCCCCAAATTAAACACATATATATGCATGGCACATTTAATTTAATTAGAGGACCGCGAGGCACCCCTGGCCTGCTTGATGCACAATTAAGTGTCATTGGCCTATATATAGGGTTTAATTAGGGTTTAGGGTTTAGGGTTAGGAGGTTAGGGTTTAGGGTCTAGGGTTTAGGGTTTAATGTTTATGGTGTTTAGGGTTTAGGGATTAGGGATTAGGGTTTATTTAGGGTTTAAGGTTTAGGGATCATCGATCGAGTGCGCACACACACATTATTAGAGGCACACGCGCCTTTGCGCATAAAGTGCATGCGTATATGTGTGTGTTTTTTGGCCACCAACGACATATAGATGATCGAGAGAGAGAGATTGAAATCCCCCAAGAATATGTTCAAATATATATTAAAATATATGCACGAATGCATGCATGGTAGGCCATGCATGCACACTAATTATATATATATTATGAGGAAACTTAATCAAATGTGTTTTCATTCGAGAGAACTTGTCAAAATTCAAGTTAATTAATTTATCATCGATAATTATATAATTAATTAATGAATCTCAGGGAGATGTTATACAACATATGATCGATATAGGCCATGTATATATTAATTGGTTTTAATCTACCGTTTAATTTGCTAGCTAGCTGCATGCTATATATAGAGCATGTTTTTATTAGATCGGGTTATAGCTAGTATAGTTTAGGGTTATGTGTTTTAATTAACTAGGGTTTGATTAGCTAGGGGTTAGTTATATATATATGGTTTAGGGTTAATGCATGGCACATTTAATTTAACTAGAGGACCGCGAGGCACCCCTGGCCTGCTTGATGCACAATTAAGTGTCGTTGGCCTATATATAGGGTTTAATTAGGGTTTAGGGTTAGCTAGCTGGGTTTAGGGTTTAGTGTTTTGGGTGTTTAGCTAGGGTCTAGGGTTTAGGGTTTAGTGTTTACGGTGTTTAGAGGGTCTAGGGTTTAGTGTTTAGGGTGTTTAGGGTCTAGGGTTTAGGGTCTAGTGTTTAGGGTCTAGGGTTTAGGGTTTAATTAGTGTTTAGGGTGTTTAGGGTTTAGGGTTTAGTGTTTACGGTGTTTAGGGTCTAGGGTTTAGGGTTTAGTGTTTAGGGTGTTTAGGGTCTAGGGTTTAGGGTCTAGTGTTTAGGGTCTAGGGTTTAGGGTTTAATTAGTGTTTAGGGTGTTTAGGGTTTAGGGTTTAATGTTTACGGTGTTTAGGGTCTAGGGTTTAGGGTTTAGTGTTTAGGGTGTTTAGGGTCTAGGGTTTAGTGTGTTTAGGGTGTTTAGGGTTTAGGGGATTAGGGATTAGGGTTTTAGGGTTGTTTAAGGTTTAGGGATCATCGATCGAGTGCGCACACACATTATTAGAGGCACCCCGCGCCTTTGCGCATAAAGTGCATGCGTATATATATGTGTATTTTTTTGCCACCAACAACGATATATAGATGATCGAGAGAGAGAGATTGAAATCCCCAAGAATATGCATGTTCAAATATATATCAAAATATATGCACGAATGCATGGTAGGCCATGCATGCACACTAATTATATATATATTATGAGCTAGGCAACTTGATCAAATGTGTTTTCATACGAGAGAACTTGTCAAAATTCAAGTTAATTAATTTATCATCGATAATTATATATATAATTAATTAATGAATCACAGGGAGATCGATAATTAATTTAGGGTTTTAGGGTTGTACGTTTAAGGTTTAGGGATCATCGATCGAGTGCGCACACACATTATTAGAGGCACCCGCGTCTTTACGCATAAAGTGCATGCGTATATATGTGTGTGTTTTTTGCCACCAACGTTATATATAGATGATCGCGAGAGAGAGAGATTGAAATCCCCAAGAATATGTTCAAATATACATTAAAATATATGCACGAATGCATGGTAGGCCATGCATGCACACTAAAATTATATATATATTATGAGGCAACTTAATCAAATGTGTTTTCATTCGAGAGAACTTGTCAAAATTAAAGTTAATTAATTTATCAAGATAATTATATAATTAATTAATGAATCTGAGGGATATGTTATACAACATGATCGATATAGGCCATGTATATTTTAATTGGTGTTAATCTACGGTTTGCTAGCTAGCTGTTATATATATAGAGCATGCTTTTATTAGATCGGGTTATATCTAGTATAGTTTAGGGTTATGTGTTTTAATTAAGTAGGGTTGATTAGCTAGGGTTAGTTACATATATATGGTTTAGGGTTAATGCATGTCACATTTAATTTAATTAGAGGACCGCGAGGCACCCCTGGCCTGCTCGATGCACACAATTAAGTGTCGTTGGCCTATACATAGGGTTTAACTAGCAAAAATGCTCGTGCGTTGCTACGGGTTGCCACCAGATTTGTGTGGACGTTGACATATTCGTGTCATCTTCGCCCTTTCGGCCGCCGTCCTTCTCCCCGAGGCCAACTCTATGGAGTCCGAGATCAATCGAGCATGCCCCGCGCCCTCTAGTTGTCCCACGTTGTCCTCGCTCTTGCGGCATCCTAGCCGCATTTGTTATTTCTTTAATACTTTTCGTCACAGAATTCCAGATGAGCAAAGAATCGAGCATGCCCCGCGGCCTCTAGAAGTCCCTACATTGCAGTTGTACCTACCATAGTTTAGTTTGTGAAACAATGTCAGTTCTCTATAAAAGTAGAAAACAAATAGAAAGACACAATGCCAGAATTAAAAATATACATGAAAAAATTGCAAAACGGATTGCATTCCACCGAAGAGGAAATATGCGTCAAGTGCATAGATCAACAATTTAAATTGTCTCCATCGAACCGGAAGCTGCTACTCCATCATAACAATAACATATGCGTTAAAATATATCAAGGTTCCTTGTGCAGATTCAGCTTGCATTGACGTGATTATGTGACGACAAAACTAAGATAAATTGTTCCCTAGGGCGATGAGAACCATACGGTGGGCGGTGTCTGCGTGCCATCTGAAACTCTATGCGATCGATAGCGTGTTTCTCATCATCAATGGTTATTTTCAGTTTTGAATTGTCTGAAAATACATGCAGTAAGTTCAAGTCTTCTTGTCTTGAATATCTTTCTTCTGCCTAACATTAGCAACAACACCGCTTCTTGCTGAGCCTTTAATTCACCGCACCCTCAAAGGATCATGCTACAGAACCAATCGATCAATTATCCCGTAAAAACAGAGTCCCAATCAAGCGTCGAATGTTCTACTTTGCCAATGACGAAAGTCGAAAAGCATTCGCGGCGACGGTTGTTCTTCGGGGTTTTGGCTGGCCGGTAAGATGTGGAGCGGATGACCTCCGGCGGATCGGCCTTCGGCGAATCCGGAGACGACCGCGGCGACCATACCTATCCGCGAGCCGAGAGAGGCACGACCAAGGCTGCAGCACCGAGCCCGTAGCACACATGGGTGAGCCGCGGGCGGCGGCGACTCGAGACGTGACCAAACCTTGGGCAGCGGCCACTCCGGCGGGGCGAAACTCCGGCGAGCGGCGACTCAAGCCGCTCTACCCGGTCGGGGCTTCGGCGGCGGACGGCTCCAGGTCCAGAGCAAGAGCAGGTTGGCGGGCGGCACGGCGGACATCACAACTCAGCGGGAAGCACACGAGGTCCGAATAGAGTATGCATGCAGGGATTAGGGAGGATATATCCGCGGTGGCTGATTCGATTCCGGCCCGTCGTCTTCCCTAGCTCGCCCGGACGTCATCGGACAGCGCGGCCGGCATCCACGATCATGCCACCCACCCACGCACGGTGAGCACGAGAAGAGAGACACCACGGTGACGAGCGAGTCCGGGTGGTGCCGCTGACTCGAACGCCACGCCATTGTCGCGGCCGCTGCCTTGTGTCCACCACGACGCTCACGTGGTTCCTCGCGCCGCCGCGACAAAATTAAAGTTAATTAATTTATCAAGATAATTATATAATTAATTAATGAATCTGAGGGATATGTTATACAACATGATCGATATAGGCCATGTATATTTTAATTGGTGTTAATCTACGGTTTGCTAGCTAGCTGTTATATATATAGAGCATGCTTTTATTAGATCGGGTTATATCTAGTATAGTTTAGGGTTATGTGTTTTAATTAAGTAGGGTTGATTAGCTAGGGTTAGTTACATATATATGGTTTAGGGTTAATGCATGTCACATTTAATTTAATTAGAGGACCGCGAGGCACCCCTGGCCTGCTCGATGCACACAATTAAGTGTCGTTGGCCTATACATAGGGTTTAATTAGGGTTTAGGGTTAGCTAGGGTTTAGGGTTAGGGTTAGGGTTAGGGTTAGGGTTAGGGTCTAGGGTTTAGGGTTTAGTGTTTAGGGTGTTTAGGGTTTAGGGATTAGGGATTAGGGATTTAAGGTTTTAGGGGTTGTTTAAGGTTTAGGGATCATCGATCGAGTGCGCACACACATTATTAGAGGCACCCGCGCCTTTACGCATAAATTGCATGCGTATATATATATGTGTGTGTTTTTTGGCCACCAACGATATATTGATGATCGAGAGAGAGATTGAAATCCCTAAGAATATGTTCAAATATACATTAAAATATATGCACGAATGCATGGTAGGCCATGCATGCACACTAATTAATTATATATATATTATGAGGCAACTTAATCAAATGTGTTTTCATTCGAGAGAACTTGTCAAAATTAAAGTTAATTAATTTATCACGATAATTATATAATTAATTAATGAATCTGAGGGATATGTTATACAACATGATCGATATATATAGGCCATGTATATTTTAATTGGTGTTAATCTACGGTTTGCTAGCTAGCTGCTATATATAGAGCATGTTTTTATTAGATCGGGTTATATCTAGTATAGTTTAGGGTTATGTGTTTTAATTAAGTAGGGTTAATTAGCTAGGGTTAGTTACATATATATGGTTTAGGGTTAATGCATGGCACAATTAATTTAATTAGAGGACCGCGAGGCACCCCTGGGCTGCTCGATGCACAATTAAGTGACGTTGGCCTATACATAGGGTTTAATTAGGGTTTAGGGTTAGCTAGGGTAGAGGGTTAGGGTTAGGGTTTAGGGTTTAGGGTTTAGTGTTTAGGGTGTTTAGGGTTTAGGGATTAGGGATTTAGGGGTTTTAGGGTTGTTTAAGGTTTAGGGATCATCGATCGAGTGCGCACACACATTATTAGAGGCACCCGCGCCTTTACGCATAAAGTGCATGCGTATATATGTGTGTTTTTTGGGCCACCAACGATATATAGATGATCGAGAGAGAGAGAGATTGAAATCCCCAAGAATATGTTCAAATATACATTAAAATATATGCACGAATGCATTGTAGGCCATGCATGCACACTAATTATATATATATTATGAGGCAACTTAATCAAATGTGTTTTCATTCGAGAGAACTTGTCAAAGTTCAAGTTAATTAATTTATCACGATAATTATATAATTAATTAATGAATCTCAGGGATATGTTATACAACATGATCGATATAGGCCATGTATATTTTAATTGGTGTTAATCTACGGTTTGCTAGCTAGCTGCTATATATAGAGCATGTTTTTATTAGATCGGGTTATAGCTAGCTAGTATAGTTTAGGGTTATGTGTTTTAATTAAGTAGGGTTGATTAGCTAGGGTTAGTTACATATATATGGTTTAGGGTTAATGCATGGCACATTTAATTTTATTAGAGGATCGCGAGGCACCCATGACCCGCTCGATCGATGCACAATTAAGTGTCGTTGGCCTATACATAGGGTTTAATTGGGGTTTAGGATTAGCTAGGGTTTAGGGTTAGGGTTAGGGTTAGGGTTAGGGTACGTTTAGGGTCTAGGGTTTAGGGTTTAGTGTTTAGGGTTTAGGGATTAGGGATTTAAGGTTTTAGGGTTGTTTAAGGTTTAGGGATCATCGATCGAGTGCGCACACACATTATTAGAGGCACCCGCGCCTTTACGCATAAATTGCATGCATATATATGTGTGTTTTTTGGCCACCAACGATATATAGATGATCGAGAGAGAGAGATTGAAATCCCCAAGAATATGTTCAAATATACATTAAAATATATGCACGAATGCATGGTAGGCCATGCATGCACACTAATTATATATATATATATTATGAGGCAACTTAATCAAATGTGTTTTCATTCGAGAGAACTTGTCAAAATTAAAGTTAATTAATTTATCACGATAATTATATAATTAATTAATGAATCTCAGGGATATGTTATACAACATGATCGATATAGGCCATGTATATATTAATTGGTGTTAATCTACGGTTTGCTAGCTAGCTGCTATATATAGAGCATGTTTTTATTAGATCGGGTTATAGCTAGTATAGTTTAGGGTTATGTGTTTTCATTAAGTAGGGTTGATTAGCTATGGTTAGTTACATATATATGGTTTAGGGTTAATGCATGGCACATTTAATTTAATTAGAGGACCGCGAGGCACCCCTGGCCTGCTTGATGCACAATTAAGTGTCGTTGGCCTATATATAGGGTTTAATTAGGGTTTAGGGTTAGGGTTAGGGTTTAGGGTCTAGGGTTTAGTGTTTAGGGTGTTTAGGGTTTAGGGATTAGGGATTAGGGTTTCAGGGTTGTATAAGGTTTAGGGATCATCGATCGAGTGCGCACACACATTATTAGAGGCACCCGCGCCTTTGCGCATAAAGTGCATGCGTATAGTTTAGGGTTATTTGTTTTAATTAAGTAGGGTTTGATCAGCTAGGGTTAGTTACATATATATGGTTTAGGGTTAATGCATGGCACATTACATATAGTTTAAATCTCAAGAATGTTTATACATGATAGGCCATATGTGCAAAGGAATTTTTTCCCCGTGAACTTGTCAAAATTCAAGTTTATCAGTGCCAATGGAAACTAGTCCAAAAAATTACATAGAGGACCAAAAGTACTAGACAATAACTAATAGAACCTGCAACTTTACAAAAAGGACCCCAAAACATATAGAAGAAAATCAATCGAGTCCTTCTCGACCGCACATCAGATCTCTGCTCCGCATCCTTTCCAGCAACTCCGTCGCCGGGGACGCACCACTTGGGACGGTGTCGCCGGTAGTCGCCAGGACGAAGGAGAAGAAGGGCCTCAGCAACGGCATATTGGCTCTGAGAAGGGCCGCTGAAAGTCCAAGATGTGCACGGGCAAGACGGATGACGCCGTCGTATGCCCCGAGCTTGTGAACTTTAGCAGCTTGACTTCCCCATTGGCCAGATCTGAAGCACTGACCAAAGCAAGCCTCACCGTTAGCGCCATCACATTGATGGCACCAGATCGGGGTTTGGCCGGCAAGATCCGCCAGATTCACCATAGGCCAGATCTGAAGCCGATGACGAGATCCCCGACTCCATTGCGCCATTCTGCTCATGGGAAACACTGGATCTAAGCTTACAACAACACTAACTCCCTCGGATCCAAATTAGCTGACTCAACTTTGCTTATCTAAATATGGATGTATCCACACATGTTTTTACTCTAGATACATACACGTCTAAGGAAAGTTGAATCAATTAATTTAGTTCGGAGGGTGTACAATATACAGAGAGAAGTCGGCCTCGTCTCCGGCCGGCGAGGCCGCCGGAGAGAAGGGGGAGAGGAGCCGGGGGAGTGGGAGAGACTCGAGAGAGAAAGAGAAGAGGAAGAAATGAGAGCTCCCTGGGGAAGAACATTATTTTTGTCGTTCTGCTCGTAGCTTGAAACTGAAAATTTCGGCCGCGCGCCAAATCATCCCGCCGCATCCATTCGAAAATCCCGTGACCAGTTTTACCCTTTTAACCCTGGTCCGGAAGCTACAACCCACCGACCATGGAGGGCTCATTCGGTAACAATGAAATATCTTGCCTAGATCCCGAACCCTCCCCACAGGCCCACACCCACCCACCAACCATTCGCCCCATTAGCTCAAAAATACTCTCACACGCCAAAGCTCTGACTCTCTACAGTACTAGATCTGCTTCGCCGCCGGCATACTCCTCCACAGCGTAGCCTTGATCGTGTTCTCATCACCGACGGATCTGCTCCACCGCCGACCTCGCCACCGACGGATCTGCTTCACCGCCGACCTCGCCACCGACTACCTCGCCGCAGCTGTATCAACTTCACCGAATACCTTGCCAGCCAACCAGATCTGCTTCACTAACGCCCGCTTCTACTGAAACAGGGTCGATTCATCGTCTCCCGCGTTCGCCGCCGCTGGAATGCAAGTTGCCGCCCCCGTCCACCCCGCCGCAGCTTGGTTAGTACGCTGGCCCGTTAGATCGCGGTGTTTCTTTAGCCATGTTTTGTGTAGTTATTTGCAGATCTCATATGCCGTTAACTTTCTTGATGTGTTGCTTCGCATGAAGTTTGTTTAAATATTGTACAGTACAAAAGCATTATCCGGTCGCTACCATCCTGTTCATTCTACTGACACCTGTGTGCATCCACATATTTATAGCCTTGTACCCATTCATTTGCTGCCAACTGTTTTTGTACTGCATGCTATTGTCGCACTGCTTTTATAGTCGTGCTATGGGCATTTCCAATCTGCTTGTTCTTATACCACGTCATTAGCTCACCGCTAGCTGTTTTCTCGTGTCTGCTATTCTCACACTGCTTTTATAATCATGCTATGTGCATTTCCAATCTGCTTGCTCTTATACCTCGTCTTTAGCTTATATAGTTATTGTTGCGTGCATGTCTGGTCTTTGTATTATCGTAGACTGACTTGTCAATGTTATTTTTCCTAGGGATTGATCATGCGAACCACTTATTAGAACATCCAACATTAACAGCGGGGACGCTAGGTAAGGTTGGAATCTGAGTTCGTGGTTGGTAATTTTGGCAGTTTACTTCCGTTATTATCTATAACCTATATGCATTGTTCCTTATGCAAGAGATTAACACTTGGAACCCTGCCATAGCAATGCCATTCATGCTTTACTATGTTTCTGCCTATTTGATATGCTTGTCTTGGAGAAACTGCGAGGGTGATTTGAACCTGACATTTGGTCATTCTTAATGCCAGTTTACTTTATGTGTAAAACCTTGGCATTACCCTACTCTAAATCTGAATGTCTGAAATTCGTATCTCATGCAAAGCAACATCTAGTTGGTTTTAATCTGATATCTGGTAAATATTGGCTTATTCATTTGGCAGCTCAAGTTTTTTGTTATTTGAAACCAGCTGACTTGGTCTTAAATGTGATATCTAAACACAGATTAAGGACAATGGAGCAGGAGGATTAGCATTTCACTTGATGGCTGAACCTAAAATGATAGGCATGTTGACCACGACTAGTGCACGCAAGAGAAGGACCTGCAGTGAGCCAGTATGTGCTTAGTACATGCATCTTATCTTATCTTGTGCTTATTTCTGCTACATGTTGTTATCTGATCTCTACATTGCGTAATACATGTTTGAATAGTTAATTGTTGTAACTATGTTTACAATGTTACCAGAATGCAGTTTTAATGAAGCAGTCATCATTAGAAGATAGTCGCCAAAAAAGGATCTGTAGCGACCCTGTGCAACATTATGATGTAAGTTTGTGCTTAGTACAAGTTCCATACATGTCTTATTTATGCAACTTGTTATTATCTTATATCTACATTGCATAATAAATGTTTGCATAGTTCATCGTTTAACTCTTTTTGCATTATTATCAGAATGCAGTTGTGATGAAGCAATCTTCATTAGAAGTGAGGCCCACAAAAAGTTCTGATCTTTCTTCTGATGCATCTTCTCATAGCCGTCAACCTAGACCATTTCTTTCATCAAACAGTAAATATCTCAAGGTTGTACTTTATAAAAGACATGGTATTGCTGCTTTAAGATCTGTAGCTGATATGTTGACAAAGAGTACACAAGATTCAATCAAGGCGATTGCCAAATGTCAACGTGTTATTGATGATGCTAATAGAAGTCCTCAATGATTCTATGTAATTTTTTTATTTGGGCACATTAATTGCCTTGTAATTTTCCTATTTGTTTTATTTGTGTATGTACTTGTGTGTATCATTGAAATCAGATTTTAGGCTCATGAAATTTAATGCAAGTTGACTAGTCAAACAAGTAGGGCCCTACAACAGATTGGGCCGGCCCACTTACAGTAGTGTGGGACCCACTTTCATTTTGGGCCGGCCCACTTCTTTAGTAGGCCGGCCCGGTTACACGATAATGGGCTCCACATGCTTATTGGGCCGGCCCACTATCTTGTTCCCACTATATGGTGGTCCCACATGGTAAATGGGCCGGCCCTTTAATAGGAAGGTGGGACCCACCTGTGTTTTTGGCCCGGCCCACTATCTTGTTGGGCCGCCCACTTTCTATATGGTGGACCCCACATACCAAATGGGCCGGCCCATTAACAGAATGTGGGACCCACCTGTGTTTTTGGCCCACTATCTTGGTGGGCCAGCCCACTATATGGTGGGCCCCACATACTAAATGGGCCGGCCCTTTAACAGGAAAGTGACCCACCTTGTGTTTGGCCCGGCCCACTATTTTGTTGGGCCGGCCCACTTGCTATATGGTGGACCCCACAAACTAAATGGGCCGACCCTTTAACTGGAAAGTGGGACCCACCTGTGTTTTGGGCCCACTAGCTTGTTGGGCCGGCCCACTTGCTATACGGTGGACCCCACACACTAAATGGGCCGGCCTTTTAACAGGAAAGTGGGACCCACTGTGTTTTGGCCCGGCCCACTTGCTTCTTGGGCCGGCCCAGTTGCTGTAAGGTGGACCCCACATGTTAAATGGGCCGGCCCATTTAAGTTTTGACCAGTCAACCTTAGAGGTTAGGCCCGGCCCACGTAACTAATGGACCAGCCCAGCTATATAGTTGACCGGTCAAACTATGTCATCTGGCCCGGCCCGCTTAAGACGTGGCAGGCCTCGTGTGGGCCTACCATCTACCACGGGGTTTCAGCCGGTTAACGCCGTTAACTGCCAGTTAACGGCGTCTGCCACGTGTCAGTTTGCATGACGTCAGCAGTCAACGGGCTCCCGAAAACACTTCCGCAACGGTCCGATTTTCCGTGGCGGAAGGGCGCCCAAGCGCGACGGACCGAAAAAATCGTCGTTGGACTTTGCCTGACGCAGTTTCGACAACGGAACCCATATCGTCGGGTTAGGCCCATAGGCGACGAAAAATGCCCCTTAGTTGAATTTTGAGTTCTTGAGCAGAAACGCGAGTGAGAGAAAGTGAGTACGAGTTTTTTCGGGAGAGAGAGTGAATGAGTGAAAGAGATGATGAAGTGGGGCAAGGAGGGGCCCACACACCAGGGTGGCGCGCCCCCCTTGCTGGCCGCGCCGGCCTGTGGGGTGCCACCCTGGGGTGCCCCACTGGTCAGCCCCAGGTGCTCCCAGGTGCCTCTTCGAAAAATAAGACTACCAGTATAATTTTTGTAAATTTTTGAGAACTTCGAAAAATGCACATTTCTGGGTGTTAAATTAATTATTACTGCGCAGGAAAATGATTTCCAAAATCTTAAACAACTAAAGCATATTGCAAAACAAAAAGTGCTACAGCAAGTAAAACAAATGGAGGGAGAAAGAAAGAAAGAAATGTTGTTTAGCTCTCTTATGCATTAAAATATACTTGTTAACAAGGTTGATCAAGTCTTGCTACCAAATAAATTTTATATGACATAAGAAGAAATAAACCTCAAATCAATCATGTTACCTTATATTGAATTGATATGGATCCAATCACAAGAGTTTGATATTCTTCTTTAGGCTCATATATAGGACAATCAATGGATCCCACTTTGATAGTTTTCACATTAAAAATTGTATTAACTCCATATACTTTATCAATCCTCTTTGGAAAATAGACAGTATGTTCCTTGTCATCAACATTGAAAGTAACCTTGCCTTTATTGCAATCAATAACAGCCCCTGCAGTATTAAGAAAGGGTCTCCCAAGAATAATGGACATATTATCATCTTCAGGCATTTCCAACACAACAAAATCAGTTAATATCAAGCAATGTTGAGTAACTTGAACAGGAACATTTTCACATACACCAACAGGAATAGCAGTAGATTTATCAGCCATTTGCAAAGATATATCAGTTGGTATCAACTTATCTAAATCAAGTCTCTTATAAAGAGAAAAAGGCATTACACTAACACCTGCTCCCAAATCACATAGAGCAGTTCTAACATAATTATTCTTGATGGAACAAGGAATAGTCGGTATACCTGGGTCTCCAAGCTTCTTTGGAACCTTACCATTGAAGGAGTAATTAGCGAGCATAGTGGAAATCTCCTCATTGGGAATTTTCCTTTTGTTAGAGACAATATCTTTCATATACTTTGAATAAGGAGGCAATTTAATAGCATCAGTCAAAGGGATTTGCAAAAATAAAGGTTTCATCCAATCACAAAATTTATTATAATGTTCCTCTTCCTTTGATTTTAGTTTCTTAGCAGGAAAAGGCATTTTCTTTTGAACCCAAGGTTCTCTTTCATTACCATGTTTCTTTGTAATAAAATCTTCTTTAGTGTACTTCTTATTTTTATCATGCTTTTCAGGTTCTTTTTCAATTTCTTCTTTATCAGGAGTATCATTCTTATCATTATCTTCATCATGTTCATTACCACTTTCAGTTTCAGCATCAGAAATAGAAATACTATTAGGATCATTAACAGGTTCAGAGGATTCTACAACAGTTTTATGTTTCTTCTTCTTTTTCTTAGAAGGACTACTAATTTCTTTAGTTCGTTGAGAATCTTGTTCAATTCTTTTGGGGTGCCCTTCAGGATATAGAGGATCCTGGGTAGAAACACCGCCTCTAGTTGTTACTTCATAAACTTGTTTCTCTTCATGATTATTTTTTAACAAGTCATTTTGCACTTTAGTAAGTTGATCAATTTGAGTTTGAATCATATCAAAATGTTTAACAAGCATCTTAACATCATTGGAGGTTCTCTCCACAATATCATGCAATTTACTAATAGCTTGAGAATTTTCCATTAGATGATTCTCTACTCTCATATTAAAATTACTTTGCTTAACAATATAATTATCAAATTCATCTAAACATTGATCAGGAGGTTTTGAATATGGAATATCTCCTCTATCAAAGCGTTGAAGAGAATGTACCTCGATTGTGGATGAAGGGGGAATTATCTTACATAGGTCTTCTATAGGAGGTAAATTCTTCACATCTTCAGATTTAATACCTTTCTCCATAAGAGATTTCTTGGCTTCCCTCATATCTTCATCATTTAATTCAATCATACCCCTCTTCTTCAATATAGGTGTCGGAGTTGGTTCAGGTGTAGACCAATCATCATGATTTTTGCTTATCTTTGCCAATAATTCTTCAGCTTCGTCCGGAGTTCTTTTCCTGAAAACACAATCAGCACAACTATCCAGGTATGCCCTAGACTCAATGGTTAGTCCACTATAAAATATATCAAGTAAATCATGCTTTTCCAAATCATGTCCAGGCCGAGCTCTAATAAGAGAGCAAAATCTTGCCCAAGCTTCAGGCAATTTCTCTCCATCTTCTTGATCAAAGCTATAAATTCTCTGCAGAGCCATATGTTGAGCACTAGCGGGAAAGTATTTCCGAAAGAAAACATCAAGCAAACAACTTGGACTATTAATAGAATCAGGAGGCAAATTATTATACCAAATCTTAGCATCATCCTTTAATGAGAAAGGGAAAATCTTAGCAACAAAATAAGTACGCATCTTAACATCATCAGAAAACAAGCTACTTAAAGTAGAAAGCTCATTCATATGTTCTACAGCACTTTCTTTTTCAGTACCACAAAAAGGTGTTTTCTCAACAATAGATATATGAGATAAATCAAGAGAAAAATCATAATCTTTATCCTTAATGTTTATAGGAGATGTGGCAAATTTAGGATCAGGAGACGGTTTATATCTAACAGCATGTTGTGCAATAAGCTTTTTAAGGTTACTTGTACTAGTAGTAGCATTGCATTTATCAATAAAATCATCATCAAGTTCCACATAATCTTCATCAAGATCATCAATCTCAGGTGAATTAACAGGTGTAACAGTATTTTCATTAGGAGTTTCAGTAATTTCAATTTGTCTAGACCTAGCAATTGTAGCATCTAGAAAAGGACCTAATGAACCAGCATTATCAAGCACAGTAGAAGCATCATCAAAATTATCAGAGGAATTTTCAGATTCAGCAGAAATACCAACACGTGAAGTTTGTGGTGGTGAAACAAGTTGACTTATCACAGATGGTGAATCAAGAGCAGCAGAGGTACTCAGAGTTGTACCTTTTCTTGTAGTGGATGGTAATATGGCGACTTTAGTATCGCGAGGTTTACCCATGATGGAGAATTTGCAGCGAACAATATCAATCCAAGTGAACTTGCAAATAAAGCTATGCTCCCCGGCAACGGCGCCAGAAAATAGTCTTGATGACCCACAAGTATAGGGGATCGCAACAGTCTTCGAGGGAAGTATTACCCAATTTATTGATTCGACATAAGGGGAGACAAAGAATACTTGTAAGCCTTAACAGCGGAGTTGTCAATTCAGCTGCACCTGGAAACAGACTTGCTCGCAAGAGTTTATCAGTAGCAACAGTTTTATGGCAGTAGGAATAGTGAAATAACAGCAGCGGTGAAATAAAGACAGCAGTAGTGATTATAGTAAACAGCAGGATTAAAATACTGTAGGCACAGGGACGGATGAACGGGCGTTGCATGGATGAGAGAATTCATATAACAATCATGGTAGGGCATTTGCAGGTAATAATAAAGCGGTATCCAAGTACTAATCAATCAATAGGCATGTGTTCCATATATAGTCGTACGTGCTCGCAATGAGAAACTTGCACAACATCTTTTGTCCTACCAGCCGGTGGCAGCCGGGCCTCTAGGGAAACTACTGGAAATTAAGGTACTCCTTTTAATAGAGTACCGGAGCAAAGCATTAACACTCCGTGAACACATGTGATCCTCACATCACTACCATCCCCTCCGGTTGTCCCGATTTCTGTCACTTCGGGGCCATTGGTTCCGGACAGCGACATGTGTATACAACTTGCAGGTAAGATCAATAAACAATGCATATCATGATGAAATAATAACATGTTCAGATCTGAGATCATGGCACTCGGGCCCTAGTGACAAGCATTAAGCATAACAAGTTGCAACAATATCATAAAAGTAACATCTACGGATACTAGGCACCATGCCCTAACAATCTTGTGACTATTACATGATCAATCTCATCCAATCCCTACCATCCCCTTCAGCCTACAGCGGGGGAATTACTCACACATGGATGGGGGAAACATGGCTGGTCGATGGAGAGGCGTCGGTGGTGATGGCGGTGAAGATCCCCTCCAATTCCCCGTCCCGGCGGAGTGCCGAACGGAGTTTCTGGTCCCGAGGCGGAGTTTCGCGATGGCGGCGGCGTACTGGATGGTCTCTGGAAATATCGACGTACCCCCTCGCGTTTTTAGGTCGAAAGGCGTATATAGTCCGAAGGAGAGCGTCGGGGGGCCGCCGAGGCGCCCACACAACAAGGCGGCGCCCCCCGGGCCGCGCCGGCCTGGTGTGTGGGGGCCTCGGGCCCCCACCTGGCTTGCCCTTCTGGCTCCGTCATTCTGGGGAAAATAGGGCCTTTCGCATAAATTCCGAGGATTTTCCTGAAAGTTGGATTTCTGCACAAAAACGAGACACCAGAGCAATTCTGCTGAAAACAGCGTTAGTCCGCGTTAGTTGCATCCAAAATACACAAATTAGAGGCAAAACAATAGCAAAAGTGTTCGGGAAAGTAGATACGTTTTGGACGTATCAATGTTCCATGCTACTTTTTGATAATACTACATGTTTTATACATACTTTACATCATTATTATGCATTTTCGGCACTAACCTATTAACAAGATGCCGAAGCGCTGTGTTCTGCTGTTTTTGGTTTCAGAAATCCTACACAAGAAATATTCTCGGAATTGGACGAAATCAACGCCCAGGGTCTTATTTTTCCACGAAGCTTCCGGAAGACCGAAGGGATAACGAAGTGGGGCGACGAGGCGCCGCCACCATAGGGCCGCACGGCCTAGGGGGGCCCGCGCCGCCCTATGGTGTGGGGCCCTCGTCGCCCCCCTGACCTACCCTTCCGCCTACTTATAGCCTTCGTCGCGAATACCCCCAGTACCGAGAGCCACGATACGGAAAACCTTCCAGAGACGCCGCCGCCGCCAATCCCATCTCGGGGGATTTAGGAGATCGCCTCCGGCACCTTGCCGGAGAGGGGAATCATCACCGGAGGGCTCTACATCATCATGCCCGCCTCCGGATTGATGCGTGAGTAGTTCATCCTTGGACTATGGGTCCATAGAAGTAGCTAGTTGGTTGTCTTCTCCGCTTGTGCTATCATGTTTAAATCTTGTGAGCTGCCTAACATGATCAAGATCATCTATTTGTAATGCTACATGTTGTGTTTGGCGGGATCCGATGAATATAGAATATTATGTCAAGTTGATTATCAATCTATCATATATGTGTTGTTTATGTTCTTGCATGCTCTCCGTTGCTAGTAGAGGCTCTGGCCAAGTTGATACTTGTAACTCCAAGAGGGAGTATTTATGCTCGATAGTGGGTTCATGCCTCCATTGAATCTGGGACAGTGACAGAAAGTTCTAAGGTTGTGGATGTGCTGTTGCTACTAGGGATAAAACATCAATGCTTTGTCTAAGGATATTTGTGTTGATTACATTACGCACCATACTTAATGCAATTATCTGTTGTTTACAACTTAATACTGGAGGGGGTGCGGATGCTAACCCGAAGGTGGATTATTTAGGCATAGATGCATCCTGGATGGCGGTCTATGTACTTTGTCGTAATGCCCTGATTAAATCTCATAGTGATCATCATGATATGTATTGAATCTTTATTTGTCAATTGCCCGCCTGTAATTTGTTCACCCAGCATGTTATTTATCTTATTGGAGAGACACCACTAGTGAACTGTGGACCCGGTCCATTCTTTACATCTGAATACAATCTACCAATCATTGTTCTCTACTGTTCTTTGCAAACAAACATCATCTTCCACACTATACGATTAATCCTTTGTTTTCAGCAAGCTGGTGAGATTGACAATCTCACTGTTACGTTGGGGCAAAGTATTTGATTGTGTTGTGTAGGTTCCACGTTGGCGCCGGTTTCACTGGTGTTGCGCCGCACTACACTCCTCCACCAACAACCTTCACGTGCTTCCTTGACTCCTACTGGTTCGATAACCTTGGTTTCTTTCTGAGGGAAAACTTGCTGCTGTGCGCATCACACCTTCCTCTTGGGGTTCCCAACGGACGTGTGCATCACGCGCATCAAGACTGTTTTCTGGCGCGATCAAGACACGCTGCAAGGGGAGTCTTCCACATCCAATCTCTTTACTTTGTTTTTGTCTTGCTTTGCTTTACTTTATTTTATTTACTGTCTTGTTTGCTTCATATCAAAAACACACAAAAAATAGTTGCTTTACTTTCTGTCTTGTTTACTTGTTCTATATCAAAAACACACAAAAATAGTTACTTGCATTTACTTCATCAAGTTTACTTTTGTTTATTTCATCATGCTTCATCCTAAGTTTACTTTGAAAGATATATCGGTAGGTAGTGGGTCTATCATTGGAAAAGATAATATAGAAGAATTTTTCACTCATGTTAGTAAGACTGAAGATTTTGAAGATAGATCCTTGGTAGAACTTGCTCCTGATTATGAAATTGCTACTGCCTCTTTAGTGCACATGTTGGAAGCTAGATTTGTTAATCTTAATCCAATAATGCAACATATGTTTCTTACACTCGGTGATATGGAAGAAGGAGAAAAGAAAGATTTTGTTCTAGAAACCCTTCTTAGAGAATTTGGTGATGTAGCTAGAGAAGCTAGGAAAGTCTTTATTCGATATAAGATGCTAGGCTTGTGTACCAATTTTGCAAATATCCTTGAAAGAAGGGAAAAAGATAGGCTAAGATACACTAATAAAGCCAATTGTGAGGGGGAGATTAAAATACCAATACCTTATAAACTCATAGGAATGCATGAGGCATTAGAAAAGAATTTTGATTGGATTGTCCCTGAAAATTTATTTGAGGAGGATAGTAAGCCTAAAGGTATTGAAAAGGGAGTTCCATACATAAATAAGATACAATGCATAGTTGAGAAAACTCCCAACTCCCGAGGTAATGATGTTGATGCTTCTTCTCTGATAATACTTGATTTGCACTTTCGCCTAGCTGAAAGGCGTTAAAGAAAAGCACTTCTTGGGAGATAACCCATGTTTTATTTTATTACTGTATTGTTGAGTCTTGGAAGTTGTTACTACTGTAGCAACCTCTCCTTATCATGTTTTTGTGCCAAGTAAAGTCTCTATGGTAAAGTTGATGCTAGATTTGGATTGCTGCGCAGAAACAGAATTGCTGTCTGTCACGAATTTGCGTAGAAATCTCTGTAGAAAAATCAAAAAAATCGTGCGTGATCCTCAGATATGTACGCAACTTTCATTAGTTTTGAGTTTTTCCGTTTGAGCAAGTTAAGTGCCTCTGGAAAATTCGTCTTTACGGACTGTTCTGTTTTGACAGATTCTGCCTTTTATTTCGCATTGCCGCTTTTGCTATGTTGAATGGGTTTCTTTGTTCCATTAACTTTCAGTAGCTTTGTGCAATGTCCAGAAGTGTTAAGAATGATTATGTCACCTCTGAATGTGTGAATTTTTGATTATGCACTAACCCTCTAATGAGTTTGCTTTAAGTTTGGTGTGGAGGAAGTTTTCAAGGGTCAAGAGAAGAGGATGATACAATATGATCAAGAAGAGTGAAAAGTCTAAGCTTGGGGATGCCCCGGTGGTTCATCCCTGCATATTTTAAGAAGACTCAAGCATCTAAGCTTGGGGATGCCCAAGGCATCCCCTTCTTCATCGACAACTTATCAGGTCACTTCTAGTGAAACTATATTTTTATTCCATCACATCTTATGTTCTTTACTTGGAGCGTCTATTTGTTTTTGTTTTTGTTTTGGTTTGAATAAAGTTGGATCCCACCATCCTTATATTGGAGATATTACGCTCCGCTTTTTCATATGGAACACTTGTGTTCTTAGTTGTGCTTTAATGTTCATGGCGAAGGCTGAAAATTGCTTCGTTGATTGCTATTTGGTTGGAATCAGAAAATGCTTCATATGGTTTGGAATAACTTGAAACTTGGCAATTGTTTTGAGCTCTCATAGATCATGTTTAAGCTCTTGCATCATGTAGTTTAATCTATTAGTGGAGAACTACCGTAGAGCTTGTTAAAATTTGGTTTGCATGATTGGTCTCTCTAAGTCTAGATATTTTCTGGTAAAGTGTTTGAACAACAAGGAAGACAGTGTAGAGTCTTATAATGCTTGCAATATGTTCTTGTGTAAGTTTTGCTGTACCTGTTCATACTTGTGTTTGCTTCAAACAACCTTGCTAGCCTAAGCCTTGTACTGAGAGGAAATGCTTCTCGTGCATCCAAACACCTTGAGCCAAAACCCATGCCATTTGTGTCCACCATATCTACCTACTATGTGGTATTTTTCTGCCATTCCAAAGTAAATTACTTGAGTGCTACCTTTAAAATTTCATTCCTTTATCTTTGCAATATATAGCTCATGGGACAAATAGCTTAAAAACTATTGTGGTGATGAATATGTAGTTATGTGTCTTATTTCTTATAAGTTGCTTGTTGAGCGGTAACCATGTTTCTGGGGACGCCATCAACTTTTTACCTTTGTTGGATATCATGTGAGATGCTATGCATGTTCGTCTTGTCTGAAGTAAGGGTGATTTATCATGATCAAATGGTTTGAGTATGCATATGTTAGAGAAGAACATTGGGCCGCTAACCAAAGCCATGTATCATGGTGGAAGTTTTCAGTTTGGACATACATCCTCAATCTCTTATGAGAATATTATTTGTTGTTGAATGCTTAAGCATTAAAAGAGGAGTCCATTATCTGTTGTCTATGTTGTCCCGGTATGGATGTCTTAAGTTGAGATCTATTAAAAACGAGAAATCAAATGCAATTGATCTCCTTGGACCTTTGTACAGGCGGCATAGAGGTACCCCTTTGTGACACTTGGTTGAAACATATGTTATGCAATGATAATCCATGTAAATCCAAGCTAATTAGGACAAGGTGCGGGCACTATTGGTATTCTATGCATGAGGCTTGCAACTTGTAGGAAGTATTATGCATAGCACATATGAATTATTACTACTGTTGACAAAATTGTTTCTATGTTTTCAAAATAAAAGCTCTAGCACAAAAATAGTAATCCATGCTTCCCTCTGCGAAGGGCCATTCTTTTACTTTATGTTGAGTCAGTCTACCCACTTCTTTCTATCTTAGAAGCAAACACTTGTGTTAACTGTGTGCATTGATTCTTACATGTTTACTTATTGCACTTGTTATACTACTCTATGTTGACAAATATCCATGAGATATACATGTTACAAGTTGAAAGCAATTGCTGAAACTTAATCATCCTTTGTGTTGCTTCAATGCATTCTACTTTGAATCTATTGCTTTATGAGTTAGCTCTTATGCAAGTCTTGTTGATACTTGTCTTGAAAGTACTATTCATGAAAAGTTTTGCTATATGATTCATTTGTTTAGTCATCATCTTTTGTTAGCAATCTTTTGCTTCAGATCACTCCATCCATCTCATATGCTTTATAATAATGTTGATCAAGATTATGTTGGTAGCATGTCACTTCAGAAATTATTTGTTGTTATCGTTTACCTACTCGAGGGCGAGTAGGAACTAAGCTTGATACGTCTCAAACGTATCTATAATTTCTTATGTTCCATGCTACTTTTATGATAATACTCACATGTTTTATACATACTTTACATCATTATTATGCATTTTCCGGCACTAACCTATTAACAAGATGCCGAAGCGCCAGTTGCTGTTTTCTGTTGTTTTTGTTTCAGAAATCCTACAAAGGAAATATTCTCGGAATTGGACGAAATCAACGCCCAGGGTCTTATTTTTCCACGAAGCTTCCGGAAGACCGAAGGGATAACGAAGTGGGGCGACGAGGCGCCGCCACCATAGGGCCGCGCGGCCTAGGGGGGCCCGCGCCGCCCTATGGTGTGGGCCCCTCGCGCCCCCCGACCTACCCTTCCGCCTACTTATAGCCTTCGTCGCGAATACCCCAGTACAGAGCCACGATACGGAAAACCTTCCAGCGCGCGCCAATCCCATATCGGGGATTCAGGAGATCGCCTCCGGCACCCTGCCGGAGAGGGGAATCATCACCGGAGGGCTCTACATCATCATGCCCGCCTCCGGATTGATGCGTGAGTAGTTCATCCTTGGACTATGGGTCCATAGCAGTAGCTAGTTGGTTGTCTTCTCCGCTTGTGCTATCATGTTTAGATCTTGTGAGCTGCCTAACATGATCAAGATCATCTATTTGTAATGCTACATGTTGTGTTTGGCGGGATCCGATGAATATAGAATATTATGTCAAGTTGATTATCAATCTATCATATATGTGTTGTTTATGTTCTTGCATGCTCTCCGTTGCTAGTAGAGGCTCTGGCCAAGTTGATACTTGTAACTCCAAGAGGGAGTATTTATGCTCGATAGTGGGTTCATGCCTCCATTGAATCTGGGACAGTGACAGAAAGTTCTAAGGTTGTGGATGTGCTGTTGCTACTAGGGATAAAACATCAATGCTTTGTCTAAGGATATTTGTGTTGATTACATTATGCACCATACTGATACGCGTAGATGCACACGTCCGTTGGGAACCCCAAGTGGAAGGTATGATGCGTATAGAAGCAAGTTTCCCTCAGTATGAAACCAAGGTTTAATCGAACCAGTAGGAGCCAAGAAGCACGTTGAAGGTTGATGGTGGCGAAATGTGATGCGGCGCAACAACAGGGATTCCGGCGCCAACGTGGAATCTGCACAACAAAACCAAAGTACTTTGCCCCAACGAAACAGTGAGGTTGTCAATCTCACCGGCTTCTGTAACAAAGGATTAAACGTATCGAGTGGAAGATGATTGTTTGCAAGAAAATAGTAAAACACAATTGCAGTAGATTGTATGCTATGTAAAGAATAGGACCGGGGTCCACAGTTCACTAGAGGTGTCTCTCCCATAAGATAAAAGCATGTTGGGTGAACAAATTACAGTCGGGCAATTGACAAATAGAGAAGGGCATAACAATGCATGTACATGATATGATAAATATAGTGAGATTTAATCCGGGCATTACGACAAAGTACATAGACCGCCATCCAACTGCATCTATGCCTAAAAAGTCCACCTTCAGGTTATCATCCGAACCCCATTCAGTATTAAGTTGCAAAGCAACAGACAATTGCATTAAGTATGGTGCGTAATGTAATCGACAACTACATCCTTAGACATAGAATCAATGTTTTATCCCTAGTGGCAACAGCACATCACAACCTTAGAACTTTCTGTCACTGTCCCAGGTGTCAATGAAGGCATGAACCCACTATCGAGCATAAATACTCCCTCTTGGAGTTAAGAGTACAAACTTGGCCAGAGCCTCTACTAATAACGGAGAGCATGCAAGATCATAAACAACACATAAACAATAGATTGATAATCACCATAACATAGTATTCTCTATCCATCGGATCCCGACAAACACAACATATAGTATTACAGATAGATGATCTTGATCATGTTAGGAAGCTCACAAGATCCAACAATGAAGCACAACAAGGAGAAGGCGACCATCTAGCTACTGCTATGGACCCATGGTCCAGGGGTGAACTACTCACTCATCACTCCGGAGGCGATCATGGCGATGAAGAGTCCTCCGGGAGATGAATCCCCTCTCCGGCAGGGTGCCGGAGGCGATCTCCTGAATCCCCCGAGATGGGATTCGCGGCGGCGTCTCTGGAAGGTTTTCCGTATCGTGGCTCGGAACGGAGGCTTTAAGTAGGCGGAAGGGTAGGTCAGGGGGCTGACGAGGGGCCCACACCATAGGGGGCGCGCCCCCGGCCGCGGCCCTATGGTGGCGGCGCCTCGTCGCCCCACTTCGTTATCTCTTCGGTCTTCTGGAAGCTCCGTGCAAAAATAGGACCCTGGCGAAGATTTCGTCCAATTCCGAGAATATTTCCTTACTAGGATTTAACCAAAAACAGCAAAACAGCAAGAATCTCTTCGGCATCTTGTTAATAGGTTAGTTCGAAAATGCGTAAATATGACATATAATGTGCATAAAACATGTAGGTATCATCAATAAAGTAGCATGGAACATAAGAAATTATCGATACGTTGGAGACGTATCAGCATCCCCAAGCTTAGTTCTGCTCGTCCCGAGCAGGTAAAACGATAACAAAGATAATTTCTGAAGTGACATGCCATCATAATCTTGATCATACTATTTGTAAACATATGTAATGAATGCAGCGATCAAAACAAAAGTAATGACATGAGTAAACAAGTGAATCATATAGCAAAGACTTTTCATGAATAGTACTTCAAGACAAGCATCAATAAGTCTTGCATAAGAGTTAACTCATAAAGCAATAAATCAAAGTAAAGGTATTGAAGCAACACAAAGGAAGATTAAGTTTCAGCGGTTGCTTTCAACTTATAACATGTATATCTCATGGATATTGTCAACATAAAGTAATATAACAAGTGCAATATGCAAGTATGTAGGAATCAATGCACAGTTCACACAAGTGTTTGCTTCTTAAGGTGGAAGGAGATAGGTAAACTGACTCAACAATAAAAGTAAAAGAAAGGTCCTTCAAAGAGGAAAGCATCGATTGCTGTATTTGTGCTAGAGCTTTTATTTTGAAAACATGAAACAATTTTGTCAACGGTAGTAATAAAGCATATGAGTTATGTAAATTATATCTTACAAGTTGCAAGCCTCATGCATAGTATACTAATAGTGCCCGCACCTCGTCCTACTTAGCTTGGACTACCGGATCTTTGCATGCCATGTTTCAACCAAGTGTCACAAAGGGGTACCTCCATGCCGCCTGTACAAAGGTCTAAGGAGAATGCTCGCATTTTGGATTTCTCGCTTTTGATTATTCTCAACTTAGACATCCATACCGGGACAACATGGACAACAGATAATGGACTCCTCTTAAATGCATAAGCATGTAGCAACAATTATTATTCTCATATGAGATTGAGGATATATGTCCAAAACTGAAACTTCAACCATGATTCATGGCTTTAGTTAGCGGCCCAATGTTCTTCTCTAACAATTTTGCATGCTCCAACCACTAAGGTGATAGATCCTTCAGACAAGACGGACATGCATAGCAACTCACATGATATTCAACAATAGTTGATGGCGTTCCCCAGAAGCATGGTTATCGCACAACAAGCAACTTAATAAAAGATAAAGTGCATAAGTACATATTCAATACTACGATAGTTTTTAAGGCTATTTTGTCCCATGAGCTATATATTGCAAAGGTGAATGATGGAATTTTAAAGGTAGCACTCAAGCAATTTACTTTGGAATGGCAGAGAAATACCATGTAGTAGGTAGGTATGGTGGACACAAATGGCATAGTGGTTGGCTCAAGGATTTTGGATGCATGAGAAGTATTCCCTCTCGATACAAGGTTTAGGCTAGCAAGGTTATTTGAAGCAAACTCAAGGATGAACCGGTGCAGCAAAACTCACATAAAAGACATATTGTAAACATTATAAGACTATACACCGTCTTCCTTGTTGTTCAAAACTCAATACTAGATATTATCTAGACCTTAGAGAGACCAAATATGCAAATCAAATTTTAGCAAGCTCTATGTATTTCTTCATTAATGGGTGCAAAGCATATGATGCAAGAGCTTAAACATGAGCACAACAATTGCCAAGTATCACATTATCCAAGACATTTTAGAATTACTACATGTAGCATTTTCCAATTCCAACCATATAACAATTTAACGAAGAAGAAACTTCGCCTTGAACATTATGAGTAAAGCCTAAGGACATATTTGTCCATATGCAACAGCGGAGCGTGTCTCTCTCCCACAAAGTGAATGCTAGGATCCATTTTATTCAAACAAAAACAAAAACAAAAACAAACCGACGCTCCAAGTAAAGAACACAAGATGTGATTGAATAAAAATATAGTTTCAGGGGAGGAACCTGATGATGTTGTCGATGAAGAAGGGGATGCCTTGGGCATCCCCAAGCTTAGACGCTTGAGTCTTCTTAAAATAGGGGTGAACCACGGGGCATCCCCAAGCTTAGAGCTTTCACTCCTCTTGATCGTAGTATATCATACTCCTCTCTTGACCCTTGAAAACTTCCTTCACACCAAACTTCAAACAAACTCATTAGAGGGTTAGTGCACAATTAATAATTCACACATTCAGGTGACACAAACATTCTTTACACTTCGGACATTGCATAAAGCTACTGGACATTAATGGATCAAAGAAATGAATCCAACATAGCAAAAGAGGCAATGCGAAATAAAAGGCAGAATCTGTCAAAAACAGAACAGTCCGTAAAGACGAATTTAAAGCTGGCACCAGACTTGCTCAAATGGAAAAACTCAAAACTAATGAAAGTTGCGTACATATCTGAGGATCACGCTCGTAAATTGGCAGATTTTTGAATTTTCTACAGAGGCCTGTGCCCAGATTCGTGACAGACAGCAATGCTGTTTCTGCGCAGCGATCCCAAATATAACATCAACTTTGACATAGAAACTTTACTTGGCACAAAAACATGATAAGGAGAGGTTGCTACAGTAGTAAACAACTTCCAAGACTCAAATATAAAACAAAGTACTGTAGTAAAAACATGGGTTGTCTCCCATAAGCGCTTTTCTTTAACGCCTTTCAGCTAGGCGCAGAAAGTGCAAATCAAGTAACATCGAGAGTAGAAGCATCAACATCATAACTTGTTCTAATAATAGAATCAAAAGGAAACTTCATTCTCTTTCTAGGGAAGTGTTCCATACCTTTCTTGAGAGGAAATTGATATTTTATATTACCTTCCCTCATATCAATAACAGCACCAACAGTTCGAAGAAAAGGTCTTCCCAACACAATAGGACAAGATGCATTGCATTCGATATCCAAGACAACAAAATCAACGGGGACAAGGTTATTGTTAACCGTAATGTGCACATTATCAATCCTCCCCAAAGGTTTCTTTTTAACATTATCAGCAAGATTAACATCCAAATAACAATTCTTCAATGGTGGCAAGTCAAGCATATCATAAATCTTTTTAGGCATAACAGAAATACTTGCACCAAGATCACATAAAGCATTACATTCAAAGTCATTGAATTTCATTTTAATGATGGGCTCCCAACCATCTTCTAACTTTCTAGGAATAGAAGTTTCAAGTTTTAGTTTCTCTTCTCTAGCTTTTATGAGAGCATTTGTAATATGTTTTGTAAAGGCTAAATTTATAGCACTAGCATTAGGACTTTTAGCAAGTTTTTGTAAGAACTTTATAACTTCAGAGATGTGGCAATCATCAAAATCTAAATCATTATGAGCTACAGCAATGGGATCATTGTTCCCAAGGTTGGAAAAAATTTCAGCAGTTTTATCACAAGCAGTTTCAGCAGTTTTAGCAATTTCAGGCAGTTTTGTTCGCTTTGCACTAGAAGTAGAAACATTGCCAACACCAATTATTTTACCATTGATAGTAGGAGGTGCAGCAACATGTGAAGAATTAGCATTACTAGTGGTGGTAATAGTCCAAACTTTAGCTACATTATTCTCTTTAGCTAGTTTTTCATTTTCTTCTCTATCCCACCTAGCACGCAATTCAGCCATTAATCTTATATTCTCATTAATTCTAACTTGGATGGCATTTGCTGTAGTAGTAATCTTATTATCAATATCATTATTAGGCATAACTTTCAATTTTAAAAGATTAACATCAGAGGCAAGTCTATCAACTCTAGAAGCAATAGTATCAATTTTATCAAGCTTTTCCTCAACAGATTTGTTAAAAGCAGTTTGTGTACTAATAAATTCTTTAAGCATAGCTTCAAGACCAGAGGGTACACTCCTATTATTGTTGTAAGAATTCCCATAAGAATTACCATAACCATTACCATTAGCAGAGGGATATGGCCTATAGTTATTACCAGAGTTGTTCCTATAAGCATTGTTGTTGAAATTATTGTTTTTAATGAAATTCACATCAACATTTTCTTCTTGAGCAACCAATGAAGCTAAAGGAACATTATTTGGATCAACATTAGATCTACCATTCACAAGCATAGACATAATCACATCAATCTTATCACTCAAGGAAGAGGTTTCTTCAACAGAATTTACCTTCTTACCTTGTGGAGCTCTTTCCGTGTGCCATTCAGAGTAATTTATCATCATATCATCAAGAAGTTTTGTAGCCGCCCCCAAAGTAATGGACATAAAGGTACCTCCAGCAGCTGAATCCAATAAATTCCGCGAAGAAAAATTTAGTCCTGCATAGAAGGTTTGGATGATCATCCAAGTAGTCAGTCCATGGGTTGGGCAATTCTTTACCAAAGTTTTCATTCTCTCCCATGCTTGAGCAACATGTTCAGTATCTAATTGCTTAAAATTCATTATGCTACTTCTCAAAGATATAATTTTAGCGGGAGGATAATATCTACCAATAAAAGCATCCTTACATTTAGTCCATGAATCAATACTATTCTTAGGCAAAGATAGCAACCAGTCTTTAGCTCTTCCTCTTAATGAGAAAGGAAACACTTTCAATTTAATAATATCACCATCTACATCCTTATACTTTTGCATTTCACAAAGTTCAACAAAATTATTAAGATGGGCAGCAGCATCATCAGAACTAACACCAGAAAATTGATCTCTCATGACAAGATTTAGTAAAGCAGGTTTAATTTCAAAGAATTCTGCTGTAGTAGCAGGTGGAGCAATAGGTGTGCATAGGAAATCATTATTATTTGCATTTGTGAAGTCACACAACTTAGTATTTTCAGGAGTATTCATTTTAGCAACGGTAAATAAAACAAACTAGATAAAGTAAATGCAAGTAACTAATTTTTTGTGTGTTTTTGATATAGAGAGCAAGACAGTAAATAAAGTAAAACTAGCAACTAATTTTTTGTGTTTTGTTTAGGTGCAGCAAACAAAGTAGTAAATAAAATAAAGCAAGACAAAAACAAAGTAAAGAGATTGAGAAGTGGAGACTCCCCTTGCAGCGTGTCTTGATCTCCCCGGCAACGGCGCCAGAAATTTAGCTTGATACGCGTAGATGCACACGTCCGTTGGGAACCCCAAGTGGAAGGTATGATGCGTATAGAAGCAAGTTTCCCTCAGTATGAAACCAAGGTTTAATCGAACCAGTAGGAGCCAAGAAGCACGTTGAAGGTTGATGGTGGCGAAATGTGATGCGGCGCAACAACAGGGATTCCGGCGCCAACGTGGAATCTGCACAACAAAACCAAAGTACTTTGCCCCAACGAAACAGTGAGGTTGTCAATCTCACCGGCTTGCTGTAACAAAGGATTAAACGTATCGAGTGGAAGATGATTGTTTGCAAGAAAATAGTAAAACACAATTGCAGTAGATTGTATGCTATGTAAAGAATAGGACCGGGGTCCACAGTTCACTAGAGGTGTCTCTCCCATAAGATAAAAGCATGTTGGGTGAACAAATTACAGTCGGGCAATTGACAAATAGAGAAGGGCATAACAATGCATGTACATGATATGATAAATATAGTGAGATTTAATCCGGGCATTACGACAAAGTACATAGACCGCCATCCAACTGCATCTATGCCTAAAAAGTCCACCTTCAGGTTATCATCCGAACCCCATTCAGTATTAAGTTGCAAAGCAACAGACAATTGCATTAAGTATGGTGCGTAATGTAATCGACAACTACATCCTTAGACATAGAATCAATGTTTTATCCCTAGTGGCAACAGCACATCACAACCTTAGAACTTTCTGTCACTGTCCCAGGTGTCAATGAAGGCATGAACCCACTATCGAGCATAAATACTCCCTCTTGGAGTTAAGAGTACAAACTTGGCCAGAGCCTCTACTAATAACGGAGAGCATGCAAGATCATAAACAACACATAAACAATAGATTGATAATCACCATAACATAGTATTCTCTATCCATCGGATCCCGACAAACACAACATATAGTATTACAGATAGATGATCTTGATCATGTTAGGCAGCTCACAAGATCCAACAATGAAGCACAACAAGGAGAAGGCGACCATCTAGCTACTGCTATGGACCCATGGTCCAGGGGTGAACTACTCACTCATCACTCCGGGGCGATCATGGCGATGAAGAGTCCTCCGGGAGATGAATCCCCTCTCCCAGGGTGCCGGAGGCGATCTCCTGAATCCCCGAGATGGGATTCGCGGCGGCGTCTCTGGAAGGTTTTCCGTATCGTGGCTCTCGGTACGGGGTCGCGACGGAGGCTTTAAGTAGGCGAAAGGGTAGGTCAGGGGGCTGACGAGGGGCCCACACCATAGGGCGGCGCGGGCCCCCTCTGGCCGCGCGGCCCTATGGTGGCGGCGCCTCATCGCCCCACTTCGTTATCTCTTCGGTCTTCTGGAAGCTCCGTGCAAAAATAGGACCCTGGGCGAAGATTTCGTCCAATTCCGAGAATATTTCCTTACTAGGATTTAAAAACAGCAGAAAACAGCAACCGGCTCTTCGGCATCTTGTTAATAGGTTAGTCCAGAAAATGCATAAATATGACATATAATGTGCATAAAACATGTAGGTATCATCAATAAAGTAGCATGGAACATAAGAAATTATCGATACGTTGGAGACGTATCACATACTTAATGCAATTATCTGTTGTTTACAACTTAATACTGGAGGGGGTGCGGATGCTAACCTGAAGGTGGATTATTTAGGCATAGATGCATGCTGGATGGCGGTCTATGTACTTTGTCGTAATGCCCTGATTAAATCTCATAGTGATCATCATGATATGTATTGAATCTTTATTTGTCAATTGCCCGCCTGTAATTTGTTCACCCAGCATGTTATTTATCTTATTGGAGAGACACCACTAGTGAACTGTGGACCCCGGTCCATTCTTTACATCTGAATACAATCTACTGCAATCATTGTTCTCTACTGTTCTTTGCAAACAAACATCATCTTCCACACTATACGATTAATCCTTTGTTTTCAGCAAGCCGGTGAGATTGACAACCTCATTGTTACGTTGGGGCAAAGTATCTTGATTGTGTTGTGCAGGTTCCACGTTGGCGCCGGTTTCACCTGGTGTTGCGCGCACTACACTCCTCCACCAACAACCTTCACGTGCTTCCTTGACTCCTACTGGTTCGATAACCTTGGTTTCTTTCTGAGGGAAAACTTGCGTGAGCATCACACCTTCCTCTTGGGGTTCCCAACGGACGTGTGCATCACGCGCATCACTTCACTCCATCGATGAAAATGGAACATGGACGCTCACCTCACTTCCTGCAGGCCACCGAGCGATCGGCCTCAAGTTGATCTTCAAGGTGAAGAAGGACGCACATGGGCGCGTCGTGAAGCACAAGGCACGCCTCGTCGCAAGGGTACGTACAAAGGGCGGGCTTGGACTTCGGGGAGGTGTTCGTGCCGGTGGCCAGCTCAAGTCCGTGCAGCTCATCCTCCACGTCGCGGCTCACCGAGGATGGGAGGTCCATCACATGGACGTGAAGTCCGCCTTTCTCAATGGCGACCTCAAAGAAGAAGTGTACGTCGCACAACCTCTAGGTTTCATTGCGGTCGGACACGAGCACGGCGTCTACAAGCTGCACAAGGCCCTATATGGCCTCAGGCAGGCTCCCAGGGCTTGAAACGCGAAGCTGGACGCGAGTATGGTGTCGCTCGGTTTTAGGCGCTGCACTTCAGAGCACGGCGTGTACGCTCGAGGCGAGGGACAAGCACTGCTCATCGTCGGCGTCTATGTCGATGAATTGGTGATCGCTGGCATTGACAAACTGGAGGTGAGCCGTTTCAAGGAGGAGATGAAGAATCTCTTCTCGATGAGTGATCTTGGTCTCCTCTGATACTATCTGGGCCTGGAGGTGAAGCAGGAGCAGGGGGAAGTCACCGTCTCGCAGGGAGCCTATGCAGGCAAACTACTCGACAAAGCAAGCATGTCCGGCTGCAACGCAACTCGCATGCCCATGGAAGCTCGCTGCAACATCAGCCGCCAGAGCAAGGAGACTCCGGTGGACGCCACGTTCTATCGGAGCGTCATCGGGAGCCTCAGGTACCTGACGCACACACGGCCAGACATCACATATGCCGTCGGTTTCCTGAGCAGGTTCATGGAGGCACCGGCGGCAGATCATCTGCAGCTGTGAAGCATCTTCTCTGTTATGTCACCGGTACACTAAACTTTGGTTGTGTGTATCATCGCGGCGATCGCAAGACCCTGGTGGGGTTCACAGACTCCGATCACGCCGGCGACATCGACACAAGGAAAAGCACATCTGGTGTGATGTTCTTCCTTGGCGATAGTCCTGTCAGCTGGCAATCGCTAAAGCAGAACATCGTCGCCACATCCTCCTACGAAGCGGAGTACATCGCGGCGGCGTCAGGAGCGCACAAGGGCGTCTGGCTCGCTCATCTCTTCGGCGAGCTACTGAACAAGGAAGTTGCGCCGGTCACTTTGTTCATCAACAACAAATCGACCATCTCGCTCTTCAAGAACCCAGTTCTGCACGAGCGCACCAAGCACATCGACCTGAGGTACCACTACATCCGTGATTGCGTGGAGAAGGGGACGATCATGGTGGACTACATCAGCAACAACGAGCAGAAGGCGGACATCTTGACGAAGCCACTTGGCTGTACTCGCTTCCAGGAGCTCTGTGGCAAGGTTGGAATCGTTGATACTCAGTTCGCTCGCTAGGGTTGAGGGGGAGATTGTTGGTTAAACCCTTGCTCTCTCTCACATCTCTGAATTTTTAGGCTAGTGTTGTGTTTCTTCAGTTTCGTCAGGTTTAGCACTTAGCCGTGTTTGGCTCGCAACCATCCGAGCGCATTTTGTGCGTCGTCTTGGTCGAGTCATAGCTCGTGTAGCGCGCAGCTCGGATCGTGGGATGGCACGATCAGTAGTGGAGCTCGTTGCCCACGTTTTCCCTGTAATCGCTGAATAAAAGGAAGAGAATGAGAAAAGCTGCAGAAGCAGTACGCAGCACAAAAACCCTCACGTGTTCATCCTCTCTCTCGCTCCCTGTTCGTTCTCTCGATCGAGGTAGATTAAGGAAACAGCCTCTGCCCTGCTCACGGGTGGAGCTAGCTGATGCTGCTTTAACAATCTGAATTTGAGATCCTGGAGATCGCTGCTGTGCTCCTCTCCCGTGAGTTTGCCTGAAGAAGTAAGGTCTTCTGCTGTTACTTCTTCCTTTATTTTTGTTTTTTTTTCTTTTGCGAAAATTCCACCGATCTATTAATAATCATCAACAGTAGTATAAAGATGCCTCAAAGTAATAAAAATTACAAGAAGGTCATTGGACCACCTAGCGACGACTACAGACACTAGCACGAGCCGAAGGCGCGCCGCCGTCCTCGCCCCTCCATCACCGGAGCCAGGCAAAGCTTGTCGTAGTAGAGCTTGTTGTAGTAGACAGACGGGAAGTCGTCGTGCTAAGGCCCCAAAGGACCAGCGCACCAGAGCAGCAACCATCGCCAATGATGACAACCGTAGATCGGAAGAGACTGACCTGAAACCACACAATCGAACACAAGAGACGATCGGATCTCGGGAGATCCGCCGGACACACAACTCCACACGCCCTCCGCCGACGCTAGATGCACCACCGGAGCGAGGATAGGACGGGGAGGACCTTATTCTGACTTCAGGATGTAGCCGCCGCCTCACCATCCCGAAGAAGACACCGAGAACAAACTAAACGAAGAACTGAAACCTATAGCCGGCGAGAGGCTGCGGTCCGCCACACCTCCAGGCCCCAAGGCCACCGGAAGCGGAGCGAACCGGCAGCGTCGCCGACGAGAGGGACGAAACCCTAGATGGGTTTTGAGCCGCCTCCTTATCTCCTGTGTCTTTCCCGTACCGGTTTCTTGCATGCCCATAGTACTTTTTCATTCACGTTTCCTTTATTTTTGTTACCTGCAAGAAATTGTCACATTGTAATACTGAGTGAGTGAATCAGTCAAAAACATTTTGTATTAATGTGTGTTTAGCAACCAGAATGATCAAGCTTCATTACTAGTGCTAGAATATGACAATAATCATGAAGAGTAATACTCCAGGTTGCTGCAAGAGCAACTGGGTGGTTCAGTTCCTCTCTCACTCTGGAAAAACATAAAAACACCTCCGTAAATTATTCACACTAAGTCGCAAAGTTGTGCACCAAACAATTACATCCAGATACATTTGAAACATGGATATATAATAAGGTTCGATTAGTATGCCTCATTACTGTGCATATGTGCCTACTTTTGAGTTTAAGAACAGGGCTACTCTGCTACAAGATAAAGATGGCACGGTTGAAGCACTGTGACCTTGCTTGACGTTGAATAATTTTTAGTTTTGACAAAAAAGGAATAATTAGAAGTCTAGAAAGCGAGACAGATCACATGAGTCAAAAGGGGCTTTACCGCTGAAGGCAAGCCGTAGGCCAGCGGAGACGTTGAGCGAGGAATGATGCCGGTGGTGAGGTTGAGCTTCATCACGATGACACTGAACATGATGGCGAGTAAGAAATGACCCACTTCATCTCAGAAAACTGATGCATAGGAGCGAAAACTAAAGTCTGTTATTTTCATCTCAGTTGTTTTGGCACGCACAGTGAGATCATTTTCAAGTGAGGCAACAAATCTGACAGCTATATAACATCAAATGAGCGTTGTTTAGTAACCAGAATGACTGTTGTAAACGCGCCAGTGATGTCCTAGTGCCGAAATAAAGCCTACTCCAGGTTTGCACATAATTTAAAAATGATACGTAGCTCTTAGATGACGAACGTCAAAATCCAATAGCAACTAACATGACCCAGATGAACACAATTAGTAACTAACTAATTTCTCAGCCTGATCATTACCTTTTTGCATGTTTCATTTACAGATGAGGAGGATACTTCGTTGATGCCTGTGACTGAACATCGAATGAAGGTGAAGAAACCAAAGGCTGTATCTTTGAAAAGCTCTTGATCCAGAATGCATCAAGGTTAATGAGGGGCATGACGTCTGCACGAAGAAAATGTTTTCTGGACTGCATTGTCACACAACGCCTAGAGCATGAGTTCTGTAGTGGCCTATACATATGAATTTTTATCACTGTACATCTTGTTTAGGCTCTGTGGTTCTAGATCCTTAACGGAACATCAGACATTGGCTTATAATTTTGGGTTAAATAGCTATGTATCACATTCGTCATATTCTATGCAACGAGTTCATTCAAAACATAGAAAAGAGTAACGAATCAAATGAATCTATAATGGTGAATATCAAATAAAGAAAGAAACTACCTTTCAAAAGAGCAGTAACCTTCTGTACACCTCCTACCTCCATAATAACAGTTCTGAAGCACTGAGCGAGTAACAATTCTGAAGCACTCCAAAACAATCAACACTTCAGAAATTAATCCCAGGTTTGTGGATTGCTCTGAGAGATTGGTAGAGGATTCTAGACAGCTGCTGCTTACTAATACAGAAAAACAAGTAAGATCTCGATTCGGGCTGAATCATTGCAATTGTCAAACCTAATAAACCACTGAAAATACAACAGTTTTGGCATATAGTAACAATTGTAAATTGTTTTATCTGGTATGCAGAAAATACAACAGTTTTGGCATATAAAAGTTATGGTGCTTTGAATTCTAGTGCTAGATTGAAGATATCTTTGTACTCACCGCATCTATGTACTCAACTCCACACATAACATAGCAATATTTGGCATGAAAGCCCAGGATACTAGGCCTCTGTAAATAGCATCTAGTTCATCGGGGTGGAACAAAGCTAGATACAGGCACCAAAATTGTTTAGTCTACTACAGTTTCAGTCCACCAAGTTGTTAGTTTTGGTCACACCAAAAACTGAATCACATTTTAATATTCTGCGCTAAGTTAGGAGTTGATGAAAATGTCAATTAAGACAGTACAAATACCTCATGCCTATTTGTATGTCATGATGATTAACTGCAACCTGCCATTTCTAAGAGCTTCTGAACTTGTGTACATGAGGGATTTATCTTCTGAACTTGCCATTTCTAAGAGAGCTTAAAGAGTGGTGTTTCATTCCTGGTAAAATGTGTCCACGACCTGGCTCTTAAAGTGGTCTAGCACTAGTATGAATATGCATTCTACAGTATCTATCTTGTCATTTGGCACATGAAAGACACACAGGTAGCACGCCATGAAAGCTAACTCAGCTCTCTAATCCTCATCCACGACAGAGCATACCGCCTCCACATTTCGAGGAGGGGAAGGAGGAGTATGAGGAGGAGTAGCATACCTGGTCGAGCGCTGGAGGCTGCTTCTCGTAGTTGACGTCGGTGACGGAGACGACGAACTGGTCCAGCAGCATCCCCGTCCCCAGCAGCTGATTCCTGTTAGGGCAATATGCTTGTTGTATTACCAGGGGGCCAAAGGCCACAATATATAGTACATGTACATGTGCAAATATGCAGGAAGCCCCTAACATATGGAAAAACTACAATACAGATATATACATCTAACACCCCCCTCAAACTCATGGTGGATCCACAACACTGAGTTTGGAGAGTAAGAAATCATGCTGCGCTCGAGTCTGTGCCTTCGTAAAGAAATCCGCCAACTGCAAATCTGAAGGCACATAATGAACCGCAACAACCTCATCCTGCACCTGAGCACGTGTATAAAAAGCATCAACACCAATATGCTTGGTCAGCTCATGCTTGACCGGATCACGTGCAATACTGATAGCACCTGTACTGTCAGACAAAAGTGGAGTGGGTGTCGTAACAGAGACCCCAAAATCTGCAAGCAACCACCGTAACCAGGTCACCTCAGCAATCAACAAAGCCATAGCCCGCAACTCAGCCTCAACACTCGAACGGGAAACTGCTACCTGTTTCTTCGTCTTCCAAGCAACAAGCGAACCACCAAGAAACACACAGTAAGCAGAAAGTGAACGACGATCCGTAGGATCACTCGCCCACGTAGCATCCGAGTAGCACTGGAGCTGGAGAGAGCTGGAACGGGGAAAGAAAAGGCGACGAGTGATCGTGCCACGAAGATAACGAAGAACACGGAGGAGATGACTGTAGTGAACAGTGGTAGGAGCTGAGACAAACTGACTCAGAATATGAACAGGATAAGAAATATCAGGACGAGTGACAGCAAGATAAACAAGACTCCCAACAAGATGGCGATAACGAGTGGGATCAGGAAGAGGATCACCATCAGTAGGACGAAGCTTAACATTAAGCTCCATAGGAGTATCAACCGTGCGCTCATCCCCAAGAGCAGCACGAGCAAGAAGATCCTGAATGTACTTTTCCTGCAGATAGCAAGCCATCAGAAGTGGAGGAAACCCAAGCCAAGAAGCATGTTGGTGGAGGAATGTAGTGCGGCGCAACACCAGTGAAACCGGCGCCAACGCGGAACCTGCACAACACAATCAAAGTACTTTGCCCCAACGTAACAGTGAGGTTGTCAATCTCACCGGCTTGCTGAAAACAAAGGATTAAGCGTATCGAGTGGAAGATGGTGTTTGTTTGCAAAGAACAGTAAAAAGAGATTGCAGTAGAATGTATTCAGATGTAAAAGAATGGACCGGGGTCCACAGTTCACTAGAGGTGTCTCTCCAATAAGATAACTAACATGCTGGGTGAACAAATTACAGGCGGGCAATTGACAAATAAAGATTCAATACATATCAACGATGATTACTATGTGATTTAATCAGGGCATTACGACAAAGTACATAGACCGCTATCCAGCATGCATCTATGCCTAAATAATCCACCTTCAGGTTATCATCCGAACCCCTTCCGGTATTAAGTTGTAAACAACAGATAATTGCATTAAGTATGGTGCCTAATGTAATCAACACAAATATCCTTAGACAAAGCATCAATGTTTTATCCCTAGTAGCAACAGCACATCCACAACCTTAGAACTTTCTGTCACTGTCCCAGATTCAATGGAGGCATGAACCCACTATCGAGCATAATTACCCCCTCTTGGAGTTACAAGTATCAACTTGGCCAGAGCCTCTACTAGCAACGGAGAGCATGCAAGAACATAAACAACACATATATGATAGATTGATAATCAACTTAACATAATATTCTATATTCATCGGATCCCGCCAAACACAACATGTAGCATTACAAATAGATGATCTTGATCATGTTAGGCAGCTCACAAGATCTAAACAATGATAGCACAAGCGGAGAAGACAACCATCTAGCTACTGCTATGGACCCATAGTCCAAGGATGAACTACTCACGCATCAATCCGGAGGCGGGCATGATGATGTAGAGCCCCTCCGGTGATGATTCCCCTCTCCGGCAGGGTGCCGGAGGTGATCTCCTGAATCCCCCGAGATGGGATTCGCGACGGCGGTGTCTCTGGAAGGTTTTCCGTATCGTGGCTCTCGGTACAGGGGGTTTCGCGACGAAGGCTATTTGTAGGCGGAAGGGTAGGTCAGGGGGCGTCACGAGGCCCACACAACAGCGGCGCGGCCAGGGGCTTGGGCCACGCCGCCCTGTGTCCCCACCTCGTGGCCCCACTTCGTCTCCCTTTCGGTCTTCTGGAAGCTTCGTGTAAAAATAGGCCCCTGGGCGTTGATTTCGTCCAATTCCGAGAATATTTCCTTACTAGGATTTCCAAAAACAGCAGAAAACAGCAACTGGCACTTCGGCATCTTGTTAATAGGTTAGTGCCGGAAAATGTATAATAATGTTGTAAAGTGTGTATAAAACATTCAAGTATTGTAATAAAAGTAGCATGGAACATAAGAAATTATAGATACGTTTGCGACGTATCAAGCATCCCCAAGCTTAGTTCCTACTCGTCCTCGAGTAGGTAAACGATAACACAAATAATTTCTGAAGTGACATGCTACCAACATAATCTTGATCAACATTATTGTAAAACATATGAGATGAATGGAGTGATCTGAACAAAAGATTGCTAACAAAGATAATGACTAAGCAAATGAATCATATAGCAAAACTTTTCATGAATAGTACTTTCAAGACAAGTATCAACAAGACTTGCATAAGAGCTAACTCATAAGCAATAAATTCTAAGTAGAATGAATTGAAGCAACACAAAGGATGATTAAGTTTCAGCGATTGCTTTCAACTTGTAACATGTATATCTCATGGATATTTGTCAACATAGAGTAATATAACAGGTGCAATAAGTAAACATGTAAGAATCAATGCACACAGTTAACACAAGTGTTTGCTTCTAAGATAGAAAGAAGTGGGTAAACTGACTCAACAATAAAGTAAAAGAATGGCCCTTCGCAGAGGGAAGCATGGATTACTATTTTTGTGCTAGAGCTTTTGTTTTGAAAACATAGAAACAATTTTGTCAACGGTAGTAATAATTCATATGTGCTATGCATAATACTTCCTACAAGTTGCATGTCTCATGCATAGAGTACTAATAGTGCTCGCACCTTGTCCTACTTAGCTCGGAAGACACGGATTATCATCGCATAACATATGTTTCAACCAAGTGTCACAAAGGGGTACTGATGCCGCGTAAATGTACACGTCCGTTGGGAACTCCAAGGAAGGTATGATGCGCACAGTGCAAGTTTTCCCTCAGAAAGAAACCAAGGTTTAATCGAACCAGGAGGAGCCAAGAAGCACGTTGAAGGTTGATGGTGGCGAAATGTAGTGCGGCGCAACACCAGGGATTCCGGCGCCAACGTGGAACCTGCACAACACAACCAAAGTACTTTGCCCCAACGAAACAGTGAGGTTGTCAATCTCACCGGCTTGCTGTAACAAAGGATTAACCGTATTGTGTGGAAGATGATTGTTTGCAAGAAAACAGTAAAACAAGTATTGCAGTAGATTGTATGCGATGTAAAGAATAGGACCGGGGTCCACAGTTCACTAGAGGTGTCTCTCCCATAAGATAAAAGCATGTTGGGTGAACAAATTACAGTCGGGCAATTGACAAATAGAAAAGGGCATAACAATGCATATACATGATATGATAAATATAGTGAGATTTAATTGGGCATTACGACAAAGTACATAGACCGCCATCCAACTGCATCTATGCCTAAAAAGTCCACCTTCAGGTTATCATCCGAACCCCATTCAATATTAAGTTGCAAAGCAACAGACAATTGCATTAAGTATGGTGCGTAATGTAATCGACAACTACATCCTTAGACATAGAATCAATGTTTTATCCCTAGTGGCAACAGCACATCCACAACCTTAGAACCTTCTGTCACGATCCCAGATTTAATGGAGGCATGAACCCACTATCGAGCATAAATACTCCCTCTTGGAGTTAAGAGCAAAAACTTGGCCAGAGCCTCTACTAATAACGGAGAGCATGCAAGATCATAAACAACACATGAACAATAGATTGATAATCACCATAACATAGCATTCTCTATCCATCGGATCCCGACAAACACAACATATAGAATTACAGATAGATGATCTTGATCATGTTAGGCAGCTCACAAGATCCAACAATGAAGCACAATTAGGAGAAGACGACCATCTAGCTACTGCTATGGACCCATAGTCCAGGGGTGAACTACTCACTCATCACTCCGGAGGCGATCATGGCGATGAAGAGTCCTCCGGGAGATGAATCCCCTCTCCGGCAGGGTGCCGGAGGCGATCTCCTGAATCCCCGAGATGGGATTCGCGGCGGCGCGTCTCTGAAGGTTTTCCGTATCGTGGCTCTCGATACTGGGGTTTCGCGGAGGCTTTAAGTAGGCGGAAGGGCAATGTGGGGGGCCACACGAGGGCCCCACACCACAGGTCGGCGCGGCCAGGGCCTGGCGCGCCGCCCTATGGTGGCGGCGCCTCGTGGCCCCACTTCGCCTCCTCTTCGGTCTTCTGGAAGCTTCGTGCAAAAATAGGACCCTGGGCGTTGATTTCGTCCAATTCGAGAATATTTCGTTACTAGGATTTCTGAAAGCAAAAACAGCAGCAACTGGCTCTTCGACATCTTGTTAATAGGTTAGTTCCAGAAAATGCATAAATACGACATATAATGTGCATAAAACATGTAGGTATCATCAATAAAGTAGCATGGAACATAAGAAATTATCGATACGTTGGAGACGTATCAGCATCCCCAAGCTTAGTTCTGCTCGTCCCGAGCAGGTAAAACGATAACAAAGATAATTTCTGAAGTGACATGCCATCATAATCTTGATCATACTATTTGTAAACATATGTAATGAATGCAGCGATCAAAACAATGGTAATGACATGAGTAAACAACTGAATCATAAAGCAAAGACTTTTCATGAATAGTACTTCAAGATAAGCATCAATAAGTCTTGCATAAGAGTTGACTCATAAAGCAATAAATCAAAGTAAAGGTGTTGAAGCAACACAAAGGAAGATTAAGTTTCAGCGGTTGCTTTCAACTTATAACATGTATATCTCATGGATATCGTCAACATAAAGTAATATAACAAGTGCAATATGCAAGTATGTAGGAATCAATGCATAGTTCACACAAGTGTTTGCTTCTTAAGGTGGAGAGAGATAGGTAAACTGACTCAACAATAAAAGTAAAAGAAAGGTCCTTCAAAGAGGAAAGCATCGATTGCTGTATTTGTGCTAGAGCTTTTATTTTGAAAACATGAAACAATTTTGTCAACGGTAGTAATAAAGCATATGAGTTATGTAAATTATATCTTACAAGTTGCAAGCCTCATGCATAGTATACTAATAGTGCCCGCACCTTGTCCTACTTAGCTTGGACTACCGGATCTTCGCAATGCCATGTTTCAACCAAGTGTCACAAAGGGGTACCTCCATGCCGCCTGTACAAAGGTCTAAGGAGAAAGCTCGCATTTTGGATTTCTCGCTTTTGATTATTCTCAACTTAGACATCCATACCGGGACAACATGGACAACAGATAATGGACTCCTCTTTAATGCATAAGCATGTAGCAACAATTATTATTCTCATATGAGATTGAGGATATATGTCCAAAACTGAAACTTCAACCATGATTCATGGCTTTAGTTAGCGGCCCAATGTTCTTCTCTAACAATATGCATGCTCCAACCATTAAGGTGGTAGATCCCTCTTACTTCAGACAAGACGGACATGCATAGCAACTCACATGATATTCAATAAAGAGTAATTGATGGCGTCCCCAGAAGCATGGTTATCGCACAACAAGCAACTTAATAAGAGATAAAGTGCATAAGTACATATTCAATATTACGATAGTTTTTAAGGCTATTTTGTCCCATGAGCTATATATTGCAAAGGTAAATGATGGAATTTTAAAGGTAGCACTCAAGCAATTTACTTTGGAATGGCGGGGAAATACCATGTAGTAGGTAGGTATGGTGGACACAAATGGCATAGTGGTTGGCTCAAGGATTTTGGATGCATGAGAAGTATTCCCTCTCGATACAAGGTTTAGGCTAGCAAGGTTATTTGAAGCAAACTCAAGGATGAACCGGTGCAGCAAAACTCACATAAAAGACATATTGTAAACATTATAAGACTCTACACCGTCTTCCTTGTTGTTCAAAACTCAATACTAGAATTATCTAGACCTTAGAGAGACCAAATATGCAAATCAAATTTTAACAAGCTCTATGTATTTCTTCATTAATGGGTGCAAAGCATATGATGCAAGAGCTTAAACATGAGCACAACAATTGCCAAGTATCACATTATCCAAGACATTTTAGAATTACTACATGTAGCATTTTCCAATTCCAACCATATAACAATTTAACGAAGAAGAAACTTCGCCTTGAACATTATGAGTAAAGCCTAAGGACATATTTGTCCATATGCAACAGCGGAGCGTGTCTCTCTCCCACAAAGTGAATGCTAGGATCCATTTTATTCAAACAAAAACAAAAACAAAAATAAACCGACGCTCCAAGTAAAGAACACAAGATGTGATTGAATAAAAATATAGTTTCAGGGGAGGAACCTGATGATGTTGTCGATGAAGAAGGGGATGCCTTGGGCATCCCCAAGCTTAGACGCTTGAGTCTTCTTAAAATATGCAGGGGTGAACCACGGGGGCATCCCCAAGCTTAGAGCTTTCACTCCTCTTGATCATAGTATATCATACTCCTCTCTTGACCCTTGAAAACTTCCTTCACACCAAACTTCAAGCAAACTCATTAGAGGGTTAGTGCACAATTAATAATTCACATATTCAGAGGTGACACAAACATTCTTTACACTTCTGGACATTGCACAAAGCTACTGGACATTAATGGATCAAAGAAATTCATCCAACATAGCAAAAGAGGCAATGCGAAATAAAAGGCAGAATCTGTCAAAAACAGAACAGTCCGTAAAGACGAATTTTAAAATGGCACCAGACTTGCTCAAATGGAAAAACTCAAAACTAATGAAAGTTGCGTACATATCTGAGGATCACGCTCGTAAATTGGCAGATTTTTTCGAATTTTGTACAGAGACTTGTGCCCAGATTCGTGACAGACAGCAATGCTGTTTCTGCACAGCGATCCCAAATATAACATCAACTTTAACATAGAAACTTTACTTGGCACAAAAACATGATAAGGAGAGGTTGCTACAGTAGTAAACAACTTCCAAGACTCAAATATAAAACAAAATACTGTAGTAAAAACATGGGTTGTCTCCCATAAACGCTTTTCTTTAACGCCTTTCAGCTAGGCGCAGAAAGTGCAAATCAAGTATTATCAAGAGATGAGGCATCAACATTACCTTGGGTGTTGGGAGTTTTCTCAACAATGCATGTTATCTCGTCTATGTAAGTTTCAGAGGCTCCTTTTTCATTATTCTTAGGCTTGCTATTCTCATCAAACAAATTTTCAGGAACAAGCCAACCATAGTTATTTTCTAGAGCTTCATGCATTCCTAGGAGTTTACAAGGTATTGTTGTCTTAACCTCCCCACCATCATTAATATCATTAGTGTACTTTACTCTCTCCATGTCCATCTTTTCAAGGAGACTAACAAAATTAGTATGAGAACCTAGCATATTAAATTTAGCAAAAACCTTTCTAGCCTCTCTTGCTAGACCACCAAATTCTCTAAGAAGAGTTTCTAAAACAAAATCTTTCTTTTCCCCTTCTTCCATATCACCAAGTGTAAGAAACATGTGTTGGATTATAGGATTGAGATTAACAAATTTAGTTTCCAACATGCGAACTAAAGCAGCAGCAGCAATTTCATAGGTAGGTGCAAGTTCTACCAAGTGTCTATCTTCAAAATCTTCAGTAATACTAACATGATTGAAAAATTCTTCTATATTATTTCTCCCAACTATGGACCCACGTCCTACCGGTATGTCTTTTGTGGTAAAATTAAAAGGAAACATGATGAATCAAGTAAAGTAAATGCAAGTAACTAATTTTTTTTGTGTTTTTGATATAGAGAGCAAGACAGTAAATAAAGTAAAACTAGCAACTAATTTTTTTGTGTTTTGTTTAGGTGCAGCAAACAAAGTAGTAAATAAAATAAAGCAAGACAAAAACAAAGTAAAGAGATTGAGAAGTGGAGACTCCCCTTGCAGCGTGTCTTGATCTCCCCGGCAACGGCGCCAGAAAAAGGCTTGATGCGCGTAAATGTACACGTCCGTTGGGAACCCCAAGAGGAAGGTATGATGCGCACAGTGGCAAGTTTTCCCTCAGAAAGAAACCAAGGTTTAATCGAACCAGGAGGAGCCAAGAAGCACGTTGAAGGTTGATGGTGGCGAAATGTAGTGCGGCGCAACACCAGGGATTCCGGCGCCAACGTGGAACCTGCACAACACAACCAAAGTACTTTGCCCCAACGAAACAGTGAGGTTGTCAATCTCACCGGCTTGCTGTAACAAAGGATTAACCGTATTGTGTGGAAGATGATTGTTTGCAAGAAAACAGTAAAACAAGTATTGCAGTAGATTGTATACGATGTAAAGAATAGGACCGGGGTCCACAGTTCACTAGAGGTGTCTCTCCCATAAGATAAAAGCATGTTGGGTGAACAAATTACAGTCGGGCAATTGACAAATAGAGAAGGGCATAACAATGCATATACATGATATGATAAATATAGTGAGATTTAATTGGGCATTACGACAAAGTACATAGACCGCCATCCAACTGCATCTATGCCTAAAAAGTCCACCTTCAGGTTATCATCCGAACCCCATTCAGTATTAAGTTGCAAAGCAACAGACAATTGCATTAAGTATGGTGCGTAATGTAATCGACAACTACATCCTTAGACATAGAATCAATGTTTTATCCCTAGTGGCAACAGCACATCCACAACCTTAGAACCTTCTGTCACGATCCCAGATTTAATGGAGGCATGAACCCACTATCGAGCATAAATACCCCCTCTTGGAGTTAAGAGCAAAAACTTGGCCAGAGCCTCTACTAATAGAGGAGAGCATGCAAGATCATAAACAACACATGAACAATAGATTGATAATCACCATAACATAGCATTCTCTATCCATCGGATCCCGACAAACACAACATATAGAATTACAGATAGATGATCTTGATCATGTTAGGCAGCTCACAAGATCCAACAATGAAGCACAATTAGGAGAAGACGACCATCTAGCTACTGCTATGGACCCATAGTCCAGGGGTGAACTACTCACTCATCACTCCGGAGGCGATCATGGCGATGAAGAGTCCTCCGGAGATGAATCCCCTCTCCGGCAGGGTGCCGGAGGCGATCTCCTGAATCCCCGAGATGGGATTGGCGGCGGCGTCTCTGGAAGGTTTTCCGTATCGTGGCTCTCGGTACTGGGGTTTTCGCGACGGAGGCTTTAAGTAGGCGGAAGGGCAACGTGGGGGGCCACACGAGGGCCCCACACCACAGGTCGGCGCGGCCAGGGCCAGGGCCGCGCCGCCCTATGGTGGCGGCGCCTCGTGGCCCCACTTCGACTCCTCTTCGGTCTTCTGGAAGCTTCGTGCAAAAATAGGACCCTGGCGTTGATTTCGTCCAATTCCGAGAATATTTCGTTACTAGGATTTCTGAAACCAAAAACAGCAGAAAACAGCTGGCTCTTCGGCATCTTGTTAATAGGTTAGTTCTAGAAAATGCATAAATACGACATATAATGTGCATAAAACATGTAGGTATCATCAATAAAGTAGCATGGAACATAAGAAATTATCGATACGTTGGAGACGTATCAGGTACCTCTATGCCGCCTGTACAAGTGTCTAAGGAGAAAGCACGCATTGGATTTCTCGCTTTTGATTATTCTCAACTTAGACATCCATACCGGGACAACATAGAAAACATATAATGGACTCCTCTTTTAATGCTTAAGTATTCAACAACAGTTAATATTCTCATAAGAGATTTGAGGTTGTATGTCCAAAACTGAAACTTCCACCATGATACATGGCTTTAGTTAGCGGCCCAATGTTCTTCTCTAACATATGCATACTAAAATCATTTGATCATGAAATCACACTTACTTCAGACAAGACGAACATGCATAGCATCTCACATGATATCCAACAAAGGTAAAGTTGATGGCGTCCCCAGAAACATAGTGATACGCGTAGATGCACACGTCCGTTGGGAACCCCAAGTGGAAGGTATGATGCGTATAGAAGCAAGTTTCCCTCAGTATGAAACCAAGGTTTAATCGAACCAGTAGGAGCCAAGAAGCACGTTGAAGGTTGATGGTGGCGAAATGTGATGCGGCGCAACAACAGGGATTCCGGCGCCAACGTGGAATCTGCACAACAAAACCAAAGTACTTTGCCCCAACAAAACAGTGAGGTTGTCAATCTCACCGGCTTGCTGTAACAAAGGATTAAACGTATCGAGTGGAAGATGTTTGCAAAGAAAACAGTAAAATACAATTGCATAGATTGTATGCTATGTAAAGAATAGGACCGGGGTCCACAGTTCACTAGAGGTGTCTCTCCCATAAGATAAAAGCATGTTGGGTGAACAAATTACGGTCGGGCAATTGACAAATAGAGAAGGGCATAACAATGCATATACATGATATGATAAATATAGTGAGATTTAATTGGGCATTACGACAAAGTACATAGACCGCCATCCAACGCATCTATGCCTAAAAAGTCCACCTTCAGGTTATCATCCGAACCCCATTCAGTATTAAGTTGCTAAGCAACAGACAATTGCATTAAGTATGGTGCGTAATGTAATCGACAACTACATCCTTAGACATAGAATCAATGTTTTATCCCTAGTGGCAACAGCACATCACAACCTTAGAACTTTCTGTCACTGTCCCAGGTGTCAATGAAGGCATGAACCCACTATCGAGCATAAATACTCCCTCTTGGAGTTAAGAGTACAAACTTGGCCAGAGCCTCTACTAATAACGGAGAGCATGCAATATCATAAACAACACATAAACAATAGATTGATAATCACCATAACATAGTATTCTCTATCCATCGGATCCCGACAAACACAACATATAGTATTACAGATAGATGATCTTGATCATGTTAGGCAGCTCACAAGATCCAACAATGAAGCACAACAAGGAGAAGACGACCATCTAGCTACTGCTATGGACCCATGGTCCAGGGGTGAACTACTCACTCATCACTCCGGAGGCGATCATGGCGATGAAGAGTCCTCGGGAGATGAATCCCCTCTCAGGGTGCCGGAGGCGATCTCTGAATCCCCGAGATGGGATTCGCGGCGGCGTCTCTGGAAGGTTTTCCGTATCGTGGCTCTCGGTACTGGGGTTTTCGCGACGGAGGCTATTTGTAGGCGGAAGGGTAGGTCGGGGCTCAAGAGGGGCCCGGGGACAGGGTGGCGCGGCCGGGGCCAGGGCCGCGCCGCCTGTGGTCTGGCCACCTCGTGGCCCCACTTCGTTATCTCTTCGGTCTTAAGGCTCCGTGCAAAAATAGGACCGGCGAAGATTTCGTCCAATTCCGAGAATATTTCCTTACTAGGATTTCTGAAACCAAAAACAGCAGAAAACAGCAACTGGCTCTTCGGCATCTTGTTAATAGGTTAGTTCCAGAAAATGCACAAATATGACATAAAATGTGCATAAAACATGTAGGTATCATCAATAAAGTAGCATGGAACATAAGAAATTATCGATACGTTGGAGACGTATCAGCATCCCCAAGCTTAGTTCTGCTCGTCCCGAGCAGGTAAAACGATAACAAAGATAATTTCTGACATGCCATCATAATCTTGATCATACTATTTGTAAACATATGTAATGAATGCAGCGATCAAAACAATGGTAATGACATGTGTAAACAAGTGAATCATATAGCAAAGACTTTTCATGAATAGTACTTCAAGACAAGCATCAATAAGTCTTGCATAAGAGTTAACTCATAAAGCAATAAATCAAAGTAAAGGTATTGAAGCAACACAAAGGAAGATGAAGTTTCAGCGGTTGCTTTCAACTTATAACATGTATATCTCATGGATATTGTCAACATAAAGTAATATAACAAGTGCAATATGCAAGTATGTAGGAATCAATGCACAGTTCACACAAGTGTTTGCTTCTTAAGGTGGAAGGAGATAGGTAAACTGACTCAACAATAAAAGTAAAAGAAAGGTCCTTCAAAGAGGAAAGCATCGATTGCTATATTTGTGCTAGAGCTTTTATTTTGAAAACATGAAACAATTTTGTCAACGGTAGTAATAAAGCATATGAGTTATGTAAATTATATCTTACAAGTTGCAAGCCTCATGCATAGTATACTAATAGTGTCCGCACCTCGTCCTACTTAGCTTGGACTACCGGATCTTTGCATGCCATGTTTCAACCAAGTGTCACAAAGGGGTACCTCCATGCCGTACAAAGGTCTAAGGAGAATGCTCGCATTTTGGATTTCTCGCTTTTGATTATTCTCAACTTAGACATCCATACCGGGACAACATGGACAACAGATAATGGACTCCTCTTAAATGCATAAGCATGTAGCAATGATTATTATTCTCATATGAGATTGAGGATATATGTCCAAAACTGAAACTTCAACCATGATTCATGGCTTTAGTTAGCGGCCCAATGTTCTTCTCTAACAATTTTGCATGCTCCAACCACTAAAATGATAGATCCTTCAGACAAGACGGACATGCATAGCAACTCACATGATATTCAACAATAGTTGATGGCGTTCCCCAGAAGCATGGTTATCGCACAACAAGCAACTTAATAAAAGATAAAGTGCATAAGTACATATTCAATACTACGATAGTTTTTAAGGCTATTTTGTCCCATGAGCTATATATTGCAAAGGTGAATGATGGAATTTTAAAGGTAGCACTCAAGCAATTTACTTTGGAATGGCGGAGAAATACCATGTAGTAGGTAGGTATGGTGGACACAAATGGCATAGTAGTTGGCTCAAGGATTTTGGATCTAAAGGTATAATTGATGCACCCCCATGGGGCACCTTGGTAAATCAGATTTGATTAGCCATTGATTTTACCTTCAACCAATCTAAGCCGTCTGTTTTTTTACCGTGGTGATATAAAGAGAAATCCCACGGAGGAAACCCTAGCCGCCGGCCGCCTATCCCCTCGCGTGCCCATCCTCCCCAATCGCCTCGCGTTCGACCCTCCCCAATCCCCCTCTGTCTCCTCCCTCCCATCACGCCCCCTCCCCTCCCATGGCGCCCCTCCCTCCCCACTCGTTCTTCTCCTCTCTCCCACCTTCTACCGCACCACGCTGCTCGTCCAAGCCTGCTGGAGGAATATAAGCTAGGGTTTCTGGTGACCTGGATGCTGAGGAAGTGGAGCACGACATGGAGCAGCACCCAGTGCGGGAAACCGTCACAGTGGTAGTTGAAGATGGCCAACTGGTGGCAGAGATGGTCGCCTTGCAGACCCGGCGACGGGGCGCGGTTGGGCCTGCAGCGGCAAAGGACTGCCACGTCCAATCTCATATGGAACACAGGTGCTCAAGATCTTCTCTCCTAATCCCCTCTCTGTATTTCTAATCCCCCCAAATCATGTATGCTAGTGCAGATCTATGTATATATGCATACACCACAATTTTTTTTAGTTTTTCGTACAGATTTCCAATGAGATGTCAGCTTCATGCCTAATTAATTAAATTTGATTAGTGATGAACTTGTAAGAGAGTTGATAATTTCTATCCATCTTATTTACAGCTATACATTTCTAAGTTTTCTTGCAATGTAATATTCTGTATCTATTCTAAGCTACAACATGCTGCCTTTTTTATGTGCAACTCGTCCTGGTTTCCTTCAATGATGATTAATTATGCTGTAGCGGCAGCAGCTTCTCTCGTGCGTGTTGTGCTGATCAAGAGCAAGCCCAAAAAGAACACCTAATACATGTGAGAACAGATAGTGGATACAAAGGTAGCCCATGTGTCCCAATCCAGGTAATGGATGCACAACTGGTTCAATCCAGTTCCCCTTCATTTTCATTTGATCTTGCGCATAAAACAAGTTCGATGAAATGAAATGGCTACAGAAAAGCAATTTTGCATATTGCAAGAATTGTTGCAGATGATGGAAGGTGAGATCGACTTAGGAAGGAAATGATAAATTATTGATGCATCTCCTTTTTTCAGGCTTGCTCCGCCCTTGCCTCATGTGGTTGTCTTGATGGAAGAGTAGTACATCCTGCAGCTTGCACCACCACTTCGTGCCGTGCCCTCGCCAGGAGGAGCAGCTGGTAGCCCGTGTCCATCCCAGCCTGCACGAGGCCGCCTATATAGCCTGCCTCTCTTCTTGGTGCGCGGTGGCTGGTAGGTCAGACTTTTTTTACTTTGCTGCCTGCGATTGCTGGCCCGCGGCTCGCCTATGTTGTGTGGGCTGAAATGAACACCACTAGATTCAATGTTGATTGAGGTGAGCTTCGGATTGCTAGGTCCTTCTTGGTTATTGCTGTCAAATTGTTCAAGTTATTCAACTTTTTCTTTTTCATACACCTCAGTACTCCGGGGAAATGGAGCTGTTGACAAAAAAGATTATGATCTGTACTATTTGCTAGGGATGAAATTATTTGTGTTGTGTCCGTGTATGGTGACGTGTGATCAGGCTGGCACGGCCCTTTAAGTTGGATTTACTGTTTTGTAGAATACATGTATGTATGATGAGAGCGGTTTACTCCTGCAGCTTATAGCATCTATTTGCAAAAATAAATAAATAGATCCTTACCATTTTCATGAATCTGTTCTGAGTAATCATGTTGTGCTTACACATACGCATAGCTATTGCGGATACCTAAATGATGTTGCATAAGGAAGATTAAGGAAGTAGGAAAATTAGCCTACGAGAGAATAGTTGTTCGTTAGCTGGTTAGTTTGGTCAGCTTGGGTGCAGGAAGGCTATGTTTTCATCCCCATCCTTCCCCTTTTCATTTAATGTTCATCAGTTTATTTATTCTTTTTGATTCATCTACTAATTTGGATATATGTTTAGGTCAGGTTTCACTTTTCAGCAAGTTAATCTAGAATTTCATGTCTGCACCATGAAATTTTTATTGCCATTCTTTACTTTCTTTTTAATTAGCTATAATTAGGTAATAGGCCATGAATATGAGGTGCAGATTGCGTATGGAAGAATTATAGAGCACAAAAAAACTAAGGACACTATTATGTTTTGAGGTACAAACATTTGCACGAATTTTCTTTACATTTGATCATTTGTCTCTTTTATTCATTCATATAATGGAAGATTGATTATATGAGATAACTGATACATGAGTATATGCTCAAAACAATGTTCTTGAGGGTTGTCCTATGCATTATATGATTTTCATCTCACTCTCTCCTAATGTGCTCAATGAATATACCCTTCTTCCTGCAGTGGCTTGGGAAGGGGAGTAAGACCGTGGCTTGCGAGGTAAAAGGGTAGAGAAACGTTGTTGTTGAGGCTGCTCCCAGAGCAGAGATCTTCAATGGCGATGTAGGGGAATTCCAGTGCCCACACAAGTTCCTCCATTTGGCGATATTAGACGGTGAGTGTTCTCCACCTATGCTCTATGACACATTAGTTATGCTGGTGGCAGGGGTGAGGACACATATTAACTACGTGAGGCATCTGTGGGTTAGGAAATGAAACTAATGCCATATTAATTATGTGGGGTATCTACTGGTTAGGATATAAAACTGACTCTCCAGCATATAAGTTATGTGAGGCAACTGTTTTTTTTTGCCAATGTGTTGCTATCACTTGGTTCTGCCAACTGCAATAGGCCCTACATTAGGCGTTATAAAGTTAGTTTTATTGAATATTGCTTGGTTGAATCCAAAATTCAGCACTTAAACTTTTTTTCCTAAAAGATGGTATTTGAATTTCTAAGAAAAGCATTGGTTTCTGGAACATAAGGCTCTACGATTTTATTTGGATGTTAAACATTTTAAATGAACTACGATTTCCTTGGAATATATGGCTCTACTAATTGAGAAACTAACTCTTGGAACAGATGATATCAATATTTATGTTACTGGGAGCGAGTGACCAATCGGCAGAATGTTTAGCTCATGGAGCTGTCATCCGATGATGCAGGTGGCATGCGGAAAACCATTGTTTCAGATTATCCATTGTTTCTGTAGTACATGGTGCTGAAGGAGGTCTGTTTTGGAGCATCTCAATTATTTCTCTTCGATTTTTCTGATGCCTAACTTTTGAAATTTTATTTTATGTTACGAATCATATTTCGATTGGTTACTTTGCTAAAGTATACACATTGATGGAATGTTCAATGAGTAACTACCTTGACCAGCTGATCATTTTACGTCTTGTGGTTGTTGTAGGATTGTTTCTCTCCATTTCTGCTGTTATATAACCTTGCTATTTAATCCCATCCACTCTGTGCAGTTGCTGCAAAAACTATGTGTCCTCTGTACATGTCTCTCGGGTGTGTGTCCGTGCGAAGAGCAAGGCTCTAATCCTGTGTTTTTTTTGTTTAGTACCCTGATGCACCCTCAGTTGCGTAGAAATGTGGATTCGTTGAGTGGATCTCCATGAAAGGTGAGGGCATGTAGCAATCAAGAGCTCTCTCACTTGTCAAACTGATGCTAGACAAAGGCATGTTTTTTTGCTTGGGTTCACTAATTTGCTTGGCGACACAATTTTCTCTGTGTGCAGAAAGGCACACATTATTTATTACTTGCTAATATTCTGAAGGTTATCTTTATCGCAGCAGGTTTGCAGATACTCAGATAGGGAATTATGCACACACACGCACACTTGGTAAGTTAAGTCTCATTACATATATCATTTCATATATTTCCTTTTCCGGCCTTTTTTTAGATTCATTTCCACACGCTACGGGGTGTTGCAATATTGGGTGAATGTTACTGGTAGACGCGGCCTGTAGCCATTCCAGTTATTTGCTTTTGTTTTCCTATGTGTACTTCCTTTTACTCACGAGAGTTCTTTATAATTATCATTTAGAGAAGAGTTAATGCTTATAGAAGGATAGAACATAAGTTCCTTGATGGACTATGCTCTCTATTATTTGTTGAAGTGGGATCTGAATGTTAGAGTATATGATGCATTTCTATTGTTTAATTTAACTATCTTTCTTTCTGTCATATGCAATACCATGAATGCTCTGTTTCAGGACTTGAAGAGGAAGTTGTTTGCATTGCAATTCAAATGGATCTTGTTCAGGTTAGTATTTGGATTATCATTATCATTTACCACTGAAAATATTTTTTTATTTCACAAATTCAATCAGCATGTGTACTGAAGATTTTCTCTTTTTGTTCATACGTTCAGAAAAGTACAGCTTAGCCTGCTGAAATGGGGACATTGTCAGTATATGCTTCTAAGTTTTATCATATACTTAAATTGTTCTGGTTTCTCTTTCAAACGATGTAGAGCATCCTATATTCCTGGAAAGTTCTGTATTCATAGGGCGGTCTTTCCACCTTATGTTTTAGCCATAAAATTGAAGTCTAGCGGTGTATGTGAGTGAGTCAGGAAGAAAATTGTCAGTCTGTTGCAAGTCACTCATAGCATGTGCAGGGGGGGGGGGGGAGATGATGTAATACAGGGAAGTTTTTTCATTTGTTATTTTGCGGATATTTGATATGAGTTGATATAGAAGCATGATATTTGATATGGTTTTTTTCCAACTATATACAATGAATTATGAAACCAAATATTCATATGTCAGACTTCCCTGTATTACATTAGCCAAGGAAGTTCACCAATTGTTTATTTCTCATTTATTTCTGCAATTACATTTTATTAATCTTTGATATCTTTATATTGGTAGAAAATGATACCTCATTTAGCAAATCAAAAAACATTTGCAGATCCATGAACACACTCTCCTTGATTTATCACCCTCAAGGTGCGTTCTCCTGCTCCCCCATCACACGTTGCCATTGTGTGTTTTGAGGACGCTGACCTTGCTGCAGCTTTTGAAAAAAACGTTAACAAGAGGGTGATCAGTTCTTATTTAAGGAGATAAAGAGACAAGCAAATAAATATTGTGTTTTTTTTTATCAATTGGCCCAGCTACCAGCATCGTGTTTTGCAGTCTGTTTCAACTCTGTTTAATTTCTATTTGCATTTGTCACCATTCCCTTCACTGATTATATTTTTTACTTCCATTTGTAGGTGGCATGCAGCACATCATCCCAAATAAGGCTCTGTATACATATCTAATATTTTTTGTCCTACAAGAAAATGGGACGTGTAATATCCTGGCTGGGATAGCGAAGTCTTTCAACGATGTGCTGTAGCAGACAAGGGCATATTGCCCCGAAGCTGGATAGAGAAGCACTCCGTCTCTAAAAAAAGCTGCTCAAATTTGTTTAGATATGGAGGTATATAGACATATTTTAGTTCTAGATAGGTTGAGTAGTCTTTTTAAGACTGAGGGTACATGATATTGGTGGAAAATTTCTTATAGTCATTTATTGGCCATCAAGTTCTATAAGTTGATCGGTGACCCTCCAGGTTATATTTTGCCTTTTGTAATAAAAGATGTAAGGATTCTTACCCATCAATGCTTTCCCTTAAAACAAAAAACTTCATCATCTTATCAAAATGGCTTCTATGCACGCAAATGTGTGATATTTGGTGGTGTTCATAGTTAGAACTGAGGGAGAAATGGAATTGAAGCTTTATTGTAATTACACTTAAATTATTACTCATACGAGAATTCTAAAGGAAAGTTTTCCTCAAAATGAGATATCCACTAAATCTACCTCCAAAAAGAAAGATTCATCTGTTTTATATCATAAAATATGTTGTGTTACAATCGACTCACTTATCTGTTTGTTCGCTCCTAATCATTGATTTGTATTAATTCTTAGCATAGCGTTTTACTTTATGAGCCGTTCATAGTGTGAAAGACGGCACAGAGCCCAAAGGCTAAACCCACCATCTACGTCAATTGATTGAGTTGGTTTCTATCTTCTAAAGAAATTTGTAGTGGTGTTAGCTTTCGGCGGTGCAACTAATAGAATTAGATTTTATGTGCGCCAGGCCTCTAAAGACTGAATTGCACTGAACTTATGTAAATGTTACTTTTGTTATTATTACCTTCTATTACTCTAAAAAAAACCATAGAGTTAGTTATTCATATATTTTGCTATTTCCCTCATTATGTATAAGAATTGTTGTTCCGTTCTGATTTCTTGTGTTTAATCCTATTTCATCCTAATAACTTTTTTTTTCGAATCCTATAAAATGTATTCTCATTTACATGTAAATCGTTTCGAATTTTACGGGATCGTGCGCCAAGGCGCACATCAAAATCTAGTGCATGAGAAGTATTCCCTCTCGATACAAGGTTTAGGCTAGCAAGGTTATTTGAAGCAAACTCAAGGATGAACCGGTGCAGCAAAACTCACATAAAAGACATATTGTAAACATTATAAGACTATACACCGTCTTCATTGTTGTTCAAAACTCAATACTAGATATTATCTAGACCTTAGAGAGACCAAATATGCAAATCAAATTTTAGCAAGCTCTATGTATTTCTTCATTAATGGGTGCAAAGTATATGATGCAAGAGCTTAAACATGAGCACAACAATTGCCAAGTATCACATTATCCAAGACATTTTAGAATTACTACATGTAGCATTTTCCAATTCCAACCATATAACAATTTAACGAAGAAGAAACTTCATCTTGAACATTATGAGTAAAGCCTAAGGACATATTTGTCCATATGCAACAGCGGAGCGTGTCTCTCTCCCACAAAGTGAATGCTAGAATCCATTTTATTCAAACAAAAACAAAAACAAAAACAAACCGACGCTCCAAGTAAAGAACACAAGATGTGATTGAATAAAAATATAGTTTCAGGGGAGGAACCTGATGTTGTTGTCGATGAAGAAGGGGATGCCTTGGGCATCCCCAAGCTTAGACGCTTGAGTCTTATTAAAATATGCAGGGGTGAACCACGGGGCATCCCCAAGCTTAGAACTTTCACTCCTCTTGATCATAGTATATCATTCTCCTCTCTTGACCCTTGAAAACTTCCTTCACACCAAACTTCAAGCAAACTCATTAGAGGGTTAGTGCACAATTAATAATTCTCATATTCAGAGGTGACACAATCATATTTTCACTTCTGGACATTGCATAAAGCTACTGGACATTAATGGATCAAAGAAATGAATCCAACATAGCAAAAGAGGCAATGCGAAATAAAAGGCAGAATCTGTCAAAAACAGAACAGTCCGTAAAGACGAATTTAAAGCTGGCACCAGACTTGCTCAAATGGAAAAACTCAAAACTAATGAAAGTTGCGTACATATCTGAGGATCACGCTCGTAAATTAGCAGATTTTTTCGAATTTTCTACAGAGGACTGTGCCCAGATTCGTGACAGACAGCAATGCTGTTTCTGCGCAGCGATCCCAAATATAACATCAACTTTGACATAGAAACTTTACTTGGCACAAAAACATGATAAGGAGAGGTTGCTACAGTAGTAAACAACTTCCAAGACTCAACAAAACAAAAAATTGCTGTAGTAAAAACATGGGTTGTCTCCCATAAGCGCTTTTCTTTAACGCCTTTCAGCTAGGCGCAGAAAGTGCAAATCAAGTAACATCAAGAGTAGAAGCATCAACATCATAACTTGTTCTAATAATAGAATCAAAAGGCAACTTCATTCTCTTTCTAGGGAAGTGTTCCATACCTTTCTTGAGAGGAAATTGATATTTAATATTACCTTCCCTCATATCAATAACAGCACCAACGGTTCGAAGAAAAGGTCTTCCCAACACAATAGGACAAGATGCATTGCATTCGATATCCAAAACAACAAAATCAACGGGGACAAGGTTATTGTTAACCGTAATGTGCACATTATCAATCCTCCCCAAAGGTTTCTTTTTAACATTATCGGCAAGATTAACATCCAAATAACAATTCTTCAATGGTGGCAAGTCAAGCATATCATAAATCTTTTTAGGCATAACAGAAATACTTGCACCAAGATCACATAAAGCATTACATTCAAAGTCATTGAATTTCATTTTAATGATGGGCTCCCAACCATCTTCTAACTTTCTAGGAATAGAAGTTTCAAGTTTTAGTTTCTCTTCTCTAGCTTTTATGAGAGCATTTGTAATATGTTTTGTAAAGGCTAAATTTATAGCACTAGCATTAGGACTTTTAGCAAGTTTTTGTAAGAACTTTATAACTTCAGAGATGTGGAAATCATCAAAATCTAAATCATTATGAGCTACAGCAATGGGATCATTGTTCCCAAAGTTGGAAAAAATTTCAGCAGTTTTATCACAAGCAGTTTCAGCAGTTTTAGCAATTTCAGGCAGTTTTTTTTTTTTTTCACTAGGAGTAGAAACATTGCCAACACCAATTATTTTACCATTGATAGTAGGAGGTGCAGCAACATGTGAAGAATTAGCATTACTAGTGGTGGTAATAGTCCAAACTTTAGCTACATTATTCTCTTTAGCTAGTTTTTCATTTTCTTCTCTATCCCACCTAGCACGCAATTCAGCCATTAATCTTATATTCTCATTAATTCTAACTTGGATGACATTTGCTGTAGTAGTAATCTTATTATCAATATCATTATTAGGCATAACTTTCAATTTTAAAAGATTAACATCGGAGGCAAGTCTATCAACTCTAGAAGCAATAATATCAATTTTATCAAGCTTTTCCTCAACAGATTTGTTAAAAGCAGTTTGTGTACTAATAAATTCTTTAAGCATAGCTTCAAGACCAGAGGGTACACTCCTATTATTGTTGTAAGAATTCCCATAAGAATTACCATAACCATTACCATTAGCAGAAGGATATGGCCTATAGTTATTACCAGAGTTGTTCCTATAAGCATTGTTGTTGAAATTATTATTTTTAATGAAATTCACATCAACATTTTCTTCTTGAGCAACCAATGAAGCTAAAGGAACATTATTTGGATCAATATTAGATCTACCATTCACAAGCATAGACATAATCACATAAATCTTATCACTCAAGGAAGAGGTTTCTTCAACAGAATTTACCTTCTTACCTTGTGGAGCTCTTTCCGTGTGCCATTCAGAGTAATTTATCATCATATCATCAAGAAGTTTTGTAGCCGCCCCCAATGTGATGGACATAAAGGTACCTCCAGCAGCTGAATCCAATAAATTCCGCGAAGAAAAATTTAGTCTGCATAGAAGGTTTGGATGATCATCCAAGTAGTCAGTCCATGGGTTGGGCAATTCTTTACCAAAGTTTTCATTCTCTCCCATGCTTGAGCAACATGTTCAATATCTAATTGCTTAAAATTCATTATGCTACTTCTCAAAGATATAATTTTAGCGGGAGGATAATATCTACCAATAAAAGCATCCTTACATTAAGTCCATGAATCAATACTATTCTTAGGCAAAGATAGCAACCAATCTTTAGCTCTTCCTCTTAATGAGAAAGGAAACACTTTCAATTTAATAATATCACCATCTACATCCTTATACTTTTGCATTTCACAAAGTTCAACAAAATTATTGAGATGGGCAGCAGCATCATCAGAACTAACACCAGAAAATTGATCTCTCATAACCAGGTTCAGTAAAGCAGGTTTAATTTCAAAGAATTCTGCTGTAGTAGCAGGTGGAGCAATAGGTGTGCATAGGAAATCATTATTATTTGCATTTGTGAAGTCACACAACTTAGTATTTTCAGGGGTATTCATTTTAGCAATGGTAAATAAAACAAACTAGATAAAGAAAATGCAAGTAACTAATTTTTTTGTGTTTTCGATATAGAGAGCAAGACAGTAAATAAAGTAAAACTAGCAACTAATTTTTTTGTGTTTTGTTTAGGTGCAGCAAACAAAGTAGTAAATAAAATAAAGCAAGACAAAAACAAAGTAAAGAGATTGAGAAGTGGAGACTCCCCTTGCAGCGTGTCTTGATCTCCCCGGCAACGGCAGAAATTTAGCTTGATACGCGTAGATGCACACGTCCGTTGGGAACCCCAAGTGGAAGGTATGATGCGTATAGAAGCAAGTTTCCCTCAGTATGAAACCAAGGTTTAATCGAACCAGTAGGAGCCAAGAAGCACGTTGAAGGTTGATGGTGGCGAAATGTGATGCGGCGCAACAACGGGATTCCGGCCAACGTGGAATCTGCACAACAAAACCAAAGTACTTTGCCCCAACGAAACAGTGAGGTTGTCAATCTCACCGGCTTGCTGTAACAAAGGATTAAACGTATCGAGTGGAAGATGTTTGCAAAGAAAACAGTAAAACACAATTGCAGTAGATTGTATGCTATGTAAAGAATAGGACCGGGGTCCACAGTTCACTAGAGGTGTCTCTCCCATAAGATAAAAGCATGTTGGGTGAACAAATTACAGTCGGGCAATTGACAAATAGAGAAGGGCATAACAATGCATATACATGATATGATAAATATAATGAGATTTAATTGGGCATTACGACAAAGTACATAGACCGCCATCCAACTGCATCTATGCCTAAAAAGTCCACCTTCAGGTTATCATCCGAACCCCATTCAGTATTAAGTTGCTAAACAGACAATTGCATTAAGTATGGTGCGTAATGTAATCGACAACTACATCCTTAGACATAGAATCAATGTTTTATCCCTAGTGGCAACAGCACATCACAACCTTAGAACTTTCTGTCACTGTCCCAGGTGTCAATGAAGGCATGAACACACTATCGAGCATAAATACTCCCTCTTGGAGTTAAGAGTACAAACTTGGCCAGAGCCTCTACTAATAACGGAGAGCATGCAAGATCATAAACAACACATAAACAATAGATTGATAATCACCATAACATAGTATTCTCTATCCATCGGATCCCGACAAACACAACATATAGTATTACAGATAGATGATCTTGATCATGTTAGGCAGCTCACAAGATCCAACAATGAAGCACAACAAGGAGAAGGCGACCATCTAGCTACTGCTATGGACCCATGGTCCAGGGGTGAACTACTCACTCATCACTCCGGAGGCGATCATGGCGATGAAGAGTCCTCCGGGAGATGAATCCCCTCTCCGGCAGGTGCCGGAGGCGATCTCCTGAATCCCCCGAGATGGGATTCGCGGCGGCGGCGTCTCTGGAAGGTTTTCCGTATCGTGGCTCTCGGTACTGGGGTTTCGCGACGGAGGCTATTTGTAGGCGGAAGGGTAGGTCGGGGGCTCACGAGGGGCCCAGGGGACAGGGTGGCGCGGCCGGGGCACGGGCGCGCCGCCGTGGTCTGGCCACCTCGTGGCCCCACTTCGTTATCTCTTCGGTCTTACGGGCTCCGTGCAAAAATATGACCCCGGGCGAAGATTTCGTCAATTCCGAGAATATTTCCTTACTAGGATTTCTGAAACCAAAAACAGCAGAAAACAGCAATGGCTCTTCGGCATCTTGTTAATAGGTTAGTTCCAGAAAATGCACAAATATGACATAAAGTGTGCATAAAACATGTAGGTATCATCAATAAAGTAGCATGGAACATAAGAAATTATCGATACGTTGGAGACGTATCACATGGTTACCGCTCAACAAGCAACTTATAAGAATTAAGACACATAACTACATATTCATCACCACAATATTTTTTAAGCTATTTGTCCCATGAGCTATATATTGTAAAGGTAAAGGAATGAAATTTTAAAGGTAGCACTCAAGTAATTTACTTTGGAATGGCAGAAAAATACCACATAGTAGGTAGATATGGTGGACACAAATGGCATGGGTTTTGGCTCAAGGTGTTTGGATGCACGAGAAGCATTTCCTCTCGGTACAAGGTTTGGGCTAGCAAGGTTGTTTGAAGCAAACACAAGTATGAACAGGTACAGCAAAACTCACACAAAAACATATTGCAAGCATTATAAGGCTCTACACTGTCTTCCTTGTTGTTCAAACACTTTACCCGAAAATATCTAGACTTAGAGAGACCAATCATGCAAACCAAATTAAACAAGCTCTACGGTAGTTCTTCATTAATAGATTAAACTACATGATGCAAGAGCTTAAACATGATCTAATGAGAGCTCAAACAATTGCCAAATTTACCAAACCATATGCAGCATTTTCCGATTCCAACCAAATAGCAATTTAACGAAGCAATTTCAGCCTTCGTCATGAACATTAAAGCACAATTAAGAACACAAGTGTTCCATAAGAAAAAGCGGAGCGTAATATCTCCAATATAAGAATGGTGGGATCCAACTTTATTCAAAACAAAACAAAAATAAAAACAAACCGACGCTCCAAGTAAAGAACATAAGATGTGATGGAATAAAAATATAGTTTCACTAGAAGTGACCTGATAATGTTGTCGATGAAGATGGGGATGCCTTGGGCATCCCCAAGCTTAGATGCTTGAGTCTTCTTAAAATATGCAGGGATGAACCACCGGGGCATCCCCAAGCTTAGACCTTTCACTCTTCTTGATCATAGTATATCATCCTCTTCTCTTGACCCTTGAAAACCTCCTCCACACAAACTTCATGCAAACTCATAAGAGGGTTAGTGCATAACCAAAAATTCACACATTCAGAGGTGACACAATCATTCTTAACACTTCTGGACATTGCACAAAGCTTCTGAAAGTTAATGGAACAAAGAAACTCATTCAACATAGCAAAAGCGGCAATGCGAAATAAAAGACAGAATCTGTCAAAAACAGAACAGTCCGTAAAGATGAATCTGTCAGGGGCACTTAACTTGCTCAAATGGAAAAACTCAAAACTAATGAAAGTTGCGTACATATATGAGGATCACGCTCGTAAATTTGCAGATTTTTTAGATTTTTTACAGAGACTTCTGCGAGAATTCGTGACAGACAGCAATGCTGTTTCTGCGCAGCGATCCAAATCTATCATCAACTTTAACATGGAAACTTTACTTGGCACAAAAACATGATAAGGAGAGGTTGCTACAGTAGTAAACAACTTCCAAGACTCAACAATACAGTAAATAAAATGAAACATGGGTTATCTCCCAAGAAGTGCTTTTCTTTAACGCCTTTCAGCTAGGCGCAGAAAGTGCAAATCAAGTAACATCAAGAGAAGAAGCATCAACATCATAACTTGTTCTAATAATAGAATCAAAAGGCAACTTCATTCTTTTTCTAGGGAAGTGTTCCATACCTTTCTTGAGAGGAAATTGATATTTAATATTACCTTCCCTCATATCAATAACAGCACCAACGGTTCGAAGAAAAGGTCTTCCCAACACAATAGGACAAGATGCATTGCATTCGATATCCAAGACAACAAAATCAACGGGGACAAGGTTATTGTTAACCGTAATACGAACATTATCAATCCTCCCAAAGGTTTCTTTTTAACATTATCGGCAAGATTAACATCCAAATAACAATTCTTCAATGGTGGCAAGTCAAGCATATCATAAATCTTTTTAGGCATAACAGAAATACTTGCACCAAGATCACATAAAGCATTACACTCAAAATCATTGAATTTCATCTTAATGATGGGTTCCCAACCATCTTCTAACTTCCTAGGGATAGAAGCTTCAAGTCTTAATTTCTCTTCCCTAGCTTTAATGAGAGCATTTGTAATATGTTTTGTAAAGACTAAATTTATAGCACTAGCATTGGGACTTCTAGCAAGTTTTTGTAAGAACTTTATAACTTCAGTAATATGACAATCATCAAAATCTAAACCATTGTGTTCTACAGCAATGGAATCATTGTCACCAATATTTTGAAAAATTTCAGCAGTTTTATCACAAACAGCAGTTTCAGCAGTTTCAGGCAATTTTGTACGCTTTGCACTAGGAGTAGAAACATTGCCAACACCAATTATTTTACCATTGATAGTAGGAGGTGCAGCAACATGTGAAGAATCAACATTACTAGTGGTGGTAATAGTCCATACTTTAGCTACATTATTCTCTTTAGCAAGTTTTTCTTTTTCTTCTCTATCCCACCTAGCATGCAATTCAGCCAACATTCTAATATTATCATTAATTCGAACTTGGATGGAATTTGTTTTAGCAAACCTAGCATCTTTAACTTCCTCAGGCATAACTTTCAATTTTAAAAGATCAACATCAAGAGCAAGACTATCAACCTTAGAAGCAAGAACATCAATTTTACCAAGCTTTTCTTCAACAGTTTTATTGAAAGCAGTTTGTGTACTAATAAATTCTTTAAGCATCACTTCAAGACCAGAGGGTACACTCTTATTATTGTTGTAAGAATTACCATAAGAATTACCATAACCATTACCATTATTAGAAGGATATGGCCTATAGTTGTTGTTACCATAATTATTCCTATAAGCATTGTTGTTGAAATTATTGCTCTTAATGAAATTCACATCAACATTTTCTTCTTGAGCAACCAATGAAGCTAAAGGAACATTATTAGGATCAATATGAGATCTACCATTTGCAAGCATAGACATAATAGCATCAATCTTATCACCCAAAGAAGAGGTTTCTTCAACAGAATTTACCTTCTTACCTTGAGGAGTTCTTTTAGTGTGCCATTCAGAGTAATTGATCATCATATCATCAAGTAATTTAGTCGCGGCGCCCAGGGTGATGGACATAAAAGTACCTCCAGCAGCTGAATCCAATAGGTTCCTCGAGGAAAAATTCAATCCTGCATAAAAGGTTTGGATAATCATCCAAGTAGTCAGTCCATGGGTTGGGCAATTCTTTACCAAAGATTTCATTCTCTCCCATGCTTGAGCAACATGTTCATTATCAAATTGTTTAAAATTCATTATGCTACTTCTCAAAGATATAATCTTAGCAGGAGGATAATATTTACTAATAAAAGCATCTTTACATTTAGTCCATGAATCAATACTATTTTTAGGCAAAGAAAGCAACCAATCTTTAGCTCTTCCTCTTAATGAGAAAGGAAACAATTTCAGTTTTATAATATCACCATGTATATCCTTATACTTTTGCATTTCACAAAGTTCAACAAAATTATTAAGATGGGCAGCAGCATCATCAGTACTAACACCAGAAAATTGCTCTCTCATAACAAGATTCAGTAAAGCAGGTTTAATTTCATAGAATTCTGCTGTAGTAGCAGGTGGAGCAATACGAGTACATATAAAATCATTATTATTTGTGCTAGTGAAATCACACAACTTAGTATTTTCAGGAGTACCCATTATAACAGTAGTAAAGTAAACTAGGCAAATAAAGTAAAGACAAGTAACTAATTTTTTTGTGTTTTGATATAGAACAAGTAAACAAGACAATAAGTAAAGTAACTATTTTTTTGTGTTTTTAATATGAAGCAAACAAGACAGTAAATAAAATAAAGTAAAGCAAGACAAAAACAAAGTAAAGAGATTGGAAGTGGAGACTCCCCTTGCAGCATGTCTTGATCTCCCCAGCAACGGCGCCAGAAAACAGTCTTGATGCGCGTAGATGTACATGTCCGTTGGGAGCCCCAAGAGGAAGGTGTGATGCACACAGCAGCAAGTTTTCCCTCAAGAAACCAAGGTTATCGAACCATAGCCAAGAAGCACGTGAAGGTTGTTGGTGGAGGAATGTAGTGCGGCGCAACACCGGTGAAACCGGCGCCAACGTGGAACCTGCACAACACAATCAAAGTACTTTGCCCCAACGTAACAGTGAGGTTATCAATCTCACCGGCTTGCTGAAAACAAAGGATTAAGCGTATCGAGTGGAAGATGGTGTTTGTTTGCAAAGAACAGTAAAAACAAGATTGCAGTAGAATGTATTCAGATGTAAAAGAATGGACCGGGGTCCACAGTTCACTAGAGGTGTCTCTCCAATAAGATAACTAACATGCTGGGTGAACAAATTACAGGCGGCAATTGACAAATAAAGATTCAATACATATCAACGATGATTACTATGTGATTTAATTAGGGCATTACGACAAAGTACATAGACCGCTATCCAGCATGCATCGATGCCTAAATAATCCACCTTCAGGTTATCATCCGAACCCCTTCCGGTATTAAGTTGTAAACAACAGATAATTGCATTAAGTATGGTGCGTAATGTAATCAACACAAATATCCTTAGACAAAGCATCGATGTTTTATCCCTAGTAGCAACAGCACATCCACAACCTTAGAACTTTCTGTCACTGTCCCAGATTCAATGGAGGCATGAACCCACTATCGAGCATAAATACTCCCTCTTGGAGTTACAAGTATCAACTTGGCCAGAGCCTCTACTAGCAACGGAGAGCATGCAAGAACATAAACAACACATATATGATAGATTGATAATCAACTTAACATAATATTCTATATTCATCGGATCCCGCCAAACACAACATGTAGCATTACAAATAGATGATCTTGATCATGTTAGGCAGCTCACAAGATCTAAATAATGATAGCACAAGCGGAGAAGACAACCATCTAGCTACTGCTATGGACCCATAGTCCAAGGATGAACTACACACGCATCAATCCGGAGGCGGGCATGATGATGTAGAGCCCCTCCGGTGATGATTCCCCTCTCCGGCAGGGTGCGGAGGTGATCTCCTGAATCCCCGAGATGGGATTCACGACGGCGGCGTCTGGTTTTCCGTATCGTGGCTCTCGGTATAGGGGGTTTCGCGACGAAGCCTATTTGTAAGCGGAAGGGTAGGTCAAAGGGCGTCACGAGGGGCCCACACAACAGGCCGGCGCGGCCAGGGCTTGGGTCGCGCCGCCCTGGTGTGTCCCCACCTCGTGGCCCCACTTCGTCTCCCTTTCGGTCTTCTGGAAGCTTCGTGTAAAAATAGGCCCCTGGCGTTGATTTCGTCCAATTCGAGAATATTTCCTTACTAGGATTTCTGAAACCAAAAACAGCGAAAACACAACGCACTTCGGCATCTTGTTAATAGGTTAGTGCCGAAAAATGTATAATAATGCTGTAAAGTGTGTATAAAACATTCAAGTATTGTAATAAAAGTAGCTTGGAACATAAGAAATTATAGATATGTTTGCGACGTATCATCACCAAGAGCAGCACAGGCAAGAAGATCCTGAATATACTTTTCCTGAGAGATAGAAAAGCCATCAGAAGTGGAAGAAACCTCAATGTAAGAAAATAGCGAAGAGGACCAAGGTCAGTCATAAGAAACTAATCTCGAAGACGAGCCTTAACAAAGGCAATATACTCAGGATCCTCACCAGTAATGATCATATCATCAACATAGAGAAGAAGAAGAGTGCGTCCACAAGAAGAAGTGTGAACGAAAAGTGATGGATCATGAAAACTAGGAGAGAAACCAGCAGCAGTCACCACAGAGGCGAAACGCTCAAACCAGGCACGAGGGGCCTGTTTGAGACCATAGAGAGAACGGCGAAGACGACAAACCATCCCATCGGGAACAGAATACCCAGGAGGAGGCTGCATGTAAACCTCCTCACTCAACTCGCCATTAAGAAAAGCGTTCTGAACATCAAGCTGGGACACAGACCAGCGTCGAACAGAAGCAACAACAAGAAGAGTACGCACAGTGGTCATATGAGCCACAGGGGCAAAAGTCTCATCATAGTCACGGCCGTGCTCCTGCTGAAAGCCACGAGCCACAAGATGCGCTTTATAGCGCTCAAGAGATCCATCAGAGCGGGTCTTAATTTTATAGACCCACTTACACGTGATAGGACAAACACCAGAAGGGGGAGAAACAAGATCCCAGGTGCCAGTGCGCTCAAGCGCAGCAATCTCCTCAGCCATGGCAAGCTGCCATTCAGGATGACGCTCGGCATCCCGATAAGAAGTCGGCTCAGAAACGACAGAGAGACCATACTAACTAGGAGAGTAACGGGCTGGAGAACGACGCTGACGAACAAGCCGTGAAGGAGGGAGCTCATCGGCAGAAGATGACTCATCAGAAGAAGAGGAAGAAGGAACAACATCGGAAGGATCCGAAGCTGGAGAACGGGGAGTACTAGGGGAACTAGACAGAGGAGAGGATGGCGCCGAAGGGGGCGTATCAGAAGTAGGAGGAGGGGAGGAGGAACAACAGGGGGTGCATCCGGAAAAAGAAGAAAAGAGATATCATCCACCGGGTAAGTACCCGAGGTGGGGCGAGGATAGAAGGGACGCGTCTCATCAAACGTGACGTCACGAGAGATGCGCATCCGACGACCAACGGGGTCCCAACAGCGATAGCCCTTATGCTCATCACTGTATCCGAGAAAAACACACTCAACAGACTGAGCGGTCAGCTTGGTGCGTTCGCGAGGAGGGAGAAGGACATAGCAAACGCAACCAAATAAACGAAGAGTCGAGTAATCTGGAGAGCGACCAGAAAGACGCTCGAGAGGAATGCCACCTTGAAGGGCAGCAGAAGGCTGAATGTTAATGAGGTAAGTCGACGTAGCGACAGCCTCAGCCCAGAAATGCGGCGGAAGAGAGGAAGCAATCATCATAGCACGGGTAGTCTCAAGAATATGACGATGCTTACGCTCGGCGACACCATTTTGAGCATGGGCGCCGGGACATGAGAACTGAGCAAGGGTGCCCTGCTCAGCAAGAAAACCACGCAGGTGCTGGGAGATATACTCTCCTGCAGAATCAGCACGAAACACACGAATAGGCGTGGAATACTGAGTACAAACCATGGCTGCAAAGCGCTGATAAATAGAGAGCACCTCACTGCGAGAGTGCATAAGAAACAACTAGGTGTACCGCGAAAAATCATCAATAAAAAAATATAGTATCGATGACCCCCTTTCGAAGGAAAGGGAGCCGGACCCCAAACATCCGAATGAACTAAATCAAAAGGTCGTTGAGATACAGACGCACTAGTAGGATAGGGAAGCTGAATCTGTTTGCCTAACCTACAACCCTGACACGAATGCAAAGACACATCTCCTGAGACAGACCCCAGAAGACCACTACTAACTAATGACGATAAACGGGAGCCACAGAGGTGACCCAGCCGATGATGCCACTGCTGAAAAGATCCAGTGACAGAAGCAGCAACCGCAGGAGAACTGGCAAATGAAATGTCAGCAGAAGGAACGTGAAGCCAGTCTAACTCCCAGAGCCCCGGGGACTCAAGGCTGCGAGGGCCAGCTCCAACCAGGGCCTGTGTACGGCGGTCCTGAACAGCACAAGAATCAGCGTCAAGAATGACGCGACAACCAGAATCAGTAAGCTGACTAGCAGAAAACAGGTTCATCTTAAGACTAGGAACATGAGAAACATCAGGAACAGAGAAAGAGGAAGTAGAAAGGGTGCCTCGACTGGAAACAGGAAGAGAGGTACCATCAGCCGTGATAACACGAACATGAGAAACAAGAGAGCGAAGAGCAGAAAGAATAGAAGACGCAGAGGTCATATGAAAAGAAGCTCCAGAATCCAGATACCACGGGGATGACGTACCTGACTGTGTAGAAGGTGGTGGTCACGCGGTGCCAGAAGAGCCAGGCATAGAGCCAGCAGTACCCATCGAGGAAGAGCCTGTACCAGCGAGCAGACCACGAAGATCACGGATAATGTCCTGATCAGATAGCGCAACAGTAGAAGATCCTGAAGAACTAGCCTGACGACGAGTATGCTGCCGCGGACGTAAACTTGGATCCCTCTGCCAGCAAGTAGAGACAGTGTGGGCAGTCCTGCCACAGTAGGTACAGGGAAGTGTTGTCGAACCACGAGGCTGCTGGGGCTGACTCTGGCCCTGGAATGGAGGAGTAGGGTATCGGCGGTGCCGGAGACCGCAACGAAGCTGGCGGCGTAGGAGGTCCACGAGCAGACGGCACAGGAGGGCCACGAGCAGCAAGAACAGAGGGAACCTCAAGAAGACCAGCACCACGAAGACGAGTCTCCTCAGCACGAAGCTCAGCAAGTACCTCAGAGAGCGGAACACGACCACGGGCAAGCAGCTGGGCACGACGCGACTCAAACTCCTTACGGAGCCGCGAGAAGAACTAAAAAACGCGTTGAAACTCCAGATCCGCGCGCACAGTCAGACAGCAGGGACAGGTGGCACACACAACTGTACGGAGAGAATCAAGCTGACGCCAAATAGCAACACTCTGAGTGTAGAACTCATCAATAGTAGAATCACCCTGCTGAAGGGCATGCTCTTGGCGGACCACATATAGGTAAAGAGCATCCCCAGACGGCTGATAGCGCTGACGAAGAAAAGCCCACTGAGCAGCAGTGGTGGGAAGACCCATAAACTCAGCAGCATACTGAGGCAGAACACTGGAGGTGAGAACAGCAGCAACACGAGCATCCTCATCTATCCACTGAGTGTACTCAGTCAGATCCAGCCGGTAAGTCGCAACGGCAGTAGAGTGGTCCTGGACCTTTCGGCCATAATCAGCCAGAGCGTAGAATCAGCACTCGTGGCTGCATCCTTATCCGCTGAGTAGCATCAGGGGCAAGGGCAACGGGGGTCGGTGCAGTAGGCGCCGTAGGAGCAACGGGGCGCGGCGGACAGGAGACCTCACCAGAAAGCACACCCCAAAGACGAGGACCACGCATGTGGACGCGCATGAAGGCAGCGAAATCAGGATAATTCATGCCATCAAAGATCACCGGACAGCGAGGAATCGCAACGTAGCCGAAGAGGAAGACATAGCAGCACCTTTTTTTGCGTTTTTTTGCGCCTTTTTTTTGGTCAACTCAGATCGGAATAGCTACTGATCGAAAACGTCTCGATCGAAACCGTCTGCAGCGCAGGACGACGACGGGAGCCGGGCGTAAGGGATCCGGGCGGAGGAAGGAGCGGAGGACGGCCGGAGGAGCGGTTCCCGGCGGCGGGTCGGCCGGAGGAGCAGTTCCTGGCGGCGGCCGGAGGAGCGATTCCCGACGGCGATTCCCAGCGAAGCGACGAAGCGGCAGTCGGGGCGACGGGCGGACGCGACGAGGAGGCCGGAGGCCGAGGGGAGGAGCGGGGAAGGAGGAAGGAGGAAGCCGCGAGGAGGAGAGACGGCGGTGGTGCGATGGCCGGAACAAGCGGCAATGACGGCCACAGACTAGTATTGGATCAATTTTCGCTCTGATACCATGCTAGGGCAATATGCTTGTTGTATTACCAGGGGGCCAAAGGCCACAATATAGTACATGTACATGTGCAAATATGCAGGAAGCCCCTAACATATGGGAAAACTACAATATAGATATATACATCTAACAATTCCATCAGACGCTCCCGTCGCCAGCAGAAGATACCGTCCTCAAACACCGCAAAACTAGCAGAGCCGCTGCAAATCTGGCCGCCGGAGTGGGAAAAATCACAGCTTGAACTCGGCCGCCGGAGTGGACGATGCGCGAGGAGAAGAGGGAAGCGCCAATGACACGCGCGAGGGGGAGGAATGCGGCCGCGCGGCGATGGTCGGCGGACAGCGAGAGCAGTCGGCGTCGAGGAGAAGAGGGAGGCCTCTGGCCGGCGTTGCCAAAGATGGACGACAGCGAGCGGAAGTGAGCAAGGATAGAGGAGGGACCAAGGACTTGGTCGGAAATCTGTTAGGGGGTTTTCTGCGAAATATGTCGTCTAAATCGTGACGGAGGGAGTACTACTATCCTACTAGCAATTTTGTCCTCGGCCCGATCCAAATACACACGCTCGAGATCCAATCGAGCGAATTTTCTTTCCCTGTTCATGAGCCCCGTTTTCCCCGGCTCCTCTCTTCCCTCACGCTGGAGGTGAACGACGGCGGCGGCTAAACTAGGGTTCCGGCAGGACATGCCGCCGGTGAATTCGCCCCTCTCCCATCCCTGCCTGTCGCCTTCCATCCGCTAAGCTCCCCATCCTCTGCAGAGGCCGCCGCCAACACGTGACTATCGCCTCTCCCTTGCGTAATCTTCCCTCCCCTTTTTATTACGGAAGGAGCATGGAAAGGACTCACGAAGACTCTCTTGCTGGCGTCGATTCTTCCATCGGTGATGATTTACCCAAGGACGCCATCGGTAAGCCGACCCCAATCTTGCGCTTGACGGATTTATTTAGCATAGAAAGATGCAATTTTTGAGCCGGCAGGTTTGGTCGTCGGCAGATGCAGAGTTCCGATTTGTTATTGCGACATGACTGTTCCTTCACAGATTTCATTTTTTAGCACAATAGAATAGATGCAGTTTTTTTTTTGTTTCTTGGCGAGAAGGGCCTAGGCGTGTTCAACTTCCGAGTTGGTTTCCAATTTGCTTGTAATTCCTTTCGTCACAACAGTTCCACTGTCCGAGTCCGAGTAATAGATGTATTGGGTCTTGTTTTGCTATATAAACCAGCCTACAAGCACATAACATGAAGTATATCTCTTACAATGACAGGACCTCATGCAAGTTCCAGTTGGTCGGATCTTCCAACGGATCTTCTCCTCAGCATCCTGAAACGCCTCGAGCTCCGGGAATCCTTTGCTTTTGCTTCCGTCTGCACATCATGGTTCTCGGCCGCTGCCGCTGCTGGCATCCCACTTACTTGCAGACCGTGGCTCATGTCTTGGGCCCACCTCGTTGAGGAACGTGATGCAGAGATCAGCTGCAGCTCGGCCGTGACCTGCCAGTTCCGCCATCTCCTGGACGTCAACAAGTCTTACGATCTTGATTTTCCCAAGGGTTGTTTTGTTGCATGTTGCGGAGCTTCTCATGGATGGCTGGTTCTCGCAAATGAACTCGCCAATCTCGTTCTCTTCAACCCAATTACGATGGAGATGGTCCCTCTGCCCCCAATCACGGATTTCACATTTGTGGACGCAGTATATGATGATCAAGGAAGTATTCGAGGTTATCATATTTTCTACAAAGATAAACTCTATGAAGCAAAAGATGTGGCGACATGGTTCTACCAGAAGGCAGTGTTGTCCTGTACTCCATCCAAAGATGGTAACTACACTGTCATGATCATTCATTATGATAGCAATTGGCTCTCTTTTGCTAGGGCAGGAGAGAGCAAGTGGCATGTGGTTTCAACTTTAGCTATGAGCGAACGTGATCGGTATGCAGACTGTGCATATCACAATGGGAGGTTCTACACTGTGACATACCAGGGAATAGTGGAGAAATATGAGCATGATGGATCGAATGGACCAACAAAGGAGGCAATTATTGCGCATAGAAACTTTTCATGCGTTCTTACTAGGCACTTGGTGTCTACACCATGGGGTGACCTCTTGCAAGTCCGGGCAATTTCTGCAAAGCGTGTGGAAAATGTTAGATTTGACATTGACATAGTTCATCCTGAAGGATGCAAGAAGGTATTGGTGCATGACTTGATGGAGCATGCCATATTTGTTGGACTCAATCACTCGACATGTTTACCTGCAAAGAAGTTCCCTGGTTTAAGACCTCAATGTATCTATTTCTCTGCTCCCTGGATGACACACAAATTTGAATTAATGGGCCGATGTCGTGGCTGGGGAGGTGTAAGGTCCTATGACATAGAAAGAAATTGTTTCAATCATGCTTTTCCCATCGAAGTTATGCCTAAAAGGTGGAGACGGGGCTTGAATATACCTTCGGAGGTATGGATCACACCGAACATATAATTCTTGCGACCAATGTTTCTTCAAAATCTTGTATCTGCAATAAATGTATTGAAATTGTTAAGATTTAGTCTACTGTAGCTTTGCTGAAACTTCTAGGAGAGCCCAGTGCTACTCTCCTAGTTTAGTTTTTTGTGAATCGGGTCGTAACCGATAAGATTTTGGTACGTCGGCTGATTTATCGCCGGCTTGGATATTTTGACCGAATTTTTCTATGATGACCGATATGTTGGACTATTTTTAGTGAAATTTTGCTGAAATTTTGTTTGTAGTTGCTCAAATTTTTCATTTTTATTGATTCAAATGCAAGAACTAAAATAATACTTATGTTCAATGCTCCAATGTTATGCTTACGTAGTATATTATAGAAGATTTAGTGCTGAAAATTAGGATTTACAGAAAAAACAATTAATTTTCATTTTAAGGCCACGGATAAGTGAATTCTTGAATATTGTGTTTAGATATACATTTATCAATGCACGATGTCCGAAATGTTTGTTAACATATGTAAATATGAATACATGAACATAAATGGTTTTTCATTAAGTTATGGGATGCACACTAGAATTTCAGTAATGCAGACTATTTATGACATATACTAATACCGATTTAGTTGTGCCCACTATATACATATCTAATAATAATAATAATAATAGTATCTTATTTACTATTAAATGGGAGTCTGTGCGTATGTTCAAAAAAAAGGGAGTGTGTACCTCATAAAAAATGTTTGATATAAATAATTAGAAACATCCAGACCGTTGGATCGCCCCGTTGGATCGCCCTAAAAATCTCGCCCGCAATATCTAGCCACCCTGTGTGATATGGTACGTTGAGTTTTAATAGTTACCAAAATCGCTCTCAATTATAAAGGTTTGCCAATATTGTCTCTCATAACTACTACTCAGAATTTAGAGCCTATATGAGAATTAACATGATGCCATGCTCCCGCTGCTTCTTTCTGTGTGCATGTTCGGTGCTAGGTAGTCTCTCCGTCCAAAAATGTAAAAATGTAAGGCGTCTAAGTATTGGTCAAAAGTCAAAATCTTACAAACTTTGATCAAATATTTAGAAAAATATATTTACATCTACAATATCAAATTGACATATTAAGAAAATATACTTTAGGGTGAATCTATTGATAATGATTTAGTATTGTAAATATTTATATTTTTTCCGCTTAACCATGCATGGGTTCTCGAACCGACCAGCCAATTTGCCCCATCTCTCCCATCTCTTTTCTCTCATTTTCTCATTTTCTCCAAATGGCCGCCGGCGCCACCGTGCCCTGCTCCCCTCCATGGCCACAACCAGCGCCGCCGCACGGTGCCGCACCCTCCTCCTCCTCTTCCGTTTCCCCGCCGCTGCACGATGCCCGTACGTGAGCGCCCGCAAAACTCTAGCCCCGCCCCTAGGCTTAGTCGCCGACACGGACGCCTCCACACCTCCAGATGCTCCTCCTCGTGAAGCACGGCTTCCTCTTCTTTGCCTGCACCTCCTCCTTGACCTTCCCTAGATCCTGCTCCACTAGAATCCCTGCGCATGGGCTCCTTTTTCTCGGGTTCGAAGGGATTTCTCGAGGCCATATTGTTTTCCCCAAATCACTTTCTTTGGGAGAAGCAAGAACGACCACGAGGTTATACTCTGAGGGCTCCGCCTAGCATGTTGTTGAAGCCGGCAAGCGCAGCAACACCTGCAAATCCCGGTGCATCATCTGCCGCCGCAGGAGGATGGAGGCGGTGGGAAGGAGCGTAGCGGCGGTGGCGGGGGACAGTAGGGTGCTGAGCCCAGGCTGAGCTCCAGAAAGGGCCACCACACCAAGGTGGATCGCAGGGGCAGGATTTTCCTACTCACTTGTGAGCTCGGTCACAAGTCTGACAGCGAGACCGTCCAGTGGGTGCTTCAGTAGGCGGAGCCGGCCATCGTCGCCACCACGAGGACGGGCACCATCCTGGCGTCCGTGCTCTCATACATCTCGCCTTCGCTCCCGTCGCCGACCTCTGTGCTTGTGGGGCCGTTGCCGGTTCCGCAGGCTTCTCGCACGCCGGGTTCATGAACGTGTCCGGCCTGGAGCCGTAGAGCTCCGGCCAGATCCCTGTGAAGCAGCGGCCGGCCGGCGAGTTCCTTGGGGATCTTAGCCGTAAGAAGGTACTAAGATCATTTGTCTTTTTTCTCTCTTAAATTCGATCTTGAAGTAGCTTCTGTCCCTGAGAGCATCTCCACTCGTTTGGAGGTCCCAGGCTGAATTCCGGACGAAATTAGCTCCGGATTGGATCAATTTTTGGCATTGGGGCAACAAACTTTCAGCCATGTGCACCCCACGCCGAGGTGTTCGACCACTGACAGTGGCCCGGCGTGCGTGATTCGCTCCATCCGGAGTCCCCGGGAAGACCCTGGGGAACCGGGGTTGGCGTGGAGAGTCTGGACGAAATAAGCTCAAATCCGGACCAAAACGAGGAATCAGGGGCCTTACTAGGCCGTTTTTCGCCGTCTGGATAAAAAAAAATAGTCGTGGGGCTTCTCGGGGAGACAAGTGGGGATGCTCTGAATACGAGCACTTCGTGTGATGCTACTCTTTCTTTCTGCAGGTTAGTTTGCCGGTCGTGAGATGGTTCATATGTGTTCCTGTGGGATGGTTATTGATTTCACATATCTGAATTTGGTGTTGTCTCCAACTCGGGAAACTGAAAAACGTATCTCACATGAAGCCCATAAGAGCATCTCCAGCCGCGTCCCACAAAGCGTCCCCAAAGCAATCTGGGGCGCGTCGGACCAAAAAACCGTTCCAGCCGTGTCCTCCAAATCCCATTTTTGTCCGGCGCGGTCCGATACGGTGTCCGGCGCCCCGAGCCCGTCCCCGTTCCACAGGGGACGCTCCGGGAACGCCGGACACACCGAAAGCGAGGCGGGCTCCCACATGTCGGCGACTATTTGCATAAACCGTTGGTTCGCGCCTCTTTTCTCGTCGCTCCTTCCTTCCCGCGCCTCCCACCCCACCGCCGCCGCTGGATTTCCCGGCCGTTTGGGCGTCTGATCTCTGCTGAGAGTCGGCACCGTTGTCGCGGCTGGGGCTCCCGCCGGTCGTGCCGCCGCCGCCGCTTCGCCAGCGCGTCCCAGAACGCGCCGTCAAATCCGCCCCACCTCCACGCACAGAAGGTGCTCGACGACTTGCCAGGTAGGCGCGATTGGCCGCTGTTTGTTGCGTCGTCTGCCTCGGCGCAATTTTAACCATTGATTTTGCTTTAGCCATGGACAACGACGATGAGATGCTTGCTGCTGGAGGACGAGCAAGCCTTCGACGACGACCTGCGGGAGCATTTGCTGATCATCGCGTCCCTCCAGGACATGGTTGACGCTGAGGCGGAGAAGAGGAAGAGGCCGCGCCGCGGAGGATCAAGGCCGGGAAGAAGGAAGTCGAAGCCCCGGCAGAGGATGGAGGGGCATGCCATGCTGCACAACGACTACTTCGCCGATGATGCAACACATGCCGACAATTTTCGGCGCCGGTACAGGATGAGCAAGGGGTTGTTCATGAATATCCTCCACGGCGTTCGAGAGTTCGACCCCTACTTCAAGCTCAAGCTCGACGCTGTAGGCGTTGTCGGGTTCTCGTCCATTCAGAAGTGCACCGCCGCCATGAGGATGCTTGCATATGGAGCACCTGCCGATACACATGACGACTACCTTCACATGAGTGAGTCTACTGCCATTGAGTGCATGTACAAGTTTTGCCGAGCTGTGGTGGGAAAGTTTGGCAAATACTATTTGAGAGGGCCAACTGAGGAAGAGACTGCAAGGATCATGGCACAAAATGCTGCCAGAGGATTCCCTGGAATGCTTGGAAGTATCGATTGCATGCACTGGGCATGGAAGAACTGCCCGTTTGCTTGGCAAGGTATATACAAAGGGCGTCATGGATATTGCAGTGTGGTGCTTGAAGCTGTGGCAGATTATGACATGTGGATTTGGCATTCTTTCTTTGGCATGGCGGGATCACACAATGACATCAACGTGTTGCAGCGGTCTCCGGTGTTCAGCAGACTAGTGGAAGGGCATGCTCCACCATGCAACTATGAGATCAATGACCACGAATATACCAAAGGCTATTATCTAGCCGATGGTATATATCCAAAATGGGCCACTTTTGTCAAAACAATCTCGAATCCATCAGGTCTGATGAATTCCCACTTTACTACGCGACAGGAGGCTTGCAGGAAGGATGTCGAGCGGGCATTTGGTGTGCTTCAAGCATAATTTTCCATTGTCCGGTACCCTGGTCTAAGCTGGTCTCACGACCAAATGTGGGAGGTGATGCAGGCTTGTGTGATCATGCGCAACATGATCATCGAGGATGACCGCAAGAATCATGCTAGGTCACATGTTGGTCCCTATGAGTGTGAAGGCCCTCTTGCGGAGGTTGATCATGAGTTGCCTGCAGATTTTGCTGATTTTCTCGCCATGCACGTAGAGATCCGTGACAGCAATGTTCATGATCAACTTCAAGCTGATCTCGTTGAGCATTTGTGGAGGATCAAAGGAAATACCGTGGCACCTTGATGTAGCATCTAGCCCTATTTATTATATTTGTTTACTTGTTTTATTGTTTGTTGTAATTTTATTTGAAAACAATCCTCGATATGCTATATTTGATAATTGGTTCTGTGTTAAAAAGAAGTATTTTAAATGTTTGGGGGTGGCGTTTGGGGGACGCGGCTGGGAACCGACGTCCCCCAAACGCGGCACGAACAAAACACGTCCCCAAACGCTCAATCCGACGCGGTTTGGGGGACGCTTTGGGGAACGTGGCTGGAGATGCTCTAAGGACTTTTAATTAAGCAAACTATGATTGCTTGTTATCATAAAAAGCTTTCCAAAATCTAGCTCGTTACCAAAACTCTATGTGGATAAGCCCCACACAAAACACAACGCACCCGATTCCCTTCCTCCCCTCTCACAAGCGGCACCTCTCCTCCACCAGATCCCCTTCCTCGACTCCCCTCTGTCCTTTGAGCATATCATTGGCTACAAACGGAAGATGCTGAGACCGCCGGCGGGGAACTCCCAAGGGAAGAACCATCATCCGTATCGACTGCGACGACCGGTGGCAACCAGGGCCAATAGACCACGGATATCGAGTGGGAGGCATCATATCCACCCCGCGACCTCCCCGACCCAACATTATGTCGACCTTCTAGGCCTCGCGCTATGACTCCAGGCGATGGCAACTGAGTCGGGATCTATGACGGCAAGTCACTTCATCCTCAAGATGTTACGTGAGCCGCCACCAGGAGCTCGTGATGCGCTGCAAGTTGCACGGTCTTAGAGTATCTCCAGCCGTGTCCCCGAAACCGTCCCCCAAAGCGCGGCAGATTGAGCGTTTGGGGATGTGTTTTGTTCGTGCCGTGTTTGGAGACGTTGCTCCCTAGTCGTGTCCCTCAAACGCCGCCCCAAACATTAAAAATAATTTAAATAGATAGAATAAACGTTGAAGGGCGGGCCTGGTGCAGCGGTAGAGCCTCACCGCCTGTGACCGAGAGGTCCCAGGTTCGAGTCGCGGTCTCCTCACATTGCACTTCGTGAGGGTAAGGCTTGCCACTAACACCTTCCCCAGACCCCGCACAGTGCGGGAGCTCTCAGCACTGGGTACGTCTTTTTTTATAGAATAAAACTCTTTACTAATATTCAAATCGGTTCAACATAAACAAATTACATATAAAACTTCGAAAAAACATAATTAAATTACATATAAATTATTTTAAACTACTTCTTCGATGATGGCCCCGCCTCGTCGTCGTCATCGCGGTGGCGCTTCCTGCTCGTCACCTCTTCCAAAGAGGCGGTGTCGGCCGACGCGTCGGAGTGCTCCACGTCGTCGTCGGTGCTCGCCGGCTGCGCCTTAGCCTTGGCGGCCTTGGCCTTCGCGTCCGCCGCCGCCTCCTCTGACCCTTCTTCCTCCACGTCCTCCTCCACGCCCAGCCATTCCTCCGCGCTGTCAAGTGGCGGCAGGGAATCGTCGCCGCTGCTGGGCGTCCAGGCTTTGTCCCACCAATGGCGCCATCCAGCAGGCTTTCCCTCGCTGGAGGTGTCGGACGGGAGCTCGGAGATGTAGCTCATCGTCGTTGGAGGTGTCGGATGCGGCCGGTGAAGATCGAAAAGCGCCGACGTACGGGTCTTATTGAGCGCGGATGTACGGCGGCGCAGAAGTCGAAGAGAGCGGCGGTTGCTCTTCCGAGGAGTCGCCGCTCCATTCCGGCGGTTGCCGCGTCGTCGACGCGGTTGCCAATGCGACGATTCGGCTTCCCGGCAACTGCACCGTCGCTACGTAGGCGGCGGTTGAGCGTCCGAGCCGCTGACGCGTCGGCCCCGCGCCTCCCCGCCTCTCATTTCGTTGTGTCCGGCGTGCCCGGTACGTCCCCTATGTAGCGGGGACGGGCTCGGGGCACCGGATACCGTATTGGGCCGCGCCGGACAAAAAAAGGCCTTTGGGATGCGCGGTTGGGAACGTCTTTTTGTCCGGCGTGCCCCAAATTGCTTTGGGGACGGTTTGGGGGACGCGACTGGAGATGCTCTTATCAACTTGATTCTGGTGCTAAGGGTCGTGGCCTCTCGCTGCTCAAGATGGCCAATTTTGTGCAATTTTGTTTCACCCCTCTTTCTGCTCTATTTGATTTTTTTATGAAGACCATGACCTTCGGCTCTAAAAAAATTCACAATTGAATAGATCACTGATTGCTGTTTGTTTCCACTCGACGATGACCATGGGTTTCTAAGATTTTTGAGTTGTCTTAGCTCCTTTGAGAACAACTGTGTCGTTGCCTATTCAACGGTACTTCGGAGGAGGGATCCTCTCGAGGGGGAGAAGAAGTAGGGGCCATCGGGCGGAGAGTCGTCGGGATGGTGGTACGCGATTTACCCAGCTTTGGAATACATGCACGATAACAAGGCCTACTGCTGCTTGTCTGCAATTATCTGGGCGCTTTCGCGTTGTTACAATGAGTTGTGGTTGTGCCTCTAGGGCTCCCGAGATCCGGCTTATAAAGGCGCCAGGATCTAAGGTTTACACGGAGAGTCCTAGCCGGAATACAAGTTGCCTAACTACGAAATATTACATTGCCGTGCACGTCAAAGATCTGCCTTTCCTTATACGTCGTACTGAATCCGCCTACCCCTGATGGGCCAGGCCGGATCCGACTTCCAGAGTTGGTCAGTGGATCCGACTCCTCGTTTCTGGGCTGGACTTCATCCATCTTGATCTACAGCAACTAGGCCACCCAATGGGCCATACGTCACCGTCTATGGGCCACCCGGGCTTGCCGGATCTAGCCACCATCGATGGTACACCCATGATGTATACCCACAACAGTAGCCTCGGTGACGAGGGATCACCTCGCCAATGCCTACGTATTGTAGACTTGGGTTTCGGGAGAGAGCGACGATGGAGATTCCGGGAGCGAGATTAGGCACACGACGTACCCAGCTTCGGGTCCCCTCGGTGGAGGATCCCTACGTGCTGCTAGCAATCCAGTATATGATCATATGTATGTTTACAGGGTGCCGCCGTAGCGGAGCTATGTTGTCTATCTGTTGGTCTCCCCCTATCGGGTGCCCTGGCTGACTTTACATATGCAACCAGCCTAGGGTTTTACAAGAGTCCTAGTCGACTATTTCTTCGGGTTGCCTTGTTGGGCCTTCTCCATATTGGGTCGAGCCAAGCTGGGTATACTAATAATGGGTACCGGAAGGGTATACCCATGTCAGTATCCCCCGAGTGTCTAGGGAAGTCGAACACTTGCGTAGAGACTCCAAGCACAATCATCTCCGAAGTCGAAGAAATACAAGGCGAGGTCCATGTCGTAGATCATGTGTAGCGTAGATGATGTCGACGATTCCCGAAATTATTTTTCTGTCGGGTGCGCGGCAGCGCTCCCGATGGGAGTAGCCCCCTAGTCTATGTGTAAGTGCTTGCACTTGGGCATAGACTCAAATTGTACTACTCGATGAAGAACTTGACTATATCTGGGTGCAGCTCCTCTTTTTATCGACTCCTGCCGGAATACTTAATGAAATCCATGCGCTCCCGATGGGAGTAGGCTCCACTCGAGTCGAGTTGAGTCTACAAACCTTTATATATTTACCTGCAAGACAAAAACACGAAAACTCGGGTCGAGTAAACTATTTTGCTATCTTATCTTATTTTGATATACATTTTTCTTCATGAAGCCGAAGCTTTGGGTAAACAACTTTGCTATATTTATTTGAGTCGCAGAATAGGATGAAATCGGATGAAATCTCCAGACTTCATTTCTTTGTTTTTCATATATTTCGAGTGCACGGAAACACTATATTTTTCTCGACTTCTATATTGCACAGGGATATTGGTAAATAGGGCTGGTTCATCCGAAAGCTCGGGTACCAGTTAATGCACTTGTGGCAATCCGTATAAACCTACTTCAAACTCGCGTCCCCGGACACGAATTCAGGATACTGGCGTAATTCAGAATGTACCGCTTTAGGACTTACCGAAACTGAATTCCAGCAAAATTATCAGATCCACAGCGCGTCCGCTGGGTTTATTTCTTCACATCTATTGATGTGGAAAAAGTAGCAGAGCGCATTCTGTGTGCGATGCCACGCCACGCAGGACGGATCCTGGGGTCTTACCTTCGTGATTCTTTTACAAGTCACGGCATTCGGAGTTTTTACCGCGGCGGACGCGCTCCGAGAATATATTGTCAAGTGCCTTTTGTTCGGCTGATGGAATGCTCAATTCTTCGGGTTGAACCATTTCTTCGAGTTGCTATCTTTTGTCGAATAGGATCTTGATGCTCCTATATTGACTTGGTATATTGAATTTTATTTCTTCGGGTGCGCGACCAGCGCTCCCGATGGGAGTAGCCCCTGAGGCTACAGCCGAGTGTTGACACTTGGGTGTAGGCTCAACTTTATTTATCTACTTCCTTGAAGTATGTTTTTCATCGAATATGCGACTGGAATAAATGACGAGTATATGGAGTCGAAGATTTTTCCATTCTCTCTTTTTCTGTCGGGTTCCTCCTTGAAGAGATTTTCGTCGATTTCCTCCTTGAGAAAAATTTCTTCGGGTCCTCCTTGAGGAAAATTTCTTCGGGTCCTCCTTGACGAAAATTCTTCGGGTTCTCTCTTGAAGACAATTTCGTCGGGTCCTCCCTGAAGAAGATTTCGTCGGGTCCTCTCTGAAAAAGATTTCTTCAGGTTCTCTCTTGAAGAAATTTTTGTAGGCACAGTTCTTCTTTTGTCAACCTGAGATGTATAGTGAAGAAGTATGGCGCAGCCCCCGAGTTGTCGGGTATGGCGAAAGTAAATGATAATCAACTTTATGTAAAACAAAGGAACACTTAGCTTATTGGGCACGACGGAGTCAATGCGATGAAGTCTTCGAGTGCCGAGAAGAAGTCGAGCTGAATTAGAAAACACCAAATAGCGAAAGTAAATTCTGCCATATTGTTGATGAAGAAATAGCCGAGCCCCCGAGCGCTGCTGGGGTGACGTCATTATTGTTGCTTAGACGTTGTGTCATAGTTGTTTCTCGGGATGAAGTTGTTGTTGAACCCCCGAGTGTTAGTCGTGACGTCAGAAGAAGTTGGCGGAGTCGCGGCAATAAGGTGAGGCCATTTAGGATGAAACCATTGGCAATAATATAATATGAATCCAGCCATTAAATATGAAGCATATATGAAGATGAATCCGCCGATATCATAGAGGATGAATCCATTGATCCGAAGAAAATAAGTCCAGTAATAGTTATAGATGATAAATCCATTTAACCCGGAGATTTGTCGGGTAGTATTATATTAGAAGAAAGCAATGATAACCCGAAGAAAATCAATCCAGTAAGCCAAAGAAAATAAATCCACCGAGCCGAATAAGATAAATCCACTAAGTCGAGGAAAATAAATCCACCAAACCGAAGAAAATAATTCCACTACGTCAGAGAAGATAATTCCACTGAGCCGGAGAAGATATATTTCAGAGAAGATAATTCCACTAAGCCGAAGAAAAGAAATTCATTGAGGCGGAGAAAATATATCCAGATCCGAAGAAGATAAATCCACTAAGCGGAAGAGAATAAATCCACTGAGCCAGGAAGATATATCCATTGTTGTAATGATGTAATTGTACAACCCCGAGTGTCGTGTGTATTTGCTGAAATATTGTAATGGCACAACCCCAGGTATTCTGGTGTGGCGAAAGTAAATAATAATTAATTCTCGGAAGAGGAACACTTAGCTTTATATCGAGTGCAACAGAGTCGTCGCTGAAGCAGGTCGTGCAATAGACACAGTCGATGTAGGCGCGCATCGGCTGAGTAGTCGATATAAATAATCGACTCTTACAAGGGGAAAACTTAGCTTTTTATCGGGTGCAACGGAGTCATTGCTGAAGCAAGTCGAACGGACGCAGTAGATCGGCGAGTCCATGCGGCATTTTAGCCGAAAGTAGTCGATGAGGTGACACGGTCGATACGGCGGGTCCGCGACGGGCGAGCCCCCGAGTGTAGAGAATATGCGACGGTGAAATAGTCGAAGCTTATTCCGATCTGTTGTGTTAATAAAGCGCAACAATCTGTGCGCAAATAATAGTACGAACCAGAAAAATATTTGTAGCCTTTGCGTCGGATGGCAAATTCGCGAGGCCGAGTATACGCAGTCACGGTTATTATGAAGTCGACAAAATATTCTTCTCGCCATGTGCGCGCGGCCTTTTCTTGCATGATACGCAACCGACAAAGCTAATGGTCCAGCGAATCGTAGAAGCCAAAGTTTGATCCAAAGCTTTGCACGGTAGACGAATCTCACGACGATTAGGCGAACGAAACACTTACGCCGCGCCCGATAGATGTACAGCAGCTGGAGTCCGGATGACGATTTTTTTTTGAGATGCGGTCTACCTGCCGCCGCCCCGTGACCTTCGCAATCAATTTGGTGATGATCAAGTGTATCATCATGGAGCATCTCGCGTACGTCCGCACGAAACACACTATGAAGTTATCGATGAAATTGAATACGTAGGCGAATACAAATCAGCCATATGCGATCTTGCTTCTTCTTCGTGTTTTCCAACTCGTTCATGTTGCTGACGATAAACTCAATGGATCCCGCCCGGATGACAAAATCCAGTCGTCGCGATTTCCATAGACGGCGCCAATTGACGAGGGATCACCTCGCCAAGTCTACGTATTGTAGACTTGGATTTCGGGAGAGAGCGACGATGGAGATTTCGGGAGCGAGATTAGGCACACGACGTACCTAGCTTCGGGTCCCCTCGGTGGAGGATCTCTACTGGCTGCTAGCAATCCAGTATATGATCATATGTATATGTATGTTTACAGGGTGCCGCCGTAACGGAGCTATGTTGTCTATCTGTTGGTCTCCCCCTATCGGGTGCCCTGGCTGACTTTATATATGCAACCAGCCTAGGGTTTTACAAGAGTTCTAGTCGACTATTTTTTCGGGTTGCCTTGTTGGGCCTTCTCCATATTGGGCCGAGCCAAGCTAGGTATACTAATAATGGGTACCCGAAGGGTATATCCATGTCACTCAGAGTTCTCCGAGTTTACCTCTTATTTCCGCCTTGCTCGAACCATCTTCATGTCTGACAATCTTCTCGGAAACATGGAGAAACTTGAAGAACTCCGACTTCTTAAAGATTCATTCCGCGGGACTTCATCCATCGACCTCATTATTACAACGAGTCTCCGGGTTACTACCCTGCTAAGATAATGGCCTGTCATTTGAAATTCTTACCCGGAACCTTGAGAGGCTCAAACGGTTCCGCCAATCTTGGCGCCATTTTCGGGTAATTTGAACGGTAACTTGATCCTTAGCCATTTTTACAGCTAGGGTTTTCGACACGTGTCCATCATCCAGCGGCGCGACGCTTACGTTCCGACCAAAGGATGCAGAGCATGAATCTCATCTCGCGCCTATAAATATCCTCACCGCATACTCTAATCACCTCATTCTCCCCCTTTTCACCTCTCACTCGACTTCCGCCACCGAGCTCCTGCTTCCGCCGCACCGGAGTCTACCAAAATTTCGCCGGCCGCGTCAAGTTCTTCGTGTTCTTAACTTCGACGAGCCACCGCAGCAAAAACCTCGCCGTCGGCGACTCCGACCACCGCAGCAGCCATCTCCGGTAAGCTTCATGACCTCGAGCTTTTTCATCGGCATGGGTAGGGATGAATAGTGTGTAGCGGTAGTTACGACTAAGTTAGTTTACTTTCAATTGTAGATGTCTGATACGTCTTCGACGTATCGATAATTTCTTATGTTCCATGCTACATTATTGATGATATCTACATGTTTTATACACATTATATGTCGTATTTACGCATTTTCTGGAACTAACCTATTAACAAGATGCCGAAGAGCCAGTTGTTGTTTTCTTTTTGGTTTCAGAAATCCTAGTAAGGAAATATTCTCGGAATTGGACGAAATCAACGCCCGGGGTCCTATTTTTGCACGAAGCTTCGGACCGAAAGGATAACGAAGTGGGCGACGAGGCGCCGCCACGCCAGGGCCGCGCCGGGCTGGGCCCGCGCCGCTGGTGTGTGGGGCCCTCGTGTGGCCCCCCGCGTTGCTTCCGCCTACTTAAAGCCTCCGTCGCGAAACCCCCAGACGAGAGCCACGATACGGAAAACCTTTCGAGAGACGCCGCCGCGAATCGCATTCGGGGGATTCAGAGATCGCCTCCGCACCCTGCCGAGAGGGGAATCATCTCCCGAGGACTCTTCATCGCCATGATCGCCTCCGGAGTGATGAGTGAGTAGTTCACCCCTGGACTATGGGTCCATAGTAGCTAGATGGTCGTCTTCTCCTTATGTGCTTCATTGTTGGATCTTGTGAGCTGCCTAACATGATCAAGATCATCTATCTGTAATACTATATGTTGTGTTTGTCGGGATCCGATGGATAGAAAATACTATGTTATGGTGATTATCAATCTATTACTTATGTGTTGTTTATGATCTCGCATGCTCTCCGTTATTAGTAGAGGCTCTGCCAAGTTTTTGCTCTTAACTCCAAGAGGGAGTATTTATGCTCGATAGTGGGTTCATGCCTCCATTGATATCTGGGATCGTGACAGAAGGTTCTAAGGTTGTGGATGTGTTGTTGCCACTAGGGATAAAACATTGATGCTATGTCTAAGGATGTAGTTGTTGATTACATTACGCACCATACTTAATGCAATTGTCTGTTTGCAACTTAATACTGAAGGGGTTCGGATGATAACCTGAAGGTGGACTTTTTAGGCATAGATGCAGTTGGATGGCGGTCTATGTACTTTGTCGTAATGCCCAAATTAAATCTCACTATATTTATCATATCATGTATATGCATTGTTATGCCCTTTTCTATTTGTCAATTGCCCGACTGTAATTTGTTCACCCAACATGCTTTTATCTTATGGGAGAGACACCTCTAGTGAACTAGTGAACTGTGGACCCCGGTCCTATTCTTTACATCGCATACAATCTACTGCAATACTTGTTTTACTGTTTTCTTCGCAAACAATCATCTTCCACACAATACGGTTAATCCTTTGTTACAGCAAGCCGGTGAGATTGACAACCTCACTGCTTCGTTGGGGCAAAGTACTTTGGTTGTGTTGTGCAGGTTCCACGTTGGCGCCGGAATCCCTGGTGTTGCGCCGCATCATATTTCGCCACCATCAACCTTCAACGTGCTTCTTGACTCCTACTGGTCCGATTAAACCTTGGTTTCTTACTGAGGGAAACTTGCCACTGTGCGCATCATACCTTCCTCTTGGGGTTCCCAACGGACGTGTACATCTACGCGCATCAATGTCTTCTTCTACTCCGCCTCAAACGCAGTCGGAGCCGATCGCGGCCACGCCAATCTCTTCCGCCCCTCCGCCTTTCATCCCCGTATAGCTGGACCTTTCCAAGGGATCCGACAAGACCATTGAGGGAGCCACTGCTAATCTGGCGGACTTAGCCGAAGCAAATGGATAAGAAGGTGGAAGAGGCCGCCACCAAGAAATCGAAGGCCCGATCTGACGAAGGTGAGGTTAAGGGGCAATGGTGGCCCTGCACCACCACTGAAGATGAACTCCGCAGCTTCGAGGCGGAGGGAATTTTGCAACCCGGATCCTGGAGAGTGGTTCCGGGTACCCTGAACCCAGTGCCCGAAGCCGGAGAATGGGTGCTGACCAGGGCGTTGGTAGAGCGCGGATTCTCCCTGCCCCCGAGCGATTTCTTCTCGGAAATACTCGAGGCATACAAGCTGCAACCCCACAATATCTCCCCCAACAGCGTCCTCGCCATCGCCAACCATGTCGCTTTATGCGAGGGTCATCTCCGGGTAACGCCGGACCTAGCCCTCTTTTAGTATTTTTTCTCTGTCAAGAAGGAGACGGTCCCGCAGACTTCATCGCTCGCCACCTGTAGGAGCATTACCTTCAAAATCCGCCCCGGCCGCATCTACCCTCACACGGATCATCATGAGTCCGTGAGGTACTGGTCTGGGAGGTTCTTCTACGTGAAGGACGTCTCCGATCCGGCCAGCCCGAAGACTTTGCCGGAGTTCAAGGACGAGCCCGCCAGCGAGAACCCGCCTGGAAAAATTGCCCGCATATCTCCTAGTCAGCTATGCTGACAAGGATGGTAAGGCGGATCTACAAGATAACAAGGATGGCACCGGCGTCGAGCCGCGCTTTCTCTCCTCTGTTCCGACCACCACATCTCCACCGAAAAAAAACGACAGCGACGAGGAGATGTAGCGGCGGCGCCCCCCTGTACCTCTTGGCGGCGGCGCGTGCACCCGAGTGTGGGCGCGTTGCTGTCAAGCAGCGCAGAGGCGACGCAGTTCTTTGCCGGCAAAGCAACAACGGTGACGCCGGCGGTGGTGGCGCGGTGGCCCCACTGCCCGTTTTTCTCGCCGGCGCCTGGGCCCCGGCCGGTAGGAATCTTTCTTTTCCCTTTTCTTTGGGTAGGGTTTCTGTGCGGTGGGGATCTAGGGTTGGGGTAGCTGTTCATCTATTCTACCTGGAAACACGAGATCTACAATCTAGAATAGGCTCTGATACCAATGTTGTATCTCCAATATCAACTAGTAGTAGATCTAATCGAGTAGTAACTATATCTGTAACTAAATGTATTCATGTACTGTGAGAGGGAGGGAGAGATACCGAGAATGTTGTGATGTTTACCTTCTCCATGCGAAGAGGACGAACCCGTCGACGTTGACGTGGTGACGGCTGCGGATCGGTGAGGGAGTGGTGGCGGCGGAGCTTCCCGTCGGCACTGTGCAGACCTAGATCGGTAGGTGTGTTGGTGGGGCGAGTGGCACTCCAGTCAACCTCGTGATCTGTGCCACCGGCCCCCACCACTCTATATAGTGCAGGCGATAGGGGCCCACCAACCAGCGAACGGTTGGGCGCCCCCGATCAGGGCGCGGTCAAAGGGCACGTCGAGCCGTTGGGCTCGAACGTGGTGGAGATCAACCTAACATTCTCCCCTTTGATCTCAACTTTACTTTTAACTTTATACTTTTATTTTATTCGTTTCATTTTGGATCAGTCCAGAGGGCATGTTTCATCGTCACAGCTCTATTGCCGATAGAATCAGACAGCCACAATACATTTCTCTGTTTTGAAACAAATTCTTTACTTTTGGGCCTTTTATGATCCAGGATAGGTAAGACTTTCCCTTAAACCCATGCCGGCTACGTGCTCCTTGAGCACGCTGGGTGGTAAGCCTTTCGTTAGCGGATCCGCAAGCATATCTTTTGTCCTTATATGCTCGAGACTTATAGTTTGATCCTGGACCTTGTGTTTCACAACATAATACTTAACCTCAATCGGTTTCGTAGCTGTACTCGACTTGTTGTTGTGAGCATAAAATACTGCAGGCTCATTGTCGCAGTACATCTTTAGTGGTTTGTCAATACAATCTACCACTTTCAAGTCGGATATAAATTTCTTTAACCATAATGTCTGCCCCGTGGCTTTATAACACATTAACATGCTACAAATTCTGCATACATCGTGGATGATGCAACTATCGTCTGTTTGGAGCTTCTCCACGAAATAGATCCCCCTGCGAGAGTTAATACATATCCAGATGTGGATTTTCTATCATCTTTATCTCCCGCAAAATCTGCATCTCAATACCCTCTTATTTCTAGGGAATCGGATCTTCTGTATGTTAGCATGTAGTTCTTTGTGCCTTTCAAATAACACAATGCCTTCTTTACCATTTTCCAGTGTTCAAAACCTGGATTTTCTTGATATCTACCGAGTACTCTGGTGATAAATGCTAAGTCAGGGCGAGTGCACACTTGTGCATACTGTAGGCTTTCAATGGCCAAAGCATATGGAACCGCTTTCATTTGATCGAGCTCTTATTGATTTTGGGGACTTTGAAATTTCCCAAAACTGTCGCCCTTGACTATAGGGGCAGGTGTGGCACTGCACTTATGCATATTATACTTACTTAGAATTTTTTCTAAATAACCCTTTTGCGATAGTCCTAATACTCCATTATTCCTATCTTGGTGAATTTCTATGCCCAAAACATATGACGCTTCACCAAGATCTTTCATATCAAAATTTGAGGACAAGAACTTCTTTGTCTCTTGCAGTAGACTAACATCACTGCTGGCAAGCAGAATATCATCCACATACAAGATTAGGAAAATATATTTCCCACTTTTAAACTTTGCATAAATGCAATTGTCCTCAATATTTTCTTTAAATCCAAATCTCTTAATTGTTTCATTAAACTTTAGATACCACTTTCTGGAGGCTTGCTTTAATCCATAAATGGATTTCTTTAGGCGGCATCCCATTTCTTCCTTGCCTTCCATGATGAAACCCTTAGGTTGTTTCATGTAGACATTTTCTTCTAAATCCCTGTTTAGAAATGCCGTCTTTACATCCATTTGATGCAACTCTAAATCAAAATGTGAAACTAGTGCCATTATGATTATGAAGGAATCCTTACATGAGACCGGAGAAAATGTCTCATTGTAATCTATCCCTTCTCTTTGTGTAAATCCTTTTGCCACAAGTCATGCTTTATACTTTTCAACATTCCCATTGGAGTCATAATTTATTTTGTAGACCCATTTGCAGCCCACTGTTTTGGTTCCTTTAGGAATATTCTCTAAGTCCCAAACATGGTTGGCACTCATCGATCTCATTTCATCTTCCATGGCCTCCACCCACTTTGATGAATCTGGGCTTCTCATGGCTTCTTCATATGAAGTGGGATCACCTTCCATATGAACTGTTTCTGTGTTGTAAACTTTATAATCAGTCGAAATGGCTGATTTTCTAGCTCTTGTAGACCTTCTAGGGGCCTCAATCTCTGGAGCATTCTGTTCCTCAACTTGTGGCTCAGCTTCAGGAGGTGGCTGTTGTTGCTCCCTTTCATGCTCAACAAATGGTTCATTCGGCTCCTGACGGCCAGGTTCCGAATTTTCACTCATCGTTGTCATGGGTGGAGTCACAACATGCGCTTGCACCACAATCGCAGGGATCATCGGTACAGGTGTCGGGGGGAAGACCCCGGGTAGGGCAATAGACGAGGAGCAGCAGGCTCCAGGCCGGCTGGCCCGTGGCAAAGGCCGGCTGAGGAGCAGCCGGCTGGAGCTGCGGCCGGCTTGTCTGGGGAGCCGGCTGGCTCTAAGTCTTAGTCGGCCTGGCAACGGCCGTCTGCGCTGTGGCTGGGCCGGCTTCTACAAGCCATATCCGACTGGGATCTACACCCTAGACCGACTCGAGGCTGGCGAGTCTTGCAGGAGAAGGAGCTGGGTAGGTGGTCCGGGTTCAAAGGTCCACGCTGACCTCATCTTCCGTAAAGTAAGGGGCACTGTAGAGCAATAGTGCCCCTCCTCGACAGGCCATCATGGCTCACGCTGATCCGTACGGCTACAGGGCATGATGGCGACAGGGACGCTTCCTCACCATGCCGCTGACCCTGGCAGGCGGATGGGACAGGCCACTACGCCTCAACGGCTCCTGACGTCAACGCCGGGAAGGAGCGGAAGCCGGAGCCGGCCAAGCCGGCCACTAGACCTTAGGGACTTCTATGTAAAGTGCCAGCGCCTATATAAGCTGCACTACCCCCTCTCTTGCAAGGGATCGATCATTCCACACTCATTCTAGTCTTAGAGCTGCCCTGTGAGAGAGACCATCGTCTCCCTTAGCCTCCCAGGAGCAGCCGGATACAGCTCAAGGAGCACCATTGTACTGTGAGCTTGCTTATACACTCATAGCAGGAGTAGAGGTGTTACCTCCACCGGAGGGCCTCGAACCTGGGTACGTCGCCGTGTCGCTCGTCCCCATACCCGCATCCGGATACCGCCGTAGATCATACTAGGAACCACCTTCTTTAGCCACCCTATGGCATATGCCGTGACGATACCACGACATTTGGCGCCCACCGTGGGGCCTTCAGCATCTCGGCCGGTGTCTTCATCCGGACGGGCCTCACCATCACCACCGGCGAGCGGGTCGCTTCAGGCTTGATCTGGAGATTCGGCTCCCTCGACTGCGTCAGCGACAACGCCGGCTGCTTCGCCGACCGGCCATTCCCTGCCGGCGGCAGCGTCATCAGCTTCGGCGGCTTCGACGTCTACGTCGCCACCGTCGCACCACCGCGCTACCCGCGCCAGATCCTGCGCTGCGCAAGCCCTCCTCTTGGAGCCGGCGCCAGCCTCAGCACCGCCAGCCCCTGCGTCATGCAGGAGGTCATGGCAACCGGCGATGACGCCGGCGACAAAACCACGCGCGTCCGCGGCCCTCAGTTGGAGCGCACCGCGGCAGCCGGCGCATCCGGCTCGGGCCCAAAGGCCCCAGCACCACCGTCCCGCTTGGACGAAGTCCGGGCAAAGTTGAGCTCCCCGCTCACAGCCGGAGCGGATCCCTCCACCGTCGGCGGACCTGGAGACTGTAACATCCCAGAAAATACAACACAAAACAAACAAAGTTCCCTAGTTCCAAAATTTGGAACCAACAAAAACTTTTATTAAATTAAGATTGATACCTAATAAGCTTGCATAATTCTTGTGCTCTTGCCATGATTGCTTGTTTTTAGTATTTGAAATAATCATAAACCCTAAAGACTCACCCCTCTTCTCATTATTCTAGTGGAAAATAAAATAAAAAGAAATTAAATAGGAAAAAGGCATATGTGCCTATGGCTACAATTATAAATATTTATCCTAGACCTTTTCACTTTACTTAAAGGATTGGAAAAGCTTTACAAACCTTATATAGTACTTCTTAAATCATCTCTAGGTTGAAACCAAAAAGAATAAAAAGAAAATTAAAAATGCCATAGAGGCATATGAAAGCTAAATAGCAAATATAAGAATTTAAGAAAACTAACCCTAGGACTTGTATGAATGGTTGGATCACCTCCATATATCATTTCAACAATTCACAACACCATTGTGAATCAAACCAAGTCAAAGTAAAAATAAAATACCCCATATGCATATAAGCCTATGTGACACATGGGCATTTCACCAAACATTGACCTAGGTCTCTAAACCTTGACCAAATGGTGTGAAACCCTCTCTAAACCTATTATAACACTAAATGGACCCTAACCCATGTTCAAGTGAAGCAAGAACAACCCTAGTACAAGTTATGAAAATTGGACACCTCATTCCTTATGTGTTAAGGCCAAATTTGCAAATCTTTGAACAAGACCATTTGATTTAGTTTCAATGCTCTTAAAATGTTTTTAAACTCATAAGAACCACATTAGAGTCAACCAAAGTCAAATCAAATGGATAGAAATCAAATAGGGAGAGAATTCCCAAAATTCACTCACATACACATATGCCAAAATGCAAATCCTCCACCAAGGCCAAATTTGCTTGCCCCATTGCTTCTAAAATACTTCAATATGATAAAATAACACAATTGCATCATTGTATCAAGAATTAAATCAAAGCAAAACTCAAATTCAACATACATGTGATAATGGTCATTTTGTCACTTTATAAAATGTTCCCCTCTTTACCCCTCTGGCTTTGACTTTTCTTCAACCAAACTTGGTCAACTATGACCATGTCATCCAAGACCACATGAAGGTCAACAACTTTCATGTTGACCATCATGGATAATATTGACTAGGTTGACCAGAATAAGATTGACAAGTGGAGACTTTAAATTTATGTGAAGATGACCCCATTTTGGAATTCTTGTAAATCTTCACCAAAATGACCACCAACCCCACCAATACTTCACTCTAATTATATAAAAGAGATGCACCAAAAAGAATTGCAAAATTCCAACTTTTTCTTCATGCGGCCATTTCGTCGAACACTTGGCAGGCATGATTCAGATATGAGCACACATGCTATTATCCTCTGGATTTTTGCCTAAACCTCTTTCTCTCTGTGATCATTGTTGCGTTGGTACCCTCCCTGCATCAACCTATGCACTGCATACCTACACCAAGTGGTGCCATGATCAAATTTGGCCATGCCAAGTACCCATGCCGGCCACCATGGCACTCGAGCAACCTAGCCCCTCTCTCTCAGCAGCACCATGTCACAGAGCTTCTCTAGCACACAAGGACGACGCCTGTACCCTCCCTGGACCGAAACGGGCACGATACTGGCCGAGCGAGGCGCGCCCAGACGCGCCCGAACCGTGCCAGCGCACGCGGTGAGCGCGGTGACCACGCCCTGGACGCCGCCAGTACACCCTGCGCTCGAGCGCCCTACTCCTCCCCTGCCCAGGCTACCACTGCGTCAAGAACCGCCTCCACACCCTCTAGCCGCTAGACATGCTCGAGTAACTGCGGCTGCCTCGTCCCCGTCGTCCTCGCCGGAATCATGCCGCGTGTACTGAGGTACAAAGTACATGCGCTCGAGCGATCCTATCGCGCCCTGGACGCTACGGCTACACCCAGAGCATCTACTAGCAGACGCCTACACGACGCTCCATTCGCCTTGCCCCTTCGCGTCCTGAATCGCCGGCGCCACCATCAACCTCGCCGCACCCCCACGGCCACCCAGCTCAGCTATAAATAGAGACACTCCCGTGCTGCAAGCTCCACACCAAACCTGCTCCCCTCCTTCCCCTTGTTCTCCTCGACCACCTCTCCCTTCCCAATTTCGCCGGAGAAGCTCCAATCGCCAGCTTGTTCCCGCCGGAGCCGCCGCAGATCAAGCCGCTGATCCACGCCACCCCGAGCTCCGCCACGGTACCAGGGGCCTATTCGCCCTCGCCAACGACGCCTCGACCACCGCCCTCGACCGCCGGCGACCTCCTGCGCTCTCCGACCCCCTACCTCGCCGGCGCAGCACCCCTTCTCCCCCGTCGACGACGACGACGCTCGACCGTCGATCGTCCGTCTGATCCAACGCTCCTCAGTCACAGGTACCGATTCGCGGTTTAATAGTCGCTGACGCGTGGGACCCCCTGTCAGGCAGCCCGCTGCGTGGTTAGCACTAGTTGGGCCGGCCCAGTTCATTTATTCTGTTTAGCCCGTTAGATTTTCCCGCGTGGCCCATTAATTCAAATTCGATTTAATCTATTAGTTCAAACTCAATACTGGTGCCAAATTCAAATTTAAATAGTTTAAATTCTACTGAACCAAATTTAGCAAATTTTATATATTTAGAGAGCTCATGAAATTGTCTAAATAATGGCACTGGCCTCATATCCAAATTCGAAATTGAATTTAAATGATAAAAATAACAAGGCAGGAACTTTTCTGACTTCAAATAAATATTAGAAATTATCTAGAAATGATTTTAAGTTGATTCCAACTCTAATAAATCACATTTGACATAATATAATTGATTATGCAAAAATATAGCATGGTTGTTTTGCATGATCATAAACTAGAGTTAAATAATGGCTATGGAACCATTTCTAGTTCATTTAATAAATACACATAGAATTATTTAAATAGTATGAGGGCTTCTCTCTCATTTAAATTGTGATCTTAAGTAATTCAAATAGAGGTACTGACCTAGATCAAATAAGTCTCATGCTTGGTTAATTAGAGAGGTTAATCATTTAGATGATAGTTTAACTTATTTAAGGTGTAGCCTCTCACATAAACCATTAGTTCAACTAATTCAATAAGAATTAATAACACATAATTAATGACCCATAGGTTTATATTTGAAAATACTTAATCTTTCTCTTAAGTAGTATTTAAATATTTCAAGCCTATTGATTAAATCATATGATAGACTTTGGGCTCATTTAAATTTTACCTCAACCAAATTAATATGAAGTAGACCCCATGGTCAAGTAAAATTCACTTTTAATTAATTAATAATAGTAAACCATTACAAGGTGTTACTAAAATAGTATGAGGTGCTCACCTCATTTAGATTATCTTTCTCAAATAATAGGAAGTAATGTGTTGCCCTTTTACTTTCCTAAGCTCATACTTGCTCCCTTATAAATCTTAAATCTAAATAATATTTAATTTAATTAAATCACATGAGATGATGAATCTCACTTAACTCACTTTCTCAAGTACTAAGTGTGAAGTATTGACCTTGGTCAACATAGGATCAACCCTGGTTATTTTGAGACTATTAATTCACCTCAATAATAGTCCTTTAAATTAGTTACAAATATGTGTTAAATCATATGAGAGATACTCCTCTCATTTAAATCTTGTTCTCCAGTAATCCAATATGAGGTAGTAATCATAGTCTAGGTAACCTCATATTGAATTATTTGGTGGCATTAAATCACTACCAGGTTATTATTAAATTGCATGAGGTATGGAACCTCATTTAAATCATTTTCCCAAATGATAAGTATGAAGAGGTTGACTTTAGTCAACCTAGGTCATATATTAGTCATAAGAGAAATTAAATCTTAAGAAGATTCAATGAGAGGAAATTATTTTCTCACATACTAAAGAGAAACCCTAACTCCATTTTTCAATGAGAGGAAATTATTTTCCCATTCTTAAATAAGGAAACCCTAGCATAATCTTGTAATAAATGTTAAGTAGTGATGCTAGATCATTGTGTGAGCCACTAAGGCTAATTAAGAGTACTTAAGTATTGTTTGGTGATTGTATCCTCGTATTCATTTATAGACGCTAGTACCGGAGACTATCAAGAGGAGGAGGTATTCTACCAAGAGGAAGAAGAAGAATACTTTGATCACTTCACCAATCAAGGCAAGCTAATATTAATGCCAGCTGTTACCAGTGCAAGCTAATAAACTTGCTAATCATCAGGTGCAAAGCTCTAACAGAGCAAGGCATCATTACATTTTACTTTATGAACCTATCCCAAAGTTTTTACTTTACAAGCTTTACTTGATTTTATTTATCAAAGATAACCTTTGGTTATGATTCACTTGGTTGAATTATAGAGTAGTACAAGAGAATTACATTTAGCCTAGCAAGCTCCAAGATACTTAGCACCCCTCATGAAATAGTTGCTAGTGCTAATCAATTAAAATTGGATTACTCTAGATGGGAACATGTGACTTTGAAATGGAGTTGGAACCTTGGAATGATGGTTCATTCCATTGAATGGCTTTGAAGGTGAATATGACCAAGGGAAGATGGTGATTTTTGATATAAAACTGATGGTTGGGTTCGGATGCGATACCATTCCAATTTTGAAAGTACCCCCACAATACCCAAAATGGGTAAGGGCGTAACTAGAAATTTATGTGCTTTAGTATGGGTTCCCTCTAAACAAGCGTCATCGGGGTTATGCCAAGGGCTGCCTCCAAAGACATCTGAGATGATGTGACGTGATTGAGGTGAATTGTCCGGCCCAAGCCCTGTGCAGTTTAACAGTTGGTTCTCACCGGGAGGCCAAGCTCATGGGGAGAGGTGCCCGTACTAGAGTATATAAGTGAAAGGTTATGGTTGGTAGTCCGCATACGGAGTATGATAAATCAGGGCCAGTTAACCCTGACGGATTATTGCAAATATTGTGGCACAAGTGTACGACCTCTGCAGAGTGTAGAACTATTCGAATAGCCGTGTCCACGGTTACGGACGATTGGAAAGGCCATACTGTTCCGTCATCAAACCATTTTCAAAAATGTGACATATGACTGGTGACTTGAAGTTGACCGGTGAATGGTGACTTTGAGTTGGACCACAACAAGTTGTGGGAATGACACTAATGTTCCCACTTGAGTTAGTCTAGTGATTTCAAGCATCTTTACTAAATGTTTATGAAATAAACTTGGCTTTATGCAAATAAACCTAGAGCTTAGTACCCCCTTACCACAATTAATAGTGCTTACACTAGTATTAGTTTGCGAGTACTTTAAAAGTACTCATGGCTTTGTCCCTGGCTATTCAAATGGCCAGACTATGATGGTGAACAGCGTACGAGGAAGATGGACAGCAGACGTCTACGACAACTAGGACCGCTCCTGACGTCAACAGTTGCCTGTGGAACAGATGGACCACGACCGTTACTTCGCTTCCGCTATGTGTTTTGTAATAGGATCTCTAGATCCACTATGTTGTATTAAGACTGGATCATGTGATCCTTTGTTGTAAGACGATTACGTGTTGTAATAAATGATGTGTTGTGATATCAAGCTATTATGTCTCGCAAAAACAATATTCCTGGGATTGCGATGAATGGCATAATAGGCATCTGGACTTAAAAATCCGGGTGTTGACAAGTTGGTATCAGAGCCATTGTTTGACCTTAGGAGACCCTAGTTAGAATGGACGTTCAGAAAATTTTAGTTTCAAAAACAAATAAAATGAGTATTTATGAAAACTTATTCATTTTCTTCTCTACCAGATCTTCTTAAAAATAAACCATGTACCTCCTTATAAATCCATTAAAATTTTGCCACACTTGTTCATATCTCTAACTTACTCATCCATTTCACTTTCAGATGGAGCCCTACGTCCAGACAGACCTACGATCTGGAAAACGGAGGAAGTTTGGTGTTTGAGCGCGACTTGTACCTCGTGTCCGAGAGGCTCGAACGCCCACCTCCCAAGTTCCACGGAGTCCGGATCCACAACACCCCCGCTGGGGAGCAGCAGTGGATGATCACCGCTGACTTGAAGGGAAGCTCGGAACCTCCCATCTCGGAGAGGATCCTTTTCTCCTTCAAGGCCTACAGCTGGGTGGACGGTCTTGCTCACGCCCTTCAGGAGGGACTTGCTCGGGTGTGTGGACAGAACATCGCCGCACTCCGGGGAAGCCGCTTCGCTCACTTCGCGAGGCACGACACCATGGGGGAACCCATGGCACTCTCTTCGCACCCGGTGCTCAAGATCCATGTGCAGCATTTGGACTTTATGCTTCATGAGACCCGGAAGGACCTGGAGTTGACACGTGTTCACTCCCACCGTGCCCAGATGGCTTTGGCTCATCATGCTGACGCCATCAGGCTACTCGCCAAGGACCGCCGGTCACTTCGCCTGCAGCGCGCCAAGAATGTCGCTACTATCACCCGTCTTCGCGAGAAGATTCGCACCTTAGAGGTGACTGTCCGGACACAGCAGGACCAGATCCAGGAGATGGAAGAGGATGGAGAAGACATCCAAGGAGGCGATGACTTCCTGAGTGACGACAACGACTTTGAGGATGACGAGTTCACTGATGAGGAAGACTACGAGTTTCTGGAGGCTGCAGAGGATGGGATCATTCCCATCGATGTGGATGAAGACAATGAGGAATAGTTGCACTAGCTTCACTTACGTAGGTGTGAGTTGTACCCCGCACCATGTATCGTAGATTGTGGAAAAAGGGTTCTTAAAACCCTTAGTGCTTTAGCTTGTAATGTGTGATGTTTGTTGTGAATAAATAAAATATGTGTTATGTTCATCCTGAAAATATCTTAAGTTTAAGTTTAAACTTAACTCAAAATAAGCCATAGAAAATTTCCCTCTTACCTCATGATCTATCTACATGTTTAGATGGCCCCACCAACCGCAACGCAAATCAGGATGCCATGATGCAACGCAAACAATGATGGCAGACCGGAAGCCGAAAGAGCTGAACGCCAAGCAAACCTTGCTGCACTGCAACAGATAGCTCAGAACAATCAAGGTCATGGAAACCACGATCACCCTGGGTCAAAACTGAAGAATTTCCAAAACACTAACCCTCCAATGTTTAGCAAACTGAAGAACCCCTCGATGCTGATGACTGGATCCAGACGATAGAAAACAACCTTGAAGTTGCGGGAGTTGAAGCCGCAGAGAAATGTTTGCCACCCACTACCTGTCAGGACCTGCGAGCCTGGTGGACTAGTGCCCGTACAATGAATGCAGGACAGATGATGACCTGGGAAGACTTCAAGCTGAAGTTCAGCAAGTACCATGTGCCCCAAGGATTAATCAAGAAAATGAGAGACGAGTTCCGTGAACTCAAGCAAGGAAGAATGTCCGTGGTGGAATATCGCGACAGGTTTCTCACTCTGTCAAGGTACGCCCCGGATGAGACCGACACAAATGAAAAGAGAAAGGAAAGATTTCTGAACGGACTGCACGACGAGATGCAAACGTGTTAGTGAATATTCCGTTCGCTGACCTCGAAGCCCTCGTAGACTCAGCCATACAGATGGAAGGAAAGCTGCATCAGGCCAATGAGAACCGCAAGCGCAGAATGATGAACCAGAGTGGACCCCATCATACCCAGAAGCACCGCAGTAACTTCTCTGGAGGATTCACCCCCAGAAACAACAGGCCACCTGCTCAGACTTATCGCCCCAACTACAGCAACAACCACGGAGGACCCCGAAGCCCGGAGGCAACAACAATAACAACCGCAACCCCAACAGCCACCACAACAATGGGAACAACACCAACACCAACACTGGCCCGAGAACTGGAAGTAATGCCATCCCCGTCACCCCGAAGGACAAGTCCACAGTAAACTGTTACGAATGTGGAGTTGTAGGCCACTTTTCCAAAGAATGCCCCAAGAAGCTTGCCAAGATTGCCGCCAACACCGCTACACCTGCCCAGCAACAACGCCGCTTCGCAGGTAGAAGGAACCAGAACAACAACAACAGCCGTCTCTACCACATGACTGCCACTGAAGCCCAGGAAGCACCCCAGACCCTGACAAGTATGCCTTCCTGTTAATCAAAATTGCTCAATCTCTCTTAGGAACCTAACTCCTCTTAAAATCTCGGGACGAGATTTGTTTAAGGGGAAGGGTTTGTAACATCCCAGAAAATACAACACAAAACAAACAAAGTTCCCTAGTTCCAAAATTTGGAACCAACAAAAACTTTTATTAAATTAAGATTGATACCTAATAAGCTTGCATAATTCTTGTGCTCTTGCCATGATTGCTTGTTTTTAGTATTTGAAATAATCATAAACCCTAAAGACTCACCCCTCTTCTCATTATTCTAGTGGAAAATAAAATAAAAAGAAATTAAATAGGAAAAAGGCATATGTGCCTATGGCTACAATTATAAATATTTATCCTAGACCTTTTCACTTTACTTAAAGGATTGGAAAAGCTTTACAAACCTTATATAGTACTTCTTAAATCATCTCTAGGTTGAAACCAAAAAGAATAAAAAGAAAATTAAAAATGCCATAGAGGCATATGAAAGCTAAATAGCAAATATAAGAATTTAAGAAAACTAACCCTAGGACTTGTATGAATGGTTGGATCACCTCCATATATCATTTCAACAATTCACAACACCATTGTGAATCAAACCAAGTCAAAGTAAAAATAAAATACCCCATATGCATATAAGCCTATGTGACACATGGGCATTTCACCAAACATTGACCTAGGTCTCTAAACCTTGACCAAATGGTGTGAAACCCTCTCTAAACCTATTATAACACTAAATGGACCCTAACCCATGTTCAAGTGAAGCAAGAACAACCCTAGTACAAGTTATGAAAATTGGACACCTCATTCCTTATGTGTTAAGGCCAAATTTGCAAATCTTTGAACAAGACCATTTGATTTAGTTTCAATGCTCTTAAAATGTTTTTAAACTCATAAGAACCACATTAGAGTCAACCAAAGTCAAATCAAATGGATAGAAATCAAATAGGGAGAGAATTCCCAAAATTCACTCACATACACATATGCCAAAATGCAAATCCTCCACCAAGGCCAAATTTGCTTGCCCCATTGCTTCTAAAATACTTCAATATGATAAACTAACACAATTGCATCATTGGATCAAGAATTAAATCAAAGCAAAACTCAAATTCAACATACATGTGATAATGGTCATTTTGTCACTTTATAAAATGTTCCCCTCTTTACCCCTCTGGCTTTGACTTTTCTTCAACCAAACTTGGTCAACTATGACCATGTCATCCAAGACCACATGAAGGTCAACAACTTTCATGTTGACCATCATGGATAATATTGACTAGGTTGACCAGAATAAGATTGACAAGTGGAGACTTTAAATCTATGTGAAGATGACCCCATTTTGGAATTCTTGTAAATCTTCACCAAAATGACCACCAACCCCACCAATACTTCACTCTAATTATATAAAAGAGATGCACCAAAAAGAATTGCAAAATTCCAACTTTTTCTTCATGCGGCCATTTCGTCGAACACTTGGCAGGCATGATTCAGATATGAGCACACATGCTATTATCCTCTGGATTTTTGCCTAAACCTCTTTCTCTCTGTGATCATTGTTGCGTTGGTACCCTCCCTGCATCAACCTATGCACTGCATACCTACACCAAGTGGTGCCATGATCAAATTTGGCCATGCCAAGTACCCATGCCGGCCACCATGGCACTCGAGCAACCTAGCCCCTCTCTCTCAGCAGCACCATGTCACAGAGCTTCTCTAGCACACAAGGACGACGCCTGTACCCTCCCTGGATCGAAACGGGCACGACTGGCCGAACGAGGCGCGCCCAGACGCGCCCGAACCGTGCCAGCGCACGCGGTGAGCGCGGTGACCACGCCCTGGACGCCGCCAGTACACCCTGCGCTCGAGCGCCCTACTCCTCCCCTGCCCAGGCTACCACTGCGTCAAGAACCGCCTCCACACCCTCTAGCCGCTAGACATGCTCGAGTAACTGCGGCTGCCTCGTCCCCGTCGTCCTCGCCGGAATCATGCCGCGTGTACTGAGGTACAAAGTACATGCGCTCGAGCGATCCTATCGCGCCCTGGACGCTACGGCTACACCCAGAGCATCTACTAGCAGACGCCTACACGACGCTCCATTCGCCTTGCCCCTTCGCGTCCTGAATCGCCGGCGCCACCATCAACCTCGCCGCACCCCCACGGCCACCCAGCTCAGCTATAAATAGAGACACTCCCGTGCTGCAAGCTCCACACCAAACCTGCTCCCCTCCTTCCCCTTGTTCTCCTCGACCACCTCTCCCTTCCCAATTTCGCCGGAGAAGCTCCAATCGCCAGCTTGTTCCCGCCGGAGCCGCCGCAGATCAAGCCGTGATCCACGCCACCCCGAGCTCCGCCACGGTACCAGGGGCCTATTCGCCCTCGCCAACGACGCCTCGACCACCGCCCTCGACCGCCGGCGACCTCCTGCGCTCTCCGACCCCCTACCTCGCCGGCGCAGCACGCCCTTCTCCCCCGTCGACGACGACGACGCTCGACCGTCGATCGTCCGTCTGATCCAACGCTCCTCAGTCACAGGTACCGATTCGCGGTTTAATAGTCGCTGACGCGTGGGACCCCCTGTCAGGCAGCCCGCTGCGTGGTTAGCACTAGTTGGGCCGGCCCAGTTCATTTATTCTGTTTAGCCCGTTAGATTTTCCCGCGTGGCCCATTAATTCAAATTCGATTTAATCTATTAGTTCAAACTCAATACTGGTGCCAAATTCAAATTTAAATAGTTTAAATTCTACTGAACCAAATTTAGCAAATTTTATATATTTAGAGAGCTCATGAAATTGTCTAAATAATGGCACTGGCCTCATATCCAAATTCGAAATTGAATTTAAATGATAAAAATAACAAGGCAGGAACTTTTCTGACTTCAAATAAATATTAGAAATTATCTAGAAATGATTTTAAGTTGATTCCAACTCTAATAAATCACATTTGACATAATATAATCTTTCTCTTAAGTAGTATTTAAATATTTCAAGCCTATTGATTAAATCATATGATAGACTTTGGGCTCATTTAAATTTTACCTCAACCAAATTAATATGAAGTAGACCCCATGGTCAAGTAAAATTCACTTTTAATTAATTAATAATAGTAAACCATTACAAGGTGTTACTAAAATAGTATGAGGTGCTCACCTCATTTAGATTATCTTTCTCAAATAATAGGAAGTAATGTGTTGCCCTTTTACTTTCCTAAGCTCATACTTGCTCCCTTATAAATCTTAAATCTAAATAATATTTAATTTAATTAAATCACATGAGATGATGAATCTCACTTAACTCACTTTCTCAAGTACTAAGTGTGAAGTATTGACCTTGGTCAACATAGGATCAACCCTGGTTATTTTGAGACTATTAATTCACCTCAATAATAGTCCTTTAAATTAGTTACAAATATGTGTTAAATCATATGAGAGATACTCCTCTCATTTAAATCTTGTTCTCCAGTAATCCAATATGAGGTAGTAATCATAGTCTAGGTAACCTCATATTGAATTATTTGGTGGCATTAAATCACTACCAGGTTATTATTAAATTGCATGAGGTATGGAACCTCATTTAAATCATTTTCCCAAATGATAAGTATGAAGAGGTTGACTTTAGTCAACCTAGGTCATATATTAGTCATAAGAGAAATTAAATCTTAAGAAGATTCAATGAGAGGAAATTATTTTCTCACATACTAAAGAGAAACCCTAACTCCATTTTTCAATGAGAGGAAATTATTTTCCCATTCTTAAATAAGGAAACCCTAGCATAATCTTGTAATAAATGTTAAGTAGTGATGCTAGATCATTGTGTGAGCCACTAAGGCTAATTAAGAGTACTTAAGTATTGTTTGGTGATTGTATCCTCGTATTCGTTTATAGACGCTAGTACCGGAGACTATCAAGAGGAGGAGGTATTCTACCAAGAGGAAGAAGAAGAATACTTTGATCACTTCACCAATCAAGGCAAGCTAATATTAATGCCAGCTGTTACCAGTGCAAGCTAATAAACTTGCTAATCATCAGGATGCAAAGCTCTAACAGAGCAAGGCATCATTACATTTTACTTTATGAACCTATCCCAAAGTTTTTACTTTACAAGCTTTACTTGATTTTATTTATCAAAGATAACCTTTGGTTATGATTCACTTGGTTGAATTATAGAGTAGTACAAGAGAATTACATTTAGCCTAGCAAGCTCCAAGATACTTAGCACCCCTCATGAAATAGTTGCTAGTGCTAATCAATTAAAATTGGATTACTCTAGATGGGAACTTGTGACTTTGAAATGAAGTTGAAACCTTGGAATGATGGTTCATTCCATTGAATGGCTTTGAAGGTGAATATGACCAAGGGAAGATGGTGATTTTTGATATAAAACTGATGGTTGGGTTCGGATGCGATACCATTCCAATTTTGAAAGTACCCCCACAATACCCAAAATGGGTAAGGGCGTAACTAGAAATTTATGTGCTTTAGTATGGGTTCCCTCTAAACAAGCGTCATCGGGGTTATGCCAAGGGCTGCCTCCAAAGACATCTGAGATGATGTGACGTGATTGAGGTGAATTGTCCGGCCCAAGCCCTGTGCAGTTCCCGGGTTAACAGTTGGTTCTCACCGGGAGGCCAAGCTCATGGGGAGAGGTGCCTGTACTAGAGTATATAAGTGAAAGGTTATGGTTGGTAGTCCGCATACGGAGTATGATAAATCAGGGCCAGTTAACCCTGACGGATTATTGCAAATATTGTGGCACAAGTGTACGACCTCTGCAGAGTGTAGAACTATTCGAATAGCCGTGTCCACGGTTACGGACGATTGGAAAGGCCATACTGTTCCGTCATCAAACCATTTTCAAAAATGTGACATATGACTGGTGACTTGAAGTTGACCGGTGAATGGTGACTTTGAGTTGGACCACAACAAGTTGTGGGAATGACACTAATGTTCCCACTTGAGTTAGTCTAGTGATTCAAGCATCTTTACTAAATGTTTATGAAATAAACTTGGCTTTATGCAAATAAACCTAGAGCTTAGTACCCCTTACCACAATTAATAGTGCTTACACTAGTATTAGTTTGCGAGTACTTTAAAAGTACTCATGGCTTTGTCCCTGGCTATTCAAATGGCCAGACTATGATGGTGAACAGCTGTACGAGGAAGATGGACAGCAGAACGTCTACGACAACTAGGACCGCTCCTGACGTCAACAGTTGCCTGTGGAACAGATGGACCACGACCGTTACTTCGCTTCCGCTATGTGTTTTGTAATAGGATCTCTAGATCCACTATGTTGTATTAAGACTGGATCATGTGATCCTTTGTTGTAAGACGATTACGTGTTGTAATAAATGATGTGTTGTGATATCAAGCTATTATGTCTCGCAAAAACAATATTCCTGGGATTGCGATGAATGGCATAATAGGCATCTGGACTTAAAAATCCGGGTGTTGACAGACGCACCGCCAGCTGCTCCTCAAGCAGGCGGAAGAACTGGCTGCTGCAAAGCGCCAGATGGAGATCACCCATCGTGAGTACAACCGCGCCCACGGCTTCACGCCAGACGGCGACCATCCAAGCCGAGCCGGCCAGATCCGCCGGAGGGGAGGCGGCCTAGGCGCCGAGATCGCCCGCGACGGCGCGCCATCGCCGGCTCCATCTGTGGAGCTGCCCATCTACAACACCCCCGACAAGAACATGCGTGCGGCGCAAGCCGCCGCAGAAGAGCTGAACCGCCTCGAAGGCGAAGAGTTACGCCGCCAGACGCAGCGGGTAACTGAGCTGCTCAACGCGGCCACCAAGCAGTCGGCCGACCCCAGGTACGCCAATGCCCCCAGAGCTTCTCACGCTCGTGGCGCTGCAGGCAACGACAGGGACGGCCCCAGGGGCACGGCCGAGTCCGCCTCGCCAGCACCAAGCCGGCACCGGGACTCCCGGGCCACCCATGCAAGTTCCAGCCGAACAAGCCGGCTGCCCAGCGGCAACAGCGGCCGCAGCCGGCCACCACCAAGCCGGCATCAGGAGGAAGACTCCGAGAGGCCGGCGCCAAGACGCCCGGCTGGCCCCAGAGGCAAGTGGCCACCGCCAGCCGGCCCACTCCCGGCTGGGCCCGCGCATCGAGCTGGCAGATGCCAGAGACCGCCTCGACCGGTGATACGTCTCCAAAGTATCGATAATTTCTTATGTTACATGCTACTTTATTGATGATACCTACATGTTTTATACACATTATATGTCATTATTATGCATTTTCTGGAACTAACCTATTAACAAGATGCCGAAGTGCGTTCAGTTTTCTGCTGTTTTTGGTTTCAGAAATCCTAGTAACGAAATAATCTCGGAATCGGACGAAATCAACGCCCAGGTTCCTATTTTCCCGGAACCATCCAGAACACCCGAGAGCCGCCGAGGAAGCCACGGGGCCCCACACCACACCCTGGCGCGGCCAGAGGGGGCCGCGCCGCCCTATGGTGTGGTGGCCCCAGGCCCCCTCCGAGGCTGCCCTTCCGCCTATTTAAAGCCTCCGTCGTGAAAACCCTATTACGTTGGACGAAACCCACAGAAACCTTCCAGAGCCGCCGCCATCGCGAAGCCAAGATCCGGGGGACAGGAGTCTGTTCCGGCACCCTGCCGGACCGGAAGGCTTCTCCATCGACACCGCTGCCATCTCCACCGCCATCTTCATCAACGCTGCTGCTGAAGAGGAGTAGTTCTCCATCGAGGCTCGGGCTGTACCGGTAGCTATGTGGTTCATCTCTCTCCTATGTACTTCAATACAATAATCTCATGAGCTGCCTTACATGATTGAGATTCATATGATCATGCTTGTAATCTAGATGTCATTGTGCTAGTCAAGTGAGTTTTACTTATGTGATCTCCGGAGACTCCTTGTCCCACGTGTGTAAAGGTGACAGTGTGTGCACCGTGTGGGTCTCTTAGGCTATATTTCACAGAATACTTATTCACTGTTATGAATGGCGTAGTGAAGTGCTTATTTATATCTCTTTATGATTGCAATATGTTTTGTATCACAATTTATCCATGTGCTACTCTAGTGATGTTATTAAAGTAGTTTTATTCCTCCTGCACTGTGTAATGGTGACAGTGTGTGCATCCGTGTTAGTACTTGGCGTAGGCTATGATTATGATCTCTTGTAGATTATGAAGTTAACTATTGCTATGATGGTATTGATGTGATCTATTCCTCCTACATGATGTGAAGGTGATAGTGTGCATGCTATGTTAGTACTTGGTTTAGTCGTGTCGATCTTTCATGCACTCTAAGGTTATTTAAATATGAACATTGAATTGTGGAGCTTGTTAACTCCGGCATTGAGGGTTCGTGTAATCCTACGCAATGTGTTCATCATCCAACAAGAGAGTGTAGAGTATGCCTTTATCTATTCTGTTATGTGATCAAAGTTGAGAGTGTCCACTAGTGAAAGTCTAATCCCTAGGCCTTGTTCCTAAATACTGCTATCGCTGCTTGTTTCTGTTTTACTGCGTTACTACTGCTGCATTACTCTGCTTGTTTACTTACCGCAATATTACTACCATCAACTGCACGCCAGCAAGCTATTTTCTGGCCGTACTACTGCTCATATTCATTCATACCACTTGTATTTCACTATCTCTTCGCCAAACTAGTGCACCTATTAGGTGTGTTGGGGACACAAGAGACTTCTTGCTTTGTGGTTGCAGGGTTGCATGAGAGGGATATCTTTGACCTCTTCCTCCCTGAGTTCGATAAACCTTGGGTAATCCACTTAAGGGAAACTTGCTGCTGTTCTACAAACCTCTGCTCTTGGAGGCCCAACACTGTCTACAAGAATAGAAGCACCCGTAGACATCAAGCACTTTTCTGGCGCCGTTGCCGGGGAGGAAAGGTAAAAGGTACTCACACTCCGGATCTCGGCTACTAAGCTATTTTCCGGCGCCGTTGTAAGTACTCGAAGCTATTTCCTTTAGACTCTGCAATTGCGACATTTGGTTTCTTGTTTACACTAGTTAGGCATAATGGAAAACAATGAGCTTCTTATTCTATTTCCTGATTTAAGACATGGATGGTTTGATGCGAAAATTAAAAAACCCATGGAACATATTAATATGAATGCTTTGAACACTATTGTTGCTAATGCTATGGAAAATTCTAAGCTTGGGGAAGCTGGCTTTGATGAGCATGATATTTTTAGTCCCCCAAGCATTGAGGAGAAAATTTACTTTGATGATACTATGCCTCCTATATTTGATGATGAGAATAATAATGATAGCTACTTTGTTGAATTTGCTCCCACTACAACTAATAAAATTGATTATGCCTATGTGGAGAGTAGTAATTTTATGCATGAGACTCATGATAAGAATGCTTTATGTGATAGTTATATTGTTGAGTTTGTTCATGATGCTACTGAAAGTTATTATGAGAGAGGAAAATATGGTTGCAAAAATTTTCATGTTACTAAAACACCTCTCTATGTGCTGAAATTTTTGAAGCTACACTTGTTTTATCTTCCTATGCTTATTACTTTGCTCTTCATGAACTTGTTTATTTACAAGATTCCTATGCATAGGAAGCATGTTAGACTTAAATGTGTTTTGAATTTGCCTCTTGATGCTCTCTTTTGCTCCAACTTCTATTTCTTGCGAGTGCATCATTAAAACTGCTGAGCCCATCTTAATGGCTATAAAGAAAGAACTTCTTGGAGATAACCCATGTGTTTTTTTACTACAGTACTTTGTTTTATATTTGTGTCTTGGAAGTTGTTTACTACTGTAGCAACCTCTCCTTATCATGTTTTTGTGCCAAGTAAAGTTTCTATGTTAAAGTTGGTGTTATATTTGGGATCGCTGCGCAGAAACAGCATTGTTGTCTGTCACGAATTCTGGCACAAGTCTCTGTAAAAAGAAAAAATCTGCCAATTTACGAGCGTGATCCTCAGATATGTACGCAACTTTCATTAGTTTTGAGTTTTTCCATTTGAGCAAGTCTGGTGCCATTTTAAAATTCGTCTTTACGGACTGTTCTGTTTTTGACAGATTCTGCCTTTTATTTCGCATTGCCATATTTGCTATGTTGGATGAATTTCTTTGATCCACTAATGTCCAGTAGCTTTGTGCAATGTCCAGAAGTGTAAAGAATGATTGTGTCACCTCTGAATGTCTGAATTATTAATTGTGCACTAACCCTCTAATGAGATTGCTTGAAGTTTGGTGTGAAGGAAGTTTTCAAGGGTCAAGAGAGGAGTATGATATACTATGATCAAGAGGAGTGAAAGCTCTAAGCTTGGGGATGCCCCCGTGGTTCATCCCTGCATATTTTAAGAAGACTCAAGCGTCTAAGCTTGGGGATGCCCAAGCATCCCCTTCTTCATCGACAACATCATCGGGTTCCTCCCTGAAACTATATTTTTATTCAGTCACATCTTGTGTTCTTTGCTTGGAGCGTCGGTTTGTTTTTGTTTTTGTTTTGTTTGAATAAAATGGATCCTAGCATTCACTTTGTGGGAGAGAGACACGCTCCGTGTTGCATATGGACAAATATGTCCTTAGGCTTTACTCATAATGTTCATGGCGAAGTTTCTTCTTCGTTAAATTGTTATATGGTTGGAATTGGAAAATGCTACATGTAGTAATTCTAAAATGTCTTGGATAATGTGATACTTGGCAATTATTGTGCTCATGTTTAAGCTCTTGCATCATATACTTTGCACCCATTAATGAAGAAATACATAGAGCTTGCTAAAATTTGATTTGCATATTTGGTCTCTCTAAGGTCTAGATAATTCTAGTATTGAGTTTTGAACAACAAGGAAGACGGTGTAGAGTCTTATAATGTTTACAATATGTCTTTTATGTGAGTTTTGCTGCACCGGTTCATCCTTGAGTTTGCTTCAAATAACCTTGCTAGCCTAAACCTTGTATCGAGAGGGAATACTTCTCATGCATCCAAAATCCTTGAGCCAACCACTATGCCATTTGTGTCCACCATACCTACCTACTACATGGTATTTCTCCGCCATTCCAAAGTAAATTGCTTGAGTGCTACCTTTAAATTCCATCATTCGCCTTTGCAATATATAGCTCATGGGACAAAATAGCCTTAAAAACTATCCTAGTATTGAATATGTACTTATGCACTTTATCTCTTATTAAGTTGCTTGTTGTGCGATAACCATGCTTCTGGGGAACGCCATCAACTATTCTTTGTTGAATATCATGTGAGTTGCTATGCATGTCCGTCTTGTCTGAAGGATCTACCACCTTAATGGTTGGAGCATGCATATTGTTAGAGAAGAACATTGGGCCGCTAACTAAAGCCATGAATCATGGTTGAAGTTTCAGTTTTGGACATATATCCTCAATCCCATATGAGAATAATAATTATTGCTACATGCTTATGCATTAAAGAGGAGTCCATTATCTGTTGTCCATGTTGTCCCGGTATGGATGTCTAAGTTGAGAATAATCAAAAGCGAGAAATCCAAAATGCGAGCTTTCTCCTTAGACCTTTGTACAGGCGGCATGGAGGTACCCCTTTGTGACACTTGGTTGAAACATGGCATTGCGAAGATCCGGTAGTCCAAGCTAAGTAGGACAAGGTGCGGGCACTATTAGTATACTATGCATGAGGCTTGCAACTTGTAAGATATAATTTACATAACTCATATGCTTTATTACTACCGTTGACAAAATTGTTTCATGTTTTCAAAATAAAAGCTCTAGCACAAATACAGCAATCGATGCTTTCCTCTTTGAAGGACCTTTCTTTTACTTTTATTGTTGAGTCAGTTTACCTATCTCCCTCCACCTTAAGAAGCAAACACTTGTGTGAACTATGCATTGATTCCTACATACTTGCATATTGCACTTATTATATTACTTTGCATTGACAACTATCCATGAGATATACATGTTATAAGTTGAAAGCAACCGCTGAAACTTAATCTTCCTTTGTGTTGCTTCAATACCTTTACTTTGATTTATTGCTTTATGAGTTAACTCTTATGCAAGACTTATTGATGCTTGTCTTGAAGTACTATTCATGAAAAGTCTTTGCTTTATGATTCACTTGTTTACTCATGTCATTACCATTGTTTTGATCGCTGCATTCATTACATATGTTTACAAATAGTATGATCAAGGTTATGATGGCATGTCACTTCAGAAATTATCTTTGTTATTGTTTTACCTGCTCGGGACGAGCAGAACTAAGCTTGGGGATGCTGATACGTCTCCAACGTATCGATAATTTCTTATGTTCCATGCTACTTTATTGATGATACCTACATGTTTTATACACATTATATGTCATTATTATGCATTTTCTGAACTAACCTATTAACAAGATGCCGAAGTGCCAGTTCCTGTTTTCTGCTGTTTTTGGTTTCAGAAATCCTAGTAACGAAATATTCTCGGAATCGGACGAAATCAACGCCCAGGTTCCTATTTTTCCCGGAACCATCGAACACCCGAGATCCGCCGGAGGAGCCACAGGGGCCCCACACCACACACCCTGGCGCGGCCAGAGGGGGCCGCGCCGCCCTATGGTGTGGTGGCCCAGACCCTCCGAGGCTGCCCTTCCGCCTATTTAAAGCCTCCGTCGCAAAAACCCTATTACGTTGGACGAAACCCACGAAACCTTCCGGGCCGCCGCCATGTGAAGCCAAGATCTGGGGGACAGGAGTCTGTTCCGGCACCTGCCGGAGCGGGGAAGTGCCCCGGAAGGCTTCTCCATCGACACCGCTGCCATCTCCACCGCCATCTTCATCAACGCTGCTGCTCCCATGAAGAGGGAGTAGTTCTCCATCGATGCTCGGGGCTGTACCGGTAGCTATGTGGTTCATCTCTCTGCTATGTACTTCAATACAATAACCTCATGAGCTGCCTTACATGATTGAGATTCATATGATCATGCTTGTAATCTAGATGTCATTGTGCTAGTCAAGTGAGTTTTACTTATGTGATCTCCGGAGACTCCTTGTCCCACGTGTGTAAAGGTGACAGTGTGTGCACCGTGTGGGTCTCTTAGGCTATATTTCACAGAATACTTATTCACCGTTATGAATGGCGTAGTGAAGTGCTTATTTATATCTCTTTATGATTGCAATATGTTTTGTATCACAATTTATCCATGTGCTACTCTAGTGATGTTATTAAAGTAGTTTTATTCCTCCTGCACGATGTAATGGTGACAGTGTGTGCATCTGTGTTAGTACTTGGCGTAGGCTATGATTATGATCTCTTGTAGATTATGAAGTTAACTATTGCTATGATGGTATTGATGTGATCTATTCCTCCTACATGATGTGAAGGTGACAGTGTGCATGCTATGTTAGTACTTGGTTTAGTCATGTCGATCTTTCATGCACTCTAAGGTTATTTAAATATGAACATTGAATTGTGGAGCTTGTTAACTCCGGCATTGAGGGTTCGTGTAATCCTACGCAATGTGTTCATCATCCAACAAGAGAGTGTAGAGTATGCCTTTATCTATTCTGTTATGTGATCAAAGTTGAGAGTGTCCACTAGTGAAAGTCTAATCCCTAGGCCTTGTTCCTAAATACTGCTATCGCTGCTTGTTTACTGTTTTACTGCGTTACTACTGCTTGTTTACTTCCCGCAATATTACTACCATCAACTGCACGCCAGCAAGCTATTTTCTGGCGCCGTACTACTGCTCATATTCATTCATACCACTTGTATTTCACTATCTCTTCGCCGAACTAGTGCACCTATTAGGTGTGTTGGGGACACAAGAGACTTCTTGCTTTGTGGTTGCGGGGTTGCATGAGAGGGATATCTTTGACCTCTTCCTCCTGAGTTCGATAAACCTTGGGTAATCCACTTAAGGGAAACTTGCTGCTCTACAAACCTCGCTCTTGGGCCCAACGCCCAAGGAAGCACGCCTCAACCGGCTGGTTCAATCCCGCATCGCGGAAGAAGAAGGGCCAGCCGGCCCAAAGTGCTTCGGGCCGCGGATCCTCAACGAGCCCATGGTCGATGGCTTCCAGCTCCCGCGCGACACCCCCAAGTACGACGGCACCGCCAAGCCGGAGGACTGGCTGCTGGACTACTCCACCGCAGTCGGCATCGCCAAAGGCAACAAGCGCTGGGTTGTGCGCTACTCCCCCCTCATGCTGCTCGGCTCCGCCCGCACATGGCTCAACAACTTGCCAGCCGGCAGCATCAACGGCTGGCTCGACTTCGAGGAGGCCTTCATCAGCAACTTCACCGGCACCTATCGCCGGCCGGGTCGCCCCCAACAGCTTGAGATGTGCAAGCAGGGCCCGGACGAGACGGATCGCGCGTACCTGACGCGTTGGTGCGAAATGCGCAACTCCTGCGAGGGCGTGCACGAGATCCAGGCCATCAGCTTCTTCATGGGCGGCTGCCGGCCCAACACCATGCTGTGGCACAAGCTGCGCCGCAGCGAGCCCAAGACGATGGCCGCCTTGATGGCCATTGCAGACAAGTACGCGCTGGCTGAGGAAGCCGGCAAGGCTCCGGCTGAAGCTTCGCCGGCTCCGTCCAGGCGGGACAACAACAAGCCGGCCGAGCACAAGCCGGCCGAGGGCGGCTCACATGGCAGCCGGCGGGACAACTACCACGGCAAGCGGCACAGCGACCAGCCGGACCGCCGGTACGGCTCCGCCCATGTGGCAGCCGTGTCGGACCACGCGGCGGCTGGCGGCAGCCGGCGCCAGAAACAGGACCGGCCCTGGAAGCCGAAGTACACCTTTGAGCAAATGCTCGACTCGCCGTGCAAGTACCACAGCGGCAAGAACCCCTCCAACCACACCACCCGCGACTGCCACTTCATGAAGCGGCTGACGAGCGGCGAGCCGCTTCCGCCTCCACCCCCGCCTCCACCAGCCGGCGGGCCGGGTGGCCAAGCCGGCGCAGAGAACGCCAACCTCGAGCACCACGAGGCTAACCAAGTGCACCATGGCGGCCGGTACCTGCCTGAGGATGCCACCTACATCATCTTCACCACCGAGCCGGAGGACAAAACGAGCCAGCAGCGCCGTTCCCTCGAAGTCAACGCTGTCATGCCGCCGGTCCCCTAGTACCTAAACTGGTCAGAGCAGGCCATCACTTTTGATCGCCGCGACACGCTGTCCTGCCAAAGCCGGGCAGCTACGCCATGGTCCTCGACCCCACCATCGGCACAAGCCGGCGCAGCGTGCGTTTTTCGCGCGTCCTCATCGATGGCGGCAGCAGCATCAACATCCTCTACCGCGACACTGCCCGCAAGCTGGGCATCCAGGAGGCCGAGTTGCGCCCCACCCCCACCGTCTTCCATGGCATCGTGCCAGGCCACTGCTGCCAGCCGATTGGCCGGATCACCCTGGAGGTCATGTTCGGCAAGCCGGACCACTTCCGCACGGAGAACATCGAGTTCGAGGTGGTGGACCTGGTCAGTCCCTACCACGCGCTCCTGGGCAGGCCATGGCGGTGCCCCATTATGGGTACCTGAAGATGAAGCTGCCGGGCCCAAAGGGGTCATCACCGTAGCCGGCGACTATCGCCGCTCCATGGAATGCGCCACCCAAAGCTCCAAGATGGCCCAGACGCTGGTCATAGCTGCCGAGAAGCAGCTCATCCACGACGCCGTCGCCATGGCCAAGGCCGCGCAGTCGGACATGCCGGCTGTGGGCAACCCGGCTGGGACGACTCACTTCCAGCCGGCCAACGACACCAAGAAGATCTTGCTCGACCCGGCACAACCGGACAAGTTCGTCACCATCGGTGCCGACTTTACAGCAAAAAGGAAAGCGAGCTCACCAGCTTCCTCCGTGAGAATCGGGACATCTTTGCATGGTCTCCAAGGGACATGCCGGGTGTGCCGAGGGAGTTGGCTGAGCACCACCTCCACGTCAGGCCAGAGGCCAAGCCGGTGAAGCAACCTCTCCGCCGCTTCGCCGAAGAAAGAAGGAAGGCCATTGGTGAAGAAATCGCCCGGCTCCTGGCAGCCGGCTTCATCATGGAAGTGTTGCACCCGGACTGGTTGGCAAACCCGGTCCTAGTTGTTGGAGATATGCCCAAGAGGCAATAATAAATTGGTTATTATATATCTTTGTGTTGATGATGAATGTTTATATACCATGGTATAATTGTATGAACCGAAACATTGATATATGTGTGTTATGTAAACAACAAGGATTCCCTAGTAAGCCTCTTGTATAACTAGCTTGTTGATTAATAGATGATCATCGTTTCGTGATCATGAACATTGGATGTTATTAATGACAAGGTTATATCATTATGTGAATGATGTAATGGACACACCCAATTAAGTGTAGCATAATATCACGTCATTAAGTTCATTTCCTATAAGCTTTCGATACATAGTTACCTAGTCCTTTCGACCATGAGATCATACAAATCACTTATGCCGGAAGGGTACTTTGATTACGTCAAACGCACTGCGTAAATGGGTGGTTATAAAGGTGGGATTAGGTATCAAAGTATGAGCTTGAGGCATATGGATCAACGGGGGGATTTGTCCATCCCGATGATGGATAGATATACTGGGCCCTCTCGGTGGAATGTCGTCTAAATGGCTTGCAAGCATATGAATGGTTCATAAGAGACCACATACCACGGTACGAGAAAAGAGTACTTGTCGAGACGAGGTTGAACAAGGTATCGTGATACCGATGATCAAACCTCGGACAAGTAATATATCGCGAGACAAAGGGAATCGGTATCGTATGTAAATGGTTCATTCGATCACTAAGTCATCGTTGAATATGTGGGAGCCATTATGGATCTCCAGATCCCGCTATTGGTTATTGGTCGGAGAGAATTCTCAACCATGTCCATAGTTCGAACCGTAGGGTGACACACTTAAGGTTTGATGTCGTTTGAGTAGATATGGAATATTGAATGGAGTTCGAAGTTTTGTTCGGAGTCTCGGATGGGATCCAGGACATCACGAGGAGTTCCGGAATGGTCCGGAGAATGAGATTCATATATAGGAAGTCATATTCCGAGTTTGGAAATGATCCGGTGCATTTATGGAAGGTTCTAGAAGGTTCTAGAATAGTCCGGAAGAAACGCACTATGGGTTTTAATCCTAGGGTCAAAGCATTTGCTCTGATACCAACTGTGGTGACCCGGCATACCACTGCATGGTGTAGTATGCAAGTCTGATATAACACCAATGAAACACCATTCCACTAGTATTATATCGCTCAGAGTGGTACAACAGAAACATATGCGGGTCCAAGGCATGTCTATAGAATTACAACTCCGACTCTGTTACAGAAGATCATCACAGCCTCCTACTTTACAATGAGGTAAAACTGCAAATAAACTCCAGAAGAGCGACTCGTAGTCTAATCCTATCACGAACTCTATTTGTAGAGTATTTAACTGGCTATAGAGGTTATGAATAGATTCTAGCTAAATAGGAGCTAAGTTTAGGAAGCTAGTTCCTTTCTATTGCTAATCTAGGTTTCCTCCTTGTTGATTGTGCTGTTTGACTCTTCTGTCAGGGTCCAATCCGTTGAAGTAGTTGTTGACTCCTCGGCCTTCGATTGCACTGTAGATCCTCCTTCGATGCCTCCATATCTAAGCAGGGATTTAAGAGTGGGATGAGTACGAGCGTACTCAACAAGTTCATTATAGGAAAGAGGTGTTTAATGCACTAGCTACAACCATGGACCAGAAAGTCCAAGGCTATGCAGGTTTTTGTAATCATTTGTTCAAAAGGTTGCTTTTATTCAGAAGAGCTATGTCCGTCAGCCTTCACCGGTTGACTAGAACTTCATGGAGTTCCTTTCCGGCAGCGTTCGCAGTTCCATATCCCGGAACAGGGAGTGACTGGTCACGATTCATTACACTCTGCAGAGGTGTGTTGCTTTACCCAAAAGAGATCTTAACCTTGGTGCCAACCGAGTCATGTTCTCGTCCACACTTCCTTTGGTGTGAGGTCCGGTATAAGGTCATAGCCAATCATATTCCTCCGCTACCTCGCACACCCACCCTTTGTTGCATACCCCGACCCTGGGTCCTCGTTGGTCCCATTATTCCCATTTACGGGTGGACCCCGACCACGACAACAGTTCTGGGCTCTTACCATAAACTCCTTCGCCGGTAGCTGCAACCCATCATAGACCGCAATACCGTGGGGACTTTAGGCTTCCCCAGCCACCAAATGCTCCTCGGGCTACAAGTGTCTACGGACAATGCCGTGGGGACTTTAGGCTTCCCCAGCCACCAAATGCACCCTTGGATTACAAGTGTCTACGGTAAAGCGCGTCCGTTGATGAACAAGAGGTGGAAATACAATTGACTATACCATCCCATTCCAGATCTTATGGTTAACACGGGTATTACGGCACAAGAATCACTAGACAACATTTGTTGTTTAATCCTAGATGGATATAAACCCTTGCAATGGAACCTCCACCATATCAACACAATCCATGATTCCATTGCCCACCACATAGTCATATTCATAGTTATGAAAATAGTGGCTTTGCTTTTTATGCAATAATGATAAACATAGTACTTTGCAAGTAATTTGGTAAAAATACTCAAATGACATGAGCAAGTGATGAACTTGCCTTTCTTGACTACAAAATTATGCAGGCAAGGTCTTCGATACGCAATAACTCCAAATTCTGAAATAGCATCATCGTCCGGTAAGGACGATGTTTAAAAGATGGGCAATGATGCAATAATGCATAAGTATGATATGCAATCGCTCTAAACGTGACGTAACCCCGATGATTTAGGATTAGTGAGTTGTGATGATTTGTTTAGATGTGTTGCACTTTTAGAGTGATTCACAAACAAGGTTCTTATTAAGAGTTGGTTACTTTGTATCATAAGTAATGCAATACAACACAATAATAATATCAATGGCACACAACAGTAGGATTTGGTATAATCCTAACATGCAATGAACAGTGGTTGGTCTTAATACTATATGGCATGGTTAATGATTGCTTATCATATACTTCAAAAGAATAACTTTTGAAGAACATGTTCTTTGATAAAGAACAAGTATGATAATTAGGTTTGTGGGGTTCTATGGTTTACTATGGTTTCAATTAGTTTCTGGAGTAAGTATTAGATGGATCACAACAATGTTGGATTCATTGACATCTAGGGTTTGTAAGGTTGAGTTAAGCCTAGGCATCCTAAGCAATTATTTATTCAGGGCTGCTATCAAGGTTGGTTCATCTTGCTGGTGATAGCTAGCTAGGGTTTATAGGTCCTATAAGGCAGGGTTGATGATGATTCTTTATTTACTTCAAAAGAATAACTTTTGAAGAACATACTTCTTAAATAATAAGAAGTATATCAATTAGGGTTGAGGTGGTCTAGATTTTACTGTTGGTTCTATTAAGTAAGGAATAATTGGCTCCTAAATAGGATGGTGGATAAGTATCCAACACTAGTAGGGTTTAGTGGAATATGGTTATGTAATGATAAATATTGGACATAGATGCTATTGGAGTTCATCACAATGGTGTGATGCTAAATAGGGATAAATGAGGGTGATGGCTTTGGTAATAGGATCTAGGGTTTACACTTGGTTGACCCTACTTGATTATTTAGGTCTGATGAAGATGAATACCTGAGATACTGATACGTCGCAAACGTATCTATAATTTCTTATGTTCCATGCTACTTTTATTACAATACTTGAATGTTTTACACATACTTTACAGCATTATTATACATTTTCCGGCACTAACCTATTAACAAGATGTCGAAGTGCCAGTCTGTTTTCTGCTGTTTTTGGTTTCAGAAATACTAGTAAGGAAATATTCTCGGAATTGGACGAAATCAACGCCCAGGGTCCTATTTTTGCACGAAGCTTCCAGAAGACCGAAAGGGAGACGAAGTGGGGCCACGAGGGGGCCACATACTAGGGCGGCGCGGCCCAAGCCCTGGCCGCGCCGGCCTGGTGTGTGGGCCCTCGCGTCGCCCTTTGACCTACCCTTCCGCCTACTTAAAGCCTCCGTCGCGAAACCCCCTGTACCGAGAGCCACGATACGGAAAACCTTCCAGAGACGCCGCCGTCGCGAATCCCATCTCGGGGATTCGGGAGATCGCCTCCGGCACCCTGCCGGAGAGGGGAATCATCACCGGAGGGGCTCTACATCATCATGCCCGCCTCCGGATTGATGCGTGAGTAGTTCATCCTTGGACTATGGGTCCATAGCAGTAGCTAGATGGTTGTCTTCTCCGCTTGTGCTTTCATTGTATTAGATCTTGTGAGCTGCCTAACATGATCAAGATCATCTATTTGTAATGCTACATGTTGTGTTTGGCGAGATCCGATGAATAGAGAATACTATGTTAAGCTGATTATCAATCTATCATATATGTGTTGTTTATGTTCTTGCATGCTCTCCGTTGCTAGTAGAGGCTCTGGCCAAGTTGATACTTGTAACTCCAAGAGGGGGTAATTATGCTCGATAGTGGGTTCATGCCTCCATTGAATCTGGGACAGTGACAGAAAGTTCTAAGGTTGTGGATGTGTTGTTGCTACTAGGGATAAAACATTGATGCTTTGTCTAAGGATATTTGTGTTGATTACATTACGCACCATACTTAATGCAATTATCTGTTGTTTACAACTTAATACCGGAAGGGGTTCGGATGATAACCTGAAGGTGGATTATTTAGGCATAGATGCATGCTGGATAGCGGTCTATGTACTTTGTCGTAATGCCCTGATTAAATCACATAGTAATCATCATTGATATGTATTGAATCTTTATTTGTCAATTGCTCGCCTGTAATTTTTTCACCCAGCATGTTAGTTATCTTATTGGAGAGACACCACTAGTGAACCGTGGACCCCGGTCCATTCTTTTACATCTGAATACATTCTACTGTTTTACTGTTCTTTGCAAACAAACACCATCTTCCACTCGATACGCTTAATCCTTTGTTTTCAGCAAGCCGGTGAGATTGACAACCTCACTGTTACGTTGGGACAAAGTACTTTGATTGTGTTGTGCAGGTTCCACGTTGGCGCCGGTTTCACCGTGTTGCGCCGCACTACATTCCTCCACCAACAACCTTCACGTGCTTTTTGGCCTACTGGTTCGATAACCTTGGTTTCTTTCTGAGGGAAAACTTGCTGCTGTGTGCATCATACCTTCCTCTTGGGGTTCCCAACGGACGTGTACATTTACGCGCATCAAGGACTGTTTTTCTGGCGCCGTTGCCGGGGAACTGAAGAAAAGCTACACCACAGAGAATTGCCTCCCACGGCAACAGCTCTTTTTGGCGCCGTTGCCGGGAGATCAAGACACGCTGCAAGGGGAGTCTCCACTTCCAATCTCTTTACTTTGTTTTTGTCTTGCTTTATTTTATTTACTACTTTGTTTGCTGCACTTAAACAAAACACAAAAAAATTAGTTGCTAGCTTTACTCTATTTACTGTCTTGTTCTCTATATCAAAAACACACAAAAAATAGTTACTTGCACTTAGTTTACTTTTGTTATCATGTCTAGTTCCGTACCTGTTACCTCTTCACCTGAAGAATTAGTCTTTACTTTTAAACAAGGGGATGAGGAGAGTTTTAAAGATGCTTGGTCTAGAATTTTTGATGCTTATCGTAAAGTTGAACCTCAAATGACTCTAAGTTTGCTCCTTAGTAATTTTTATTTTGGGCTTATGATTCGCTATAGATATGCCTTAGATGCTATAGTGGGAGGAGATTTCCTTCATTGCAACGGTGATCAAGCTTTTAATGCCATAAAAAAATTGGTTGCATCACATAGTTCGGCTAATAACTTTGATTCTGCCCTTATTAGCATTTATAATAGATTAAACACTCTTGAGACAAATGCATCTTACTTGAAGGAAAATAATGGTTATGTTCGAAACCGTCTTGATGAAGTTTTAGTGAACTCTGAACCCTCAATGTGGAATCCTACTATCAAAGTTACTATTGGTGGTGAAACTTTTCATGCCCGTTGTGATATTATGTCTGAATTCTGTCTTATGCCTAAGAGTATTTATGAATCTTTGACACTTTGGGGACTTGTTGAAGGGGGAGAAGGAATAACTCTTATTGATAACTCCGTTATAATACCTAAGGGAATAGCCGAGGGTGTGCATACAACCATTCTTGGAAGAACGGTATCCACTGATTATCTTGTTATTGAATGTGTAGGAACTGGACAAATCACACTTGGAAGATCCCTGCTGAAACTATTGGGAGCAATCATAAATACGGGAGAAGGCACCCTAAAAATCATACCGGGAGGCCGACATGTATTCCCTAAACCAAAGAGTAAGAAAAAGAACAAGAAGGGTAAGCATAAGGCCCGAGGTAATGTTGATGCTTCATCTCTTGAAAATACTAGATTTGCACTTTCTGCGCCTAGCTGAAAGGCGTTATGCTGTGTTTGGTTGCGTAGAAACTGGGCTCGGAATTGGAATTGGGGGCAAATGGGCAAATTCAGCCGTTTGGTTTGCGCTCGGAATCGGGCCGTGGAAACTGGGCTCAATTCCGAGCCCCCCACCCGCGCGTGTAACGGTTCACTCCAAACTTTCCGAGGTCCCGACCTCGGAAACGCTCGGAATCTACTCCCCGCTGCGTACCCCTTCGTCCCGCGATGAAACGCGAGCTAGCTCGCTCGGGCCGCCGCCACCGCTAGCTGCAGAAGCCGGCGCTCCCGTCCCTGGCGCCTCTCCTCCCTCACCTCTCTCCTCCACGCCCTCCCCTCCCTAGCCTCCCTCCTCCATGCCTTCCCAGTCCTGGCCTAACCCTAGATCGCGGGCAGAGTATGGCGGCGGGAGAGTCAACGCCGGTGGCGGCTCTCCGCCCCCTCCGAGCCTCTCTGTGGCGTCGTCCTCTCCCCATCTCCGCCCTCCTCCGAGCATCTCCGATGGCGTCGACCTCTCCCCATCTCCGCCCTCCTCCGAGCGGCTCCGGCGGCGGTGATAAGGGGAACGGCGGGGGATGGCGTCGGGCGGCACGGCGGCGGGCGGCGGTAGAGGGAACGGCGGGGGTTGGCGGCGGGCGGAGGTAGGAGGAACGGCGGCCTCACCGGCTCCTTGCCTCTCCAAATCGTGGAGGCAGTGAACCTGCTTATTTTTTTTAATGTTTGATTTCTTTTTTACCTAAACAAACCCAGAAAATTATTATGTGTGTGCTAGGTGTAGACATGAACTCAACTTGAAAACACAAATTTAAATTGCCAAATTTAACGAAACATCAAATTCCATAGTTTGTACATCCAAACAGGATTTGGAATTGGTTACACCCTTTTGATTCCAAATGCAATTTCCATACACATCCAAACAACAGAATCGAATTAGAAGCCAATTCATTTCTATCTTGGATTTGGAATCTTTGTCAAATTCAATTCCATGCCAACTTTCTATGCAACCAAACACAGCATTAAAGAAAAGCACTTCTTGGGACATAACCCATGTTTTATTTTATTTACTGTATTGTTGAGTCTTGGAAGTTGTTTACTACTGTAGCAACCTCTCCTTATCATGTTTTTGCGCCAAGTAAAGTTTTTATGCTAAAGTTGATGTTATATTTAGGATCGCTGCGCAGAAACAGCATTGCTGTCTGTCACGAATTCTGACATAAGTCTCGGTAAAAAAATCGAAAAAATCTGCAAATTTACGAGCGTGATCCTCAGATATGTACGCAACTTTCATTAGTTTTGAGTTTTTCCATTTGAGCAAGTTAAGTGCCCCTTCCAGATGTATCTTTACGGACTGTTCTGTTTTTGACAGATTCTGTTTTTTATTTCGCATTGCCGCTTTTGCTATGTTGAATGAGTTTCTTTGTTCCATTAACTTTCAGAAGCTTTGTGCAATGTCCAGAAGTGTTAAGAATGATTGTGTCACCTCTGAATATGTGAATTTGTGGTTATGCACTAACCCTCTAATGAGTTTGCTTGAAGTTTGTGTGAAGGAAGTTTTCAAGGATCAAGAGAAGAGGATGATATACTATGATCAAGAAGAGTGAAAGGTCTAAGCTTGGGGATGCCCCGGTGGTTCATCCCTGCATATTTTAAGAAGACTCAAGCATCTAAGCTTGGGGATGCCCAAGGCATCCCTTCTTCATCGACAACATTATCAGGTCACTTCTAGTGAAACTATATTTTTATTCCATCACATTCTTATGTTCTTTACTTGGAGCGTCGGTTTGTTTTTATTTTTGTTTTGTTTTGAATAAAGTTGGATCTCACCATTCTTATATTGGAGATATTACGCTCCGCTTTTTCTTATGGAACACTTGTGTTCTTAATTGTGCTTTAATGTTCATGGCGAAGTCTAAATTGCTTCGTTAGATTGCTATTTGGTTGGAATTGGAAAGTGCTGCATATGGTTTGGCAATTTGGCAATTGTTTGAGCTCTCATAGATCATGTTTAAGCTCTTGCATCATGTAGTTTAATCTATTAATGAAGAACTACCGTAGAGCTTGTTTAATTTGGTTTGCATGATTGTTCTCTAAGTCTAGATATTTTCGGGTAAAGTGTTTGAACAACAAGGAAGACAGTGTAGAGCCTTATAATGCTTGCAATATGTTCTTGTGTGAGTTTTGCTGTACCTGTTCATACTTGTGTTTGCTTCAAACAACCTTGCTAGCCCAAACCTTGTACTGAGAGGAAATGCTTCTCGTGCATCCAAACACCTTGAGCCAAAACCCATGCCATTTGTGTCCACCATATCTACCTACTATGTGGTATTTTTCTGCCATTCCAAAGTAAATTACTTGAGTGCTACCTTTAAAATTTCATTCCTCTACCTTTACAATATATAGCTCATGGGACAAATAGCTTAAAAACTATTGTGGTGATGAATATGTAGTTATGTGTCTTAATTCTTATAAGTTGCTTGTTGAGCGGTAACCATGTTTTCTGGGACGCCATCAACTTTATCTTTGTTGGATATCATGTGAGATGCTATGCATGTTCGTCTTGTCCGAAGTAAGTGGACTTCACGATCAAATGGTTTGAGTATGCATATGTTAGAGAAGAACATTGGGCCGCTAACTAAAGCCATGTATCATGGTGGAAGTTTCAGTTTGGACATACAACCTCAATCTCTTATGAGAATATTAACTGTTGTTGAATGCTTAAGCATTAAAAGAGGAGTCCATTATCTGTTGTCTATGTTGTCCCGGTATGTATGTCTAAGTTGAGAATAATCAAAAGCGAGAAATCCAATGCGTGCTTTCTCCTTAGACCTTTGTACAGGCGGCATAGAGGTACCCCTTTGTGACACTTGGTTGAAGCATATGTTATGCGATGAGAATCCGTGTTTCCGAGCTAAGTAGGACAAGGTGCGAGCACTATTAGTACTCTATGCATGAGACATGCAACTTGTAGGAAGTATTATGCATAGCACATATGAATTATTACTACCGTTGACAAAATTGTTTCTATGTTTTCAAAACAAAAATCTCTAGCACAAAAATAGTAATCCATGCTTCCCTCTGCGAAGGGCCATCTTTCACTTTATTGTTGAGTCAGTTTTCCTACTTCTTTCTATCTTAGAAGCAAACACTTGTGTTAACTGTGTGCATTGATTCTTACATCTTTACTTATTGCACCTGTTATATTACTCTATGTTGACAAATATCCATGAGATATACATGTTACAAGTTGAAAGCAATGGCTGAAACTTAATCATCCTTTGTGTTGCTTCAATTCATTCTACTTTGAATTTATTGCTTATGAGTTAGCTCTTATGCAACTCTTATTGATACTTGTCTTGAAAGTACTATTCATGAAAAGTTTTGCTATATGATTCATTTGTTTAGTCATTATCTTTGTTAGCAATCTTTTGTTCAGATCACTCCATTCATCTTATATGCTTTACAATAATGTTGATCAAGATTATGTTGGTAGCATGTCACTTCAGAAATTATTTGTGTTATCGTTTACCTACTCGAGGACGAGTAGGAACTAAGCTTGGGGATGCTTGATACGTCGCAAACGTATCTATAATTTCTTATGTTCCATGCTACTTTTATTACAATACTTGAATGTTTTACACATACTTTACAGCATATTATACATTTTCCGGCACTAACCTATTAACAAGATGCCAAGTGCCAGTTCCTGTTTTTTTGGTTTCAGAAATCCTAGTAAGGAAATATTCTCGGAATTGGACGAAATCAACGCCGGGTCTTATTTTTGCACGAAGATTCCATAAGAACGAAAGAGACGAAGTGGGGCCACGAGGGGCCACACACTAGGCGGCGCGGCCCGCCGCGCGCCTGGTGTGTGGGGCCCTCGCGTCGCCCTTTGACCTACCCTTCCGCCTACTTAAAGCCTCCGTCGCGAAACCCCCTGTACGAGAGCCACGATAAGGAAAACCTTCCAGAGACGCCGCCGTCGCGAATCCCATCTCGGGGATTCAGAGATCGCCTCCGGACCCGCCGGAGAGGGGAATCATCACCGGAGGGGCTCTACATCATCATGCCCGCCTCCGGATTGATGCGTGGGTAGTTCATCCTTGGACTATGGGTCCATAGCAGTAGCTAGATGGTTGTCTTCTCCGCTTGTGCTTTCATTGTTTTGATCTTGTGAGCTGCCTAACATGATCAAGATCATCTATTTGTAATGCTACATGTTGTGTTTGGCGAGATCCGATGAATAGAGAATACTATGTTAAGTTGATTATCATCTATCATATATGTGTTGTTTATGTTCTTGCATGCTCTCCGTTGCTAGTAGAGGCTCGGGCCAAGTTGATACTTGTAACTCCAAGAGGGGGTAATTATGCTCGATAGTGGGTTCATGCCTCCATTGAATCTGGGACAGTGACAGAAAGTTCTAAGGTTGTGGATGTGCTGTTGCTACTAGGGATAAAACATTGATGCTTTGTCTAAGGATATTTGTGTTGATTACATTACGCACCATACTTAATGCAATTATCTGTTGTTTACAACTTAATACTGGAAGGGGTTCGGATGATAACCTGAAGGTGGATTATTTAGGCATAGATGCATGCTGGATAGCGGTCTATGTACTTTGTCGTAATGCCCTGATTAAATCACATAGTAATCATCATTGATATGTATTGAATCTTTATTTGTCAATTGCTCGCCTGTAATTTTTTCACCCAGCATGTTAGTTATCTTATTGGAGAGACACCACTAGTGAACTGTGGACCCCGGTCCATTCTTTTACATCTGAATACATTCTACTGTTTTTACTCTTTGCAAACAAACACCATCTTCCACTCGATACGCTTAATCCTTTGTTTTCAACAGCAAGCCGGTGAGATTGACAACCTCATACACGTTGGGACAAAGTACTTTGATTGTGTTGTGCAGGTTTCCACGTTGCGCCGGATTCACTGGTGTTGCGCCACTACATTCCTCCACCAACAACCTTCACGTGCTTCTTGGCTCCTACTGGTTCGATAACCTTGGTTTCTTTCTGAGGGAAAAACTTGCCGCTGTGTGCATCATACCTTCCTCTTGGGGTTCCCAACGGACGTGTACATTTACGCGCATCAGATACCCATATATTAGTGATAGTTCTTCTACATTTTATGTGGACATGACAAGTATCTAGGTTCTATATGGTTCTATGATTTAAAAGAAAGTAGGATGATCACATGGTATAACCTAGGGTTTAGGTTTATAAACAAATTAAGGTTCATATGAAGTAATGGACCTAGGGTTCCTAAATGAATTAGGGTGTTAGGGTTCCACATAAAATTATGAGGTTATAATTTTATTCAATATGGAACTAGGTTTCCTAATCTACCATATAGTTCTTAAGATAATAACTTCATTATAAGGTTGAAGTTATTAATAACTTTGAAATAAAAATAACATTGAATTAGGCATTTTATTATTTTTAATGAATTAATAATTAACGTAATTATTATTTAGAGTTTAAATCCTTCTAATAAGGATTTAACAAAATAATAAATAAATAAAATAAGTTTTAATGTTTTCTTTATTTATTTACTGGTTTTTATTTAATTTGGAAAGTTTTCCTACTTATTTAATTTTAATTGAATTTAGAATTAATAAATAGGGATTTCTATTTTCGTGCCCCTGCTTCGTTAGTTGTACTCAGTTTTCCCCAGGTCCTTAGTTTTTCCTCAGTTTTACCCAAACGTTTGTCTGAACCGCAGAAGGAGCTCGGACGGAAGGAATCCGTTAAGTTGACCGTTCCGTGCTGACGAGTGGGGTCGTGTCTTTTGTGGGGTCGCGTCGTGTGGGACCGCGTCGTGTGGGGCTGGTAGGAAGGGACCGCGTGGGACAGGACGAGGCCGTGTTTGTGGGGCCGTAGCGTGTAGGGCCGTAGCGTGTGGAGCCGTGTGGGTCCGGGACGGGGGCACGAGTGGTTTCTGTCTCTTTCGCCCAGATTAGCAGTTTTCAATGTACCTTTTTCCTCTCTATCGCTCGATCTCATTCATATTTGATAGCCCAAATTGATAGCAAATCTAGAGAAGCTTCTCCTTCTGTTTTTTAACGCCATTCATTTCTTTATGCCTTCGTTTTTACCCAATCAGGTAGGAAATCTAGGGCACAAATCCAGAGAAAATATAGGATAAGCTGCATACAGCAACCAACATAGCATAGATATATTCAGGACAGATAGATCCAACATAAGCTACATTTTACATGAATTTAAGCTGCTCTACAGATAGAGCAGTCACATACAGAGAGTGCAGTAGGCACGTTCAACGCCTCCAGGTGGCGCGTGTGACTCGCTTGGAGGTTGCGCAGGTGAATCCCAAGTGCTTTGTGTTTGGCCATGTACGCATGCACGTTCACGGTCCTTCCAACTCTAGCGCCATATCTGCCAATGGATTCAGCATGGTTCAGCAGGGTGTTGAAGTCGGTGTCGCGGAGCCTCCTGTTGCAGAAGGGGCACTTGTAAATGCCTCGAGCAAAGGGGCCATCGTATTGGCCGGACTGCAGCCTCCTGAGGACGTGACGAGTCTTGGTGTGGAAGGACTCGTCGTCGCTGTCGACGTCGCTGCTCTCCACCTGTCACGTAGCACCAAAGATCGTGCAAAAAACACGGAGTCAATTGCAACGATGATTGAACAGAGAGTGAACAAAAAATCATGCATGATAATATGGGCTCGAAAAAAAGAGGTAGCCTCAGTTACATTGGACACACTTATATCCAGGATTTGAGTAAGTAAACCAAAGATCATGCACAACAAATTTGTACACACCAATTGTTTACTGACCAAACCCTGAATCAATTTAGGGATGCCCAAATATTCATCATCATCGGCACAAACACTAATAACGCAAGATCTAACACAAAAGGATCGAACTAGGAACAGACGAACAGTAATAACGCAAGATCTAACACAAAAGGATTGAACTAGGAACAGACGAACAGTAATAACGCAAGATCTAACACAAAAGGATTGAACTAGGAAGAAACGAACAGTAATAACGCAAGATCTAACACAAAAGGATTGAACTAGGAACAGACGAACCGTAATAACGCTAGATCTAACACAAACTGATTGAAATGAGATAAGAACAAGGTTACCTCCGGCGCGTAGTCGACGATGGTGGTGTCGTAGGGGTTCTCCGGCGCGTCGTACTGCACTGGTTCGTACGGGTCCCAATCGAAGGGGGCCTGGACGGGGGCGGCGGCCGATGCGCCGGCTGCTACGTTGGAAGCAGCGACAGGGGCCTGGACGGACGGCGGCCGATGCGCCGGCTGCTACGTTGGAAGCAGCGACGGGGCCGGAGGGGGGGCGGCCGATGCGCCGGCTGCTACGTTGGAAGCAGCGACAGGGGCCTGGACGGGGGCGGCGGCCGATGCGCCGACAATGGGCATCTCATTCTTCTCCATCGCCGGCGGTTTTCTTCGGGGTTTTTTCTTCGGTTGTGGAGAAGATGATGGGACAGGAGAGGCGGTTGCAGTGAGCCAGTGAGAACGTGCGTCGAGGGAGAGAAAGAGGGGCTCTATAAAGACGAAGGTGGCGTGTACCGCAACACGCGTCCGCTATGCACAGCGTGCACCGCTACACGAGTCTAACCCTGGGACGTTTGGTGTACTCAGTTATAACCTCAGGCCTTATACAGAAATTTTATCTGTACTCAGTTTTCCCCTCGAGGACTTAGACCGGCAAGTGCAATATACTCAGTTTTACCCTCAAGTAGCTGGTCAACAGAGAGTCAACAAATGAGATTAACATAGCTAATCGAGTCATTTCATGCGCAAAAAAATCCAAAAAATAAAAACATAGTGGCAACTACTCATGGAGTCTTCCTACGCAACCTGCCACCTAGAAAACCTTAACAAACATATATAAATCAAGTTTTACCACAAATTGCCACTTCTCAATCACTAGTGTAGCTATGAAGATGCATGGTTTTCCACCCAAACCCCTTTGCAAAACATCTTTCCCAAAACATAGTTTGTCTAAATGATGCCATAATTGTCACACTGATGTATATTTGAATTGCAAATAATTTGATGTAGCCCAATATGAATTATATTGTACAAAACACACATTTTTCATTTTGTAATTCTTTTGTTTGAATCCCTTAGTCTATTTACTATTTATGTGCCCTTGGATTCTTAGTACTACTCAGTTTTGCCCTCAAGTACTGTCACAAATGCTCTGAGAAGCCCAAACTTATCCTGATTGGTTGAGCCGTTGTCACACGGATCGACTCCACGAACCGTTGATCCACTGATCTAACGGGCAGTATACCCCTATCCGTCTCTTCGTGGCAACCTCTCTCTCTCTCTCTCTCTCTCTCTCTCTCTCTCTCTCTCTCCTCGTGGCCACCCATCTCTCTCTCTCTGTCGGTGGAGAATAAACATGAGGAATATAGTTTGGGATATAGTATTGGTATTTTGAAACGGCCTAAAAGTGGTATAATTTTGTTATAAACATGAGGCATACATTTTTGCTGATTTCGGCGATTGCATTATTTGTCACCCCTCTAACAATTATCAACTATCTTTAGCTGTCCTTTTCTTTTAGGGAATATAGTTTGGGATATGGTATTGGTATTTTGGAAAGGCCTAAAAGTGGTATAATTTTGGTATAAACATGAGGCATACATATTTGCGGATTTCGGGGATTGCATTATTTGTCACCCCTCTAACAATTATCAACTATCTTTAGCTTTCCTTTTCTTTTAGGGAATATAGTTTGGGGGGATATGGTATTGGTATTTTGGAAAGGCCTAAAAGTGGTATAATTTTGGTATAAACATGAGGCATACATATTTGCGGATTTCGGGGATTGCATTATTTGTCACCCCTCTAACAATTATCAACTATCTTTAGCTTTCCTTTTCTTTTAGGGAATATAGTTTGGGATATAGTATTGGTATTTTGAAACGGCCTAAAAGTGGTATAATTTTGTTATAAACATGAGGCATACATTTTTGCGGATTTCGGCGATTGCATCATTTGTCACCCCTCTAACAATTATCAACTATCTTTAGCTGTCCTTTTCTTTTAGGGAATATAGTTTGGGATATGGTATTGGTATTTTGGAAAGGCCTAAAAGTGGTATAATTTTGGTATAAACATGAGGCATACATATTTGCGGATTTCGGGGATTGCATTATTTGTCACCCCTCTAACAATTATCAACTATCTTTAGCTTTCCTTTTCTTTTAGGGAATATAGTTGGTAATTTCGGTGAATGCACACACTAACTTTGAAAACAACTACAAGTACATGTAACTGAATAATGGATTTGTAACAAGGTATCCCTTGTAACAACTTCTAGCGCCTGGTGAGCAATGATAAGAATCCGATCGTAATTATACAACAAAAAAACAACCAGCCATCATATTAGCTTGCTTCTTCAACTCGATCAGCTGCCTTAACTGCTTGTTCATTTTCTTCAGTTCTCCCCACTTCCACCAGTTCTGCATTGGGAGCATTAGGCATAATCGGAAGGTCCCTAATCGGAACGGCTCCTCTCTCCGCCGCATTCTCTACAGCAAGTCCCCCTCCCAAATTGCGCCCCCAATAGCGCCAATTGATTCCTGCAATTGAAGCCTCTGAACGTACACATCGATCCACTCGAAATGCCTGCATTTCTTCAAGATCTGAAAACAACAACGTGAACCCTAAATCCCAAATTCGAGGGAATAACAAGAAAATCGAGAGAAAACAGAGAAATTGGAGCGAGATCTAACCTTATCCCCTCTCTATATGGCAAGCTCTCGCATGCAACGAACTCACGTCCACGGTTGCCGTTCTCGTCCGTCTTACAGATCGACCGCTTCAGAGGCTCCTGGCGTGGGCAGTCAGGGCATCTTGTCAAAGGCACGGGTCCATACTGCGGCCATGAAGAACGGGAGGTCGAAGAGAAACTAGACATCACCCGCGTGCCGGAGAAGGGCTGCCGCTGGCGGAGAAGAAGAACAATGGGGCGCGGAGAAAGAAAGGGGAAGCAATGGCACGGGCACGGGCACGGGGCTAGCTCGGGCTCCCATTTTGCAACGGTCACCTGGGTAAGCTGTGGGTCCGGCGCGCTAACGTGGACAAGTTGTGGGTCCCACGATGATCTGGATAAGTGGAGACGTGTCCACTGCGGGGCACCAACAGCGGCCCCACTTGCCAGCACCGACCAACGTCAACTAAACGGGATTCCTTCCGTCCGAGCTCTTTCTGCGGGTTATAGACAAGGGGGGGGAAACTGAGGAAAAACTAAGGATCTGGGGAAAACTGAGTACAACTAAGGAGCCGAGGGCACGAAAATAGAAATCCCTAATAAATAAGGCTTAAATAACAAGTATTAAATAATTGAATTTTTATTAAAAATATAATTTTCATTTTATATTTTTATTGGATAGAGTTTACTTTTATAAGCATTTTGATATCTTATATTTATTTTTCTGAGTTATAATGAATTTTCTAAATTCATTCAAAGTTTCAGCATTTATTGAGTTTGAAATAAAACAAAAGAAATACTAACCTACCCGGGCTTTTTACACACAGAGACACATACCAGTGGGGTCGTGTCCACCTCACCTGCCACGCGTGCTTGACTGAGTCAAAATTGCCAACGTGGCAATTGGGCACGGTGACGGGGCGATGGTGGCGGTTCGTTCGAGCGGGCCAACGGCCTATACTACGAGACTCAGCGCGTCACGGTGAGCATTATGGTGGCGGCGCCGCCCAGATTCGGTCACCGGAGCATGGCCGGCGACATGGTCCTGTGGCGGCGGGCATGGTTGAACGGCGCGGCGAAGCTACGGGCTGAGATTGGATGCAATAGGGAGTCCAGGAGGTGCGTGAGCTCACCGTGGTTGTGTTGAGCTAGACGGCGTGACCGGAGGTGGTCCTAATCGACGGCGAACGTCGATTTGCTGGCGGTGACCGGCGAAAGGGGGCGACGATTCTCCGGTGGCTGAGAGCTTCCTGGCGCAATTCCTCTTGCACGGTGGACTTGTCGAGCACGGTGGTTCTAATGGTGGTCACGGCGAGGCCTGGGATGGGCTCCATCGACGGCGGCGGTCGGAGTCCGGTTGGTTAGGGTTTCGGCCTAGGGCGAATTGGAGCAGAGAGAGAGGGAAACGGAGCTAGGTTTTCGTCCAGGGTTCTTATAGGGCTCGAGGCACGCCTCGTCATGCTCTCGGACGAGGAGAGGTCGACAGCGACGAGGTGAAGACGACCACGGCGTCGCGCTGGCCACCATGCACGAGGAAAGGGATGAGGACGACCCTCTCCAGGATATTTAGACGAAGAGGTAAGTTGGGCTGGGCTGGGCTGCTGGGTGGTGATGGAGTTGGGCTGCTCTGCAGGCTACTGCTGGACTTCTTCATGGGCTACACGGCCAGGTGAGTATTTCCCTCATTTTTTTTTCTGTTTTAATTTCTCCTTTTGTATATTTTCTACTTTAACTCATATTTGAATTCAATTCTATTTGCAGATATTAGTAATTATGCTAATCCATTCAAGATTTAGTATACTGACTATTGTTTCACTATTCTATTTGAATTCATATTTTATATTAAATTATTTGCATATTTGTGAACTTATTCAAAATATCAAATAGACATGAATTGATATTTTCACTTCAATTTCCTTTTTGTTATGAACTCCTATTCAATTTAGAAATATAAGAGTTGATATCTTCTTCTCAAGGTATTTCTGAAGTTGTTATTATGTCTTAGTTCCTATTTGAGAAATTGATCACTTGCATGTTAGTTCATGTGAGCAACATTTTATTAAGGTTTTGTAGGTTTGATGATAACCCATATTCATTAGCATTTGTGATATGGTCTATTAACATTTTGAATTATCTAGAGTAAATATTACTCTCCTCAAGGTTGGGTCTTAATTATATAGATCAGTGGTTGGTATGAGTGGTTATTCACCACACATGGGTTTTAATTGTGAGTATAAGCACTAGATGTTTCTTAGGTTTAATTAGTGAAGCATAGAATTTAGCTAATGAGCAATTCTAGGGTCCTAATTATATTCACCTAATGGCATGTGGTTTGGAACTCAAATATGGCTTCATTGGGTTTTAGTTGTGCTTATCCCAGTGGTATACAAACTAGGTTGAGATATAATTATAGGTTGTAAATATGGGATGACACCATATTGCATGTGCTAAGGTTTAATTTCCCCTAACCATGATAAAATAATTACTTGTTTAATATTTCATGTGCTCCTCTAGTTACTAAGAATCTAAGAGTTGGTTTTATCTTATACCAGTGGTCTTCTATTATTATCCTTAATCTATCATTAAAGTAACTAAAGTGGCTATGGTTCTTTTTATAGTTAACTTTGGTTATAATGATAAATGGTTTCTCACCATATAAGTATAGGTTTTGACTCTAAAGTGTTCTTGTGTTCTTTCATTGATGAGTAAGTGAAATGTAAAGGTGGTAGGGTTCTACTTATGATCACCAAGTGATTTATAAGTTAGGATTGTGATATCAGCCTAGGTTTACTTACTAGTGATCTCCCTATAATATCATGTGGTGAATGATATCTATTTATCATATAGGGTTTAACTTATGGCTTATCCTTCTATTTCTCCAAATCATGATCATGGCCTTATCTTGATCTACTATTCTCAATGGCTCCTACTCCCAATTCTTAGAGCATATGATCATTACCCAATTTGTAATGATCAAAGATTTGGCTTCCTAAAGTATCTCTCATGAGCTAGGTTTTCTCATTACCAAGAGCAAGTATCTTCTTGATCAACTAGTTTATAGTACTTCTATTTTACTTTCTTGGATGGGACTACTTTGGTTGCCTCAATAATTTATACCCAGGATAATACCTGAGATATTCATTTAGAGTTCTCTCAAGGAATGATGGTGTAACCATTTGGATACATGAATAGTTCTCTCCCTTTACATTTAAGTGATGTCTCCACTATCTTGAGTATAACACCATAAGTTGAGCTCCTACTTATAGGAATAGTTATTCTAGGGTTTATGGTGTATTCCTACTCCACTTGGCTATCTTGATTGAATTAATCTCCTCCTTACTTTATCAATTAATGGATATGGTATTATTCCATGTGATAATAGGTTATCTCACCACTCCATAGTGAAATGGTTTACCACCTAATACTTTAGCTCAAAGGTTGTCCTTTATTCTTAAATAGGTAAAGCTTGGATTGATATGAATAGTCTCTCTCAATTGGGAAGTACTTCAATGCTAACCTAAGGTTAGGCTCCATAGAGAATGATGTGATCATCAATATCTATGTTTAACATAAAGGGGTTCTCTCTCTAGGGATTGTCTTGAATAATATCCTAGGGTTCTTCCTAAAGATGATAACTTAAACACATGGATATATATCCAAGGTTTAACTCAAGGTTTGTCATTGCTTCTCTAATAAATAAGTTAGAACTCTCACTTCTATAGGTTTGATGTATAATAATATGTAATAGAGAAGAATCTATATTCCTAGGGTTGATCTCCTTGTCATGATTCCAAGAATGAAGTAAAATGAATACCATGAGGTTCATGGTAGGATCAAGGATTAGTTTAAGACATGGAAAAGATAAGTCTAGAATGGTTTCTCCATTTTATTGTTACTTGAGTTGCAATTGAATAGGTGTTCATATGTTATGACAAGTATTACCATATTATAATCTTTTATAAGATCAAGCAATTGATCATTGATTAAAGTGTTGTTGAGTTAATTATTAGTTCCATTTGATATAACCCCTTAGATCAAATCATCTCTACCCAAAAAAAGGTTTTAACAAAGTCACATTGAGGTTTATAGCGCTTGACTTGATGAGCTACTTCAATTCCACCAAGGTCAAGTGAAACTTCAGTTACTATGACTGTTTTACTTTAAAGCGCGAAAATTCCCAGGATTTTCTATGCATGAATGCAATGCACACATCTGTTTCCTCTATTTTTGTAACCCCAAATACTGGGATATTACAGTCTCTACACCTTAAACTAAACTTCGTCCTCGAAGTTTAAACTCTCTCACGTTTCCGGAGTGTGGATCTGACTTGTATAGAATACAACTTTTCTCGAACTCCATAGTGATCTCACTAGATATAATTGATTATATCCCTTGTCCAGATTCTTCCTGGAATCCATGAGTGTATATCTCTGAACCATGGCTTCTTACGTCAATTCCATGATTTCTTTCAATACTATAATCTTGTTTCCTTTCTCATTGAGGATGCAATGATTGAGACTTCTTCTGGTATTGATAGTCCTAACTGAAGACTAATTGGATAACATACTCTTAATTGGTAAAATAAGTCTTTGTTTTCCCTTACTACCAAAACTGCAATAATGGTACTTAGTAAGGTACTTACCATGGAAATGGTCTGGATGGTTTATTTCCCTAAGAATGGATCAGACTCATTTAGTCCATCCAATCATGGATTATAGTTGATATCTATAACTATTTTGGTTCTTTAGGTTCCATGAAAGGAATCTTTCGAATAGTCTTTGATTCTGGTATGGTCAAACTCCTTCGGTCTTTGGCCTATTTGAGCTGTATTTGGTCTATGGTATTTCCTTCATCCAACTTCTTTATGCTTGACTTACTTGAGCTTTCGTACTTCTGAGTAAATACTACTCACTTTCTCAAGTTATAGTCCACTTTTTACTTCCTCGAGGTATAAACCTCGGCTTCTGGTTTGACATCCTTCTGAAAGTAGTGTTCATCAACCTTATAAAAATAAGATTGAACTTCCTCTCAGTTCAGACCTTCTTCTTCTATTTTGCTCAAAGTATTGAGTTATTGTACATCCAACTCAATCTTTACTCTACCCCTTGGAGTTTTCTTATGGTCTTCAACTCCTTTTTTCTTCCAACCATTGGACTAATGGTTAGAATATTGGTCTAGGTCTAGCTTATGGGTTGTACTCTTCTAAGGTCTTGCGAAGAATATCTGTAGTGTATCCACTCCATTGTGGACATCCCATGTTAATCCTTTGGCTAAGTGATTATAGGTTATAGTTATTTGGCTAACAAAGTGTTATTTGTTCACAATTTCTTGTTATAAAGAATCTAATTGTGGACTACTTGATAACACTGTGGCTATTTGTTATCTAAAAAATGGACTCTATTATAGGTTTTGATTAATTGGACGAGACATCTTCTACTCTATCTTCTAGTATTGATCCTATACCAACTGTGGTCTTCTGATACCAACTGTGGTCTTCTTATATCTGCTATGGTTTCATAGGTCATCTTCCTTTTTCGAGGATTTATTTTTGCAAGAAAACCACTAGCTGACACTATGAATATAGTATCTTAAGTGATTTCCCATGCATTCCCTCTTTTATATTGACTATGGATCAGTTTCAGCTTCACCATAATCATCATATTTCTCACCTTCATGCTTCTTATGTACTAAAGTACTCCTCTGTTGAGGCTAAGCATGAGTCTTGATTGATACTTCCTTTAGAGTATTGTGGTTGCTTCCCACAACTTTTCTCCTTTTGTGTGATGAACCTTCATCTTGTCTTCCCAATCTTCACAATTCGTCACTTCCTCACACGAATACCATTATCCTCTAGATCTATAGCATCAAGTAAGAACTTGATATTGCAACATGCACTTGCATATCAAAGTCAAACTTCATGTATGGATCTAGTCAATCAATGAAAATCCAATAAAATCCAAGAAGATTCAGCTTTGAGCATATAATACACACCATCATAAGCCTGAATATAATAGTTGAGTAAGACATCTCTAAACATCAGGCTGAGTTGTGTAGTATATAACACCACATAAGATAGGTTTATATCGTGATACTTAATTAGCACGAATATATATGGCATGCTACTATTTGTATCAACATTTACCTGAATTGCACAATTGAAATGAGATAAACTTGAAACAAAAGGGTCTAGGGTAGTTAAGGTTAACTTAATTTCCTTTGGAAGTACTAATTTAACTTCCATTTTGTTGAGGACTATCTCACATGATATATCTAGGTTCTAACATGGTTACTCTTATCACATAACTATTGGAATATAGCTCCAATACTTCCTAGTGTTTCTATCATAAGACTATGGTCATGATGTGCTTGGCACACTTCCCATGGTTTTGGGAACACTGTTCTTGCACTATTGTCTGGCTTCTTATTGTTCTCCTCCTAAATGTTTAAGATGTTCTATTCCATCACATAACGATTCTCAGGTGAATCATATCTGATTAACAACTCTACCCTGTAAATAGACATATTTTATTCCTATCTCTCTTTCTTACCTCCCATGATTGACTCATCATGGTCTATACTACCTCATATCACTTATTTGTATCACTTACTATCAGTTGTTTCACAAGTTTAGATAAATTTTACTTACCCTATTACTTGTCTTGGTATACACCTTCTAGTAGGATATCTTCCTAATATATTTATCTTTATCACATGATATCGTTCATATTGCAGGTCTGAATAACTCTTACTTAACCATAACATGTGTTGGTACATGATGGCGTGTAACTCACACGTTCGTTGGGAACCCCAAGAGGAAGGTATGATGCGCACAGTAGCAAGTTTTCCCTCAGAAAGAAACCAAGGTTTAATCGAACCAGGAGGAGCCAAGAAGCACGTTGAAGGTTGATGGTCGCGAAATGTGATGCGCGCAACACCAGGATTCCGGCGCCAACTAGGAACCTGCACAACACAACCAAAGTACTTTGCCCCAACGAAACAGTGAGGTTGTCAATCTCACCGGCTTGCTGTAACAAAGGATTAAACGTATCGAGTGGAAGATGTTTGCAAAGAAAACAGTAAAACAAGTAGAATGTATGCTATATAAAGAATAGGACCGGGGTCCACAGTTCACTAGAGGTGTCTCTCCCATAAGATAAAAGCATGTTGGGTGAACAAATTACAGTCGGGCAATTGACAAATAGAGAAAGGCATAACAATGCATATACATGACATGATAAATATAGTGAGATTTAATCGGGCATTACGACAAAGAACATAGACCGCCATCCAACTGCATCTATGCCTAAAAAGTCCACCTTCAGGTTATCGTCCGAACCCCTCCAGTATTAAGTTGCAAAGCAACAGACAATTGCATTAAGTATTGTGCGTAATGTAATCAATAACTACATCCTTAGACATAGCATCAATGTTTTATCCCTAGTGGCAACAGCACATCACAACCTTAGAACTTTCTGTCACTGTCCCATGTATCAATGAAGGCATGAACCCACTATCGAGCATAATTACTCCCTCTTGGAGTTAAGAGTAAAAACTTGGCCAGAGCCTCTACTAATAACGGAGAGCATGCAAGATCATAAACAACACATGAACAATAGATTGATAATCACCATAATCATAGTACTCTCTATCCATCGGATCCCGACAAACACAACATATAGAATTACATATAGATGATCTTGATCATGTTAGGCAGCTCACAAGATCTAACAATGAAGCACAACAAGGAGAAGACGACCATCTAGCTACTGCTATGGACCCATGGTCCAGGGGTGGACTACTCACTCATCACTCCGGAGGCGATCATGGCGATGAAGAGTCCTCCGGGAGATGAATCCCCTCTCCGGCAGGGTGCCGAGGCGATCTCCTGAATCCCCCGAGATGGGATTCGCGGCGGCGGCGTCTCGTAAGGTTTTCCGTATCGTGGCTCTCTGTACTGGGGGTTTCGCGAGGCTTTAAGTAGGCGGAAGGTCAACGCGAGGGCCACACGAGGGGCCCAGGCAGGTCGGCGCGGCCAAGACCTAGGGCCGCGCCGGCCACCCCCGGCTGCCTCGTGGCCCCACTTCGTTAGGTCTTCGGTCTTCCGGAAGCTTCGTGCAAAATAGGACCCTGGGCGAAAGTTTCGTCCAATTCCGAGAATATTTCTTTACTAGGATTTCTGAAACCAAAAACAGCAGAAACAGGAATGCTCTTCGGCATCTTGTTAATAGGTTAGTTCCAAAAATGCATAAATATGACATATAAAGTGCATAAAACATGTAGGTATCATCAATAAAGTAGCATGGAACATAAGAAATTATCGATACGTTGGAGACGTATCAAACATCTTCCAATAGGATATCTTCCTTATGGTTGTATCCTCTCTTTGGACTACCATGTATTGTATACCAACTGTGGTCTACTCATCTATGATTTTAAGGACTTAATGGTGTTCTACATACTTGGGATTAGCTAACTTCACTTGAGAAAGATGGGTAAGAAAGGTGGACTCAAGTGTGTCAGGATTATTCTCAAGTGAATATCCATATCAAGTCATAAGAAGTATTTGGTTCACCTAGGACAACTTCCTATAGACACTACCAATCCTATAGGTCTCCTTTAAAGGGTTTTAATCTTAGGGTCAAAGCATTTGCTCTGATACCAACTGTGGTGACCCGGCATACCACTGCATGGTGTAGTATGCAAGTCTGATATAACACCAATGAAACACCATTCCACTAGTATTATATCGCTCGAGTGGTACAACAGAAACATATGCGGGTCCAAGGCATGTCTATAGAATTACAACTCCGACTCTGTTACAGAAGATCATCACAGCCTCCTACTTTACAATGAGGTAAAACTGCAAATAAACTCCAGAAGAGCGACTCGTAGTCTAATCCTATCACGAATTCTATTAGTAGAGTATTTAACTGGCTATAGAGGTTATGAATAGATTCTAGCTAAATAGGAGCTAAGTTTAGGAAGCTAGTTTTTTACTATTGCTAATCTAGGTTTCCTCCTTGTTGATTGTGTTGTTTGACTCTTCTGTCAGGGTCCAATCCCTTGAAGTAGTTGTTGACTCCTCGGCCTTCGAGTTGCACTGTAGATCCTCCTTCGATGCCTCCATATCTAAGCAGGGGATTTAAGAGTGCGATGAGTACGAGCGTACTCAACAAGTTCATTATAGGAAAGAGGTGTTTAATGCACTAGCTACAACCATGGACCAGAAAGTCCAAGGCTATGCAGGTTTTTGTAATCATTTGTTCAAAAGGTTGCTTTTATTCAGAAGAGCTATGTCCGTCAGCCTTCACCGGTTGACTAGAACTTCATGGAGTTCCTTTCCGGCAGCGTTCGCAGTTCCATATCCCGGAACAGGGAGTGACTGGTCACAGTTCATTACACTCTGCAGAGGTGTGTTGCTTTACCCATAAGAGATCTTAACCTTGGTGCCAACCGAGTCATGTTCTCGTCCACACTTCCTTTGGTGTGAGGCCCGGTATAAGGTCATAGCCAATCATATTCCTCCGCTACCTCGCACACCCACCCTTTGTTGCATACCCCAACCCTGGGTCCTCGTCGGTCCCATTATTCCCACTTACGGGTGGACCCCGACCACGACAACAGTTCTGGGCTCTTACCATAAACTCCTTCGCCGGTAGCTGCAACCCATCATAGACCGCAATACCGTGGGGACTTTAGGCTTCCCCAGCCACCAAATGCTCCTCGGGCTACAAGTGTCTACGGACAATGCCGTGGGGACTTTAGGCTTCCCCAGCCACCAAATGCACCCTTGGATTACAAGTGTCTACGGTAAAGCGCGTCCGTTGATGTACAAGAGGTGGAAATACAATTGACTATACCGTCCCATTCCAGATCTTATGGTTAACACGGGTATTACGGAATCACTGACGACATTTGTTGTTTAATCCTAGATGGATATAAACCCTTGCAATGGAACCTGCACCATATCAACACAATCCATGATTCCATTGCCCACCACATAGTCATATTCATAGTTATGAAAATAGTGGTTTTGCTTTTTATGCAATAATGATAAACATAGTACTTTGCAAGTAATTTGGTAAAAATACTCAAATGACATGAGCAACTGATGAACTTGCCTTTCTTGACTGCAAGATTATGCAGGAAAGGTCTTCGATACGCAATAACTCCAAATTCTGAAATAGCATCATCGTCTGGTAAGGACGATGTTTAAAAGATGGGCAAGGATGCAATAATTCATAAGTATGAGATGCAATCGCTCTAAACGTGACCTAACCCCGATGATTTAGGATTAGTGAGTTGTGATGATTTGTTTAGATGTGTTGCACTTTTAGAGTGATTCACAAACAAGGTTCTTATTAAGAGTTGGTTACTTTGTATCATAAGTAATGCAATACAACACAATAATAATATTAATGGCACACAACAGTAGGATTTGGTATAATCCTAACATGCAATGAACAGTGGTTGGTCTTAATACTATATGGCATGGTTAATGATTGCTTATCATATACTTCAAAAGAATAACTTTTGAAGAACATGTTCTTTGATAAAGAACAAGTATGATAATTAGGTTTGTGGGGTTCTATGGTTTACTATGGTTTCAATTAGTTTCTGGAGTAAGTATTAGATGGATCACGACAATGTTGGATTCATTGACATCTAGGGTTTGTAAGGTTGAGTTAAGCCTAGGCATCCTAAGCAATTATTTATTCAGGGCTGCTATCAAGGTTGGTTCATCTTGCTGGTGATAGCTAGCTAGGGTTTATAGGTCCTATAAGGCAGGGTTGATGATGATTCTTTATTTACTTCAAAAGAATAACTTTTGAAGAACATACTTCTTAAATAATAAGAAGTATATCAATTAGGGTTGAGGTGGTCTAGATTTTACTGTTGGTTCTATTAAGTAAGGAATAATTGGCTCCTAAATAGGATGGTGGATAAGTATCCAACACTAGTAGGGTTTAGTGGAATATGGTTATGTAATGATAAATATTGGACATAGATGCTATTGGAGTTCATCACAATGGTGTGATGCTAAATAGGGATAAATGAGGGTGATGGCTTTGGTAATAGGATCTAGGGTTTACACTTGGTTGACCCTACTTGATTATTTAGGTCTGATGAAGATGAATACCTGAGATACCCATATATTAGTGATAGTTATTCTACATTTTATGTGGACATGACAAGTATCTAGGTTCTATATGGTTCTATGATTTAAAAGAAAGTAGGATGATCACATGGTATAACCTAGGGTTTAGGTTTATAAACAAATTAAGGTTCATATGAAGTAATGGACCTAGGGTTCCTAAATGAATTAGGGTGTTAGGGTTCCACATAAAATTATGAGGTTATAATTTTATTCAATATGGAACTAGGTTTCCTAATCTACCATATAGTTCTTAAGATAATAACTTCATTATAAGGTTGAAGTTATTAGTAACTTTGAAAAAAAAACATTGAATTAGGCATTTTATTATTTTTAATGAATTAATAATTAAGGTAATTATTATTTAGAGTTTAAATCCTTCTAATAAGGATTTAACAAAATAATAAATAAAGAAAATATGTTTTAATGTTTTCTTTATTTATTTACTGGTTTTTATTTAATTTGGAAAGTTTTCCTACTTATTTAATTTTAATTGAATTTAGAATTAATAAATAAGGCTTAAATAACAAGTATTAAATAATTGAATTTTTTATTAAAAATATAAATTTCATTTTATATTTTTATTGGATAGAGTTTACTTTTATAAGCATTTTGATATCTTATATTTATTTTTCTGAGTTATAATGAATTTTCTAAATTCATTCAAAGTTTCAGCATTTATTGAGTTTGAAATAAAACAAAAGAAATACTAACCTACCCGGGCTTTTTAACCACAGAGACACAGACCAGTGGGGTCGTGTCCACCTCACCTGCCACGCGTGCTTGACTGAGTGGCAACCATTGGGCACGGTGACCGGCGGACGTGGCGATGGTCGCCGGCGGTGTGTTCGCGCGGACCAACGGCGGCTACGATGCTCAGCGCGTCACGGTGAGCATTATGGTGGCGGCGCCGCCCAGATTCGGTCACCGGAGCATGGCCGGCGATGTGGTCCTGCGGCGACGGGCACGGTTGAACGGCGCCGCGAAGCTACGGGCTGCGATTGGATGAAATAGGGAGTCCAGGAGGTGCGTGAGCTCACCGTGGTTGTGTTGAGCTAGACGGCGTGACCGGAGGTGGTCCTAATCGACGGCGAACGTCGATTTGCTGGCGGTGACCGGCGAAAGGGGGCGACGATTCTCCGGTGGCTGAGAGCTTCCTGGCGCAATTCCTCTTGCACGGTGGACTTGTCGAGCACGGTGGTTCTAATGGTGGTCACGGCGAGGCCTGGGATGGGCTCCATCGACGGCGGCGGTCGGAGTCCGGTTGGTTAGGGTTTCGGCCTAGGGCGAATTGGAGCAGAGAGAGAGGGAAACGGAGCTAGGTTTTCGTCCAGGGTTCTTATAGGGCTCGAGGCACGCCTCGTCATGCTCTCGGACGAGGAGAGGTCGACAGCGACGAGGTGAAGACGACCACGGCGTCGCGCTGGCCACCATGCACGAGGAAAGGGATGAGGACGGCCCTCTCCAGGATATTTAGACGAAGAGGTAAGTTGGGTTGGGCTGGGCTGCTGGGTGGTGATGGTGTTGGGCTGCTCTGCAGGCTACTGCTGGACTTCTTCATGGGCTACACGGCCAGGTGAGTATTTCCCTCATTTTTTTCTCTGTTTTAATTTCTCCTTTTGTATATTTTCTACTTTAACTCATATTTGAATTCAATTCTATTTGCAGATATTAGTAATTATGCTAATCCATTCAAGATTTAGTATACTGACTATTGTTTCACTATTCTATTTGAATTCATATTTTATATTAAATTATTTGCATATTTTTGAACTTATTCAAAATAGCAAATAGACATGAATTGATATTTTCACTTCAATTTCCTTTTTGTTATGAACTCCTATTCAATTTAGAAATATAAGAGTTGATACCTTCTTCTCAAGGTATTTCTGAAGTTGTTATTATGTCTTAGTTCCTATTTGAGAAATTGATCACTTGCATGTTAGTTCATGTGAGCAACATTTTATTAAGGTTTTGTAGGTTTGATGATAACCCATATTCATTAGCATTTGTGATATGGTCTATTAACATTTTGAATTATCTAGAGTAAATATTACTCTCCTCAAGGTTGGGTCTTAATTATATAGATCAGTGGTTGGTATGAGTGGTTATTCACTACACATGGGTTTTAATTGTGAGTATAAGCACTAGATGTTTTTTAGGTTTAATTGGTGGAGCATAGAATTTAGCTAATGAGCAATTCTAGGGTCCTAATTATATTCACCTAATGGCATGTGGTTTGGAACTCAAATATGGCTGGGTTTTAGTTGTGCTTATCCCAGTGGTATACAAACTAGGTTGAGATATAATTATAGGTTGTAAATATGGGATGACACCATATTGCATGTGCTAAGGTTTAATTTCCCCTAACCATGATAAAATAATTACTTGTTTAATATTTCATGTGCTCCTCTAGTTACTAAGAATCTAAGAGTTGGTTTTATCTTATACCAGTGGTCTTCTATTATTATCCTTAATCTATCATTAAAGTAACTAAAGTGGCTATGGTTCTTTTTATAGTTAACTTTGGTTATAATGATAAATGGTTTCTCACCATATAAGTATAGGTTTTGACTCTAAAGTGTTCTTGTGTTCTTTCATTGATGAGTAAGTGAAATGTAAAGGTGGTAGGGTTCTACTTATGATCACCAAGTGATTTATAAGTTAGGATTGTGATATCAGCCTAGGTTTACTTAATAGTGATCTCCCTATAATATCATGTGGTGAATGATATCTATTTATCATATAGGGTTTAACTTATGGCTTATCCTTCTATTTCTCCAAATCATGATCATGGCCTTATCTTGATCTACTATTCTCAATGGCTCCTACTCCCAATTCTTAGAGCATATGATCATTACCCAATTTGTAATGATCAAAGATTTGGCTTCCTAAAGTATCTCTCATGAGCTAGGTTTTCTCATTACCAAGAGCAAGTATCTTCTTGATCAACTAGTTTATAGTACTTCTATTTTACTTTCTTGGATGGGACTACTTTGGTTGCCTCAATAATTTATACCTAGGAGAATACCTGAGATATTCATTTAGAGTTCTCTCAAGGAATGATGGTGTAACCATTTGGATACATGAATAGTTCTCTCCCTTTACATTTAAGTGATGTCTCCACTATCTTGAGTATAACACCATAAGTTGAGCTCCTACTTATAGGAATAGTTATTCTAGGGTTTATGGTGTATTCCTACTCCACTTGGCTATCTTGATTGAATTAATCTCCTCCTTACTTTATCAATTAATGGATATGGTATTATTCCATGTGATAATAGGTTATCTCACCACTCCATAGTGAAATGGTTTACCACCTAATACTTTAGCTCAAAGGTTGTCCTTTATTCTTAAATAGGTAAAGCTTGGATTGATATGAATAGTCTCTCTCAATTGGGAGGTACTTCAATGCTAACCTAAGGTTAGGCTCCATAGAGAATGATGTGATCATCAATATCTATGTTTAACATAAATGGGTTCTCTCTCTAGGGATTGTCTTGAATAATATCCTAGGGTTCTTCTTAAAGATGATAACTTAAACACATGGATATATATCCAAGGTTTAACTCAAGGTTTGTCATTGCTTCTCTAATAAATAAGTTAGAACTCTCACTTCTATAGGTTTGATGTATAATAATATGTAATAGAGAAGAATCTATATTCCTAGGGTTGATCTCCTTGTCATGATTCCAAGAATGAAGTAAAATGAATACCATGAGGTTCATGGTAGGATCAAGGATTAGTTTAAGACATGGAAAAGATAAGTCTAGAATGGTTTCTCCATTTTATTGTTACTTGAGTTGCAATTGAATAGGTGTTCATATGTTATGACAAGTATTACCATATTATAATCTTTTATAAGATCAAGCAATTGATCATTGATTAAAGTGTTGTTGAGTTAATTATTAGTTCCATTTGATCTAACCCCTTAGATCAAATCATCTCTACCCAAAACAAGGTTTTAATAACAAAGTCACATTGAGGTTTATAGCACTTGACATGATGAGCTACTTCAATTCCACCAAGGTCAAGTGAAACTTCAGTTACTATGACTGTTTTACTTTAAAGCGCGAAAATTCCCCGGATTTTCTATGCATGAATGCAATGCACACATCTGTTTCCTCTATTTTTGTAACCCCAAATACTGGGATATTACAGTCTCTATCCTATAGCTGTCTATGCATTGATTGGTTGCACGAGTAGAACACAATTGTTTTGTGGGCGTTGATGCTTTTGTTGTCTTTAGTTCGTGTACTTTGCATCTTGCGGCATAGTGGGAGGAAGCGGCTCGGGCTAACTTTACATGACCGCGTTCATGAGACTTGCCCCACGTTCGACATGCAACTTGTATTGCATAAGTGGCTTTGCGGGTGTCTATCTCTCCCACTATAGTGAAGATCCAATTTACTCTTTCTATTGACAACACTAGTATCACCGTTGTGGTTTATGTTCGTAGGTAGATTGGATCTTACTCAAAAACCCTAAACCACGTAAAATATGCAAACCAAGTTAGAGACGTCTAACTTGTTATTGCAGGGTTTGGTGATGTGATATGGCCATAATGTGATGATGAATATGTATGAGATGATCATTATTGTATTGTGGCAACCGGCAGGAGCCTTATGGTTGTCTTTAAATTTCATGTTGAGTAGTATTTCAAAGTAGTTGTAATATGGAAGACAATCATGAAGACGGCGCCATTGACCTTGGTGCTACGCCGACGATGATGGAGATCATGCCCGTTGATGATGGAGGATCATGTCCGTGCTTTGGAGATGAAGATCAAAGGCGCAAAGACAAAAGGGCCATATCATATCACATGTGAATTGCATGTGATGTTAATCCTTTTATGCATCTTATATTGCTTAGATCGCGACGGTAGCATTATAAGATGATCCCTCTCACTAAATATCAAGATAATAAAGTGTTCATCCTTAGTATGCACCGTTGCTAAGACTTGTCGTTTCGAAGCATCTCGTGATGATCGGGTGTGATAGATTCTACATGTGCATACAACGGGTACAAGCCAGTTTTGTACACGCGGGTACTAAGGTTGCCTTGACGAGCCTAGCATGTACAGACATGGTCTCGGAACACGGGATACCGAAAGGTAGAGCATGAGTCATATGATTGATATGATGAACACTTTGAGTGTTCGCCATTGAAATTACATCTTGTTCGTGATGATCGGGCTTGGTGTGGTGGATTTGGTTCGTGTGATCACTAAGACAATGCGGGGGATATTGTTTTGAGTGGGAGTTCACCTAGTTTTTTAATTTTGTTAAATTAAAATTTGAACTCAATTTGTCATAAACCTAGTCTAAACTATTGCAAATATATGTTGTAGATCATGGCGTCCCCATCAATCAATTTTAATCAGTTCCTAGAGAAAGAAAAGCTTAAAAGCAATGGTAGCAACTTCACCGACTGGTTCATGTGAGGATCTTCCTCAATGGCGGAAATCTGCAATATGTGCTCGAAGCACCGCTAGGTTCCCCACCACCCCCTGCAGTATGCGAGGAAGAAAAGAATGTTTTCGAGACTCGGACTAAAGTGTACTCTCAAGTTCAGTGTGCCATCCTATGCAGCCTAGAGGCAGAGCTTCAAAAGCGTTTTGAGCACCACGACCCTTGTGAGATGATCCGTGAGCTCAAAGTTATCTTTGAAACTCATGCGGCCGTGGAAAGCTATGAAGCCTCGAAGCAGTTCTTTGGCTGCATGATGGAAGAGGGCAGCTCCGTTAGTGAGCACGTGTTCGCTATGTCCGGACACGCGAGGAAGCTCAGTGACTTGGGGATTGTGATCCCTAACCAGCTGGGTATTCATCGTGTTCTCCAATCACTGCCACCAAGTTACAAGAACTTCGTGATGAACTACAGTATGCAGAACATGAACAAGTAGTTACCTGAACTCTTCTCCATGCTGAAATCTGCTGAGGTTGAGATACAAAAAGAGCACCAAGTGTTGATGGTCAATAAGACCACCAAGTTCAAGAAGCAGGGCAAACCTAAGAAGGACCTCAAGAAGGGTGGCAAGAAAGCTGCCACTCATCCTGAGAAGCCTAAGGGTGGCCCTAAACCTGATACTGACTGCTATTACTGCAATGGGAAGGGGCACTGGAAGCGTAAGTTTGGCTGATCTGAAGAGCGGCCTTGTCAAGAAGAAGAAATGTATATCTGATATACATGTTATAGATGTTTATCTCACTGGTTCTCGTACTAGTGCCTGGGTATTTGATACTGGTTCTGTTGCTCACATTTGTAACTCGAAACAGGAACTACGGAATAAACGAAGCCTAGCGAGGGATGAAGTGACGATGCGCGTTGGAAATGGATCCAAGGTCGATGTGATCGTTGTCGGCACGCTCCCTCTACATCTACCATCGGGATTAGTTTTAGACCTTAATAATTGTTATTTGGTGCCTGCGTTGAGCATGAACATTATATCTGGATCGTGTTTAATGCAAGACGGTTATTCATTTAAGTCTGAGAATAATGGTTGTTCTATTTTTATGAATAATATCTTTTATGGTCATGCGCCTGAGAAGAATGGTTTATTTCTATTAAATCTCGATAGTAGCGATACACATGTTCATAACATTGATGCTAAGCGAATTAAATTGAATGATAATTCTACTTATATGTGGCACTGTCGTCTTGGTCATATTGGAGTGAAACGCATGAAGAAACTCCATTCCGATGGATTACTTGAGTCACTTGACTTTCAGTCACTTGACAGATGCGAGGCATGTCTAATGGGAAAAATGACTAAGACTCCATTCTCTGGTATTATGGAGCGAGCTACAGACTTATTGGAAATCATACATACCGATGTGTGCGGACCAATGAGTGTAGCCTCGCGCGGTGGTTATTGTTATGTTCTAACCTTCACAGATGATCTGAGTAGATATGGGTATATCTATTTCATGAAACATAAATCCGAGACTTTCCAGAAGTTCAAGGAATTCCAAAGTGAAGTAGAAAATCAACGTAACAAGAAGATCAAGTTTCCGTTCTGATCGCGGAGGCGAATATCTGAGTTATGAGTTTGGCATGCATTTAAAGAAATGCGGAATACTTTCACAGTTGACACCGCCGGAAACACCACAGCGCAATGGTGTGTCCGAACGTCGTAATCGAACTCTCTTAGATATGGTTCGTTCTATGATGTCTCTTACTGATTTGCCGTTATCATTTTGGGGTTATGCATTAGAGACAACAGCATTCACTTTAAATAGGGCACCATCGAAATCCGTTGCAACAACACCGTATGAATTGTGGTTTAATAAGAAACCTAAGTTGTCGTTCCTTAAAGTTTGGGGTTGCGAAGCCTATGTAAAAAAGTTACAACCGGACAAGCTAGAACCCAAAGCGGAGAAATGCGTCTTCATAGGATACCCTAAGGAAACTATAGGGTATACTTTCTATCACAGATCCGAAGGCAAAATCTTTGTTGCTAAGAACGGAACCTTTCTTGAGAAAGAGTTTCTCACTAAAGAAGTGACTGGAAGAAAAGTAGAACTCGACGAGGTTACTGAACCTTCTCTCGTTGATCAGAGTAGCGAGTACCGGAAGATGTTCCTGTGCCTCCTGCACCGGTAACAGAGGAAGCTAATGATAATGATCATGAAACTTCGAGCGAGGTAGCTACTGAACCTCGCAGGTCGACAAGAGAACGTACCACTCCTGATTGGTATGATCCTTGTCTAAATCTCATTATTGTGGACAACAATGATGAGGACCTTGTCTAAAGCGATGATGAGTCCAGATTCCAACAAATGGCAAGAAGCCATGAAATCCGAAATGGGATCCATGTATGATAACAAAGTATGGACTTTTGTAGATCTACCTGATAGCCGCAAGGCTGTTGAGAATAAATGGATCTTCAAGAGAAAAACAGATGCTGATGGTAATGTTACTGTCTATAAAGCTCGACTTGTCGCAAAGGGTTTCCGACAAATTCAACGTGTTGACTACGATGAGACTTTCTCACCTGTAGCGAAGCTAAAATCTGTGAGGATTTTGTTAGCAATAGCTGCATTTTTCGATTATGAAATTTGGCAGATGGATGTCAAAACGGCGTTCCTTAATGGAGACATTGAGGAAGAGTTGTAGATGGTACAACCCAAAGGTTTTGTCGATCCTAAAAATGCTGACATGGTATGCAAACTTCAGCGTTCCATTTATGGACTGAAGCAAGCATCCATGAGTTGGAACCGACGCTTTGATAAGGTGATCAAAGACTTCGGGTTTATACAGTGTCATGGAGAGGCCTGTATTTACAAGAAAGTGAGTGGGAGCTCTGTAGCATTCCCGATATTATATGTAGATGACATATTATTGATTGGGAATGATATAGAACTATTAAGCAGTGTAAAAGGTTATTTGAATAAGTGTTTTTCAATGAAGGACCTTGGTGAAGAAGCGTACATTTTAGGCATCAAGATTTATAGAGATAGATCAAGACGCCTAATAGGGCTTTCACAGAGTACATACTTGGACAAGATTCTAAAGAAGTTTAGAATGGATGAAAGTAAGAAAGGGTTCTTACCGATGTTGCCAGGTAAGGTCTTGAGCAAGACTCAAGGTCCAGCTACGGCAGAAGAAAGAGAGAGGATGAATCAGATCCCCTATGCCTCGGCGGTAGGCTCTATCATGTATGCCATGCTGTGTACTAGACCGGATATAGCACATGCTGTTAGTTTGACTAGCAGATATCAAAGTGATCCAGGAATGGAACACTAGACAGCGGTCAAGAATATCCTGAAGTACTTGAAAAGAACTAAGGATATGTTTCTTTGTTATGGCGGTGACCAAGAGCTCGTTGACCAGTTACACCGATGCAAGTTGGAACACTGATCCTGATGACTCTAAGTCTCGGTCTGGGTACGTGTTTATATTGAATGGTGCTGCGGTAAGCTGGTGCAGCTCCAAGTGCACGGTGGCGAAGTCTTCAACGAATCGGAATACATAGCGGCTTCGGAGGCTTCATCAAAGCGGTATGGATGAAGAGGTTCATTGTTGAGCTCGGTGTGGTTCCTAGTGCATTGGACCCACTAGTCATTTATTGTGACAACATGGGTGCCATCGCCAATGCACAAGAACCAAGGTCACACAAGAAGCTAAAGCATATCAAGCTGCGTTTTCATTCGATTCGCGAGTACATCGAAGATGGAGAAGTAAAGATTTGCAAAGTACACACTGATCTGAATGTAGCAGATCCATTGACTAAAGCTCTCCCTAGGGCAAAGCATGACCAACACCAGAATGCCATGGGTGTTAGGTACCTTACAATGTAATCTAGATTATTGACTCTAGTGCAAGTGGGAGACTGTTGGAGATATGCCCAAGAGGCAATAATAAATTGGTTATTATATATCTTTGTGTTTATGATGAATGTTTATATACCATGCTATAATTGTATTAACCGAAACATTGATACATGTGTGTTATGTAAACAACAAGGAGTCCCTAGTAAGCCTCTTGTATAACTAGCTTGTTGATTAATAGATGATCATCGTTTCGTGATCATGAACATTGGATGTTATTAATGACAAGGTTATATCATTATGTGAATGATGTAATGGACACACCCAATTAAGTGTAGCATAAGATCACGTCATTAAGTTCATTTGCTATAAGCTTTCGATACATAGTTACCTAGTCCTTTCGACCATGAGATCATATAAATCACTTATGCCGGAAGGGTACTTTGATTACATCAAACGCCACTGCGTAACTGGGTGGTTAATAAGGTGGGATTAGGTATCCGGAAAGTATGAGCTTGAGGCATATGGATCAACAGTGGGATTTGTCCATCCCGATGACGGATAGATATACTCTGGGCCCTCTCGGTGGAATGTCGTATAAATGGCTTGCAAGCATATGAATGGTTCATAAGAGACCACATACCTCCGTACGACAACCCTGGCCGGCCAAACCCTAAGGGAGGAGTCCCAGTGGGGATCCACCAAGGGTGGCCGGCCACCCTCCCTCAAGGAAAGGTGGGAATCCCACCTAGAGTGGGACTCCCATCTTGAGTAGGTTTCCCACCAAAGGTAGGTTTTCTTTTGGGGTCTTATTCGAAGACTTGGGATACAACTCTTGGGGCTTCCACCTATATAATGACGGGCAAGGGAGGGGGCCGGCCACCCCAAGACCACAAGCTGGCCGCCCCCTTCAGCCGGCGCCCAAACCCTAGCCGCCTCCTCCTCCACCGCATCTCCCGCATATGCTTAGGCGAAGCCCTGCCGGAGTTCTCCACCACCACCGCCACCACGCCGTCGTGCTGCCGGATTCCGAGGAGGATCTACTACTTCCGCTGCCCGCTGGAACGGGGAGAAGGACGTCGTCTTCATCAACACCGAACGTGTGACCGAGTACGGAGGTGCTGCCCGTTTGTGGCACCGTCAAGATCAAGATCTTCTACGCGCTTGCAAGCGGCAAGTGATCGTCTACATCCACCCCGAGATCTAATCTCGTTAAGCTTTGCGAATCTTCGAGGGTTAGTCTCTTCATCTCCTCGTTGCTACCATCTACTAGATTAGATCTTGGCTTGGTTTTCGTTCTTGCGGTAGGAAATTTTTTGTTTTCTATGCTACGAATCCCATCACTGGTTTTGAAGAAGAACGGCTCCGTGCGCATGTGTATCGACTACACCAGCCTCAACAAGGCGTGCCCGAAGGACCCCTTCCCCCTGCTGCGCATAGATCAAGTCATAGATTCGACTGCCGGCTGTGAACTGTTGTCTTTTTTAAATGCCTACTCAGGCTACCACCAGATTCCAAATAAAGACTTCGTTCATTACCCCGTATGGGGCTTATTGCTACACGACTATGCCATTCGGCTTGAAAAATGCAGGCGCCACTTACCAACGGTGCATGCAAAAATGCTTACAAGAGAACATCGGCAGAAACGTTCACGCATACGTGGATGATGTGGTTGTGAAAACCAAGGAGAGGAATACCCTCCTTGATGACCTGAGAGAAACCTTCACCAATCTGCGAAGATTCCGGATGAAGTTGAACCCGGCCAAGTGCACTTTCGGCGTGCCGTCGGCCAGCTCCTGGGCTACCTCGTCTCTCAGCGAGGAATCGAAGCCAACCCGGAGAAGATCAGTGCCATTGAGAAGATGGAACTGCCGCAGTGCCTCAAGGACGTCCGAAGTTCACCGGATGCCTGGCCTCCTTGAGCCGCTTCGTCAGCCGGCTGGGGGAGAAGGCACGCCCCTGTACCAGTTGCTCAAGAAGACAAACTCCTTCAGCTGGACGCCGCAGGCGGATGAAGCCTTCCGCGACTTAAAGCGCATGCTCTCAACTGCGCCCGTCTTGGCATCGCCGGCTTCAGTGGAGCCGATGCTTTTGTACATCGCAGCCACCAACCGAGTGGTTAGCGTTGTCCTGGTGGTGGAGCGCAAAGAAGCCGGCAAGGAGCATCCGGTTCAGCGCCCTACTACCTCAGCGAGGTGCTGTCCCATCGAAGCAAAACTACCCCCACTACCAGAAGGTCACCTACGGCGTGTACATGGCGGCCAAGAAGCTCAAGCACTACTTCCAGAGCACCCCATCAAGGTGGTGGCCACGGCGCCCTTGGCGGAAATCATTGGCAGCAAGGACGCCAATGGCCGGGTCGCCAAGTGGGCCCTGGAGCTGGCGGCCCATTCTATCCACTACGAGCCAAGAACAGCCATCAAGTCGCAGATCCTAGCCGACTTCTTCGTCGACTGGGCTGAAATGCGTACCCTGCCTTGCCGGGACTCCACGCACTGGAAGCTGCACTTCGACGGCTCAAAGATGCGCACCGGCTTGGGCCGGAGTCGTCATCACCTCTCCTAAGGGGACAGGCTGGACTACGTCCCGCAGATCCACTTCGCCGCATCCAACAATGTGGCGGAGTATGAAGCGCTCATCCATGGGCTCAAGCTGGCCAAAGAAATTGGCGTCCGTTGCATCCTGCTTCGGCGACTCCGACTTGGTCGTGCAGCAGGCTTCTGGCGACTGGGACGCGAAGGATGCCAACATGGCATCATACCGCTTCCATGTCCAGCAGCTAGCCGGCTTCTTCGAAGGGTGCGAGTTCCACCATGTGCCAAGGGCCAACAACGAGGCGGCTGACGCCTTATCCAAGATAGGCTCAACCCGGCAGGCAATTCCGCCGGGTGTGGCTCTACAACATCTGCGCAAGCCGTCCATCACGCCGTCACCGGACTCGGATTCAATATTCGTGTCGGCTGACCCGGGGGCTCCACAACCAAACCCGGGGGCTTCGCAATCAATCGGGCTTCACAGCCGAACCCGCCGGCTTCACTCAGCCAACCCGGGGGCTTGTCAGCCCAAGTCGGGGGCTTCACAGCCAAACCCGCCGGCTCACAGCCGAACCCGGCGACCATGCAGTCGAACCGGAAGCTCCGAAGATGGAGGCCTTGATGGTTAGCGTGTTTGAAATAAAATGTGTACCATCATGGGCACAAGAATTCCTCTCCTACCTCACCGACGGTGTGCTGCCCAACGACAGGGTTCAAGCCAGGCAGATTAAGAGAAGGGCCAAGGCCTATACCATCATCAACCACCAGCTATACAAACGCAGCGTAAGTGGGGTGTTCCAGCGGTTCGTCGAGCCGGCTGAAGGGATTGAACTCCCTACGGAAATCCATCAGGAGAGTGTGGCCACACGCCTCCTCTAGAGCCATAGTAGGCAAAGCCTTCGGCGGCTTCTTGGCCGAGGCTCGTCGAGGCGACCGCTGGCTGTGATTCGCCGAGAGCGGAGGAAGAACGGAGGAATCGGAGCACCGAAGCGCTTGAGCGAAGCGAAGGAGATGGTAGGAGCGCGAGGAAGAAGAAATGGGCAAGGCCGCCTCGGTACCGCCCCCGACATTTATAGCCGCCGCGGCGCCTCCAAGTGGGCGATCGTGGGCCACGTCGCCGGATTAACTGCGCCTTAACTCCCCCCACGACCGCGGCGGTTACTGGAAACGGCCACACCACGTCGCCCACGACCGCATGAGATCCGGAGGGGACAGTGATGTGACCAGACAAGGCGGCAACAGGAGTCTGCCGTCAGACCAGTCAAGTCGGGCGCAGAACCCGAGGCGGTGGAAACTCCGGCGCATCCAAGCCGGAGCCGGACAACTTCTCCAATCCGGCCCTCAAGTTCTCCCAACAAGGCGGAGACATCTTCAACACTTACAAAAAACAAAACCGCAGAAGCAAAGTGCCGATCGGCTGAAAACAGCCGGGTGAAGCCAGCCGGATGAGGGCGCAGCCGGCTGAATGAAAATTCTCAGCCGGCCCCTCCGAGCACATCTGAATAAACTCATTTTAAAGCAAAACCTGCCTTCCTCTAATGTCGGGGGGAAGACCCCGGGTAGGGCAATAGACGAGGAGCAGCAGGCTCCAGGCCGGCTGGCCCGCGGCAAAGGCCGGCTGAGGAGCAGCCGGCTGGAGCTGCGGCCGGCTTGTCTGAGGAGCCGGCTGGCTCTAAGTCTTAGTCGGCCTGGCAACGGCCGTCTGCTGTGGCTGGGCCGGCTTCTACAAGCCATATCCGACTGGGATCTTACACCCTAGACCGACTCGAGGCTGGCGAGTCTTGCACTGGAAGGGCCGGGTGTGGTCCGGGTTCAAAGGTCCACGCTGACCTCATCTTCCGTAAAGTAAGGGGCACTGTAGAGCAATAGTGCCCTCCTCGACAGGCCATCATGGCTCACGCCGATCCGTACGGCTACGAGGGCATGATGGCGGCAGGGACGCTTCCTCACCATGCCGCTGACCCTGGCGGGCGGATGGGACGGCCACTACGCCTCAACGGCTCCCTGACGTCAACGCCTCGGGAAGGAGCGGGCCGGAGCCGGCCAAGCCGGCCACTAGACCTTAGGGACTTCTATGTAAAGTGCCAGCGCCTATATAAGCTGCACTACCCCCTCTCTTGCAAGGGATCGATCATTCCACACTCATTCTAGTCTTAGAGCTGCCCTGTGAGAGAGACCATCGTCTCCCTTAGCCTCCCAGGAGCAGCCGGATACAGCTCAAGGAGCACCATTGTACTGTGACATTGTATACACTCATAGCAGGAGTAGAGGTGTTACCTCCACCGGAGGGCCTCGAACCTGGGTATCGCCGTGTCGCTCGTCCCCATACCTGCATCCGGATACCGCCGTAGATCATACTAGGAACCACCTTCTTTAGCCACCCTATCGCATATGCCGTGACGATACCACGACAACAGGTGCACATGGTAGCGCAAAAAATTGCTCCTGAGTCATCGTATTAGGTGCATGCACCCTCTTCTCCTCAAGATCAATTTTCCGAGCTACCATGCCCCCCTCATCATTTCGTCCTCTAAGAAGACATCATGTCTCGTTTCCACAAACTTTGTGTATTTCTTTGGACAGTAGAAACGATAACCTTTTGACTTTTCAGGATAGCCAATAAAATGGCAGCTGACTATTTTGGTATCTAACTTTGCGATATTTGGATTAAATACTTTGGCCTCAGAAGGGCTCTCCCACACTTTTCAGGTGATTTAGAGAAGGCACTCTCCCTGTCCATAGCTCATACGGTGTTTTGGGCACCAATTTGCTTGGTACTCTATTTAGAATGTGAATAGCGGTTTTTAACGCCTCAATCCACAATCCCAATGGTATGGTGGAATATCTCATCATACTGCGCACCATATCCATAAGGGTACGGTTGCGCCTTTCAGCTACCCCATTCTGCTGAGGTTCGCCCGGCATCGAGTACTGGGCAACTATTCCAATCTCCTGTAAAAACCTTGCAAAAGGTCCAGGGACTTGGCCATATGGAGTATGTCAACCTTAGTACTCCCCTCCACGATCAGATCTAACTATATTTATTCTTTTATCATGCCGATTTTCAACTTCAGCTTTGAATATTTTAAATTTATCCAACGCTTCTGTTCTTTCTTTTATTAGATAAATATAACCATATCGGGAGTAATCATCCGTGAATGTTATGAACGAATCATAGCCATCCACACTTTTCACAGGAAATGGTCCACATATATCGGTGTGAATTATTTCTAGTGTTGTTGTGCTTCGATTTGCATCCTTTTTAATTTGCTTTACAAATTTTCCTTTAATGCAATCGATGCACTGTTCTATGTCTGAGAATTCTAATGGAGGAAGAATATCATTTTTAACGAGTCTTTCTATTCTCCCCCTCGAAATATGGCCTAAGCGACAGTGCCATAATTTCGATGATTCATCAGTTCTTTTTCTTTTCTTTTTCTTTTTCCGACGAGGGTATTTGTTCATTCACTTTACACACAGACAATACTTTTTCACGCAAGGACAGTAAATAAAGCTCATCATGGAGTAAAGCAACCCCAACATAAGTATTATTACACCATATGGCACACTTGCCATGTCCTTCCTGTCCATGTGTACTTTTCTGTCACCAGTTGCTACAACAGCTGGGTCGCACATGTCTTTGAAGAACCAGTGAACTGGCTCTTTATTCTTTCAAGATACTCCCCTACGGAAGCACACTCTGCAATTGAGCCCACAATAGCGTTTTCAATTTTATTCTTTATAAATGGCACTTAGCCACTTTTTATTCTGCCATGCAGAATCATATTTCTTGTCATTTCTGACTGGATCTTTTGGTCTGACCGGCTGTGGGAACCTAGTCCACCTCAGCACAAATCGACCTTCTTTCTACATTCAGTGTAGTTGTCACCTCTGAGGGTTGGAACATCCTTGATGCAGCTCATCAAGTAGTACCCTCCTTTAAACCACAATGAAATGAGATCATAACAACAATTGTATGCAATAATCCAACGTTGGTCAAAATTAGAACATACAACTGTTTGTGCAATTAAATCTATATCACCGTTGGGCAGAAAATAGAGATAAATGCACACCTTATTGCAAAAAAACATGATCATGTCATTAATAACGTTGGTCCAAAATAACATAACCATAATTGTCACAATAATCACTTTAATCATTTCTTTAAAATTTTGATTATCACTTTTGCATTTTTTTTAAATTAAAAACTATTTGCAGCGAAAACTTTGAATTCATTAAACTTTAAAACTTTTAGAAGCATCTCTGTTACTTTTTAATTTTCTAAAACAAATATCTCGTTGGTTCAATTTGCTCAGGAAAAAACTTGACAAAAATGCTTCTTTTACTATTGCAGCGGAAACTTTAACTTTAAACTATTAACTTTTCAACTTTTCAGAGACATTATTCTTACTTTTCATTTCTTAAAACAAATATCTCGTTGGTTCAATTTGTTAGGAAAAAAAACCATGCAAAAAATAAGCCCAAAACTGACCTAAATGTCAAAAAATGCCTCTTACAAAACAAACTGTAAAACTGTCGCGGCATGTGGCCCACGCGGCCTTTACGTGCTGTGCGGCGCTGTCAACACCCGGGTTTTTAAGTCCGGATGCCCTATTATATCGTACATCGCAATCCCAGGAAGATTGTTTTTGCGAGACATAATAGTAAGTCGTTCAGAGTCATCATTTATTACAACACATAAGGTCTTACAACAAGGGATCATGATCCAATATTACACAAATAGATTGTTCAACATCACACATAAGTAGACGTAATGTATGGACTCTATATTCCCAGGCAACGCTTGACGTTAGAAGACGATCCTAGTTATCGTAGACGTCCCGCTGTCCGTCATCCTGATCTGTTGCTCCTCTTCATATCTGGCATTTGAATAGCAGGGCAAAGCCAGAGTACTTTTAAGTACTCAAACTAATACTATGGTAAAGCATATTAAGTAAAGTAAAGGGGTACTAAGCTCTAAGTTTATTTGCATAAAGCCAAGTTTTCTTTGATAAATATCTACTAAAATTCCTCATTGTTTGATAGACTAACTCAAGTGGGAACATTAGTGTCATTCCCACAATTCATTTGGGATCCAACTCAATTCCCAAACACCATCATTATTTCAACATAAATTCTGATAACGGAAGTAGTATGGCCCTTCCAACCGTCCGTAACCGCGGACGCGGCTATTCGAATAGGTTTAACACTCTGCAGAGGTTGTACTCTTGTGCCACAACTATTGATTTCATCCGTCGAGGATAACCCCGAATCATCGTAACTCGGTACGCGGATCATCAATCATAACCTTTCACTTATATGTCCTAGTATAGGCACCTCTCCCCATGAGCTTGGCCTCCGGTGAGAACCAACTGTTAACCCGGGAACTGCACAGGGCTTGGGTCGTACATTCACCTCATATTCACATCAGTTCTCAGATACGGAGGCAGCCTCGGCGTAACCCCTATGATGTTTGTTTAGAGGGAACCCATACTAAAATACACAAGTTTCTAGTTAAGCCCTACCCATAATCAGGTATTGTGGGGGTACTTGTATAATTGGAAAGGTATCGCATTCAAAACCATATCAGGTTTATATCAAAAATCACTATCTTCTCTTGGTCAAAAATCACCTTTAAGTCATTCCATGGAATGAACCATCATTCCAAGGTTTCAAATTCATTTCAAAAATCACTTGTTCCCATCTAGAGTAGTCAATTTTTAATAGTTTAGCAATAGCAGCTATATGAGGGGTGCTATCTAGCTTGATTGGTGTTCATCTAAACCAAGTATTGTTCTATTCTAGACAAGGAGAATCATAAATCAAAAAGTACTTTGAAATAAATAAGCCAAAGTAAAAGTAAGTAAAAACATGGGATAGGTAATACATAAAAGTAAAGTGTGATGATGCCTTTGCTCTTGTAGAGCTAAGCATTTGTATTTAGCAAGGGTTAGCTTGCCTTGAGCTGAGTAGTGATCAAAGTTCTCTTCCTCTTCTTGGGAGTAGGCCTCCTCCTCTTGATAATCCTCGTTACTAGCGTCTATATACGAATACGAGGTATAAATACTAAACCAAACTTACTTGCTAAACTAGAAACACTCAAAAGGGTTCACACTCTAGTCCTATTATCAATCAAACATGGCATGGTGAGTTATTTGAGGAATTCTTATGTAGGAGAAAATAACTTCCTCTCATTATTCCTATTTCTTAAGTTTTGATATGTAGATCCTTAGAGACAATTCATTTCTTCTCTTTACTTCATAATAAGATTTAATCTCTTCATATAATAATCAGGTATGAAATATAGGTTGACCTAAGTCAACATTTCATATCTATTATATGTGAGTATAATTTAATTAAAGTGCTACACTACACATATTATCATACTACTATTTTAAATGCATTAAAATCTCTAAGTAATAATTATCAGGGGTTCATTAGCCTAGGTCATTCCCCCTGGTTATATTACTTAGGATCAAGATTTAAATGAGAGAGTAGCTCTCATACTATTTATTAAATTTGAATTCCAAGTTGAATTATTCTAGAATTGACTACATAGCTATCTTATTTGATCTAGTCCATGATCATACAAATAACATGTCCATAATATTTCATAATCAATTAGAGGACATCCTTTGTGATTTATTAGATTTGGAATCAACTTAAAATCGTTTATAGATTATTCTTAATAATTATTTAAAGTTAGAAAAGGCCCTGCCTTGTTATTTTTGTCATTTAAAATATACTACAAATTTGGATATGAGACCAGTGGCATTAGTTAGATAATTTCATGGGCTTTCCAATGATATAAAGTTTGCTAGATTTGGTTTGGCAGATTTCAAACTATTCAATTTTTACTAAACCATCTGCAGCACAATTCAAATTAAATTTAAACATTTATTTGAATCCTGGGCTTGGGCGGGAAAAGCAAATGGGCCGAAACGATTTAACTAACACAGCGCGGCCCAGCAAGCCACGGGTGCGGGTGGGCTGTGCTGACAAGGTGGGGGCCACTCGTCAGCGCCTCATAACACGCCGAAGCGGTACGAGCGAGGTGGAGCGTCAGATCAGATCAGCGATCAACGGCTCACGACGCTCGTCGTCTCCGGCGAGATTCCGACGAGGCCGCGGCGTCAGTAGGGGGTCGGAGAGCTTACCGGAGTTCCCGCGGGGTTCTACTGGTGACGAGGCGACGTTGTCGAGGGTGCTGAGTCGACTGGTAGCAGTGGCGAAGCTCGGGGTGGCGCCAATCGTCGACGGTGAGCTGAGTTCCCCGGCGGCTCCGATCTTGAAATTGCGGCGTCTCCGGCAGCAATCGAACGAGCTATGGTGGTGAGGATGATCAGTGGTGAGAGGGGAGTCGAGTGGTGTGAAGATAGCGTCCTGGGAGGGCCTCTATTTATAGTGTCGAGGGGTGCCGCGGGGTGCTGCAAGGGCGCGTCCATGGCGTGGCGCTTCTGGCGCTTCAAGGGGCAAGTGAAGGACGGCTAGAGATAGGCGGTGTCCTGGCGATGCTCAACTTGTATTGGCGCAGAGAAAAGGGCGAGAGGATGGCTCGGGCGCGTGTGATGAGTGCCGCAGTACCCGCGGTACTTCGCCGGCGAGGACGACGGTGACAAGGCCCTGGGCGGTGCTTGAGCATGTCTAGCGCGTAGAGTGCTTGGAGTAGATGCTCGACGCCGGGGTAGGGATGCAGGGCGAGGACGATCACGCTCGAGCGCGCGACGTACTGGCGTGTCCAGTGCGCGGTCACCACGCTGGCTGGCACGCTCGGGCTCGTTTTGGACGCGCCGTTGCTGGCCAATGGGGTGCGTTGGAGTCGCAGGGGCTTGTACCATTCGATTCCTTGAGTGACAGAGAGGCTCTAGGACAAGAAGAAAGTGTGAGAGGAGGGCTGGAGAGAGGATGGCCAAAGTGGCCGGCATGGCCACGACATGCTCTAGTTTAGGGTTTTCTTCTCCCTCTCTCTCACTTTAATCGACCAGGGTAGGTACTGTGGTGATGCAGGGGTCCTAGAACTAGCTAATGATCACCAATTTAAAGTGGTTTAGGGAAGAAACCAGTGGACAAAGGTGTGTAACACAATTCTGATTTTATGTCTGCCAAGTGTTCGACACAATGCCCGCAAGAGAAAAATATTTAAATTTCGAAATTCTTTTTGGTACATCTCAATGATATAAATAATGTGAGGTATTGGTGGTGGTGGCACTCAATTTAGATTTGATTTGCAAGATTTCAAATTTGAGGTGATCTTGTTTTTCTTCTCAGATCCCATTTTGGCAATTTAATTCTGGTCAACCTAGTCAACTCTAGCCATGGTGGTCAACATAAAAAGTATTCACCTTGACATGGTCTTGGATGACATGGCTTTGGTTGACAAAGTTTAGTTTAGGTTTTAAGAAATACAGGGGTGCAAAGTGGTGAAGAAAATATTTTTGGCCCAAGTGACCATTATCACATGTATGATGAATTCTTGATTTCTCTTGATTTGATTCATGATCCAATGATGCAATTGTGTTAGTTTATCATATTGAAGCATTTTAGAAGCAAGGGAGCAAGCAATTATGGCCTTGGTGAAGGATTTGCATTTTGGCATATGGTGTATGTGAGTGAATATGGGTTTTTCCCATTTTCTTTATTTCTCCTTATTTTAGGGTTTTGTGATCTTGATTAGGGTTCATATAGCAATAGATCAACATGCTAACACTCATCATGGCAATTGCACAAAAGAAATATTACTCAAATGCATGAATCTATATGTGGCACTATATGCATAGAAAAGTTTTTGTTTATTGTAAATTTTGAGTAATTGAAACTCTCACTTGCTTTATTATTTTTGAAAACTTGGGATGTTACAAACCCTTCCCCCTTACAAAAGATCTCGTCCCGAGATCTGGAAGAAAACTAGGTACTAAAGAGATTGGGGTATTCAGTCTTCATAAAGTCTTCTCTTTCCCAAGTGGCCTCTTCTTCGGTGTGGTTACTCCATTGGATCTTTAGAAACTTGATACTCCTGGTACGAGTGGTTCTGAATGCTTCCCAGGATGCGAATAGGTACTTCGCGGTAGGTTAGATCTGAGTTGATATCCACAAGTACGATGGTCGATGTTCTTGAACACCTCGCCTTCTCAGGTACCTCTAAGCACTTCCGAGTGAGATGTGAAACACATTGTGCACTCGTTGACATTTCTTCCGGTAACTCCAGCTGATAAGACACTTCTCCTCGGACTTTGAAAGGTCCGACATAACGGGGTGCAAGCTTTCCTTTAAGCTGGAATCTCTGCATTCCTTTAAGGGGGGACACTTTGAGATACACAAAATCTCCGATCTCAAAGGTCATCTCTCGGCGTCTCTTGTCGGCGTAGCTCTTCTGTCGATTGAGCGGTCTTGAGGTACTCGCGGATCTTGTGAACCTTCTCTTCAGCTTCCCGGAGAATATCTGGTCCAAAGACTTGACTCTCTCCAACTTCCGACCAATTCAGAGGGGTACGGCACTTCCTTCCATACAGGGCTTCAAAAGGGGCCATTTGTAAACTGGCTTGATAGCTGTTGTTGTACGAGAATTCTGCGTACGGCAAGCAGTCTTCCCACTTGGATCCATATTCTAACACACAGGCTCTTAGCATATCTTCCAGTATCTGGTTGACTCGCTCAGTCTGTCCATCCGTCTGAGGGTGATAGGCTGTGCTAAAGTTTAGCCTAGTTCCGAGTCCTTCATGTACCTTCTGCCAAAATCTGGAGGTAAATTGGGATCCTCTATCGGATACTATTGACTTCGGGGTTCCGTGTAGGCTGACTATTCGTGAGATATACAACTCTGCAAGCCTTGGTCCTTGGTAGGTGGTCTTGACGGGGATGAAATGGGCGACTTTGGTCAATCTATCGACCACTACCCAGATGGAATCATTTCCTTTACTTGATTTGGGCAATCCGGTGATGAAGTCCATTCCTACCGAATCCCACTTCCATTCGGGAATCTGCAGGGGCTGTAGCAGTCCTGCGGGTCGTTGATGTTCTGCCTTGACTCTCTGACAGATGTCACACTTGGTGATGTAACTCCCGATTTCTCGCTTCATCCCATGCCACCAGAACTGTTCCTTCAAGTCCTGGTACATCTTGGTACCTCCAGGATGAATAGAATACAAGGTGTCATGGGCTTCCTTTAGAATCACTTGTTTCAACTCCGAATCTGACGGCACGCACAAGCGTCCGTTGTACCAAAGTACTCCTTCTTCATCAACGGTGAATCCCGGTGCCTTTCCTGCTGCTATCTGGCTCTTAATCCCGTCAATGCTTGCATTGCTCTTCTGGGCTTCCTTGATTTGACTAATCAGGGTGGGTTGAAGTTCAATGCTGGCGAGAAATCCTTCACTTACTAGCTCCATTCTAAACTGTTCAAACTCTTGGTGAAGGCTAGGTTGCTCTTCGGCAATCATGGAGTTCAACTGACACGGCAGTCTACTCAAAGCATCTGCTACCACATTGGCCTTGCCTGGGTGATAGTGGATATCCATATCATAATCTTTGATTAACTCTAACCATCTCCTTTGCCTCATGTTCAGTTCCTTCTGGGTGAAGATATACTTCAAACTCTTGTGATCCGAAAAGATCTCGCATCGATTACCCATGAGGTAATGACGCCATACTTTCAAGGCTAACACTACGGCTGCTAGCTCTAAGTCATGGGTCGGATAGTTCTGTTCATGCTGCTTCAGTTGCCTGGACAGGTACGAGATCACTTTGCCTTCTTGCATCAACACACATCCAAGACCAATCTTGGAGGCATCACAATACACATCAAATGGTTTGGTGATGTCCGGCATGATCAGTATTGGGGCTGAAGTCAGTCTGCTCTTGAGCTGTTGGAAGATCTCTTCACACTTGTTCGTCCATTCGAACTTCTTATCCTTTTTCAACAATTGGGTCATTGGTCTGGCTATGCTTGAGAATCCTTCAATGAATCGGCGGTAATATCCCGCCAATCCGAGAAATGCACGGACCTCAGTTTGGGTGGTTGGGGCTTTCCATTCTGCAACGGTCTTTATCTTTGAGGGGTCAACGGCAATTCCTCCTGCGGACAAGATGTGTCCCAGGAATCCTACTTCCTTCAACCAGAACTCACACTTGCTGAACTTGGCATACAGCTGGTGTTCCCGAAGAGTATCTAAGACCATTTCCAAATGCTGCTCATGTTCTTCTTCGGTTTTGGAGTAGATCAGAATGTCGTCGATGAAGACAACCACGAACTTATCCAGGAAGTTCATGAAGATCTTATTCATGAGATTCATGAAGTAAGCGGGGGCGTTGGTCAATCCAAATGACATGACATTGTACTCATACAATCCATATCTGGTGGTAAAGGCAGTTTTGGGGATGTCCGATGCACGGATCTTCAGCTGATGGTACCCTGTCCTAAGATCAATCTTAGAAAACACGGTGGCACCGGTCAACTGGTCAAACAGGTCTTCTATTTTGGGCAAGGGATACTTGTTCTTGATGGTGACATCATTGAGCTTGCGGTAATCCGTACATAAACGAATCGTACCATCCTTCTTGTCCACAAACAAAACTGGTGATCTCCAGGGTGATGCACTTGGTTTAATCAAACCTTTGGCTAACATATCATCCAGTTGTTTCTTTAGTTCCACTAATTCTGCGGGGTTCATGCTGTAAGCTCTCTGGGCTATAGGTCCTGTTCCAGGAATTAACTCGATGATAAACTCGATATCCCGATCCGGGGGCATACCGGGTAGGTCATCTGGAACACATCAGAGTATCTACAGACGACTCTGATTTGATCCAGGGTGGGTTTGGTTAAACTCTGGTTGCAGGTAAATTTTCTGGGCAGCTTTTCCGAGATGTGCTCAACTAACACTCCGGTGCTACTAGTCATGGTGATGGCCTTCTTGGCACAATCAATCAATCCATGATGTTTGGACATCCAGTCCATACCCAGTACTACCTCCAAACCTTTTGTTCCCAGAACAATCAGATTGGCATAAAAGTCTATTTCATGAATTCTGATAGGAACATCTTTGCAAATTTTTCTAGCTTTAGTGGTTGATCCAGGTATTTGCACTACCATGACATGCTTCAAACTGATGGGTTGAATCTTACTAGTGCATGCAAATTCTTCCGTAACAAATGAATGCGATGCTCCAGAATCAAACAGCGCTCTTGCAGGTATTGAGTTAACAGAGAACATACCCAGCACGACATCTGGGTCTTCCTGAGCTTCTTCCGCACTCATGTGAAAGAGGCGGCCGCTGCGGTTGTTCGGGTTGTTGGGGGCGAACTTCTTGTTGTTGGCGACACGGCGTTGCTGCTGAGCAGGGCCAGTGGTGTTGGCGGCCATCTTGGCGAGTCTCTGGGGACACTCTTTGGAGTAGTGCCCCACCACGCCGCACTCATAGCAGTTGATGGTGGACTTGTCCTTGGGGGTGACAGGGATAGCATTGCTCCCAGTCCTTGGAGCAGTGTTGGTGTTGGGGTTGGCAGGGGCTCTTGTCGGGGCGCGGTTGAAGTTGTTGTTGTGGTGGACGAAGTTATTGTTGTTGTGGTGGTGTCCTCCCGTCCTGGGGTTCCCTCCGCTCCGGTTCTGATAACCGGGGCGCGACATCTGTGCCGGTGGCCTGTTGTTTCTGGGGGTGAATCCTCCGCTTGAGCCGGGGCGAAACTTGGAGGTGTTGCTGGGCCCACTCTGGTGCATCATGCGGCGCTTGCGGTTTCATTGGCTTGGTTCAACTTGCCCTCCATCTGGATGGCGAGTCAACAAGGGCCTCGAGGTCAGCAAAGGGGATGTTGACCAACACGGTCTGCATCTCATCGTGCAGTCCGTTCAAGAACCTCTCCTTCCTCTTCTCGGTGGTGTCAGTCTCATCCGGGGCGTACCTTGACAGGGTGTGGAACTGTCGCGTATTCTACCACGGTCAGACGGCCTTGCTTTAACTCGCGGAACTCATCCCGCATCTTCTTGATGAGACCCGGGGGCACATGGTACTTGCTAAACTTGAGCTTGAAATCTGCCCAAGTCATCAGTCGCCCCGCATTTAATGCGCGAGCACTTGTCCACCAGGCACGTGCAGGTCCTGCCAGATAGTGGGTGGCGAACAGCACCTTGTCATCATCTTCCACTCCGGCAACCTCAAGATTGTTCTCCATTGTTTGGAGCCAATCATCAGCATCAAGGGGTTCCTCCGTCTTGCTAAACACCGGTGGGTTGGTGTTCTGAAAGTTCTTCAACTTAGATCCCGGGTGATCATGGTTCCCGTGGCCTTGGTTGTTCTGTGCTAACTGTTGAAGTACAGCTAGGTTAGCTTGCCTTTCAGTTCTATCAACTTCTCGATCAGCCAACATCTGTTGCAGTATCTGTGTCAGCGCATCCGGGTTGGCGTTGCGATTGGGAGGTGCCATCTGAACAGAGATATGGATCATAAGATGAGAGGGACAATTTCTATGGCTTAATTTTTGGGGAGTAAACTCACATTTATTTAAAACTTGATTCATAATATAAAAATATTACACAGACGAACATAGTCATGAAGGTAGCAATTATTACAAACCAACAATCCGGAGGGTTTGAAGAACCCTTTCAACAATCTACGATACAAGGGGCGAATGCAAAGGACCGATACATCTCAGACTACGCGGTGCTCAGGGAGGGATGGAAGCTATCCATCGATGCGGAGCGGGAAGGTGGTGTCCATCCCGGCAGGCAGGTGCTGGTGGAAGTCCTGGTCTTCCTCTTCCTCCGGCTCGTAGTCGTTGTCGTTGCTGACGTAGGAGTAGCCATCCCCTTGGATGTCTTCCCCCTCGCCTTCTCCTTCCAGGATCTGGAGCTGCTCTACCTGAGTGGAGATGGTCTCCTTCAGGACGGCGATCTTGGTCTTGAGGCGGTGGATGGTGGCGTCCCTCTTCGCGACCAGCTGGCGCAGAGTCCTGCGCTCCTTCGCGATGACCTTGATGGTATCCGCGTACTGGTTCAGCTGCTGCTGAGTGTGGTTGGCGGCGGAGCGGGAGTTACTCGCGCGACCGTCTCGTACAGCATGTAGTCGAGGTGATCCACATGGTGCCTCAGCACGGGGTGGTACGGCAGGCTGAGGGGCAGACCAACAGAGGAGTGCCTTGCGAAGTGCGCAAAGCGTTCCCCTTCGATGGCCAGCGAGTTCTGCCCGCACAGACGAGCGAGAGACTCCTGCAGAGCATGGGCGAGTCCATCCACCCAGGTGTTCTCGCGGAGAGAGAACTGGATCTGGCGGAACATGGGTGACTCCGGCTTCCCAGGAAGGTTAGCCATGATGAGCCACTGGAGCTGGCCGTTGGCTTGGTCCGAGATCTGGCCTCCGTAGAACACGGGAGGCGAGCGTCCGAGGAAGTCGGTGAGAGCAAACAGATCCCTTTCAAAGATCAGATCCCCACCGTTCGCCAAGTCGTACACTTGGGTCTGGATGAAGGGCTCCGTCGGGATGATAGGCTCCATCTGTAGAGGGAGTGACAAATAAGTTAATAATTGTAAGTGTTCAAACTTTTAAGTAATAATCATAAAAGGGGTTGTTTTGAAAAAGATTTCCAAGGTAAGGGTATGAGTGTATTTTTATAACTATTTTATTTTAACTAAGTTTGTTTGACGTCCATTCTAACTAGGGTCTCCTAAGGTCAAACAATGGCTCTGATACCAACTTGTCAACACCCGGGTTTTTAAGTCCGGATGCCCTATTATATCGTACATCGCAATCCCAGGAAGATTGTTTTTGCGAGACATAATAGTAAGTCATTCAGAGTCATCATTTATTACAACACATAAGGTCTTACAACAAGGGATCACATGATCCAATATTACACAAATAGATTGTTCAACATCACACATAAGTAGCGAAAGCGTAGTAGTAGTGGACTCTATATTCCACAGGCAACGCTTGACGTTAGAAGACGATCCTAGTTATCGTAGACGTCCTGCTGTCCGTCATCGTGATACTGTTGCTCCTCTTCATATTCTGGCATTTGAATAGCCAGGGCAAAGCCATGAGTACTTTTAAAGTACTCGCAAACTAATACTATGGTAAAGCATATTAAGTAAAGTAAAGGGGTACTAAGCTCTAAGTTTATTTGCATAAAGCCAAGTTTTCTTTGATAAATATCTACTAAAATTCCTCATTGTTTGATAGACTAACTCAAGTGGGAACATTAGTGTCATTCCCACAATTCATTTGGGATCCAACTCAATTCCCAAACACCATCATTATTTCAACATAAATTCTGATAACGGAAGTAGTATGGCCCTTCCAACCGTCCGTAACCGCGGACGCGGCTATTCGAATAGGTTTAACACTCTGCAGAGGTTGTACTCTTGTGCCACAACTATTGATTTCATCCGTCGAGGATAACCCCGAATCATCGTAACTCAGTACGCGGATCATCAATCATAACCTTTCACTTATATGTCCTAGTATAGGCACCTCTCCCCATGAGCTTGGCCTCCCGGTGAGAACCAACTGTTAACCCGGGAACTGCACAGGGCTTGGGTCGTACATTCACCTCATATTCACATCATTTCTCACATACGGAGGCAGCCTCAGCGTAACCCCTATGATGTTTGTTTAGAGGGAACCCATACTAAAATACACAAGTTTCTAGTTAAGCCCTACCCATAATCAGGTATTGTGGGGGTACTTGTATAATTGGAAAGGTATCGCATTCAAAACCATATCAGGTTTATATCAAAAATCACTATCTTCTCTTGGTCAAAAATCACCTTTAAGTCATTCCATGGAATGAACCATCATTCCAAGGTTTCAAATTCATTTCAAAAATCACTTGTTCCCATCTAGAGTAGTCAATTTTTAATAGTTTAGCAATAGCAGCTATATGAGGGGTGCTATCTAGCTTGATTGGTGTTCATCTAAACCAAGTATTGTTCTATTCTAGACAAGGAGAATCATAAATCAAAAAGTACTTTGAAATAAATAAGCCAAAGCCAAAAGTAAGTAAAAACATGGGATAGGTAATACATAAAAGTAAAGTGTGATGATGTCTTTGCTCTTGTAGAGCTAAGCATTTGTATTTAGCAAGGGTTAGCTTGCCTTGAGCTGAGTAGTGATCAAAGTTCTCTTCCTCTTCTTGGGAGTAGGCCTCCTCCTCTTGATAATCCTCGTTACTAGCGTCTATATACGAATACGAGGTATAAATACTAATCCAAACTTCTTGCTAAACTAGAAACACTCAAAAGGGTTCACACTCTAGTCCTATTATCAATCAAACATGGCATGGTGAGTTATTTGAGGAATTCTTATGTAGGAGAAAATAACTTCCTCTCATTATTCCTATTTCTTAAGTTTTGATATGTAGATCCTTAGAGACAATTCATTTCTTCTCTTTACTTCATAATAAGATTTAATCTCTTCATATAATAATCAGGTATGAAATATAGGTTGACCTAAGTCAACATTTCATATCTATTATATGTGAGTATAATTTAATTAAAGTGCTACACTACACATATTATCATACTACTATTTTAAATGCATTAAAATCTCTAAGTAATAATTATCAGGGGTTCATTAGCCTAGGTCATTCCCCCTGGTTATATTACTTAGGATCAAGATTTAAATGAGAGAGTAGCTCTCATACTATTTATTAAATTTGAATTCCAAGTTGAATTATTCTAGAATTGACTACATAGCTATCTTATTTGATCTAGTCCATGATCATACAAATAACATGTCCATATTATTTCATAATCAATTAGAGGACATCATTTGTGATTTATTAGATTTGGAATCAACTTAAAATCGTTTATAGATTATTCTTAATAATTATTTAAAGTTAAAAAAGGCCCTGCCTTGTTATTTTTGTCACTTAAAATATACTACAAATTTGGATATGAGACCAGTGGCATTAGTTAGATAATTTCATGGGCTTTCCAATGATATAAAGTTTGCTAGATTTGGTTTGGCAGATTTCAAACTATTCAATTTTTACTAAACCATCTGCAGCACAATTCAAATTAAATTTAAACATTTATTTGAATCCTGGGCTTGGGCGGGAAAAGCAAATGGGCCGAAACGATTGAACTAACACAGCGCGGCCCAGCAAGCCACGGGTGCGGGTGGGTTGTGCTGACAAGGTGGGGGCCACTCGTCAGCGCCTCATAACACGCCGAAGCGGTACGAGCGAGGTGGAGCGTCAGATCAGATCAGCGATCAACGGCTCACGACGCTCGTCGTCTCCGGCGGATTCCGACGAGGCCGCGGCGTCGGTAGGGGGTCGGAGAGCTTACCGGAGTTCCCGCGGGTTCTACTGGTGACGAGGCGACGTTGTCGAGGGTGGTGAGTCGACTGGTAGCAGTGTCGAAGCTCGAGGTGGCGCCAATCGTCGACGGTGAGCTGAGTTCCCCGGCGGCTCCGATCTTGAAATTGCGGCGTCTCCGGCAGCAATCGAACGAGCTATTGTGGTGAGGATGATCAGTGGTGAGAGGGGAGTCGAGTGGTGTGAAGATAGCGTCCTGGGAGGGCCTCTATTTATAGTGTCGAGGGGTGCCGCGGGGTGCTGCAAGGGCGCGTCCATGGCGTGGCGCTTCTGGCGCTCAAGGGGCAAGTGAAGGACGGCTAGAGATAGGCGGTGTCCTGGCGATGCTCAACTTGTATTGGCGCAGAGAAAAGGGCGAGAGGATGGCTCGGGCGCGTGTGATGAGTGCCGCAGTACCCGCGGTACTTCGCCGGCGAGGACGACGGTGACAAGGCCCTGGGCGGTGCTTGAGCATGTCTAGCGCGTAGAGTGCTTGGAGTAGATGCTCGACGCCGGGGTAGGGATGCAGGGCGAGGACGATCACGCTCGAGCGCGCGACGTACTGGCGTGTCCAGTGCGCGGTCACCACGCTGGCTGGCACGCTCGGGCTCGTTTTGGACGCGCCGTTGCTGGCCAATGGGGTGCGTTGGAGTCGCAGGGGCTTGTACCATTCGATTCCTTGAGTGACAGAGAGGCTCTAGGACAAGAAGAAAGTGTGAGAGGAGGGCTGGAGAGAGGATGGCCAAAGTGGCCGGCATGGCCACGGCATGCTCTAGTTTAGGGTTTTCTTCTCCCTCTCTCTCACTTTAATCGACCAGGGCAGGTACAGGGATGATGCAGGGGTCCTAGAACTAGCTAATGATCACCAATTTAAAGTGGTTTAGGGAAGAAACCAGTGGACAAAGGTGTGTAACACAATTCTGATTTTATGTCTGCCAAGTGTTCGACACAATGCCCGCAAGAGAAAAATATTTAAATTTCGAAATTCTTTTTGGTACATCTCAATGATATAAATAATGTGAGGTATTGGTGGTGGTGGCACTCAATTTAGATTTGATTTGCAAGATTTCAAATTTGAGGTGATCTTGTTTTTCTTCTCAGATCCCATTTTGGCAATTTAATTCTGGTCAACCTAGTCAACTCTAGCCATGGTGGTCAACATAAAAAGTATTCACCTTGACATGGTCTTGGATGACATGGCTTTGGTTGACAAAGTTTAGTTTAGGTTTTAAGAAATACAGGGGTGCAAAGTGGTGAAGAAAATATTTTTGGCCCAAGTGACCATTATCACATGTATGATGAATTCTTGATTTCTCTTGATTTGATTCATGATCCAATGATGCAATTGTGTTAGTTTATCATATTGAAGCATTTTAGAAGCAAGGGAGCAAGCAATTATGGCCTTGGTGAAGGATTTGCATTTTGGCATATGGTGTATGTGAGTGAATATGGGTTTTCTCCCATTTTCTTTATTTCTCCTTATTTTAGGGTTTTGTGATCTTGATTAGGGTTCATATAGCAATAGATCAACATGCTAACACTCATCATGGCAATTGCACAAAAGAAATATTACTCAAATGCATGAATCTATATGTGGCACTATATGCATAGAAAAGTTTTTGTTTAATGTAATTTTTGAGTAATTGGAACTCTCACTTGCTTTATTATTTTTGAAAACTTGGGATGTTACAGGCGCTCAGTCTACGCGGCGCCCACGCTGCCCGGACGCGGCAGCCTGCTACCGCGCCCCGGCCAGTTTGCAGGGCCGCCAGCGGCCCGCACGCGGTCCGGCACGGCGCCCACACGGCAGAGGTTTCTGACCATCGGATCCATGCGACGGTCCACCGCCCGCGGCCCGTATAAACGAGACCGAACCGGTCAAACCCTAACCCTAGCCATTTTCCCCCGACCCTGTCTCTTTCCTCTCGTCCGACGGCTGGAGAAGAGCGGCCGGCGCCTCCCACCGCGACGACCGGCGCACCACGGCCGGTTCCCACTTCCCCAGCCACCCTACGAGCTCCCTTCTTTCCTCTCGTATCGCGGCAACGCGGAGGCTTCACGTCCAGCCCGCATGCGCGGCCATTGCGGCTTGCCTCTCGTGGCGGTGAGGAAGCGGCGCGTCGCCCGGCAGCCCACGCGAGCATGCACCGGCGTCGAGCCGCGCTTTCTCCTCTGTTCCGACCACCACATATCCACCAAAACGACGGTGATGAGGAGATAAGCGGCGGCGCCCCCTGTACCTATTGGCGGCGGCGCTTGCACAGGGTGGGCACGTTGCCGTCAGCGGCGGCGAGGCGGCGTAGTTCTTTGCCGGCGTAGCAACGATCGGTGTTGTCGGCGGTGGCGGCATGGTGGCCCCACTGCCCCTGTTCTTTCGCCGGCGAGCCCAAGGCCCCGGCCGGTAGGAATATTTCTTTTCCCTTTTCTTTGGGTAGGGTTTGGTGCACAGGGGATCTAGGGTTGGGGTAGCTGTTCATCTATTCTACCCGGAAACACGAGATCTACAACATAGAATAGGCTCTGATACTGATGTTGTATCTCCAATATCAACTAGTAGTAGATCTAATCGAGTAGTAACTATCTGTAACTAAATGTATTCATGTACTGTTAGAGGGAGGGAGAGATACAGAGAATGCTGCGATGTTTACCTTCTCCCTGCGAGGAGGACGAACCCGTCGACGTTGACATGGTGACGGCGGCGGATCGGTGAGGGAGTGGTGGCGGCGGAGCTTCCCGTCGGCACTGTGCAGACCTAGATCGGTAGGTGTGTTGGTGGGGCGAGTGGCACTCCGGTCAACCTCGTACCGAGTGCCACCGGCCCCCACCACTCTATATAGTGCAGGCGACAGGGGCCCACCAACCAGTGAACGGTTGGGCGCCCCCGATCAGAGGCGGTCAAAGGGCACGTTGAGCCGTTGGGCTCAAACGTGGTGGAGATCAACCTAACGGGATCATCACGAGTCCGTGAGGTACTGGTCTGGGAGGTTCTTCTACGTGAAGGACGTCTCGGATCCGGCTAGCCCGAAGACTTTGCCGGAGTTCAAGGACGAGCCCGCCAGCGAGAACCCTCTGGAAAAAATGCCCGCATATCTCCGAGTCAGCTATGCTTGACAAGGATGGTAAGGCGGATGCGCAAGTGGACGGAGTCGGCTTGTCGGGGAAGGACTGATGCTCTCCTGGTTCACATAGCAGATCCAGCCTCTCCAACATCGTGATCGCTTGCGTATGAGTACAACGGGCGCGACGACACCATGCGCGCCACCAAAGACAACCATTCCTCCGAGGCCCTAGACAAGCGGCTCCGGTTTATGATCAAAATTCCGCGTGACGTTCACTCTCACGTGTGTCATTTGGACATACACACGGATGGCACGACACCGCGGTAAGTCTTCCGACTAATCATCATTTCCTTTTTATGCCCGTGAATTGGCTAAGGATTGTATCTTGTATGTTCAGCTCGAAGCCCTCGAGGAAAAGGATCTCGGGAACCTGACCCGGGTCCCGCACTTCGGCACATGAACCGGAAGCCGCGTCGACGCGGAAGCTGAGGGCCCTCCTCGCGCAAAGCGGAAGAGAGGCGCAGCCTCCGGTCGGCGCCAAAACGTGCGCGCGAGACTCCCAGCGCCGGCGGCAACCAAGAAGGCCGAGAAAGAAAAAAAACGCCTCAAGGAAATCGACACCAGCAAAAGCTCGTAGGCCAGCCTCGAGCGATTCTTCAACAAGCCTGGCTAATAACTCAACTCCCGGCTTACTCCTTGAGCAACTTATCTCAAAATCTTCTAAGTGTCACACTCTTATGGTTGTGCCGCAAAATTGCCGGAAGCAAGCCACCGAAGAAGAAAACCAAGCCCTCGCCTGCCTCTATGCCTGTTACTCCGGAAGTGGAGGTTCCGCCTAAGGCCTCCTCCTCTGCAGCTCCAGACCCAAAGGACATCATCAATATTGATGATATTCCGGAGCCTACCGCAGATTCCGGCAAAGACGCCTCCTCGTCCAAGCCTCCGCCTGAAGAGCCCGAATCTACCTCGGCTGAAGCTACGGTTAATGATGCCACAAAGAAATTTTTGCTAAGTGGTGCTACCGGTACGCCCCAAACGCATCCGCATTTGTTTCCGGTACGTCAAAAAGCTCCCCTGGTGCAGCGTCATGCGGAAATGACCAACTTAATGAATGAAGTGTGGGGGAAGCCGGAGACGGAGCAACAAGACCTAGCAACCCTCAAAGACAATCTCCGGGTCTTCTTTGCCAAGCACAAAGCCATGCGCCAGGTAACACTAGCCCCCAAGCATTGGTTTAGATATTTTCCGAGTGAATTTTGTGAACCAATGCTTCAACTGTATTATCTTAATTGGATCTTGGCGGAAACTTGAAATTTCCTAGCACAAGAAGAACTTTAACTTTGCGTCCAGCCCCCCAGATTTTAAATTTCCGGCTAACCATTCCAACTTGCTTCACAGAACAGCCGTCAACTACACGAAGACATGCGAACGCTAATGCTGGAGCAGAAGGCGGAGATCGAGAGGTTGAACAAGAAGGAGGCGGAGGACCGATAGGCAATCATACTTCTTGAAACTCATTTGAAAAACAATGAGAGTATGTTTTCCTTACTATAGGTTTCTCAACGCGCTCTTTGTTATTGAATATGTCTGTTTACTTTGAACTTGGTTTCTGCTTTACATAACAACTTGCCAAGCATCCCTCCATCGACTCAATCTCCGCCGAGCTCAAAGTATTGAAATCCGAGCATGCGTCCCTCCAACAATCCCTCAAGGAGTCTCACGAACATGAGACTAAAACAAAAAGGAGCTAGAGGAGAAACATGTTGAGGCTATGTCGGAGATGGCCGAGAAGCTTAAGACCAGCAACAACAGAGTTAAGACTCTGGTGTCTAAGCTCAAGGTTGTTGAGGCGGAGGCGGAGGACGTCGACGAGCTGATCTTCCGTAAGGACTTCATGTTTCCGGCATGTCCTTTGTATTCTTTTCTTCCCAACTCGGAATCTGACCGCGTGATTTTTTGTGTATATCAGCGTGTCTCGGATTTGAATGGACAGAAGATTCCGGACTTTCCAGGACTTGAGCCTATGAAGAAGCCCAGAATTCAATTGATGATCTCATCGAAGCTTGCCGTGGCATTGCCCAGCTGTCCCTGAAGAGGGCCCGCACTTCAGTCATTGATAAAATGACAAAGCTGATGAAGCTAGTGCCGGATCTGGTCGGGGACCGGCAAGAGTCCTCAGCTCGCGGAGCTGCCTCAATTGGCTTGGCCATGTGCAAAGCATACTTTCCTGCCATGGACTTTGCGACAATCAGACGCGGAGTCCCCAAGGGCACCAATGTCAAGCAAGTTCTCGCGGAAACTCAAGGATTTGACATGCTCTTTGCCCAGCAAGTAGATCACTCGTCGTGGTACAAAAAGCATGACCCTCCGGACGGTTTCTCCGACGATGAGGCGGAAGGCTCTGGCTCCAGCACGCATAAGTCAGACGATGACTCAGGCGATGCTTCCGGAAAGGATGGAATGTACCAAGCCTCTAACGATAATCCGGAATCTTCTGAGTGATTCCTGAAAAACAATGAGATGCTTCATTTTGGCCCCTTCATGGGTTTGTAATAAAACTTTAAGTATTTGAAGTAGCTAGGACGAAACATATGCATGTGGGCGGAAAAAACTTATCCTGCAATCCGTTTAATGTATGCATGTTTCGTTTGTTTGGAAAGTAAGTGCTAGTTTCTAAGTTTTTCCGGCTTCCTTATTTGACCTTAAATGAGCTGGAAGACCTTTAGCCGGAAACGCTCGCCGACGGCGACGAAGCCCAATGGCTATTCGTCAATAACCGCGAAAACAAGCCCCTACCTAGGAATCCATAAGTTCGCAACAAAAAAACTTATCCACCAGAAAACTTAAGCTTACATCCTAAAGGACGATTTTGAAAATCACAACTTTTATACATGCCTAGGAGGAAACATCCAGCTCTGCGATTTTATTCGGAAAATATACACGATCCAAAAATGAACAACTAAAGGAGGTAAAGACTCAAAGAGTGAACCATATTCTTTATTTCATTGATCATGTATGATAACTATTAAAAGTATGTAATGCGAAAATTTGCTAAGTGTGGACAGGACGTAGATGTGCTATGTTGCAGGGACGGTCTGTTTCATCGTATACATCACCCGGATCCTCCCTCTTGCGTTTCCGATGCCAATTGGCAGGTCTATCATTTAACTCGCGGATTTCAACAAGGTAGTAAGATCCGTTGTGCAACACTTTGCTGACGACAAAAGGTCCTTCCCATGGAGATTGCACTTATGCTCTTTCACCTGTCGAAGGCGGAGGACCAAGTCACCTTCCTTAAACGAGCGGTTCCGAACTCGACGACATGATAGCATCGGAGTTTCTGCTGGTAGATGGTGGAACGTTGATCAGCTAGGTTTCGAGCTTCTTCGAGCAGGTCCACAGATAGTTGTCGAGCCTCGTCAGCAGTTTCTTCATTGTAGGCGGAAACTCGCGGGAATCATGGATGATGTCGGAGGGGAGCACAGCTTCAGATCGTATACTAGGAAGAAAGGTGTGAATCCAGTCGATTTATTAGGGGTAGTTCGTAAACTCCACATAATAGAATCTAACTCCTCAGCCCAAGCTCCGGCTGCGTCGCAGCGGTTCTTCAAGGCGAGGTTTGACTCCGGCTAGTATGAGGCCGTTGGCTCGCTCACCTTCCCATTGGATTGTGGATGAGCCACAGAGGCAAGGTCAAGCCGGATCCCTACGTCATTGCAATAATCCTTTAGTTCTCCCTGTGCGAAGTTTGTAACATTGTTTGCGATAATGCTGTGTGGGATGTTGTATCTCACTACGAGGCTGCAAACAAATTTCAGTGCCGTAGCACCATCGGCTTTTCTCACTAGCTTTGCCTCGATCCACTTACTGAACTTGTCAATAGCAACCAAGAGGTACTCAAAACCGCCGGATATGATTTCTTCAATTTTCCGACCATATCAAGCCCCCAGACCGCAAACAGCCAAGTGATAGGGATGGTCTTCAGCTCCTGAGCCGGAGCATTTGTTGAGTAGCGTAGTACTAACAACCTTGACAAGTTTTGACTATTTTTTCAGCATCTTCTTTAGCTATTAGCTAGTAAAAACCTTGCCGAAAAGCTTTTGCAACGAGGGACCTGGGCGGCATGATGCCCGCAATCACCTTGGTGGATCTCTCTGAGGATTTTGATGCCATCTTGATTTGAGACGCATTTTAGAAATACCCCGTTTGCACTTTGTTTATAGAGTTGTCCATCAACTATTGTGTGGGATCTTGCTCGTCGGACACTGCGTGCGAGGACTTCGTCCTCCGGCAACTTTTGGTTAATGAGGTAGTCCAGGAAAGGTTGGGTCCAAGCCGGCGATAACCATCACCTCCTTAGCCGGAGACACTACCACATCTGGGTTTTCCGGGTTAGCGCCTTTGAGGGTGTCCGTAGGTGCTCAAGGAAAATACCAGCGGAATGGGTTTCCTATCGGATCCGAGCTTGGACAGGCATATCCGCCGTTGTGTTATCATCTATCCTGACGTACTTGAATTCGTATCCGAGGAAGCACTTGGCGATCTCGTCAATTCATCTCTGTTGGCCGCCATAACGGAGTTTCTGGCGTTCTAGGTTCCGGCTACTTGTTGTGCCACCAGGTCGGAATCTCCGCAGCATATTATGTGCTTGATCCCAATTTCCTTAGCGATGCGTAGACCATGTAGTAGAGCCTCATATTCCGCCATGTTATTTGTAGCTTCGAAGTGAATCTGGAACGTATGGCGGTTCTTCGGTTGGTCACTTCAGGGTAACTCCAGCCCCGAGCCTTGATGCTGCTTGGATCCGTCAAAGTGCATGACCCAAGCTTTAGGTTCTGGCACAGTGTGCCCTCCGGCGCTTCAGTCCAATCAACGAAGAAATCCGCCAGATTTTAGACTTGATCGAGGATCTGGCTTTGTAGTTGATGTCAAAGGCAGAAAGTTCTATGCCCCACTTCGCTACCCGCCCTGTTGTGTCGGAGTTGTTGATGATGGTTGACAATGGAAATTTTCTCACAACTGTCATGGGATGCTCCCTGGAAGTAATGTCTCAGCTTCCGACGACCTAGGAATACTCCGTAGGCTAGCTTCTGAAAGTGAGGGTATCTTTGCTTGGATTCCGTCAGGACCTCGCTAATGTAATAGACTGGTCTTTGGAATCCATACTCATTGATAAGGGATGGCCCGATCTTCTAAGTAAGCAACGGTGGTGATGATGATCACGGGGTGATGGCAGCGGAGAAACACGACGATGTAGTGGATGATAACTTGTATGACGCAACGAGATCTCGATTGGTCCCTGTCGCCAATGCAACAGCTCTCAACCCTGCAAGATATTCGCAACTCCACACACTTGCGCACGTAGCCGCCGACCACGAAGCGGTAAGTTGCAACCGTCTAATTCCCAATGGAACAGCAGATCACACAAGACTTAAACAGGATCTACACAATATCAAGCAATATGGTGTAGGGAATTCAATAGTTTTGCAGAGCAAACAACTAAGAACTAGGGTTTATCTTAAACGTGGTCTAAAACTGCTAGGGGTCGTCCAAGGCACTTATATAGGCGTCCGGGACGAGTTCTGGTCGAAAGATACAAGTAAAACCGACCCATAATAGATCTGGTCGAGACAGACTCGGACATGTCCGGTCTGGAATCCGGTCGACCGGGCTGGTGACCGGACGGGCCGGTCTGGGCCGGTCCCGGGCGGCAACCGGGACTCGCAAAAACAGCGCCCGGTTTGGCCCTGCGAGGCAGGGTCAACCGGGCCAGAACCGGGTTGGCCGGTCAGGTGCCCGGTCGCCGGGCAACCGCGACCCGGCGTGGAGCCGGTCTGACCGGGTTCTGGACCGGCCTGGACTTCTTCTTCTCCTCTTGCGCATTCCTCCCGCTCCTCCCTCGCGCATCCATGAGATATCTTCATGTCAAGCTCCTTGTCCAGCTTCACGTCCATCTTCACGTCCAGCTGCTCCTCTCCTCCTCGTGCGATGCTTGTCTCCTCTTCATACCTGATGATACATAAGTAATAGGACTTAGGTAGTATAAAGTTCTCATCAATCAAGGTATCGTTTAGGAACAAGTTCACTTGTTTAAGTAGCTTCGCACGAGCTCGTGTCATTGGTCCAATCCTGACTTCATTGGACTTGAGCTTCACAGCAGGTTCATCTTCAATTGGTAATGACGGAGGTAGTAGTGAGGTAGGGATGTCCTCATCATCTCCCCCCTTCAAAAGGCGTCGACCCCGACGCTCCAAGGTCTTCTCCGTCATATGGTGTCAAATCAGCAACATTGAAAGAATTACTGACACCAAACTCATCCTCTGGAAGATCTATCGAGTATGCATTATCATTGATCTTGGCAAGCACTTTGTAAGGACCAGCACCACGAGGCTTCAACTTAGACTTCCTCAGCTTTGGGAACCTATCCTTGCGAAAATGTACCCAGACCAAATCACCAGGCTTGAACAACATCTCCTTGCGCTTCTTATTCATCCTTGCAGCATTGCTCTTGCCTTTCTTCTCGATCAACTCTTTAGTCTTCACATGAATCTTCTTCACAAAATCTTCCCTCTTGGATGCCTCCATATTAACTCTCTCATGTATGGGCAAAGGCAACAAGTCAAGTGGAGTAATGGGTTTGAAACCATACACCACCTCAAAAGGACATAGCTCCGTGGTAGAATGTACCGCCCTGTTGTAAGCAAACTCCACATGCGGCAAACACTCTTCCCACTCCTTCAGGTTCTTCTTGATCATGGATCTCAACAGTTGTGACAATGTTCTATTCACCACTTCAGTTTGACCATCAGTTTGGGGATGACAAGTAGTGCTAAACAGCAGCTTCGTCCCCATCTTTCTCCAAAGCGTCTTCCAGAAGTAGCTCATAAACTTCACGTCACGATCAGAAACAATAGTCTTCGGGACTCCATGTAAACGTACAATCTCTGAAAAATAGGTTAGCAATATGCGACGCATCGTCGCTCTTGTGGCAGGCAATAAAGTGTGACATCTTTGAAAATCTATCCACTACCACAAATATAGAATCATGGCCTCTTTGAGTACGCGGCAAACCCAACACAAAATCCATACTTATATCTTCCCATGGTGTAGTTGGTGCCGGTAAAGGAGTATACAAACCGTGAGGCTTCAGCTTGGACTTGGACTTGTTGCAAGTAATGCATCTCTTCACATATCTATCCACGTCCCGCCTCATCTTTGGCCAATAAAAGTGGTCAGCTAGCATGAGTAGCGTCTTCTCACGCCCAAAGTGACCCATCAAACCTCCAGCATGTGATTCCTGCAATAAGAGCAAACGCACAGACGATTCTGGAACACATAGTTTGTTAGCCCTAAACAAGAACCCATCATGTATGTGATATTTTCCCATGCTTTACCAAGAGCACATAAGAGATATGGTTCAGCAAAATCATGATCAGTAGCATACAAATCACATAGTATCTCTAAACCAGGAATTTTAACATCAAGTTGAGTTAATAGCATATTCTTCCTAGATAGAGCATCAGCAACAATATTATCTTTTCCCTTCTTATGCTTAATAATGTATGGAAAAGACTCAATGAACTCAACCCACTTAGCTAGACGCCTATGCAAAGTAGATTGAGCTTTCAGATATTTTAAAGCTTCATGATCAGAATGTATGATAAATTCTTTTGGCCACAAATAATGTTGCCAAACCTCAAGAACTCTAAATAAAGCATACAATTCTTTATCATATATAGGATAGTTCAACTTAGCACCAGAAAGTTTCTCAGAAAAATATGCAATTGGGCGACCCTCTTGCATCAACACACCACCAATTCCAATACCACTAGCATCACATTCAATCTCAAATTGCTTATTGAAATCAGGAAGTGCAAGCAACGGTGCAGAAGTTAACAATCTCTTAAGTTCATCAAAAGCATGATCTTGGGCTGCGCCCAGTCAAAGACAACACCCTTTTTAGTCAAATCATTCAAAGGTGCAACAATAGTACTAAAGTTAGGCACAAATCTGCGATAAAACCCAGCTAGACCATGAAAACTTTGTACTTGACTCACATTCATGGAGTAGGCCAATTTTGAATAGCTTCAATTTTAGACACGTCTACTTCTACTCTATGCTTAGAGACAACATAACCCAGAAATATGACCTTATCTTTGCAAAATGTGCACTTCTCAAGATTACCATAGAGTTGATTATCACGCAACACTTGCAAAACATGTCTAATGTGTATAGTATGATCAGATTCATTGCGGCTGTAGATTAATATGTCATCAAAATACACAACCACAAATTTGCCAATAAATTCACGCAAAACATGGTTCATCAGTCTCATGAAAGTGCTAGGTGCATTAGTCAAACCAAAAGGCATTACTAACCACTCATATAAACCAAATTTCGTTTTAAAGGCTGTTTTCCACTCATCCCCTTCTTTCATCCTAATTTGATGATAACCACTACGCAAATCAATTTTAGAGAACACAGCAGCACCACTCAATTCATCTAGCATATCCTCTAAACGGGGAATAGGATGACGATATCGAATAGTAATGTTGTTTATAGCTCTACAATCTACGCACATACGCCATGTACCATCTTTCTTAGGAACTAGAATAACATGAACAGCACAAGGACTATGGCTTATGCTGATATAACCTTTGTCAAGTAGCGCTTGTACTTGCTTCTGTATCTCCTTCGTCTCTTCGGGATTAGTGCGATATGACGCCCTATTGGGCAGCGAAGCTCCGGGAATCAAGTCAATTTGATGCTCAATACCTCGCAATGGTGGTAGTCCTGCGGGTACCTCCTCCGGAAACACGTCGCCAAATTCCTGCAAAACATTAGAAACACCAAGAGGAAGAGGGGTCATGTCGTTAGAAATCAAAACCGTACCCCTGTACAAAAGCACAAGAGGCATGGTCGTAGGATCCTCACTAAATTCTCTCATGTCTTCTTTGGTGGCTAATGACACTAAGGAATTCACTCTCTCACTTTTCGTTATATCACTCACGACATTACAATTCTCTCGCCTATCTAGAGGTGCATCCTCCAAATTTACTTCAATCTTCTGACGAGACTCATTGACAATTTGTTGTGGTGACATAGGCTGTAAGTTAATTTTCTTTCCCTTGTACTCCAAGTGATATGTATTGGCACGGCCATTGTGTTGCACAGAACGGTCATAGAGCCAAGGCCGACCCAATAGTAGGTGACACACTGTCATAGGAACCACATCAAAATCAATGCAATCCTTATACGGTCCAATTTCAAACTCAACACGCACCATGTGGTTTACCTTCATCTCACCATTGTCGCTCAACCACTGAATATAATATGGATGCGGGTGCGGTAGATACTTCAACTTCAGCTTGGTACATAACTCCTTGCTTGCTAAATTGCGGCAACTCCCGCCATCAATAATGACCTTGCAAGCCTTGTCAGGACCAACTAAAGCTTTGGTTTGGAACAAATTGCAGCGCTGAGTAGATGCACTAGGCAACACATTAAGAGCACGCTGCGACACAACAATAGTGCGAGCATCAGAAGGATATGCATCTTCACCATCAGTGTCATAGTCATCATCGTCTGGAGCATTTGGATCAACATCATCTCCAGTCTCATACTCATTGTCCTCATTGATAATCATGACTTTGCGGTTAGGACAATCTCTCTTGAAGTGACCCTTGCCACCACATGTATGGCAAAGCATATCACGGTTGCGCGTTGTAGACATGCTAGAACCACTCGTACTTGCAGCAGATTCGGACTTCTTTGCATTAGATACATTGGAGACCGGTTTGCTAGGCGGAGTAGAGTAAGGAGCAGAGCGCGTCGAAGGCACCGGCGCCGTAGAGGGCGCGCGGGATGTAAAACGCCTAGCTCCCGTAGCACGTCCCTTAACCTTTGCTTCTTCAGCCAACTGTGATTTAGCTTCTCTTGCATGATGTAACAATTGATTCATATTGGTGTAGCTGTAATGACGAACAATGCCTTTAACATCATACTTCAATCCATTGAGAAAACGCTGCATTGTCATCTCTAGAGACTCACGGACACGGCCACGCTGCATAAGCATCTCCATCTCCATGTAGTACTCATCCACAGTCTTCACACCTTGCCTCAATAGTGTTAGCTTATCAAATATATTCCGCAAGTAATTTGTAGGCACAAAACGAGAAGTCATTGCCTCCTTCATAGCACGCCATGTGCGGATAGGTTGTGCACCATCTTCGTCGCGGTTACGAACAAATGAATCCCACCAACGCAATGCATAACCATCAAATTCAGAAGAAGCAAGCTTGATCTTCCTATCTTCAGAGTAGTCTGGATGTAAGCTCCATAACTTCTCAATCTTGAGCTCCCAAGTGAGGTATTCTTCCACATCAGCTCCTCCTTCAAACTTGGGTATGGAAAACTTGGGCTTACCCAATCCATCTTCTTCATCTTGTCCACGACCATTGCGGCCAAGTGGAGCCCAACCACGAGGACGATTACCACGAGCATTGTGTGCGTCATCTTCAAGCTCAGGATCTTCTTCATCGTCCTGTTGTTGTTGTGCAGTCAAATTCTCAATAGCGAGACGCATATCTGCAAGACTGCGCTGTATATCCGTCATTTGATCAGCCATGGTGGTGACGGTTTCATTAGTAGTATCCAGCGTTTGTTTGATCTCTTCAACCTTTCCATTAAGCACATCGTCTTGAGCGCGGAATTCACGTCGCATCTCATTCCTAAGAGCTTCAAACTCCCTCCAGTTAATAATATCTGCAGAATCCTTGTTCTCCTGGTTAACAATCTTATGATCACTAGCAGACATGATTAGTAAGTTAGTGCACTAAATCAAAATATATGGTGGTACTCTCACAACTCACTCAAAACTGATAAGAAAAGGAGATCTTACCGTTCCAAAGTAAATTAGTGTTGCTTACCACTTGTAGAAACAACTAGTGCACGGATGTAGCGAAGCGAATATCAAGGGTATAAGAACAATCACACGACAAAGCAGGGTATATGTGGGGTTGTAGGTAGGCTACCTATTTGCACCAATAACAAGCTCTAGCGATGACCGTAGACAACCAATGATACTCACACAAGGCGATATAATGGGGCAATGCAACTATATGTAGGAAAGGTTGCAATGCACTAGAGAGACGCTAGCAAAGCTCAACGAGACAGGCACAAGATTGCTCAAATACGGGTGCAGTAAAGAAAACTTAGGCCTTCACTTGAATTGAACTAGCACTTCACTTTTCTTTTTGTATTTTTCTTTTTGTAACGCAGCTATGTAGCTCTTTTGCTTCTTTTCAATTTTCTCTTTTTTTGTTGGGATTTCTATTTTCGTGCCCCTGGTTCGTTAGTTGTACTCAGTTTTCCCCAGCCCCTTAGTTTTTCCTCAGTTTTCCCCTCCCTCTAGTTTGAAACCCGTCGCAGACGCTCAGACGGGAGGGTTGCCGTCTGGTCAGTGGCCTTCACCGTTACCGGTGACGGCTAGGGAGCCGCGTTGGTGTTGAATTGACCGTTTCTTTCGAACTATGTTGACTGTTGACTCGAGGAGCTCACCCAAAGCTTTCCACTCCGCCCGATACTGGAGGAGCTCACACACCGCCCCTCCGCCGCCACGCCGTCCTGCCCTCCTACCTTATGGCGTCGTCCGCCGCCGAGCCGCCCCCGCCCCCACCACCACCCCCGGGAGGCGGAGAGGGATCCGCCTCCAACAGATCTAGATCTACCCCTGTCGCGGTAGAGTTTGTATATCCGTCTGGTGTACCGCCTCTTCCCGTCAGCCGCGGAGAAGATTGGGAATCGGAGGGATCTAACGCATGGATTCCATCTGGGTAAGCATCGTCTGCCTATGTGAATTAACAGTAGGCAGTTTTTGAGCGCCAATCGTTGTTGCTCAACTAACTGCGTTGCTTTTCGAATAGGATTGATCCAGCGCTGGCTTTTCGGCTGGTGGTTAGGCTGGATTCTAGCTTTACGCGTGATTCTAAACGCCTAATGAATGGGTTTTACTTCCCTGCGGTGGTTGCAACCACCATCTCGTTGAGGGATTTGAAAGCTAACATCTTCGATAAGTACTCCTGGAGCTCTCTCGATGCAGTTCATTTCGAATATTTCAACAGCACGGAGCGAAGATTGGTTCCACTAATTTCCGACGATGATCTGGGAATTCTTTTTGCTTTGAATGCTTCTTGCCATTTCGGTAAAATTCGTGTCCACGTGGACAGGGGCCAGGCATCATCTGGTGTTGGGGCATCATCAGGTGGTCGGGCATCATGTCTCTCTACTGCTGCTGCCTCTGCTAATAGTGTGCGCCGCGGCGATCCTTGTAGGTCCACAGCAGCACCATCTGTCCCCAGTGCGAGTGGTAGCCAGATCGTTCCTGTGGTCAATGTGGAGGACGATGCAGAGATTGCGGATCAGTCTCCTGAAGATGATGAGGATGAGTTAATGTTTCCTGAATTGGTAGATCGATGCAGTAAGCAGGCAATGGAGGATCAATACATGGAAGATATTGCTTTTGGTGCCAGATTTGATGAGACTGATGATGAAGAGAAGAATGAGAACGATGACAGCCTCGTTTTAGCCGATTACGAAGGCGAAGACTTGCCAACAATTGAGTGGAACAGGGAGAATCCTCAGCTTGCAAAAGGCACCGTGTTTCAAACGATGATGGACTGCCGTAATGCAATTACTACATATCACATTCTCACTAAGAATAATTATGAGGTTATTAAAAGTGAGCCAGGTAGGTTCACAATTAAATGCCCATACCCAAGGTGTAGGTTTAGGCTGCATGCATCCACAATGCGCAGAAGCAGCTTGGTTCAGGTACTACGCCAACCAGTTGTGTATTTAGATCACGGTGTAAAATTTGTTATCTATTACTGACATCCCTTATCATTATGTTTCAGATAAAGGTTAATAAGGAGATCCATAGGTGTCCACCTCTAGGGGGAGAGCCAGACCTGAAAACAAAGCTAGCGAAGACTAGGTGGTTGGCAGATATAATCCTAGATTGGCTGAGAGAAACTCCTTCACTTGGTCCAACGGCACTCCAGAAAAAGGTGGCTGAGAAGTATAAAGGGATGAAAGTACCTTACATGAGGATGTTCTATGCAAAGGAAATGGCTCTTGACAAGATCAATGGTCCATGGAATGAAAGCTTTCAGTTGCTTTACACTTTCAAAGCTGAAGTGGAGATGGCTAGTCCAGGCAGTGTTGTAGCAATAGACAAGCATACAGTTCCCTACAAATTGAAAAGCGGGAAGGTAATGCACAAGGAATGTTTTAGAAGGGCTTTTGTTTGTTTCAAAGCTTGCTGGAAAGGCTTTTTGGACGGTTGCAGGCCTTATTTGGCCGTGGATGCATCAGCTCTTCATGGTAGGTTTAAAGGACAGCTAGTTGCTGCTACTGCAGTTGATGGACATAATTGGATGTTCCCTGTTGCTTATGGAGTTTTGGAGGTTGAGTCAGAGGAAAGTTGGACTTGGTTTCTGCAGAACTTGCGCGACCTTATAGGTCATCCACCAGGACTTGTTATCCACACAGACGCTTGCAAAGGTTTGGAGAGTGCGGTAGAAGCAGTATTCCCTGGAGTGGAGCATAGGGAATGTATGCGACACTTGGTACAGAATTTTACAAAGAAATTCAAGGGTAAAGTTTTTACTGACAACCTATGGCCAGCTTCATACACATGCAGCTCTAGGAAGCATAAGTTTCATTTGGATGTGTTGTATAAACAAAAACCTGGGGTGAAGGAGTACTTGGATGAACATCATGGTAGGGTGTGGTCAAGAAGCCAATTCAATGAAATTTGCAAGGTAGACTATGTAACAAGTAACCTTGCGGAGAGTTTCAACTCAAAGGTCAAGTCATTGAAAGGGCTTATGTTGTGGCAAATATTTGATAAGATTAGGCAGATGATCATGATAAAGATCGATCTGCGTCAAAGAATTGCATCCACAAATTATGTTGGCCATCTCATGCTCCCATCTTTGATTAAGTCTTTGCATGAGAGGGCAAAACAATTGAGGATGCAATGCGTCAGAAAAGGAATGGAGGCTGAGGTAACCTACACTGACAGTAAAAACAGGCAGTGGAGGTATCCAGTGAGTTTGGTTGATAGGACATGCCATTGTAGGGGATGGCAGATCCGTGGGATACCCTGCATACACGCATTGTTTTTCATGAGTGTTATAGGGGGTGAAGATGGTGAAGTTGATCAGTATGTGTCAGAGTATTTCTCTGTTGCAAAATTTAGGGCTGCATATGCTATGAATGTTCCTACCTTGTTGGGAAAAGACCAATGGATGAAAGTCGATCCAGGCTTCAAACTGTACTCTCCAGTATTGACTAGACCGGCAGGTAGGCCGAGGAAGAATAGGATCAGAGCTAGTGCAGAGGGTGGTGCACCGATTCGAAAACGTAAGTGCAAACGTTGTGGAATCCCTGGACACATTGCTAGGCTTTGTAAAAATGGAGTTGATCCGGCTTTTGGAATGGAAGATCAGGCGGGAGCAGAAAATGCAGAGGAGAATGAAGCAGCAATTCAACTTGAGATTGAAGCAGCAGTTCAACATGAGGAGATTGAAGCAGCAAATGCAGAGGAGATTGAAGCAGCAGTTCAACATGAGGAGATTGAAGCAGCAAATGCAGAGGAGATTGAAGCAGCAGTTCAACATGAGGAGATTGAACCGATGGATCGAGAGCAGAGGGAACAGATGGATGTAGAATGGCTTCAACCGATGAGTCCAGAGGAGAGTCAACAGTATTATCGACATTGCCTCGATAGTTGTAAGGCCATGTGTGATGCACACTTCGAAGAGCTCATGGCAGAAGAAAAAGCAGAAGCTTCGCAGAAGAAGAAGAACAAGAAAGAGGGCAAAAGGAAGGTAGACACCGGTAATATCCCTGGTAGGGTTACCCGGAGTAAGGTGGTGGCGAGTCACACCAGGAGCAAGAAAAAGATTTTATTCTGAACAACTAATTTGAATTTGTATGAACAATTTGTATTGGGGTTCCCTTTGTATTGGGGATCCCTTTGTGTTGAACAATTTGTATTGGGGTTCCCTTTGTATTGGGGTTCCCTTTGTATTGGGGATCCCTTTGTGTTGAACAATTTGTATTGGGGATGCCTTTGTGTTGAACAATTTGAATTTGTATGAACAATTTGTATGCCACATTTAAGCCACATTTATCATTTTAGGGTTTTAGGGTTTTAGGGTTTTAGGGTTTTAACATTTTAGGGTTCAATTCAAAATAATTCAAAACATGGTGGAACCTTCCCATTGAGCCTTGTTATGTTACCTACAACCTAGAGAAATAATAATGGAAAAGGAAATATAGAGATATGAAGTTTTTATGCCAAAAGCTTCAAAACCACTTCCTAGTCCATGAGCTACTAGATATGAAGATGCAGGGCTTTCTGCTCAATACACCTCCCAAATACCCACTATGCTTACAAACTTTGTCCAAATGAGTCCAAATTCGTCACACTTGTGTATCTTTGAGTTGCAAACAATATCTAGTCGGCCAAAATGTAATATATTGTTCAAATAACACAATTTTACAATTTTTATGCCAAAAGCTTCAATTTCCCTTAGTCCGTTTATTATTTGGGTGCCCCTGTTTTACTTAGTGTTACTCAGTTTTCCCCTCCGGGCCCACTTGTTTTCAGTCATACTCAGTTTTGCCCTTCCGATAAACATTTCCTCACTTTTCCCCCTCTCAGTTCTACTCAGTTTTCCTAACTTGTACTCACTGGCTGATCTCTGATTGGTCGAGATGTATGTCACACGGATCTTGGTTGGATGAAAGCTCAACGAACGCTTGCACCGTTCGATCATTGGTTGTATCTATGGACCACGATGGACGCATACGGAGACAAGAGCAGAGCACATACCTACCAACCCTCCTCTCTAACGTGCGTGCGGCGGCGCGGATCTAACCGTGCTTGCGGTGGCGTGCGGCGGCGCGGATCTAACCGTGCTTGCGGTGGCGTGCGGCGGCGCGGATCTAACCGTGCGTGCGGCGCGCGGATCTAACCGTGCGTGCGCGGCGCGGATCTAACCGTGAGGCGGCGTGCGCGCGCGGATCTAACCGTGCGTGCGGCGGCGCGATCTAACCGTGCGTGCGGCGCTGCGGCGGCGCAGATCTAACCGTGCGTGCGGCGGCGTGCGGCGGCGCGGATCTAACCGTGCGTGCGGCGGCGTGCATCTAACCGTGCGTGCGCCGTGGATCTAAGAGTGCCGGTGAGGATCTAACCGTCAGAAATAGTTGAAATGTCTCTCTCTGTCTCACTTTCGATTCTATTCTCAGATCTGTTGAATGATGAAGAACACCAAGACGGCGGCCGTGCCGACAGTGGTCATCGATGCCACGAACATTGAAGCCATCGCCTACAACATCGCTTCGACGGCGCAGACCCAGCCTGTTGATGTCTCACTTCCGGTGCCGAGAGTGCGAATCGATGCCAAGACGATTGAAGCCATCGTCTACAACCGCGCTGCAAAGCCGCCGATCCAGCCCTCCGCAGATCCGTCGCTGGTGAAGTACACCAAGACAGCGGCGGTTCCGACACTGGTCATCGATGCCACGAACATTGAAGCCATCGCCGATAACATCGCTTCAACGTTTGATGGCGCAAATTAGGATAAATTATTATAAATTTGTATTTTTCAATTTCCAATTGGGATAAAATTGTTTGAACTACTACCTCCGTCTCAAAAAAAGCTTCTTCACGTTCTTGATGTGTCCATGTACATCCGTATGTATGATTTGAATTCTATCCCAACTTGATTGGGAAGATATTGATATGTATTTGATCCGGAGGCTGGTACATGCATTCACTTTTGGGATCCCTTCACTTTTATAAAATGTTCATGCATGCTAAAATTATCGTGCGCATTACTTAGCACAAGTAGGAAATTGTACACCGAAATACAGTGCTTAGAGCCACAACAAAATACAGTGGTTAGAGCCATCTACTGAATAACAATTCTATACTAAATCGTCTACCAGAACCACATAACTGCTAGGACAGGGATGACACCTAATAAAACTGCACAGATGAATCTACTTTTCTCCTCTCCCATCACTTTAAGTTCATGTTCTAGATTTTCTACCACTTGATCAAATACGGCAAGATCTGTCTCAACTCTCAACTTCTCCTTGCGAATAAGCTCTGAATTCTTCTTTTCTTCCTCCACAATACGCTTCAGCTCGAATATCATCAGGTTTTTACGGGCCAATTCATCACCTAAATTGGCCACCTTCTCCTCCAAATCCATCCTCTGGCTACACCACTGGGTTGATTCATCTTGGTATGCAATGTACCATGGATCATCGGCTTGCCTGGCTAACTGTAACAATAATGGAAAAAAGAACAACTGAAATCACCCCAACAAGCCATGGCGGAACTTCAAATTCAACGGTAGTACAGAGAGCTGAAGCTATATACCTGCACTTCCGACGAGGTAGGAGAAGTAGAACGTGGCCACGACATGATCGAATCCCCACCCTCGCCGGTGTACCCGCTACGACGAGACATTGAGCACTATTTCGTACCTGCAAACTCCAATAAATTACGGGAACCGAATCGATTAGGGGGCGGGAGGCAGAAGCGGAGGTCTTACCAAGCTATGCCAATTGGTGCGCGGAACAAATCCCGGTCGTCGTGGGCGGCGGATCTGCTTGCGGCGGACTTTCCTGCGGTGGGTACAATGCGTGCGGACGAAACAAGTGCTGGAGCCGTGGTTGACGTGCAGCGCCGCAGTTCGTCCGACGCCGCAGGGACAGCCGGCGGCGCGACGAGGCGCCGGCGATGGCTGCTCCGTCCGACGGTGGGGAACGAGCTGCCAGCGCTTCTCCGGTCTAGCTTAAGAATAATTAATTAGCGAACTTGTTGCTTCTCTCTATGATATTCTCTAAAGACATATATCAGAGCGGCAATATATGATTTTTCTCTCTAAATAAATAGACGACCCCACCATTGGCTGCGGCAGGCCCACAGAGCGGCAATATATGTCTTTTCTGAAAAATAGACGACCCCACGGTCATTGGCTGCGGAGGCCCGAGCGGCAATATATGAGTTCTCTAAATAAATAGACGACCCCACGGTCATTGGCTGCGCCACAGAGCGGCAATATATGTCTTTTCTTGAAAAATAGACGACCCCACTGGTCATTGGCTGCGGAGGCCCCAGAGCGGCAATATATGAGTTTCTCTTAATAAATAGACGACCCCACTGGTCAATTGCTGCGGCCCCACCAATATATGTCTTTTTTGAAAAATATCACCCCATGGTCATTGGCTGCGGAGGCCCCAGCGGCAATATATGAGTTTCCCTAAATAAATAGACGACCCCATTTGGTCATTGGCGGCAGCCCCACAGCGGCAATATATGTCTTTTCTTGAAAAATATACGACCCCACTGGTCATTGGCTGCGGCAGCCCTAGAGCGGCCCCATTTGTCATTGGCAGCACCGCATATAAAATCATGAAAAATAAAACGGCCCCACGTCGGCGATAAATGGATGGCTGCTCCGACGTGTCTCCACCCTACCCGTCAGCCGAGACGGTCAGGGAGGAGCTGCCCCTGTGCGGCCCCACCCGGTCAGACTAACGGTCAAGGCCTCGACCTGGCGGCTGCGGCCGTTCCAGCACTTGTGCGTGTTTCAAACTAGAGGAGGGGCGAGGAAAAACTAAGGGTGGGGCTGGTACAACTAACGAACCAGGGGCACGAAAATAGAAATCCCTTTTTTGTTTGATTTTATGACTCAACTCCTTGATAACACGGCCAACAAAATATGCAAAGCACCAAAACCCTAATGAGCAGCCTGTCGAGCGGTAAAACTAGTCTCTTCTGGGGAAGTTCCTAGTCACGTATATCGAAAGGTTGTAGCTATGGTTTGGACAAACACACTGTATGCTATGTGGACTCGGAGTAAACAAAAACTGACTCTAGATGATAAACTAGATGAAAAGAAAACACAAACCCTAACAATTTTACTAGAAGAAAGATAAAGGTACGCAAAAACAACTACGATAAGCAACTAAAACTCGAAATTAGTGCAATCTATGGCTATGGAAAACCCTAACCCTAATTTTTTTGGCTTTTTCGGATAGGAAAACACTCACAACTCTACTATGGGGTGGATTGTGGATGGCTTACCGAGGAAAACTGGAAATCTGATACCAAGATGATAAGGGATGGCCCGATCTTCTCAGTAAGCAACGGTGGTGATGATGATCACGGGGTGATGGCAGCGGAGAAACACGCCGATGTAGTGGATGATAACTTGTATGACGCAACGAGATCTCTCGATTCGTCCCTGTCGCCAATGCAACAGCTCTCAACCCTACAAGATATTCCCCCTCCACACACATGCGTACGTAGCCGCCGACCACAAAGCGGTAAGTTGCAACCGTCTAATTCCCAATGGAACAGCAGATTACACAAGACTTAAACAAGATCTACACAATATCAAGCAATATGGTGTAGGGAATTCAATAGTTTTGCAGAGCAAACAACTAAGAACTAGGGTTTATCTTAAACGTGGTCTAAAACTGCTAGGGGTCGTCCAAGGCACTTATATAGGCGTCCGGGACGAGTTCTGGTCGAAAGATACAAGTAAAACCGACCCAGAATAGATCGGTCGAGACAGACTCGGACATGTCCGGTCGAGATTCGGTCAACCGGGCTGATGACCGGGCTGATGACCGGCGGGCCGGTGCTGGGGCCGGTCAACCGGCGGCAACCGGGAACCTCGCAAACAGCGCCCGGTTTGGCCCGGTACGAGGCAGGGTCAACCGGACGACAACCGGGTTGGCCGATGAGCGCCGGTCAACCGGGTCTGCCGGCGACCGGCGTGGGGCGGTCTGACCGGGTCTGACCGGCTGGACTTATTCTTCTACTCTCGCGCATTCCTCCCGCTCCTCCTCGCGCGTCCATGAGATATCTTCATGTCCAGCTCCTTGTCCACTTCACGTCCATCTTCACGTCCAGCTGCTCCTCTCCTCCTCGTGCGATGCTTGTCTCCTCTTCATACCAAATGATACATAAGTAATAGGACTTAGGTAGTATAAAGTTCTCATCAATCAAGGTATCGTTTAGGAATAAGTTCACCTGTTGTTTAAGTAGCTTCGTACGAGCTCGTGTCATTGGTCCAATCCTGACTTCATTGGACTTGAGCTTCACAGCAGGTTCATCTTCAATTGGTAATGACGGAGGTAGTAGTGAGGTAGGGATGTCCTCATCACTCATGACCTTCTTCCTTTCGCTCCACCACGATAACGAGACTAATGAACTTATTGGAGGCTGCCAGGTTGAGGAGCATAGGCTCTGACTCATCAGGAGCTGCCAAGGTAGGCGGGGAAGAGATTATTTCCTTCAACCCCTGAAGTGTTGCATCTGCTGCATCATCCCAGACAATTTTTCTGTTTTCTTCAGCAATTTGTACAAAGGTAGTGCCTTCTCGCCAAGACGGCTAACAAATCTACTAATTGCAGCAACGCAACCAGTTAATCGTTGCACATATTTGAGACAAGTTGGCCTCTTGATGTGCAGGATAGCCTTGATTTTTTCCGGGTTAACTTCAATGCCTCTGTGAGACACAATGAAGCCAAGGAGTTTTCGGCTTGGCACGACGCACTTCAGCGGATTCAACATCATCTTGTACCGTCGGAGATTTTCGAAGGTTTCCATGAGATCGCTTATCAAGTCGGAGCCTTTCCGGGTCATGACCGCGATGTCGTTGACGTAAGCGTGCACGTTCCAGCCAATTTGGTCCTTCAAGCATCGCTGCGTCTACACTAGTAAGTGGCACCTACATTTTTCAAACCAAAAGGCATGGTGACATAGCAGTAAGTGCCAAAGGGTGTGATGAATGAGGTCGCCTTTTGGTCGGACTTCTTCATCCAGATCTGGTGATACCCAGAATATGCGTCAAGAAAACACGGAAGTTCGCTCCTGCCATTGAATCAATGACTTGGTCAATGCGCGGCGAGAGGAACTGATCCTTCGGACAATGCTTATTCAAGCCGGAGTAATTGATGCACATTCTTAGTATTTCAGAATTATTTTTGGGTACAAGGATGGGGTTTGCGACCCAATCAGTATGGATAACTTCTACTACAAATCTTGCCTCTAGTAACTTTGCTAATTCCATCCCTATGGCGCGGCGCTTCTTGTCTCCAAAGCATCGCATAGCTAGCTTCACTGACCCGGAGTTATGTTGAGGTAGTGCTCGACGAGTTCCCTTGGTACTCCAGGACATGTTAGAAGGTTTCCATGTGAAGATATCCATGTTAGCTCGCAGGAAGTCGACGAGCGTGTCTTCTTATTTGGGGTCCAGGCTAGCTCCGACGACACTTGCTTGGAACTGTCGCCTACCTTGAGGTCGACCTTCTTGGTGTCTATCGCGGCCTTGAACGAGGTCTTCTGTTCGGAGATCTGCTTCTTGGTGGTGTGCATCTCATTCGGATCCACCGCGGCCCTGTAGCCTTGCAGCTCCTCTCCAGATAGTACGGATTCTACAAAGGCGGCTTCACCCTCCTCGCAGTCTCGAGCTTTCTTGTAGTCTCCGGATACGGTAATCATGCCGTTAAGACCAGGAATCTTGAGCTTATTGTAGATGTAACACACCCTTTGATATGGGGTGGCCCGATCTTCTCAGTAAGCAACGGTGGTGATGATGATCACGGGATAGAAGCGGAGGAACACGATGATAGTGGATGATAACTTGTATGGCGCAACGAGATCTCTCGATTGGTCCCTGTCGCCAATGCAACAGCTCTCAACCCTGCAAGATATTCGCAACTCCACACACTTGTGCACGTAGCCGCCGACCACGAAGCGGTAAGTTGCAACCGTCTAATTCCCAATGGAACAGCAGATCACACAAGACTTAAACAGGATCTACACAATATCCAAGCAATATGGTGTAGGGAATTCAATAGTTTTGCGAGCAAACAACTAAGAACTAGGGTTTATCTTAAACGTGGTCTAAAGCAACTTGTGGGGCGTCCCGGGGACTTATATAGGCGTCTGGGACGACCTCAGGTCCAAAAATTACGAAAATAACCGACCCGAATAGATCTGGTCGAGCAGGACTCGGGCCCGGTCCGGTGGAATCCGATCGACCAGTGGACCGGCGTCCGGTCTGGTCAGTCAACCGGTCGGCAACCGGAAATCTGCGAGGTTTCCGGTTTCCGTCCGGTACGAGGGGCTTCCTCCGGTTGGCGGCCGGTTGGCGGGTCGGCCAAGGCCACGGACGGCGGCCGGCGTGGCGGCCGTCTGACCGGGTTCCAGACCGGCTGGACTTCTTCTTCTCCTCGCGCATGCCTCCCGCTCCTCCCTCGCGCGTCCATGAGATATCTTCATGTCCAGCTCCATGTCCAGCTCCACGTCCATCTTCACGTCCAGCTGCTCCTCTCCTCGTGCGATGCTTGTCTCCTCTTCATACCTGATGATACATAAGTAATAGGACTTAGGTAGTATAAAGTTCTCATCAATCAAGGTATCGTTTAAGAACAAGTTCACCTGTTGTTTAAGTAGCTTAGCACGAGCTCGTGTCATTGGTCCAATCCTGACTTCATTGGACTTGAGCTTCACAGCAGGTTCATCTTCAGTTGGTAATGACGGAGGTAGTAGTGAGGTAGGGATGTCCTCATCACCCTTGCGTGAAACTTGTGGTAGGTGGGCCTACCGAAAATGACATGGTAGGAGCTCTTGAAGGGCACAACCTCAAACGTGATCATCTCTTCGCGGAAATTGTTAATCCCAGGGAATTTGCCTTTTTACCTGGAACCACACATGGAACTCCGTGGTGCTGTGTTTGAGCTGCTCCTGGTAAGGTTCATCTTCTCCAGAGTCTCCAGGTACATGATGTTCAGGCTGGCTCCGCCGTCCATGAGGCACTTGGAGAAGTCATACCCATCAATGCGGGGACTCACAACCAAAGCATAGCACTCTTTGGGGATGACAGTCGGATGATCTGCCCGGTCGAAGGTGCACGGGTTTTCCGACCACTTGACGTATTGTGGCACGGCCGGAAGCGTGGTGTTCAAGATCCGGAGGGCTGATTTTTTTGGCCCGCACCGTCGGGGTTCCGAGGAAGGTGTGGTATGCACCCGCAGTCTTTTTGACGAAAGGATTGGATTTGTTAGCTGATCCAGCGAAGCTTCACCCTCTTCCATCACCTCGGAACTATCTTCGTCCTTCTCCTTGTTCTTGCCTTTGCCTCCTTTGCCTCGTGGTCGGTGCTTCCGAGCGCGCTTGTATCCTGCTTCCGGGTCGGTCTTGAGATCGTTGACCCACTTGCAGTTGCGATTGGAGTGAGAGGACTTGCCAGTAGCTGGATCAATATGGGCCAGGCACGACATGTCTCTGTATTCTTGGTAGGTTTGGGGAGCATGGAACCCAGCGACGGTGACCTCGTCAGCATACTGCTGGCCCCTGCCGGCTCCGCCACCACGGCTGCGGCCTCTTTTACCTCCATGACCTCCGCGTTGGAACGTCATGGCTACCATGTCGGATCCGCCGCTCTTTTGGTTGTCAGAGGGTTCTTCCGCTTGATGTTGTTGCTGCTGCCATCACGGTTTTTCTTTTGCTGATGCATGGGTATGGCTGTGTCGAGAGTTCTCCACTTGCGTCGTCATCAGCGGCAATGTTGATCATGTCATCCAGCGTCAGTTTATTCTCATTGATAAGGCAAGTTAGCTTGTGCCGGAGCAGGCCCCCTCTTTGCAAGCCACCTATGAAGGCATTGTTGTGCGGTTATCCACATTCTCGCACTCATTTCTTGTTGCTAACCACTGAGTAAGAAAAGCTCGAGAGGTTTTGTCCTTTTTCTGAATACATGCCTGTAGGTCGCTGGTTGTGGCGGGTCTTTTGTAGGTGCCCCTGAAGTGTTTCTCGAAGGCGGTCTTCAGGTCAAACCAGCAAAAGATGGAGTTTTCTCAAGGTCGCTAAGCCAAGTACGGGCTGGACCAACAAGGTACAACTGGATCATGCGTCAGGCCACATTGGGGGTCCCTCCGGCAAAGCTGACTGCGTTGAAGTAGTCATCAATCCAGGTATCGGGCCTTTCACTGCCATCAGAATGCTTCCCATTTCCGGGTATCTTGAGGTTCAAGCCTTTTGGCTTTGGCTCCTCTCGGGTCATCCTGCCAAAGCACTTTGGACCGACGTATTCATCTCTGTACTCATTGACACGTTCCCGTGCGTCGCGTGAACCATTGCGGGCGGGAGATTTTGAGCGGGAACGGGATCTCCAGCCTCCGCCTCCACCTCCTCCACTAGGTGGTGGGGAGGGAGATCTGCGAGGGGGTCCATGAGACCTTTTGCTTCCACCTTCTTGGTCTCCGCGTCCTTTTTGCTGCTGGCTCCGACTTCGGTAGCTGTCTTCTTGATGATGGCGGTCGCCTCCCTCGTTCCGGCTTCTGTGGGGCTCAGGCTCGCGTTCTTCGTTCCGGCTCCTACGGGGCTCGGGCATGCGCTCCCTGTTCTGATTCCTCTGAGGGACCATGTTGTCACGGATGTTAATTCCACTAGGCCCATGGGGTCTGGTGTTTCCGGCAGGACTCCATTGGCAAGGTGGCGGAGGAGGACGCGGGTTCCGAGGCGGAGGGGACAGGTTCCGGTACTTGTCCTTACAAGCATACATCAAATCCTTTCCCTTGTTTTATCCGTCGGAGGCGTTGCCGATGGTACGGGGATCGGATTTTGATGTTCCCTGGTTCTTCTTCTGCGCTCCGTGGATCCGGTGCGCGATTCTTCGTCACGACGCTCCTTCCTGAGGCGTTCTTCTGCGTGGTGAATGCACACATAGCTCCGGATTGGATTCCATCCTGCGCGAAGTATCTGCCTTACTCTGTTGCTTCATTGTTGTAGCGACGAGTGTGCGGAGGTGGTTGATGTCGATTTCCTCATCATTCTTGGCCAAGAGCTCCGCAGCCTTCATCATGTTATCCTTTGGAGTTGCGGGTGATTTATGATTGGCAGGGGTGTCAAAGTTGATCTTGCGGGGGCGAATGGCTTCCTGTCGGATCCTTTCTGCTTCCCTGCTGGTATCAAATATGATCATCTCCCACCGCTCTCTGAGTGCTTTGGCCATTTGTAAGTATTCTACGGTAGTGCGCTCTTTCTCCTCGACTCGTTCCAGCAGCTCCTCCGCATCTTGCCTTTCCTCCAGCATTACTACTGCGGTGTTGGCAAACCTTTCAGCGGTAGCCAGCAGTTCCTTCCTTTTGGCTTCTAGAGCTTCCGGGTCTACGACTTCTTCCGGAGTTATTGGCTTGGTTAAGATTTCCGAGTTTGCAATAGCACCCCGGCCTGCTGCCCTAGCGAGCTCTTCTATGGACATGTCTTCCCCGTGTTCGAGGACACGTCCTTCTCCAGGATCCGGCACGATGCGATAGCGCACTCGTTGCGGGGTCTCCGGATTTGACGGGCCTGGAATTCCGACGTCGGGCGGAGTTGCTTCTGCGTCAGTTCCTTGCTCCAGCCCAGTTAGGGTCACGAGGACCTCCTTTGGTGGAGCGGATTCTGCCTCAGCTTTCTCCTCATCCTCCAACTCCTTCATAACACGGTTGTATTCCTCTGTGTCCATGGAGGACGCATCGTCAGAAAGTGGGCTTAGGTTGTCAAGTATTGACTCTTCTTTGTCTCTGGCCTCCTCTTGTTGATCCAGAGCATTGTTGTCTCTGGCAACCTCTTGCTGATCCGGAGTATCGTTGTTTCCGGCAGCCTCAACCTGCATGGGTCCAGCTCCATCCTAAGGAGGGGCGGTTCCTGCGGTATGTGCGAAGAAGTGCACGAAGTGGCACCTTTGCTTCTCTAACACCTAGGAGACCTAGGAGGATCTGCATTGGTCTTCCACCGTTATTTTCTACTCAGGGGCGGATTGGGTGGGCTTTGAAATTTCTAGATCTAAGGCGGAATCATCCTTAGGAAGTTCCTGCGACTCAGATCGGATCTTCGCGACTGCCTGCGGCGTTCACATCAGCGTTACTTACCAGGGCGTTTCCGTCGAAATCGATGGTCTCACCGATGAAGATGTGAATGCCGCCGGATGGGATGGAGAGCTTGCGGGGTCAGTTTTGCGGAATCCGGCACTCGTCTGGGAGACGATAGGAAAGTTCTGGCGTAAAGGACACGCCCATATTGATGGATTCATTGAAACTTCCCATGACGGAACCCTCCCGGTTCGGCCAGACGCGCTGGCCCCACGGTGGCGCCAGTCATTGCCTATTCGACGGTACCTCGGAGGAGCAATCCTCGCGACGGGGAAAAGAAGTAGGGGCCATCGGGCGGAGAGTCCTCGGGACGGTGGTACGCGATTTACGTAGCTTCAGAACACCTCCACGATGACAGGGCCTACTACTACTTGTCTGGAATTATCTCGGCGCTTTCGTGTTGTTACAATGAGTTGTGGTTTGCCTCTAGGGCTGCCGGGATCCGGCTTATAAATTGTGGCATCCCCGGGATCAGGGTTAGACAAATACCAGATCTTCGTCTGACATAAGCCTAACCTCGAGCTCGAGAGACTACAGTGAGGGAACCGGTAACACAACAGTGACTCTACGACTCAAAGAATATATTACAACTCTTAACAGAGTAAGATCCAAATTATTACATGCAGAGGTCACTGACCCAACATTCAACAAGCAACGGAAGCAAATTATGTTATTCTAAATAACAAGATAGCAAAGGGCTTAAGAAGCCATAACATAAAGCGACGTCCCAACCCATAAGTCGCAGGCTGCTGCCTGGGAACCCCAAACTAACCATCGATGTTAACGTAGAAACCACCTTCGGCTGCAACAACTTCATCTAAAACAAAAGCATGCAAAGCTGAGTACAGGGACTCAGCAAGACTTAGTACAACCTTTTAGCAAAGCGGGTATGCGGCTTTCTGTAGATCTTCTTTTGCGTAAAGCCAATTTTCCTTTGTAAGATGAGAGAGAAAGAAGTTCGACTACTCAGAACCTTTGAAAGGGGATAAGAGAGCGACATCTCTATCTCTATTGATGTTCATCGAAACCCACCGGCGATGGCGGCAACACGAGCCGGAATGACTAGGGCTGCGGCTGGCCCCAGTCCCTCGAGCGACGGCCGCAAAGCCTCCTGGTCGCGCGCCGATGGGTCGCAAGGGCGTGCCACCTATGGTCAGGAAGGTGTGGATGATGCCTCGCTTAGTTTCCTGCAGGGCACACACGTACACGTTAAATACGAGCCTCGATCGGCTCTCGGGTGAATCGGCTCATGGAGCCGATCCACCCATGATTCGTCCAAGGTGGCCGAATATATGGTGGTCCTGCTTGATCAAGATAAAGCATATGAGATCCACGACGATCTAGGGTTTTCACCGCATAATCGGATCATCCTACTCACGATGGGCCTCGCGCTCACGCACGATAAACGTAAGCCAGCCCTAGACAAGGCCTAAAAACCAACACTAGGTTGATCCTCGGACGTCTGTCTAGGGGCAGCAAACTACACCCTGCATGCCGCTGGATCCTCCAACCCTTTGTAAGGCCTAACTATTGCAGATATTAAACTAATCCTTGATGAATCAAGGAGCGACCATAACGGATCAGATCTACTAAATAAAGATCAAGCGGGGTGCCGCCCCTGCACCCATGATGAGGCACAAGGACGGCTAGACGCGCAAGGTTGCACTACGCGAGCATATGATGCTAAGAACGATGCTAACCCTAACGCGTCTACGATAACTACGTTGCTCGCCATCAAAAAGGCTTCAGTACGAGCAACGCATGAACAACTAGGCAGCCTCGTGCTGCCTAGATCGCGAGATGCGATCTAGGCAGCATGGTGCTTACCGGAGGAACCCTCGAGACGAAGGAGTTGGCGATGCGCCGAGATTGGTTTGTGTTGAACGTTGGTTGTTGTTTATTCCATAAACCCTAGGTACATATTTATAGTCCAGGGGACTTTCTAATGTGGGCGTGCACTAAACCGTGCACGAGATAAACTCTAATTTCTAAACTAAGATACACGGGCTAGCTAGCCCAAACTTGGTAAATAAGGCCGATTCACATATCTCTTCTATATGTATATCTTCAAGTCCATCTTGATCGCGGCCCACCTCTGGCTTGGTCAAATTCTGGTGATAACAATTGATCATCATGTTGTATCCACCAATCTTCATCATCTCGAACCACTATCCTCGGATCACCCCCTCAACACCCGGAGAAGGTATCCGTAAACACATATTGTTTGCCAAGTTTTACGATTAGATTAAAGTTGTCTATGATCACAGAATCCATTCCCAAGTCATCCGTAACCGTGGACATGGCTTTTCGAAAAGATTTAACCCTGCAGGGGTGCACAACTTTACCCACACGTGCCAACCGACTCTTAGTGCCAACGTTTGAGCTTTCTTCCTTGGAAAGCCGGTAGAGGGTGGTCGACCACGACCTTTACCTTGCTGTCGCCGAGACCATGAGTCACGCGCTAAGGATTATTCCGCCGTAACGGGTCAAGTCCCGAAGTTGGTCCTTAACGATGTGAGCCGAGGTGGGTTTCCCCAGAGGCCGCAACCCCCAGCCACCACGACCATGCTTACCTGTTATGTACCTTTAACCCCCAAGAAAAATGCTATGCATATGACCAGGTAACGTGCAAACTATGTGACTCATGGAATCTACTAGGCAAGTTAGTGAGTCGAGAGGGTACCATAATAGGGCCTCGTGTGGTTGTACGCTCGGTCTTGGTTCAAGAGGCGAGAACTCGGTTCCTAGGGTCGGCAGAAACGAAACAACCCACCACATCCCAATGTGGCCTCTCGTCTGAGCCTTTAATCATGTTTATCATCATCTCTATACTTACCACGTCAACCTGTCATGCTAGATTCATTTCATTGTAAGGCTCCAGTCCGAAGACCGGAGTAGTAGCGTAACAACTAAGCATGGCTAAGCATAAAGAGATAAAGGCTCTCGCGACGCACACATGCCAAACCTAGTTATGCTAGGAGCAGTGGATCAGGGTATCGAGGCTACAAAGGTCGGACATGCAACAGATAGGGTAACTCTATTCGATAAAAGACAGTTGAATCGTATGCGATATGTAGGAACCACAGATAAAAGCATTTCGAAATCATAGATGAACCAGGTTAGGGCTTGCCTTGTCCCTCAGCGGATGAGTACGGTTCTTCGGTGGTGTTGACTTCGGACTCCGGCTCAGATCCTAGCGCGAAGAACCAAATACCGGAAAGGGAAACAAACATTCACGACATGGCATAATGCAATGCGCATACAATATGAATGACATGTCATGTGAATGGAATTGAGCAACCCTAGGTGCATCGTCAAATTAAAGGGGTTCCGGCATCGGACACCGCCATATGAGAGGGTTCGATTAGGGTTTCACTACATTTGCAAGTTTAAAGGTTGCAATGATGTATGAATTACTTCTAAACTTGTAGAGAAAGTTTTTCTGAACATTTTGGTATATTATACATGTTTTTCTGAATATAAAAAGATATGAATTATACAGATTTCTGAAATTGATAAATAACAAAAACAGAAAAAGAAAAGGCTTTACGTCATGCTGACGTCATGCTGACGTCAGCACGACCTTGAGCTCTCAGATGGAGCAGCAATCGGCCAGCTCGGGCCGCAATCGGGCGCGTGCGCGGGGGCAAAGACTCAGCGCGTCGCGGGGAGTGTTGGTGGCGGCGCCGCCCGCGTTTGGCCGGAGCAAGGCCACCGGCGAGAAGCGGCGGAGGCCGGGGCAGTGCCCGGCGGCGGGGCTACGAGAGGGAGAGGGCGCGGCGAGTGCGAGGGACGCGGCTCACCGTGAAGCTGGTAGAGGGCTCGGCGACGGCCGGGGAGCTGCCGGCGGGCGAATCGACGGCGATGGATGCCGACAGTAGAATAGGGTTAGGTTTGGGGGAGGCGCGGGAGAGCGCGGGAGGAGGAGAAATGGGGCTAGGGTTCCTCGGGCGGCGTCGGCGGAGCCCTTATAGGCCGCCGGGGGCGGCGGAGAGCATCGGGGCTGGCCGGCGCATCGGGTGGCCGGCGAGCAGCCACCGAGCTGCTTCGGTGCGCGGGGAGATGATGGCTATTTTGCCAAAACCCCCCTAGGGGAGAATTGGGCTGGTGGGGTGCGGTGCTGGGCCGTTTGGGCCGTTCTGGGCGCGGCCGGAGAGAGGAGAGGGAAGGAGAGATGGGTTGCGGCCCAGGGGAGAGAGAAGAGAGTTCTCTCTCTCTTTTCCATTTTTTCTGAATTTTGTTTCTCCAAATTCTAAACCAAATTCAAATCTGTTTGAATGGAGTTTTGAAACTCAAATTTTCTAGAGAATTTTCTACAGACACATGGCCCTATTTAGAAACAATACAACCATGTTGCTTAGTTTGAAGATCTTGAAAGATTTGAATGGGAAAGAATAAGAGGGAAAATTGCATAACTGAAGACAATTCAACTTTGATGCACAATTTTACTCAAATGCAAACTACATGCATGAGATGCACATGAACACTCATTTATTTAGATAAACAAGGTTGGGATGTTACAACTCTACCCCCTTACAAGAATCTCGTCCCCGAGATTCCTAAGTTTTAGAAAAGAAGGCAGGGTACTCAGATCGGAGACGATCTTCTCGTTCCCAGGTTGCTTCTGACTCAGAGTGATGAGACCACTGAACTTTCAGGAATTTGATGGTTTGACGCCGAGTTTTACGCTCAGCTTCATCAAGGATACGGATAGGATACTCTCGATAGGTCAGATCCTCTTGGAGATCAAGTGTTTCGTGATCAACACCACGGATGGGATCTTTGAAGCAACGTTTGAGTTGGGAGACATGGAAGACGTCATGAACTTCAGGACAAGTTGGAGGGATGATACGTCTCCAACGTATCTATAATTTCTGATGTTCCATGCTAGTTTTATGACAATACCTACATGTTTTGTTCACACTTTATATCCTTTTATGAATTTTCCGGAACTAACCTATTAACAAGATGCCGAAGTGCCAGTTCCTGTTTCTGCTATTTTGGTTCAGAAATCCTATACGGAAATATTCTCGGAATTGGACGAAACAAAGCCCAAGATCTTATTTTTCCACGGAGCTTCCGAGAAGAGCCGAGAGGGACGAGAGGGGAGCCCAGGGGGCCCCACCCCACATGGCGGCGCGGCCAGGGGGCACCCCCCTATGGTGTGGGCCCCTCGGGACCCCTCCGAGGCTGCCCTTCCGCCTATATATTCTCTCCGCCTCGAAAATCCTAAAAACATAAGCCATGGGACGAGAAAAGTTACGCAGCCGCCGCCATCGTGAAGTCAAGTTCGGGGGACAGAAGTCTCTGTTCCGGCACGCCGCCGGGACGGGGATGCCCCGGAATCCATCTCCATCGACACCACCGCCATCTTCATCGCCATTGTTGTCTCCCATGATGAGGAGGGAGTAGTTCTCCCCCGAGCTGAGGGCTCTACCGGTAGCTATGTGGTCCATCTCTCTCTCTCTCATGTACTTCAATACAATGATCTCATGAGCTGCCTTACATGATTGAGATCCATATGATGAGCTTTTTAATATAGATGTCGTTATGCTATTCGAGTGGATTTTACTTATGTGATCTCCGAAGACTCCTTGTCCCACGTGTGTAAAGGTGACAGTGTGTGCACCGTGTGGGCCTCTTAGGCTATATTTCACAGAATACTTGTTCACTGGGTTATGATTTGAGTTGGATGTCTCTATGAAATTGTGGTGTGTTAGTACCTCCTATGAATGCTCAAAGTGACAGCGTGGGGTGTTTATTAGTACTTGGGAATACATCTTTAAGGTTTGCTTTTGCAGCCCTACACGGTGAATTAGTGTTCGTTATCCAGCCAGAGAGTAATTCAGAATAGCATAGTGAAGTGCTTATATTTATATTCAATTATGATTGCATTGTTGAGTGTCCACTAGTGAAAGTATGATCCCTAGGCCTTGTTTCTAAGCATTGAAACACTGTTTCCAACAAGTTCTGCTACATGTTTGCTTGCTGCCATATTTATTTGAGATTGTTATTACCACTCATATTCATCCATATTACTTGTATTTCACTATCTCTTCGCCGAACTAGTGCACCTATACATCTGACAAGTGTATTGGGTGTGTTGGGGACACAAGATACTTCTTGTATCTTAATTGCGGGGTTGCTTGAGAGGAATATCTTTGACCTCTACCTCCCTGAGTTCGATAAACCTTGGGTGATCCACTTAAGGGAAACTTGCTGCTGTTCTACAAACCTCTGCTCTTGGAGGCCCAACACTGTCTACAAGAATAGAAGCACACGTAGACATCAAGCTATTTTTAAGCGCCGTTGCCGGGGAGGTAAGGTAAAAGGTATTCACATCCTCCGACTACTAAGCTATTTCCTAGCACTGTTGCCGGTGTGTGAGTGCTCGAAGCTATTTCCTTTAGATCCTGCAATTGCATCTTTTTGTTTCTTGTTTTTATTTTTCACTAGTTAGGCTTAATGGAAAACAACAACAAAAAATAGAGATCTTTATAGTATTTATCTTGAGTTAGGACATGAGGTGTTTGAAGAGAAAAATAAAAAACCCATGGAACTTTGTTTTCAAAATAGTTGTAGCAATGTTATTAGCATGAACTCTTTGAACACTACTATTGCTAATGCTATGGAAGAATTTAAGCTTGGGGAAGCTGGTTTTGAGGAGCATGATATTTTAGTCCCCCAAGCATGGAGGAGAAAATTTACTTTGATGATACTTTGTCTCCCATTTATGATGATTACAATGATGAATATGATATTTTCAGTCCACCTACTATTGAGGAGAAAATTAATTATGATTACAATATGCCTCCTATATATGATGATTATGGTGATGAGAATAATAATGATAGCTATTTTATTGAATTTGCTCCCACTACAATTAATAGTAATGATTATGCTTATGTGGAGAGTAATAATTTTATGCATGTGGCTCATGATAAGAATGTTTCATGTGATAGTTATATTGTTGAGTTTGTTCATCATGCTACTGAAAGTTATTATGAGAGAGGGAAACATGGTTATATGCATCTTAATAATATAAGTTTCCCCTCTTTATGTTGAGAATTTTGAAGTTACTCGTGTTTTATCTTCCTATGCTTATCACTTTGTTCTTCATGAATTTATTTGTGTACAAGATTCCTTTTTATAGGAAGTGGGTTAGACTTAAATGTGTTTTGAACTTGCTTTTTGATGCTCTCTTTGCTTCAACTCTCATCCTTATGTGAGCATCATTAAAATTGTTGAGCCCATCTTAATGGCTATAAAGAAAGCACTTCTTGGGAGATAACCCATGTTTTTATTTTGCTACTGTTTTGTTGTGTCTTGGAAGTTGTTACTACTGTAGCAACCTCACCTTATCATGTTATTGTGCCAAGTAAAGTCTCTGATAGAAGGTTGATACTAGATTTGAATTTCTGCGCAGAAACAGATTTGTTGTCTGTCACGAATTCGCGTCCTTCTCTCTGTAGAAGAATCAAAAAATTCTGCCAATTTACGTGCGTGATCCTCAGATATGTACGCAACTTTCATTAGTTTTGAGTTTTTCCATCTGAGCAAGTTAAGTGCCTCATAAAAATTCGTCTTTACAGACTGTTCTGTTTTGATAGATTCTGCCTTTTTATTTCGCATTGCCTCTTTTGCTATGTTGAATGGATTTCTTTGTTCCATTAAATTTCAGTAGCTTTGGGCAATGTCCAGAAGTGTTAAGAATGATTGTGTCCTCTCTGAACATGTGAATTTTGATTATGCACTAACCCTCTAATGAGTTTGCTTAAAGTTTGGTGTGGAAAAAGTTTTCAAGGGTCAAGAGAAGAGGATGATATAATATGATCAAGAAAAGTGAAAAGTCTAAGCTTGGGATGCCCCCGTGGTTCATCCCTGCATATTTCAAGAAGACTCAAGCATCTAAGCTTGGGGATGCCCAAGGCATCCCCTTCTTCATCGACAACTTATCAGGTCACTTCTAGTGAAACTATATTTTTATTCCATCACATCTTATGTACTTTACTTGGAGCATCTGTGTGCTTTTATTTTCGTTTTGTTATCTTAGTTCTCTGAATAAATTGGATCATACCTTGTGTGGGAGAGAGACACGCTCCGCTTTTTCATATGAATACTAGTGTTCTTCGCTTTTACCTTTAATGTTCAATGGCGAAAGTTGATCGCTTCACTTATTGTTATTTGGTTGGAAACAGAAAATGCTTCATGTGGTAAATGGTATATTGTCTTGAATAATTTGATACTTGGCAATTGTTTTGCTCAATAGATCATGTTTAAGCTCTTGCATCATGTACTTTGCACCTATTAATGAAGAACTACCATAGAGCTTGTTGAAATTTGGTTTGCATGATTGGTCTCTCTAAGGTCTAGATATTTTCTGGTAAAAGTGTTTGAACAACAAGGAAGACAGTGTAGAGTCTTATAATGCTTGCAATATGTTCTTGTGTAAGTTTTGTTGTACCTGTTCATATTTGTGTTTGCTTCAAACAAACTTGCTAGCCAAATCCTTGTACTGAGAGGGAATGCTTCTCGTGCATCCAAAACCTTGAGCCAAAACCTATGCCATTTGTGTCCACCATATCTACCTACTATGTGGTATTTTCTGCCATTCCAAGTAAATACTTCATGTGCTACCTTTAAACAATTCAAAAACTATTATCTCCTATTTGTGTCAATGTTTTATAGCTCATGAGGAAGTATGTGGTGTTTTATCTTTCAATCTTGTCATTTACTTTTGATAGACTTTCACCAATGGACTAGTGGCTCATCCGCTTATCCAATAATTTTGCAAAAAGAGCTGGCAATGGGGTGCCCAGCCCCAATTAATTAACTTGCATTAATAATTCTCTTCACATGTTTTGCCCTGATCTATAAGCAACTTAATTTTGCAAATAGACACTCCTCCATGGTATGTGAATGTTGGAAGGCACCCGAGGATTCGGTTAGCCATGGCTTGTGAAAGCAAAGGTTGGGAGGAGTGTCATCAATAATGAAACTAAAATACATGTGTAAACAAAAGAGAAGAGGGATGATCTACCTTGCTGGTAGAGATAACGTCCTTCATGGGAGCCGCTTTTGAAAGTCTGGTTGATAAGGTAGTTAGCGTACCCGCTACCATTCGTTGACAACAACAAACACCTCTCAAAACTTTACTTGATGCTCTCTATATGATTTCAAAACTTAAAAAGCTCTAGCACATGATTTAATCCCTGCTTCCCTCTGCGAAGGGCCTTTCTTTTACTTTATGTTGAGTCAGTTTACCTACTTCTTTCTATCCTAGAAGCAAACACTTGTGTCAACTTTGTGTGCATTGATTCTTACATGTTTACTTATTGCACTTGTTATATTACTTTATGTTGACAATTATTCATGAGATATACATGTTACAAGTTGAAAGCAATTGCTGAAACTTAATCATCCTGTGTTGCTTCGAAACCTCTTACTTTGAATCTATTGCTTTATGAGTTAGCTTTTATGCAAGTCTTTTTGATTCTTGTCTTGAAAGTACTATTCATGAAAAGTCTTTGCTATATGATTCACTTGTTTAATCATCATCTTTACCATTGCTTTGAATCACTTCATTCATCTCATATGCTTTACAATATTGTTGATCAAGATTATGTTGGTAGCATGTCACTTGAAATTATTCTTTTTATCGTTTACCTACTCGAGGGCGAGTAGGAACTAAGCTTGGGGATGCTCCACCCATGAAGTATACGCACAACAAGCGGCGTGGGGTGGAGTGGCGGCAGGGCTACTTGCGGAGGAGGAGCCGACGGGCGGCGATGCAGATTCCATCTTGACTGCGGCTGGTGGCTATAAGCCTTTCCTGCCCAATGGGTGTTTGGTTGGTTCCGGCTGCCATGCTGCGTCAGCCAGATGGCTTGTTGACTCTGTGTGGCTGTAGTGCGTGCACCTAGTCTGATCCACGTCGGTTCCAACGAGATCAGCAATGGTCTGGTTCGTCTTCTCCTTTGCTTACGGCTAGTGTCCTAGGGGCTACAGGCACAACCATTAATAAAGGTGGAGGTCCTAGGATTCCTCTCGCATCAAGACGAAGATTTGATTGATGCCGGTCCTCCTTGATATGGCCGGAGTGTCCGGAAGGCTCCGCCAACGAATTCCCTCGCCTTATGCTTGGATATTGCTAGATCGGATGGGATTTGGTCGTGCGCACCCATGTTTTTTCCGATGTTTGGTTTTGGGGAAGCGGGCGAAGTTCTGCTATTTGTTCCCATCAGGTCACATGTTTCGGTTCATGGTGAAGTTAGAGGCGGAGAATGTTATGGAAGCCAAGATTTGAACACTGGTAATGGCGGTTCGAGTCTTTGCTGCGATGAGGAATTTGCTCAGTGTTTTGGGTCTCTTAGTAGCGGTATGCAAGTGGAGATTACAACACATGTGAAATTCAAAATCTTACCTTTCAGGGTGAAAATCTAAGGTCTGACCTTAATTGGTTGTGACTCGCAATGGCCTTGTTGAAGACATTGTTTTGAGAGTAGGGACTATTTTCAACGTGAAAACCTAAGATCTTCGATCGAGCGACCATGACACTTGTACAATGTTTCCTTCTTAAAGGTGTCGCTTTTGAAGAATCTAGACTTTAGGTTGTTATCTTGATAGTGTGTGTGTGCTTCTGCGAGGATGGGAACGCTATAGAGGGATTTTTCCTTTTTTTTAGCTTCTTCTTCTTTTTTAGGTTGTGTACATTCGTACTGTCGTTAGGATATTACATCTTTACAGAGGCTAGGTGTAACTGATATATTCATGTATTAAGATACTCCCTCCGTTCCTAGATATAAGGTGTATAGTTTTTGGCACGGAAATTAAGAAATGCACGTGGAGAGAAAATTACACAAGGTTTTGTCAGGATTGATCCGGGAAATTGATATGAGAAAATAGAGGGGTTTTCAAAAGATAAAGAAACATAATCAAATTCCAAAAAAAATCCACATAGGTTGCCCAACTCAATATACCTTATATTTTAAATACTTACTATGCACCTTGTATATACGAAAAAATCAATGTTGAGCGGAACGTCATCTGACTCCTACGAAACGTCACAGTGTAGGAATGTGTGGGCATACTAGGGCGGGGGCCAAGGATGCGGAACGTTACAGTGTAGGCATGCGTGGGCATACCAATTACCAAGACGGGGGCCAAGGATTGTAGGCATGCATGGGCATACGGCCAAGGACGCCCGCGGCGTTTTGGGCGACTTAAGAGCATCTCCAGCCGCGTCCCACAAAGTGTCCCCCAAAACGCGTTGGATTGAGCGTTTGGGGACGTGTTTTCTTCGGGACGTCGCTCTCCAGCCACGTCCCCCCAAACGCCGCCCCCAATCAGAAATTCAAATTGTTGCATTCAAAAGAGATCGTTCCCGCGAATCGTCGCGATCAGAGTAGCGGCGATCAAAGTAGGCGCGATCATATTATAGACCATAGTGCATGCTAAATTAGAAAAGGGGTTGGTCGACGGCGACGTATCCTGAGTCGACGCAGGCCCGTCGATCACGATGACCTCGTCGCGATCTGCATGGTGCTGTGCATGCTCCGTCTGCTCCGCCGCCGTCGCATAGGCCGACGATGGTGTAGCAGTCGAAGACGCGTCAGCCGGCTCTTGCTCTGCGGTTGCTGCCGCTGCCGCTTCCTGGGCCGCCGCGTCGGCCGCCGCCATTTTGGTTTCGATGTCGTCGAGGATCTGGCCTTTGAAGAAGTTGTGCGCCGCCGCGTCCGGGGATACATTCCCTCTGTCGACGCTCTCAGCAGGGACATGTCGTCCCTGCGTTTCTTGAGCTCCAACTTCTCCTCTTGCCTCTTGAGCAGCTCCGCCCACCTTTCGTCGGTCTTTTTGTCGCGGGAGAGAAAGGTCGAGGAGACGTCCGCGAGGCATTTCGTGATCGACGCCTGCGTCTTCTCACACGACGCGGCGTCGGCCAAGGAGGCCTTGGCAGCCTTGTTGCAAGTAGGACGCCCTGCCGACGTTGCCAGCGGCGCGTCCAGATCAATGGCGTCCTTCCCCTTGGACAGCGACAGGCGCGCCAACCGCCATTTCTCGTTCCCTTTGAGCTTGGTATAGCAATGCATCAGCGCGAACGACTTATGCCCATCCGAGTTCCTCGCGTAAACCTCCATGGCCCTATCAAACTAGCCAAAGAAAGCGGAATCATTTCATCGAACACAATGTAGGCGCTACAGATTATGGAAGAAAGAGTCGTACCATTTGGGAGAGGTCGGCGCCGCTCTCGGCTCTGGTCACTAAGTCGTGATGGTATCCATGGAAGGAGTTCACCGACGCCTGGATGATGGCCCATCGCATCGACATTGCCTTTTGGCTCCTCTTCATTGTCACTTTCTTGTAGTCGCTGTTGATGAGCTTGCGCTCATCGAACTCGGCCTTGATCCTCGCCCAATACTTCCCGTATTTTTGGTTGGCGCCGATGATGGAGTCATGGCTCACCGTCGCCCACGACTCGCACAGACAAAGATCCTCCAAAATCGTCCACTTGGGGCCTCGTGTGCCCGACGCCTTCTTCTTCTTTTTCTTCTTCACGCCGTCCGCGTCCACCTCCACGAGATCATCGTCACCGGCACCCTCCTCGTCCTCTTCCGCGCCGCCCTCGCCGCCCTCTTCGTCCTCGTCGTCCTCGTCCTCCACCTCCTCCTCTTCATCGTCCTCCTCGTCCTCACTCCCGCCCTCTTCCTCAGCACCCTCCGCACCGGCGCCTGCGGCCAGAAAGGGTCGCCGTCCGCACCGGGTCTGGCTCGCGCTGCTCGTACGCCGGGGAGTAGAGGTTGTTGGGGTTGAAGCCGCCATGCGGCGCGCATCATGGTAGTGGGGCGACAAGTTAGCGTCACGCACCCGGGAGTGCCGGAGGGGCCGTCGTTGTAGAAGGCGGAGGACGACGGAGAGAACACTCCCGGAACGTACACCGGCACGTTCGTACTATATGGGCTCGCGTTGGTGGCGGCGAGACACCCGGCCATTAAGTGCTGGTGCTGGCGCGCCGCCACAGCCTTCTTCTCCTGCTCCGCCGCCCTCCATCCTTTCCGCTCCGCCGTCGATAGCTTCCGGCGCAGACAGTCTTGCTGCAATTGATCGTCGGTCCATCCTTCCGGCTTCTTCTTCGGAGCCGGCCTTCCACGGCTTCGTGAACGGCGCTTTCGCCCCTTTCGTCGCATTGCCCGGCGGCTTCCTTTCTTGGCCATCTTTTTGGGGGCTATCGGCGGCGCCATGGAATGGGGAGAGGGTAGCGGCGGCGGGTGGACGACGGGAGGGAGAAACAAATCGGCGGGATAGGAGAAATGAATCGGCGGCGGGATATGTGTTGGGAGGCCAGAAATGCGCGGCGGGATAGGCGTGATATGGCGGGAGGGGCGGGATTTGGCGGAAATGGGAGACGATTTTCACGAGCCGGACGCATCGGGCCCGCGTCGGTTCGCCTCGCTTTCGTTGTGTCCGCGTGCGGGCGTCCCGTGGGACGGGGACGAGCTCGGGCGCCGGACACCGTATCGGAGCGCGCCGGACAAAAATGGGCTTTGAGGGCGGCTGAAACGTTTTTGGTCCGGCGCGCCCCAAATTGCTTTTGGGGTACTTTGGGAGACGCGGCTGGAGATGCTCTAAGGAGGGAGCCACTGGGCGGGAGCCGCTGCACCGTACGACCCATGATAACTCATACAGGCGTTCTGCTGCTGATGATGAGGCTGTTGTTGCCAACGGTCACCGTCGCCGCGGCCACGTCCGCCGTCTTAACCATGGTTTCCATCGTTGTAGCCCCCGTATTTGTGACTGTGGTAGCCCGCATTGTAGCTGCCGTTGTGGCCGACCCAATACCCACCGTTGTAGCAGCCATTTTGCCCGCCCTTGTGGTGCCCACCGCGGTTTCCATGATTCTGGCCAACAGAGGATCCAGATTCTGGAGCCGTCGATTGCCACCTTTTTCAGAATTGTGGACGACCATGGCGTGATTGGCGGTCTCTTTGGCCTTGTTGTTGATGTCGATGTGGATCTTGGTCAGAAGGCGGCGAGACTGGGCGTCGGCAAATTAGGGCAGCGGCACGGTACCCTTGATGAGTCCAGCGCCCAGAGCAAACTTGTCGTCCAGCCCGGCAAGAAGTTGCATAGTAAGTTGGCGCTTCCCTATTGGTCATCAACGCCATTGAGGGCGTCCACGATGCCCTTGAGTTTGCTGCAGTAGATCTCGATGCCCATGTCGCCCTGCGTGAGCTCGTGGAACTCGCGGCGCAGGTGCATGCTCCAGCCGGCCTTGTTGGCGGTGAAGAAGATTTGCACCGCCTGCCAGGCTCGTAGGCAGTGCCTTCAGCCTTCATGGCGAGCTCCTGGAAGTCATCCGCTATGGTAGCGAGAAACCATAGGGAGATGGTGACGTCTGTGTCCAGACTCCAGCTCCAGCCAGTCCTCGACAACTGGAGTTGGTAGGAGATGTAGTGGGTGGAGGGAGCAGGCTTTGGCAGGGCTAGAGCAGAAGAAGCAGATTCTGAGGATCTTGCCATGGCTAGTGGTGTCAATGTGTCATGCCACTCATCGGCGGAAGCCGCGGAAGAGAAGATTGTTAGGAATAAATTAGCTTTAGATTTAGGCTAATCAGGCAGCTAGTAGATTCCTTAGAATATTTCCTATAGCAGTTAGCATATTAGTGATTTGTCCAATCGCTGTGTAAAGCGAACAGTTGTGTCATTTGCCAAGAGACACCAACATGTAATAACCGACATTGTAAGCGACGGTTCGGGTAGTATATAAACCTGACCAAAGTATCAATAAAGCAATCATTCACATCCATTCTTTCCTCTCAATCTCTCTGTCTCTCTTCACGTCATCAGCACTGTTCTGCCCCAAGCGAATAGGCCAAGAAAAGTACAGAGAGAAAGGTAAGAAAGCAGCGATGGATTCCCTGCCATCGATGGCTTTTGCTTTTGCTCGCTTTGTGGCACGAGAGAACCGTCGCTTCCATCCTCGTCGCCGGACCTTCGGTCGAAACTTCGGCCGCCGTCAACAGCGCCACCAAAACAGGAACGGCGGCCTCTATCACCGCATGGCTCCACTTGGTGCCCCTCACTGGCGCTACGGCCATGGTGGTGGCCTCCGGCGCCGCCACAACTATGGTCGGCACCACCACCGCGGCCACCGTTGGGCGCAGCGCCGCCACTCCCCTAGACCAGGACCGTGTACTAGGGCAGCCATGCCCGGGGAAGAAGTCCTGGCCATGCCAGAGGCGGTTGCTGCTGTACCGGAGGTTGCAGCCGCGCCAGAAATCGTCGTTGTGTCGGAGGTCGCTGAAGAACAAATCGTCGATGCCGTGTACGAGGATGTGGCCTCTGCCACTAGCATCACCGCGGACGCCGACGACCTGCTCCCTCCTCCGCCGGCCTTCGCCATCCCGCCCATGGAATGGCTGCTGGGTGGGCCGAGCGCCAGTTCGCTCATTGACGAAGAATTTGAGGCGCTGCCTCCACTGGTGTACTACCAGCGCCACGGGCTCGGCCCCTGCCTCCCATCTCCAACGCCCTCCGGCGAAGACCTGGCGCACTTCGTCCCGCCGGGTTACGACCCCTTGCCGGAGATGGAGGAGGAGAATGACGTTGCAGCCGCTGCTCACGTCGTCCCGTCGCTCCCCGACCTCAATCTCCTTGCGCCGGATGAGGAGAAGGCCGAGGACACGGCGCCTTCGGCCGCCCTTCCGACGCCCTCGCCGGAGGCACGCGTGCTGCTCCGTCGCTTCGCGTCGACCATGGCGGCTCGCCCCGCCGGCATCCGCGGAGGGACTTGGTCCCCCGAGGCCCTCGCCTGCCGCGTCGCCGAGATCCGCCTCAACGAGGCTGCTCCTCGCTTCCCCTCCTCGTCCGCGGAAGGATCAAGCCGGCACTGAATCGCCGGCCACAGGCACCGGCGTGAAGCAGGGTAGGGGAATCGAGGAGATCGAGGGAGGAGACCGACGGGATTATTCTTGAAGTCGCCCACCTCGACCATTTTTCTTTTGACCCCTGGTCCAGGCAGCGCCCACTAGGCCCGTGTCCTGAAAAGCCTTGCAGGCCTCACATTGCTACTGTGCCTCGTGACACACAAAGATAGACTAATCTACTCTACTTACATATTCTGTAGTCTAGCTCTGATGTTTCTAGCAACTTGTAGATCTAACAAGTAGCGTATCAACTGTTTTTATTCAGTTTAACTGTGTATTGTGATATAAATACATATTTCTAGACCCTATGTCTATTAGAAATTACAAGTATGTAATGTGACATGTTATTAATATATTTGTCTCTAGCATATAATAACATGTTATTTGGTACAACAATTTTATCCCGCGCTTTAAATTCATCCGCGTTCAAATTGTTCCTCTAGAACAAATTTGTTGTTTACCAAAATAAATTTTACTATCAAGTAAAATTAATTAAATGCATGATCATACATGCAGGAAAAATGGGTGACATCAGTAAAAAAGAATTCCAAGAACTACAACTTGATGGAAGTAACTATCTATCATGGGCCATGGATATGAAAATAAATTTAAACGGTCGTGGCCTTGGCCCCGTGATTATCACACCCCCCGAAAATGCTCCAGAAATACCCCAAGTGGTAAAGTATGCGGCATTACATTTCATAAGGCACCACCTCCATCCCGATTTAAAAAATGAATATTTGATGGAGGAGGATCCACTAGCTTTATGGAACTCCCTCAAGGAGAGATATGACCAACAAAGAGCGGTTATGTTGCCGGAAGCCGAGAGAGAATGGTCTCTCATAAGGTTCCAGGACTTTAAGTCCGTTGCGGCATATAATTCTGCCGTGCATAAAGTTAACTCCAAACTGAGATTTTGCAATAAGCAAGTTTCAGATGAAGATTTAATAGAGAAGACCTTATGCACTTTCCATCCCTCGATGAGGATATTGCAACAGCAATATCGTCAACACAAATACACGAAGTATTCTGAGCTTATATACACATTACTTCAGGCCGAGAAGCATGATGAACTTCTCATGAAAAATCACAATGCTCGCCCAACGGGTGCCATGCCGATCCCTGAAGCACATGCTAATGCTCATTTTACTAATAAATTCGGAAACCGTAAGAGAAACTTCCGAAAATTCAAGGGAAAGTGGAAGAATAATGGTCAAAGGACCAATGGTCAATTTAAGGGGAAAGGTCATTTCAAGAAAAATGATCAAAATGACAACTCTCAACTTTGTCAAAGGTGTGGATGTGCGAATCATCGTACAAACAAATGTCGTATTCCCAAGCACCTAGTGGATCTATACATGAAGTATGGAGGAAAAGGGAAGCAAGTTCATGGAAATAAGGCTGAAGCTCACTTCAATGCCATTGAAGACAACCCTCAAGCTAGTCCTTCTCAAAGTGCTATTGAAGAATTCAAGCCAAAGGACAATATCATCCTCGATGAAGACATGCTTGTGGACTACACCCAAGATGTTTTTGGAGACCTCAATTGATCTCCTAAACAATTGATGTCACTTAGCTATTCAAATAATACGATGTGTTATATATTGTATAACAACAAGTAGAATAAAGTCTTTCAGACTACATGTATTGTATTATGTGAATCAGACATAATATTGTAATGTATTTATATTTCGAATTTGTAATATAAATACTATGTATGTAATTTGATGAATATATGAATAAAATAAATTTATTCTAAAAATATTCTCTTTCTATTTTTAGAAATTTTACGGGAAAAATCCGATGGAAGAAGAATTATGTTTAGTGGATAGTGCTACCACTAACACAATTTTAAGGGAAACTAAATACTTCCAAACTCTCACTAAGAGAAAAGAAGATGTTATGACTATAACCGGGAGTAACAAAGCAATAATTGGTTCAGGAAGAGCCACATTCACACTCCCTATGGGTACTACTATTGTAATTCAGAATGCACTCTTGTATCCTGAATCAACACGTACCCTTATAAGTTTCAAAGATATCCGATCAAATGATTTCCATCTTAAAACTGTTAAGATGGATAAGAAAGAATATTTGCTTTTAACAAAAAGCGACGGATATGAGGAACAAACTCTTGAAAAATTCCCTTCATTTTCATCCGGATTATACTTTACATACATCAAACCCGTACCTTATGTTGCGTACAAAATAATTTTTCAAAATCTTGATAAATTCAAGACTTGGCATGATCGCCTTGGTCATCCTGGAATAGGTATGATGAGAAAAATTATAAGCAATTCTATTGGTCATAATTTACCAATTAAAAGATTTCCCAAGTCATCAGATTTTGTATGCACCGCATGTGCTACTGGGAAATTAATTATTAGGCCATCCTACCTCAAAGTTAAAAATGAGTCGCTTAATTTTCTTGAAAGAATTCAAGGAGATATATGTGGTCCAATACAACCTTTATCTGGACCATTTAGGTACTTTATGGTGCTAATTGATGCATCTACTAGATGGTCACATGTGTGTTTATTATCAACACGTAATCATGCCTTTGCCAAATTAATAGCTCAAATTATCAAATTAAGAGCAAATCATCCTGAACACAGGATTAAAACAATAAGAATGGATAATGCAGCTGAATTCAGTTCACGCGCATTCAATGATTATTGTATGGCCTTAGGCATTCATCTAGAACATTTTGTACCTTATGTTCATACTCAAAATGGATTGGCTGAATCTTTAATCAAAAGAGTAAAATTAATTGCTAGACCATTGTTGCAGAATTGCAATTTACCAACCTCTTGTTGGGGACATGCGGTTTTACACGCCGCAGATCTGATACAAGTCAGACCAACTGCATATCATGAAACTTTCCCATTTCAAATAGTACGAGGCAATCAGCCAAGTATTTCCCACCTGCGAAAATTCGGTTGCGTTGTATACGTACCGATATCACCACCGCAGCGTACCTCCATGGGCCCCCATAGAAAAATTGGAATCTATGTGGGATATAAATCTCCGTCAATTATAAAATATTTAGAACCCCTAACAGGGGACCTGTTTACAGCCCGGTACGCTGATTCAATTTTTGATGAGGATCATTTCCCGGCATTAGGGGGAGAAACAAACCACAAAGAATGCCAGGAAATAGATTGGAATGTAACAGGCATCCAATCCTTAGATCCACGTACTAAAGAATCTGAATCTGAAGTTCAGAGAATAATAGATTTGCAACACTTTGCAAATAACTTGCCAGATGCATTTACTGATCACAAAGGTGTCACTAAATCATATATCCCTGCAGTCAATGCACCAGAACGAGTAGAGGTACCAAATAAAACTACTCAACTCCCAATTGCAAATAAAAGGGGGAGAAATCTGGTCTCAAGGGAAAAGGCTTCTCCAAAGCCACCGCGGAAACAAAAGAAATCTATGACGGTAAATGCAAATCAACCTGAAGTTGATAGACACCAAGATGATGTTCAACATCAAGAACCTAGCATAATTGTGCACACAAATTCTAATGCTAGGACATCGAAACAACCAGACGCCGTTGTTATGGGAAATCACACGGTGCCTGAAGAAATCAATGAAATTTCCATAAACTATATCGATTCGGGAGAATCATACAATAGAAAGACTACACTTGTCGACACATATTTCTCCTCTAAAATTGCTAAAACCCTTCAACTGGATCCAGAGCCAAAGTCTATGAAAGAGTGCCTGAAGCGCTCGGATTGGCCTAAATGGAAGGAGGCAATTGAGGCAGAACTGCGCTCGCTTAATAAAAGAGAGGTATTCTCTAAAGTAATACATACTCCTCAAAAAGTCTTCCCTGTGGGAGATAAATGGGTTTTCGTTCGAAAAAGGAACGAAAATAATGAGGTGGTGAGATATAAAGCGAGACTAGTAGCACAAGGGTTTACGCAGAGACCCGGTATTGACTACGACGATACATATTCTCCTGTAATGAGTGGAATTACGTTTCGATACTTAATATCATTGGCAGTACAAATGAATTTATCAATGCAGTTAATGGATGTAGTGACCGCATATCTATATGGGTCACTCGATGCGGATATTTATATGAAAGTCCCTGATGGACTTAAAATCCCTAATCCAAACATAAATCGCAACATGTATTGTGTAAAATTACAAAAGTCACTCTATGGCTTAAAGCAGTCGGGTAAAATGTGGTATAACCGGCTTAGTGAGTTCCTTCTTCAGAAAGGATACTCAAATAATGATGATTGCCCATGCGTTTTCATAAAGAAATCCTCAAAAGGATTTTGCATCATCTCAGTTTATGTTGATGACCTCAACATCATTGGTAACGCGGCAGATATATCTGTAGCACGCAATCATTTAATGACGGAGTTTGAGATGAAGGATTTGGGAAAAACCAAATTCTGCTTAGGTTTACAACTTGAGCATCTTCCCTCAGGAATACTCGTTTATCAGCCCGCATATATTCAGAAAGTTTTGGAAAAATTCAATATGGATAAATCATATCCATCCAAAACACCCATGATCGTTAGATCCCTTGATACGGAAAAGGATCCTTTTAGACCTAGGGATGATAACGAAGATGTATTGGGACCTGAGTTTCCATATCTTAGTGCGATAGGAGCACTAATATACCTTGCTAATTGTACTAGACCAGATATTGCCTTCGCAGTAAATTTACTGGCTAGACATAGTGCAACTCCAACAAAACGCCATTGGGCTAGAGTGAAGAATATCTTCAGATATTTACAAGGTACCAAAGATATTGGTTTATTCTATAAGAAGAATCAAGATATGACTTTGACTGGCTATACTGATGCTGGCTATCTTTCTGATCCCCATAATGCTAGATCACAAACTGGATTTGTATTTTTATTCGGTGGAACTGCTATCTCATGGAAGTCAACTAAACAGACTCTAGTAGCAACTTCCACTAATCACTCTGAAATAATTGCATTATATGAAGCTTCACGTGAGTGTGTATGGCTTCGCAGAGTGACTAATCACATCCAGACATCATGCGGCATAGGTTCATTAGAATCACCAACTATTATCTATGAAGATAATGCTGCATGTGTTGCTCAAATGCATATGGGATATATTAAAAGTAATATCACAAAACATATTGCTCCAAAACTGTTCTTTCCTCATGAATTACAGAAAAATGGAGAAATTAATATTTTGCAAACAAAATCTTGTGACAATCTTGCAGATTTGTTCACTAAGTCTTTACCAGCAGCTGCATTTCAAAAATGCATTTATGGCATTGGTATGAGACGACTTAGAAATTTGCAAAGTTCAGGGGGAGAAATTTCCCAGGACTGAACTTAGTATTGATCATCCGATAACAATATATTGTACTTTTCCTTATGAGTTCTCCAATGGATTTCTCATATAGGTTTTAAATGATACAATTATTATACCAACGGTATATCGGATTTCTATATTTTCTCCTTACAATTTTACAGGTTTCGTTGGAGGATATCAACTCAAGAAGGGCACGAAAAGTCTGTTATTCAAGATTGAAAGTTATCAGGATCTTACTGAGATTTTCCATCACTCGGAGATATATGAAGATTATCAAGATAATGAAGATTAGAATACAGCGTTGTCCAAGGGGGAGTGTTAGGAATAAATTAGCTTTAGATTTAGGCTAATCAGGCAGTTAGTAGATTCCTTAGAATATTCCCTATAGCAGTTAGCATATTAGTGATTTGTCCAATCGCTGTGTAAAGCGAACAGTTGTGTCCTTTGCCAAGAGACACCAACATGTAATAACCGACATTGTAAGCGACGGTTCGGGTAGTATATAAACCTGACCAAAGTATCAATAAAGCAATCATTCACATCCATTCTTTCCTCTCAATCTCTATGTCTCTCTTCAAAGATCACACGGGTAGATGAGAGTAGGCTCTAATATCAAACTGAAGTAGAGTATATCTTTACTATTAAACGGGGATCGGTGGTGGTCCTACGTTGAGAAAATCCTTTCGTACGTCAAATAAACCATATCGATCGGTCTCCGTTCGCGAAAGGTTTTCCTGGGCTTCGTACATAAAAAAACTAAAAAAACGGTAGATGACTTCTTCCGCATCTAGGCTTTCCTTTGTTATCTTTACTATTAAACGGGGATCGGTGGTGGTCCTACGTGAGAAAATCCTTTCGTACGTCAAATAAACCATATCGATCGGTCTCCGTTCGCGAAAGGTTTTCCTGGGCTTCGTACATAAAAAACCAAAAAAACGGTAGATGACTTCTTCCGCATCTAGGCTTTCCTTTGTTATGGTACTAGTACAAATGCCCGTGCGTTGCCACGGGTCTTTAAATTTTATTGCTCAATGCATATATATAATTCACAACTCACTATGAAAATTCAAAACATATCAAGCATATCATAATATATTACATCGTGATAATACCGAACGTAACAAGATAGCATTGTTGTGTATGTGTGGTTCCTAGTTCTAGGTCTTGCTCTTCCATGGTATGTCCCATTTGTAAATCCGCATCTTTTTATGGAATACATCGGTTGAACAAAAAACTCACGCAAGAGCTGAAAAACAAAGAACCGTCCAACCCAGATGGAACTGCTCCAGAAAGTTGTCTCTGCTACCATGTACTCACGTGACCAAATCTCAATTACCTTCCACGGCAAGGATAGACTTCCCTGGATTGTTGATGGGATGCTTGCATGGGCTTCAACAGGAATTTGACCATGTTGCAATAGTTCAATCGTGCGACTACGCCGAAGGTGGCGGTTACGGATAGCGGCTCTCGGGAGAAGCCCCGAGAAGCGGTGGGGAAGAAAAGTGGGATGGCAACCCTCTGGTACATACCTGATGGATGAACAATCAGTGTCAAGAGATTGTCGGGAGTCCTTTCAATGTTAAGGCTTCTTGCCTCACCTAGCTGAACATAATAAGGCAAAATGGTTCATGTATTTGTTCAGCGGGTTACTGAACATTGTTACTTCAAGCTAGTTGACCACACACATTCTAGTTAGAGTAAAAGATGGGCATCGAGTTCATCAAGTTATATCATGTGCAAGATCATTCTATGGCACTCATTTCTCTTTGCAAGATCATTCTATGGCACTCATTTCTCTTTGCAGATCATACAAAAATAAATAAAAACAAGACATATGCCATGAAATGTCAAACATAAATTTATGTTGGCGGCTTTTAGTTCTAAAAACAAACATATTATCTGGTATTAAAGGGAATACATACACTCAGAAGTATGTACTGTTTTGAGTTTTAATACAATTTGTTAATTTTGGCACACATGATTTCAGTGAAGCTTCTACCTGGTTTACTATATTCAGAGCCCTCGCAATAAGCACACAGAAAATTATCCCAAAACAACACTAATGACATCTGATATACAACATGTAATCATTCCGCATAGCTAAGTAAAACTACAGAGTGTAGGTACCTCGAGATGGAGTTTGAAGCTAGTGTAGTAATTGATAAAACTTCACCTTGGGTTCATGTAGGAGTGAACTATTACCTCAAGGCCAGCTTTAGCTTATCAACCTTCTTGACATTACTGAATTTTTGCTAGAACCTCCCCATGCAATCCAAGGCCTGTTTATTTAGTATTCATAGTCAATCTAACTTACTGCTGAAACTCATAAACTAAAGGTACAGAGTAAAAGGCAGGATTATTTTCAGTTCATTATATGAAGGATGCACTTGAACAAACAGAAGGTGTGTTACATAAATCAATTAATTGCTTCACAAAAGTAGAAATAACATAAAGCATTTATGCCAAGCATTTGGTCAGAATTAGGATTATGAAATAGCGTTGCTGCATTGCATAGATAAGAGGGCAATGTTCAGGTAACTCTTTTTACTGGTAAAGTTATGTTTCTGTTCGTCTAATAACAGGACAATATTACAAATAAAAAATATAATAATAAGGATCTTATAGGTCGTAAGGATATGCTCTCCAGCCCCAATTACCGAAATATCAAAGAGCTGACAAGTAAAAAAAATAAGGATCTTATACCTCGTAAGGAATTCTGGATAGGCTCTCTCCAGCTCTAATTACTGAAATATCCACACACTTCCTTACATCAAGATACAAACTTGCCAACTTCTCATTTACAGTCATGCAACTCGAACATTCTTCTTCCACCGAATGCTGAAAGGATATATCAGTTTAAAACCACCACTTTCAAACAACATCGAACAAAAAGGGTGCACAATTCTGAAAAAGATATAGCTTTCTACAAAAAGGGTGCATAATTTTTTATTGCAACTTTGCAAAATGCTTCAAGTCAATGCTACAGCAAAAAGCAGAAACCACCACCTCGTCTTCCTCCTATCCATCCTCCTAGTCACGACTGAGCTCAAGGTTACAATCACCTCTATGCCATCGACCCCTGATCCTATGTCGCCTGCCCCATCCGAGCTCTCCAACCCTGCATGCTACCTCTTATGATTAGATTAGCCATGGTACAATAAGAAGAAAATGTTTCAAAGCGAAGTAGAAGGTAAAATACCAAAATGTAACCAATTTGGTGCTACAAAGGTTAGTTCAAGTCAGACACAAAAATCATGATCCCAAGGACGTTATACAGCAAGAATAGAAGTATCATCTATTCTATCATCTAGAAAGTGTAAGCTTTACCATGTAGATGCTGATGGCAAGGAGGATCTTGGGATACCTTATGGGATTATTATAAATGCAAAGTGCCCTTAGAAATATGACAGCACACTGCCCCAGAAGGCCTTCAATATGATTTTTTAGGCCTACAATATTACTAAGATCACCTTGGTGTAATGGGAAGTGGGATTAGACGTGGTACACATAAATATCCGTCAGATTACTCAATCCACAAATAAAGCGGATAATTGCATTGAAGTTTTAGATAAAATAGATGTATATTTAAGATGCAGCTTTATGACTTAAATGAAGTAGTACTCGTTACGATGGAAAAATTATGTTCATACCAGATAGTTTCCTATCTCATCAACCTCAATACCATGCAGATCAGCAGTTTTGAAATCCTTTTTGCAGGAACATGATTTTTCAATGCCCACGGATGAGCCAAAACTGTTAAATAATGCCTAGTTCTACAATTAGTGGCTCACTACCGCTACAAATGAACAACATAAATAGACATCAGTAAGTAGTACTCTGCACCTGGCGTGAAATGAAGCATACGAACATGACCATTAGTTACACAAAAGAAATACTTACATAGCATAAGCAGGCCCTCCATCGTACAAGTACCTGCTAAAAGCTTGCGGAGATATTGGTTGAGTCCTTGAACCCCAAACATAGCCAGAGTCCAAGCCTGACATAATTAGTAATTAGCAATATTTAATAATATAACAACTGCATCCTAAGTAAAATCGAGGAACCATTTATACTCATTGATTTTATTTATCACATGATAAAGTAGCGGTAAAATCAGGGAACCATTTATACTCATTGATTTTATATATCTGTCGTCAAATGGCTTCCATACTGGGTCTAGAAGTTAAAACACAATGGAGATTTTTGAATAATAGGAAATACTGTAATATTAAGACTAACAATTGGCTTATTTTAGGCCTTATAATGGATGAAAACCTGGGAAAGTATCAGCCAAAGACAACCACAAAGCTCCAGAAGAACTTCAGTTGTGCATCTTTCTGCACCATCCAAAAGAGAGTTCTTCTTTTTGGTATCCTTGGCTTATTTTAAAACTTACATGCTTGAAGATTGGTTTTATAGGCTCAACAATGGCGCAAATTTGACAGCAGGTTGCATATTACTCAATTTATAAGACATCACAAATCTAAACGAAATTGTTTTAGCACATTTGATGAAATTGAAGGTCATCAAAGCAAATATAATTTACTCCTTTGATCACATTGCAGTTTCACAAAAAATCTATCAGGAAAAATCAAAATGAAGTAGCACCCATAATAACATTTTAGTAGTATTTGAGATTGAAGGAAAAGAAGTTAGTGTCGCTATGCACAACTGGTGCGTACATGGCACTACATCACGGAAATTTCTATATATGCTTTAGTAGTTAAGGACAAAAAGATAGTTCCATACAATTCCATACTACTACCTGGTACTTGTTGGGTAAGTATCATGATCCTTGGCTGCGGCGTGCGGTGCCTAGCATTCTGGAATCCATCGCACGGAGATTTTTTTTGTTACTCAGGTAATGTACAAGAGTAGTTTTAAGCGGGTAATTAAGGAACCGGTTTTGTGAATCAATCACCTTGCTTCGCTAAGCATTGAAGGCGGACAGCGCACACCGATTTCCTTTGCTTTCTTCTCCTCCCATCTCTGCATTATATTTTCTGACTCAATTAGTCAGATGGCGAACAACAAAAAGTAATCTATGCAAACAACTTTTTTAGAAAAGCATAAACATGAACCTGCAACAAATTCAGTAAATAAAATACTAATTGTTCAATAAAGAATTCCAAATCAGAAATTTAGCTATTTGTTACAAAAGTTGTTATTTCTGTTATCAGGTAACTATCTCACGAAGCATTGTCAAATATTATTGTTGGTTAAGCTAAAATCTTGTTAAAACAAAAGGCGCCCGAGAAGATTTACTGCACAATATATTACTAATTTTTTATAGGAGTTTTCATTTCCCATGAACCGACCAAGTGACAAGATTAAACATGAAATAATTGCCTGCTTACCCCCAGCTTGACATGTAATCATATCAAGAATTCAAGACCACAATTTTAAACAAGAACCAGCAGTGACTTACAGCAGCTGTAGCCTGCAGGTAGTCACGAGAACAGCCAAAAAGCAAAGGTGTGGGATGTACTGTGTATCCTCAGCCCCCATTGCCGCATCGATAGAACCATGTCGCACTTGCGCCACCAACGCTGCTCAACGCCGCCTCCATATTCCGATTTTTGTAGACATAATGGTGAGAGAGAAGCGTGGCTACAACCAAGAATTCTCCTGTAGGCCAATCGGAATGGTGAGGCCGTGAGCCAGCGCCTCCGCCTCCGCGTTCTCCTGGCTTCCCGGGCCTCCAGGCGGTCACGCAACGCACCAGTGAATATCTCATCCGCCGTTCGCCGCGGCAACCCTCCACCGGCGTGAGGCCAACACAGTATCATGCCCCGTCCCACGCCGTGCTCGCCGCGCTCATTGACGTGCGCCGTAACCCTAGCTGGAGGTCGTATGACCGTGAGGAGGCGCTCCGCTCGGTGGTCTTGAGTCCGGGTACGCAGATTTACATGGAGAGGGCAGCGGGAGGGCGGGTGGGGCGGGGAGAGGAGAGGGGCGGCGGCTGCGCAACCCTGTGCTAGGGTTCCATGGTAGCAGGTCGGGAATGCGAGGTCGGGGATGGGAGGTCCACGAGCGTGCGTGTGTTTCTACTTTCGGTCATAAAAGTGAAGGGTAAAAATGAAAAATTGCGAGCGACGAAAGAATCGTCGGACGAGCGGACGAAAGGTTTGACGTATTGTGATGGCAGAATAAGGAACCAGTTTAGTCTTTTTAAGTAGTAGAGATGGTGCATGCCAGTCAAGTACCGGAGTCCGGCTCGAACCCGACATCTAAACCTTGTTCGTCGTATGCTGCAAGCCAACCCTCAGCGGAGTCCTGGTCCAGCGTGATCGAGCATGTCCTCAAATAACTAACCATCCTACTGTGACGCCTAAAATCTCGTACACCGCCTCGCGAATCGAGTAGCTTCGTCGGGCTAGCCATGGATATCGACAAGACGAGCAAGGATGGGAGCTGCAACTATGCAAGAGGACGCCGTTGTGCTGCTCAAGGAGGCCACTCTGCCCACGGCTCGTCATGACGTGCGACAACGAGTAACAGCTGTGACCGTCGACGCCGTCATACCAGAACGGCGCAGTCCTGCTTCGTCAAGGATGAAGACGTCGGCGTCCTGCTTCGACTGACTATAGTGGCGTGTATTTTCATCGGGTATCTCCCTCTCCATCCTGTCGTGGACAGAGCCAACCTGTGTCGGGCGCGGTGGGCACCGTGATTTGATTTCTCATCCTCATCGATCTTGCTTGGATGTTTCAAAGTGTTAACAATCAGAGGGACTAACTGCTACGGCAGATGACAATGCTCTAATCAAAGTACCACAGTACATAATGCAGCTCGGTACGTTTTGGATCCGCATTGACACAATGATGCGACGACACGTTTCTTTCTTTGAAAATCTACATGTACTTCGTGAAGGTGGGATTGTATTCGTGCAAGACATAAATGAAAAGAGAAAGTTTAGATCAGAATTGGTTGATTCGATTTCTACTATTATTCTTACAACATTTCATGCTCACTCTTGGGATTTTCTGAAGAACAACACGAAGTGGCAGGAGCACATTCAGAAGAACCCGCTATATCCAGGACCATCATACAATCATCAGGCTACGAGAAGACTTCGGGATATACCTGGAAGATGGCCTGAATGTGCTAGATTTTCTAACAGTGTAGAGAGTTGTGGCAAGTGGAGTAGACAAGCTGATTTTCACAGCAATTTTCCATGGAAATCCGTAATAGTGGGGTGGAAAAGCTTCATGCTATTTAGACAGTTCTGCTTATTGTTTTCAAGCGTGGTGTTTCAGGCCTGAAGTCTTCTTTCCAAAACTGACGGTGAGAAGCAACTACTAGGCGATAGAGTGACTATACATAAAATTTTGATCATGGCGCCGGGCGTCGGGTAGACAGTTACTCACAGTTGCTAAGGCTGAAAAGATAAAAAGTAGGGTGCATCATATATAAATATCAGGCTTCAAAATCGAAAACGAATTGTCAAATTGGAATGAAACTTACATTGTTTTACATCATACAAATTTGCGTCTTTCTAATTTACCAGATATATTTTTTTTTTTGAAACGAGGCAAAAGCTTTGCCATTATATTTACCAGATATACACTTCACTTGTTGGAATGTGGTCATAAGGTTTACTACCAACAAATATATTCAGCAGAATGGAGATCGTCTGAACTCAGATGAATTTATATGATGTGTGGTAAGGATTCAGTTCATGTCGATAATGTCTTGAACCAAAAGCTGAAACAAATGTGAATGTAGTTCGTTGCACTATTATGTCAGACATGGCGTTGCTTTGGCATTACATTGAAGAAAGAATATTCAAGACATTTAGACATGGAAATGAGAAAATCAGCTTTCCTTCTAACACTGCTAGCACAAAAGATGATGTCGCAATTCTGATGAAATGCACGTACGTCGCCTCTTATGTCGAGCCAAAACAGCACGCTAACAGGTTGTGGGATTGTATTTTCTTGCACCAATGAGTGACGGGCCAGATAGTTCGAGCATGTCTAACATGTTATCAAATTTTCTTAGGGTCCAGTTCCAGGTTTTTTTCTCGTAGCAAAAAATATCGATGGGCACCGGTAAATTCAGTTTTTGAAAATACGGCCCGAGATTTGTCAAACGTATTTATAATTTTTACAAAACTCTTGAAATTTGAGCTAATTAGGCAAATTCCGGTGAATTTTGTTACATATTACTGGTAAAATCGGTTTTCGTCGAAATTTTGGAAATCTCAGCCGAGAAGAAAACTAATCATCGGCACAAATGTTTAGATGGTGTAGGTGGTAGCGACTCAACTAGAACTTCATCGGCTTCTGTCATATCAATGTGTTGTCCCCGTGGAGATGAGGAGCTCAGAGGATTCTTTTGAAGCTGGACTTTTAGATCGGGCGAGTTTATGCGTTTAGATGGTATATATACTAAAGTCGGAGGCATTGCTATCACTTTTGGCACGTTTTGGTGCCCTCTTGGACGCAATGCACGGGCGCTATCTTTCCATCTAGCCACGGGATATCATCCAGATTTTTCCACGAAACATCCCGTAGCAACGCACGGGCATTCAGCTAGTATTACATAATCACTGAATGTTACAATTAGGCTTGTTTTACGGTACCATTTACCACTCCTACGAAGGGAGGTATGATTTGAGTCAATGATCAAGATTAAACAACGTGGATTAGGCCAGGCAGCCCAGCAAGACATAGATAATAAAAAAAATAGCAGTATTCAGCCCAACCCAACATCGAAGGACACCTGATGTAGCCCCTCCAAAGGTCAAGACTACACTAAGACCAATGATGCGCGTAGATGTACACGTCCGTTGGGAACCCCAAGAGGAAGGTATGATGCGCACAGTGGCAAGTTTTCCCTCAGTATGAAACCAAGGTTTAATCGAACCAGTAGGAGCCAAGAAGCACGTTGAAGGTTGATGGTCGCGAAATGTGATGCGGCGCAACACCGGGATTCCGGCGCCAACGCGGAACCTGCACAACACAACCAAAGTACTTTGCCCCAACGAAACAGTGAGGTTGTCAATCTCACCGGCTTGCTGTAACAAAGGATTAAACGTATCGAGTGGAAGATGTTTGCAAAGAAAACAGTAAAACAAGTAGATTGTATGCTATGTAAAGAATAGGACCGGGGTCCACAGTTCACTAGAGGTGTCTCTCCCATAAGATAAAAGCATGTTGGGTGAACAAATTACAGTCGGGCAATTGACAAATAGAGAAAGGCATAATAATGCATATACATGACATGGTAAATATAGTGAGATTTAATTGGGCATTACGACAAAGTACATAGACCGCCATCCAACTGCATCTATGCCTAAAAAGTCCACCTTCAGGTTATCGTCCGAACCCCCTCCAGTATTAAGTTGCAAAGCAACAGACAATTGCATTAAGTATTGTGCGTAATGTAATCAATAACTACATCCTTAGACATAGCATCAATGTTTTATCCCTAGTGGCAACACATCACAACCTTAGAACTTTCTGTCACTGTCCCAGGTATCAATGAAGGCATGAACCCACTATCGAGCATAATTACTCCCTCTTGGAGTTAAGAGTAAAAACTTGGCCAGAGCCTCTACTAATAACGGAGAGCATGCAAGATCATAAACAACACATGAACAATAGATTGATAATCACCATAATCATAGTACTCTCTATCCATCGGATCCCGACAAACACAACATATAGAATTACATATAGATGATCTTGATCATGTTAGGCAGCTCACAAGATCCAACAATGAAGCACAACAAGGAGAAGACGACCATCTAGCTACTGCTATGGACCCATGGTCCAGGGGGTGAACTACTCACTCATCACTCCGGAGGCGATCATGGCGATGAAGAGTCCTCGGGAGATGAATCCCCTCTCCGGCAGGGCGATCTCCGAATCCCGAGATGGGATTCGCGGCGGCGCGTCTCTGGAGGTTTTCCGTATCGTGGCTCTCGCTGGGGGTTTCGCGACGGGAGCTTTAAGTAGGCGGAAGGTCAACGCGTGGGGCCACACGAGGGCCCGGGGGGCAGGTCGGCGCGGCCGGGGCCTGGGCGCGCCGGCCTCCTCTGGCCACCTCGTGGCCCCACTTCGTTAGGTCTTCGGTCTTACGGAAGCTTCGTGCAAAAATAGGACCCTGGGCGAAAGTTTCGTCCAATTCAGAGAATATTTCTTTACTAGGATTTCTGAAACCAAAAAAACACAGCAATGGCTCTTCGGCATCTTGTTAATAGGTTAGTTCCAGAAAATGCATAAATATGACATATAATGTGCATAAAACATGTAGGTATCATCAATAAAGTAGCATGGAACATAAGAAATTATCGATACGTTGGAGACGTATCAGCATCCCCAAGCTTAGTTCTGCTCGTCCCGAGCAGGTAAAACGATAACAAAGATAATTTCTGAAGTGACATGCCATCATAATCTTGATCATACTATTTGTAAACATATGTAATGAATGCAGCGATCAAAGCAAAGGTAATGACATGAGTAAACAACTGAATCATATAGCAAAGACTTTTCATGAATAGTACTTCAAGACAAGCATCAATAAGTCTTGCATAAGAGTTAACTCGTAAAGCAATAAATCAAAGTAAAGGTGTTGAAGCAACACATAAGAAGATTAAGTTTCAGCGGTTGCTTTCAACTTGTAACATGTATATCTCATGGATATTGTCAACATAAAGTAATATAACAAGTGCAATATGCAAGTATGTAGGAATCAATGCACAGTTCACACAAGTGTTTGCTTCTTAAGGTGGAAGGAGATAGGTAAACTGACTCAACAATAAAAGTAAAAGAATGGTCCTTCGCAGAGGAAAGCATCGATTGCTGTATTTGTGCTAGAGCTTTTATTTTGAAAACATGAAACAATTTTGTCAACGGTAGTAATAAAGCATATGAGTTATGAAAATTATATCTTACAAGTTGCAAGCCTCACGCATAGTATACTAATAGTGCCGCACCTCGTCCTACTTAACTTGGACTACCGGGTCTTCGCATGCCATGTTTCAACCAAGTGTCACAAAGGGTACCTCCATGCCGCCTGTACAAAGGTCCAAGGAGAATGCTCGCATTTCGGATTTCTCGCTTTTGATTATTCTCAACTTAGACATCCATACCGGACAACATGGACAACAGATAATGGACTCCTCTTTAATGCATAAGCATGTAGCAAAGTTATTATTCTCATATGAGATTGAGGATATATGTCCAAAACTGAAACTTCCACCATGATTCATGGCTTTAGTTAGCGGCCCAATGTTCTTCTCTAACAATTTTGCATGCTCCAACCACTAAAATGATAGACCTTCAGACAAGACGGACATGCATAGCAACTCACATGATATTCAACAATAGTTGATGGCGTTCCCCAGAAACATGGTTATCGCACAACAAGCAACTTAATAAAATATAAAGTGCATAAGTACATATTCAATACTACGATAGTTTTTAAGGCTATTTTGTCCCATGAGCTATATATTGCAAAGGTGAATGATGGAATTTTAAAGGTAGCACTCAAGCAATTTACTTTGGAATGGCGGGTAAATACCATGTAGTAGGTAGGTATGGTGGACACAAATGGCATAGTGGTTGGCTCAAGGATTTTGGATGCATGAGAAGTATTCCCTCTCGATACAAGGTTTAGGCTAGCAAGGTTATTTGAAGCAAACTCAAGGATGAACAAGTGCAGCAAGACTCACATAAAAGACATATTGTAAACATTATAAGACTCTACACTGTCTTCCTTGTTGTTCAAAACTCAATACTAGATATTATCTAGACCTTAGAGAAACCAAATATGCAAATCAAATTTTAGCAAGCTCTATGTATTTCTTCATTAATGGGTGCAAAGCATATGATGCAAGAGCTTAAACATGAGCACAACAATTGCCAAGTATCACATTATCCAAGACATTTTTAGAATTACTACATGTAGCATTTTCCAATTCCAACCATATAACAAATTAACGAAGAAGAAACTTCGCCTTGAACATTATGAGTAAAGCCTAAGGACACATGTGTCCATATGCAACAGCGGAGCGTGTCTCTCTCCCACAAAGTGAATGCTAGGATCCATCTTATTCAAACAAAAACAAAACGAAAACAAACCGACGCTCCAAGTAAAGAACACCAGATGTGACTGAATAAAAATATAGTTTCGGGGAGGAACCTGATGATGTTGTCGATGAAGGGGGATGCCTTGGGCATCCCCAAGCTTAGACGCTTGAGTCTTCTTAAAATATGCAGGGATGAACCACGGGGCATCCCCAAGCTTAGAGCTTTCACTCCTCTTGATCTTAGTATATCATTCTCCTCTCTTGACCCTTGAAAACTTCCTTCACACCAAACTTCAAGCAAACTCATTAGAGGGTTAGTGCATCATTAATAATTCACTCATTCAGAGGTGACACAATCATTATTTTCACTTCTGGACATTGCATAATGCTACTGGACATTAATTGATCAAAGAAATAAATCCAACATAGCAAAAGAGGCAATGCGAAATAAAAGGCAGAATCTGTCAAAAACAGAACAGTCCGTAAAGACGAATTTATAAATGGCACCAGACTTGCTCAAATGGAAAAACTCAAAACTAATGAAAGTTGCGTATATATCTGAGGATCACGCTCGTAAATTGGCAGATTTTTTTCGAATTTTCTACAGAGAATTATGCCCAGATTCGTGACAGACAGCAATGCTGTTTCTGTGCAGCGATCCCAAATATAACATCAACTTTGACATAGAAACTTTACTTGGCACAAAAACATGATAAGGAGAGGTTGCTACAGTAGTAAACAACTTCCAAGACTCAATAAAACAAAAATTGCTGTAGGTAAAAACATGGGTTGTCTCCCATAAGCGCTTTTCTTTAACGCCTTTCAGCTAGGCGCAGAAAGTGCAAATCAAGTAACATCGAGAGTAGAAGCATCAACATCATAGCTTGTTCTAATAATAGAATCAAAAGGCAACTTCATTCTCTTTCTAGGGAAGTGTTCCATACCTTTCTTGAGAGGAAATTGATATTTAATATTACCTTCCCTCATATCAATAACAGCACCAACGGTTGAAGAAAAGGTCTTCCCAACACAATTGGACAAGATGCATTGCATTCGATATCCAAGACAACAAAATCAACGGGGACAAGGTTATTGTTAACCGTAATATGCACATTATCAATCCTCCCCAAAGGTTTCTTTTTAACATTATCGGCGAGATTAACATCCAAATAACAATTCTTTAATGGTGGCAAGTCAAGCATATCATAAATCTTTTTAGGCATAACAGAAATACTTGCACCAAGATCACATAAGGCATTACATTCAAAGTCATTGAATTTCATTTTAATGATGGGCTCCCAACCATCTTCTAACTTTCTAGGAATAGAAGTTTCAAGTTTTAGTTTCTCTTCTCTAGCTTTTATGAGAGCATTTGTAATATGTTTTGTAAAGGCTAAATTTATAGCACTAGCATTAGGACTTTTAGCAAGTTTTTGTAAGAACTTTATAACTTCAGAGATGTGGCAATCATCAAAATCTAAATCATTATGAGCTACAGCAATGGAATCATTATTCCCAAGGTTGGAAAAAATTTCAGCAGTTTTATCACAAGCAGTTTCAGCAGTTTTAGCAATTTCAGGCAGTTTTGTACGCTTTGCACTAGGAGTAGAAACATTGCCAACACCAATTATTTTACCATTGATAGTAGGAGGTGTAGCAACATGTGAAGAATTAGCATTACTAGTGGTGGTAATAGTCCAAACTTTAACATTATTCTCTTTAGCTAGTTTTTCATTTTCTTCTCTATCCCACCTAGCACGCAACTCAGCCATTAATCTTATATTCTCATTAATTCTAACTTGGATGGCATTTGCTGTAGTAGTAATCTTATTATCAAGATCATTATTAGGCATAACTTTCAACTTTAAAAGATTAACATCAGAGGCAAGCCTATCAACTCTAGAAGCGATAGTATCAATTTTATCAAGCTTTTCCTCAACAGATTTGTTAAAAGCAGTTTGTGTACTAATAAATTCTTTAAGCATGGCTTCAAGACCAGAGGGTACACTTCTATTATTGTTGTAAGAATTCCCATAAGAATTACCATAACCATTACCATTAGCGAAGGATATGGCCTATAGTTATTACCGAGTTGTTCCTATAAGCATTGTTGTTGAAATTATTATTTTTAATGAAATTCACATCAACCTTTTCTTCTTGAGCAACCAATGAAGCTAAAGGAACATTATTTGGATCAACATTAGATCTACCATTCACAAGCATAGACATAATCACATCAATCTTATCACTCAAGGAAGAGGTTTCTTCAACAGAATTTACCTTCTTACCTTGTGGAGCTCTTTCCGTGTGCCATTCGAGTAATTTATCATCATATCATCAAGAAGTTTTGTAGCCGCCCCCAATGTGATGGACATAAAAGTACCTCCAGCAGCTGAATCCAATAAATTCCGCGAAGAAAAATTTAGTCCTGCATAGAAGGTTTGGATGATCATCCAAGTAGTCGTCCATGGGTTGGGCAATTCTTTACCAAAGTTTTCATTCTCTCCCAAGCTTGAGCAACATGTTCAGTATCTAATTGTTTAAAATTCATTATGCTACTTCTCAAAGAAATAATTTTAGCGGGAGGATAATATCTACTAATAAAAGCATCCTTGCATTTAGTCCATGAATCAATACTATTCTTAGGCAAAGATAGCAACCAATCTTTAGCTCTTCCTCTTAATGAGAAAGGAAACACTTTCAATTTAATAATATCACCATCTACATCTTTATACTTTTGCATTTCACAAAGTTCAACAAAATTATTGAGATGGGCAGCAGCATCATCAGAACTAGCACCAGAAAATTGTTCTCTCATAACCAAATTCAGTAAAGCAGGTTTAATTTCAAAGAATTCTGCTGTAGTAGCAGGTGGAGCAATAGGTGTGCATAGGAAATCATTATTATTTGCATTTGTGAAGTCACACAACTTAGTATTTTCAGGGTTGGCCATTTTAGCAACAGTAAATAAAGCAAACTAGATAAAGTAAATGCGAGTAACTAATTTTTTTGTGTTTTTGATATAGCAAACAAGATAGCAAATAAAGTAAAACTAGCAACTAATTTTTTTGTGTTTTGATTTAGTGCAGCAAACAAAGTAGTAAATAAAATAAAGCAAGACAAAAACAAAGTAAAGAGATTGAGAAGTGGAGACTCCCCTTGCGGCGTGTCTTGATCTCCCGGCAACGGCGCCAGAAAAAGTGCTTGATGCGCGTAGATGTCACGTTGGGAACCCCAAGAGGAAGGTATGATGCGCACAGTGGCAAGTTTTCCCTCAGTATGAAACCAAGGTTTAATCGAACCAGTAGGAGCCAAGAAGCACGTTGAAGGTTGATGGTCGCGAAATGTGATGCGGCGCAACACCAGGATTCCGGCGCCAACGCGGAACCTACACAACACAACCAAACTTTGCCCCAACGAAACAGTGAGGTTGTCAATCTCACCGGCTTGCTGTAACAAAGGATTAAACGTATCGAGTGGAAGATGTTTGCAAAGAAGTAAAACAAGTAGATTGTATGCTATGTAAAGAATAGGACCGGGGTCCACAGTTCACTAGAGGTGTCTCTCCCATAAGATAAAAGCATGTTGGGTGAACAAATTACAGTCGGGCAATTGACAAATAGAGAAAGGCATAATAATGCATATACATGACATGGTAAATATAGTGAGATTTAATTGGGCATTACGACAAAGTACATAGACCGCCATCCAACTGCATCTATGCCTAAAAAGTCCACCTTCAGGTTATCGTCCGAACCCCCTCCAGTATTAAGTTGCAAAGCAACGGACAATTGCATTAAGTATTGTGCGTAATGTAATCAATAACTACATCCTTAGACATAGCATCAATGTTTTATCCCTAGTGGCAAACACATCACAACCTTAGAACTTTCTGTCACTGTCCCAGGTATCAATGAAGGCATGAACCCACTATCGAGCATAATTACTCCCTCTTGGAGTTAAGAGTAAAAACTTGGCCAGAGCCTCTACTAATAACGGAGAGCATGCAAGATCATAAACAACACATGAACAATAGATTGATAATCACCATAATCATAGTACTCTCTATCCATCGGATCCCGACAAACACAACATATAGAATTACATATAGATGATCTTGATCATGTTAGGCAGCTCACAAGATCCAACAATGAAGCACAACAAGGAGAAGACGACCATCTAGCTACTGCTATGGACCCATGGTCCAGGGGTGAACTACTCACTCATCACTCCGGAGGCGATCATGGCGATGAAGAGTCCTCCGGGAGATGAATCCCTCTCCCGGGGGTGCGGAGGCGATCTCGAAATCCCCGAGATGGGATTCGCGGCGGCGCGTCTGCAGGTTTTCCGTATCGTGGCTCTCGGTACTGGGGTTTCGCGACGGGAGCTTTAAGTAGGCGGAAGGTCAACGCGTGGGGCCACGGGGGCCCAGGGGGGTCGGCGCGGCCGGGGCACAGGCCGCGCCGGCCTCCCTCTGGCCACCTCGTGGCCCCACTTCGTTAGGTCTTCGGTCTTACGGAAGCTTCGTGCAAAAATAGGACCCTGGGCGAAAGTTTCGTCCAATTCCGAGAATATTTCTTTACTAGGATTTCTGAAACCAAAAACAGCAGAAAACAGCAACTGGCTCTTCGGCATCTTGTTAATAGGTTAGTTCCAGAAAATGCATAAATATGACATATAATGTGCATAAAACATGTAGGTATCATCAATAAAGTAGCATGGAACATAAGAAATTATCGATACGTTGGAGACGTATCAACCAACTAGCCCCCAAGTGGACCGATGACGCGAGCACGCACCAAGACACTTCAACAAGAGGCGAACTCGCTCCTTACCATGTTTGATCCTAACCTCCCTTTGAATGGCTTGCTACATCATCAAAATGCCTTATGTGTAATCAGGTACATCTCAGAGGAAGACCCCCAAGGAAGCCAAGCCATCAAGGGAGGAGAAGAACAAGGAAAAGAAGAGATGGAGCAACCCGGCGCCAGAACCGGCTACGCTGGAACCTACGCTGGAACCATTCCGGTCCGCTAGAATCACACCGGTTTTCCCGGAGCGGCTTACAGTAACCCATTCTGGTAAACCGAAACCTTCACCGGCTCCCACGTCGGAACCGTTCCTACGCATATCCCGGCTGTGCCGGTTTTACTACCGAAACTCATCGATTCATGTGCTACCAACAACGACTTGCCTTGTAATTTACCTATTTGCCCCTTTGTGCTATATATATTGCTGGGCCGGCCAGATCTAGGGTTAGACTAAGATTTGAGTTTATGCTTGAGCTTTGTCTCATCTACTACTAGAAACCCCAAATTACTATGTATCAAGGCAACTCATGTGGATCCAACTTTGCTCATGAATGATTCTAGTGTATCCACTCTCTCATTCATGTTCTATAGTTTGCTCTCCATCACCAATCTTTCACCCTGGATTCTACCTTTGAGTCTCTCCATGGGTTGACTCTATTGGCTTAGTCTAACCAACTAAGGGAGTTCAAATCCGGTTTGTATTGGGTTGGTGTGAGTGTGTTTGCTTTTGGATTTTGTTTTCCCTCATCTTCTTCCATCCACTCATCCCCCACTTCGGGTCATTTCGTGAGATTGGGCCAAATCCTTGACCCTAGGTCACATCATATGGTATCAGCAGCTCTTGGTTACCACGAATTTGACCCTCCATCCCCAAATTTTGATTCTAGAAAATTTCCAAAAAATTTCCCAAAAATAGCCATAAATTTGCCTTGGATGCATGGATATGAGATTTCGTTGAGTTTTTGGTGGTTTTGATCTAATACAAACTTGTCTTTGGTGTTGATTTACCCATCCCTAACCCTCCCCTTCTTCAATTTGGTCATTTCCCTTCGAAATCCGACGTTTGACTTTCATCAAGTTCATCACGAACTCAGATCTGGTGGTGAAACCGGCTGACCGGAACAAACCAACGAGAGAACCGGCAAACCGGAACCCCCAGCGGAACGAACCGGCGGCGGAGCCGACACCAGAACCACGACCGGAAATTTCCAGCTATGGAACCAGCACCACCGGAAATCCTATTGACTGCGCCGATTTTCTGACCAAATTTGATTTTGTGGTTGTTTGTTCGGTTTGAGTGCCTTGTTCGTGAAACTAACCCGTGATGGCGCGTGATGCACACGTCCGTTGGGAACCCCAAGAGGAAGGTGTGATGCGCACAGCAGTAAGTTTTCCCTCAGAAAGAAACCAAGGTTATCGAACCAGTAGGAGATGAAGGCCACGTGAAGGTTGTTGGTGGAGGAGTGTAGTGCGGCGCGACACCAGTTCCGCGCCAACGTGGAACCTGCACAACACAATCAAAATACTTTGCCCCAACTTAACAGTGAGGTTGTCAATCTCACCGTCTTGTTGTAAACAAAGGATTAAACGTATGGTGTGGAGAATGATGTTTGTTTGCGAAGAACAACATAGAACAGATTGCAGTAGATTGTATTTCAGATGTAAAAGAATGGACCGGGGTCCACAGTTCACTAGTGGTGTCTCTCCAATAAGATAAATAGCATGTTGGGTGAACAAATTACAGTTGGGCAATTAACAAATAGAGATGCACATACATATCATGATGACTACTATGAGATTTACTTAGGGCATTACGACAAAGAACATAGACCGCTATCCAGCATGCATCTATGCCTAAAAAGTCCACCTTCGGGTTAGCATCCGCACCCCTTCCGGTATTAAGTTGCAAACAGACAATTGCATTAAGTACTGTGCGTAATGTAATCAACACAAATATCCTTAGACAAAGCATCGATGCCCTAGTGGCAACAACACATCCACAACCTTAGAACTTTCTCACTCCCCAGATTCAATGGAGGCATGAACCCACTATCGAGCATAAATACTCCCTCTTGGAGTCACAAGTATCAACTTGGCCAGAGCTTCTACTAGCAACGGAGAGCATGCAAGAACATAAAAAACACATATATGATAGATCAATTAATCAACTTGACATAGTATTCCATATTCATCGGATCCCAACAAACGCAACATGTAGCATTACAAATAGATGATCCTGATCATGATAGGCAGCTCACAAGATCTAAACATGATAGCACAAGAGGAGAAGACAACCATCTAGCTACTGCTATGGACCCATATTCCAAGGATGAACTACTCACGCATCGATCCGGAGGCGGGCATGGTGATGTAGAGCCCTCGGTGATGATTCCCCTCTCGGCGGGGTGCGGACGATCTGAATCCCCGAGATGGGATTGGCGGTCGCGGCGTCACAGGCTTTTCTCGTATCGTGGCTCTCGGTGATAGGGTTTTCGCGACGGAGAGAATATATAGGCGAAGGGGCGAGTCGGGGACGCTCGAGGGGCCCACCCCATGGGGCGGCGCGCCGGGTGGGGCGCCCCCTAGGGTGTCGCCGCCTCGTCGCCCTCTTCGTCTCCTCTTCGGACTTCTGGAGGCTCCGTGCAAAATAAGACCGTGGGCTTTTGTTTCGTCTAATTCCGAGAATATTTCGTGTAGGATTTCTGAAACCAAAAACAATGAAACAGGAACTGGCGCTTCGGCATCTTGTTAATAGGTTAATGCCGGAAAATGCATCAAAATGATGTAAATTGTATATAAAACATGTGAGTATTTTCATATAACTAGCATGGAACATAAGAAATTATAGATACGTTTGAGACGTATCAAGCATCCCCAAGCTTAGTTCCTACTCGCCCTCGAGTAGGTAAACGATAACAAGGATAATTTCTGAAGTGACATGCTACTATCATAATCTTGATCAATACTATTGTAAAGCATATGAAGTGAATGAAGTGATTCAAAGCAATAGTAAAGATAATGACTAAACAACTGAATCATATAGCAAAGACTTTTCATGAATAGTACTTTCAAGACAAGCATCAATAAGTCTTGCATAAGAGTTAACTCATAAAGCAATAGATTCTTAATAGAAGGTTTTGAAGCAACACAAAGGATGATTAAGTTTCAGCAATTGCTTTCAACTTGTAACATGTATATCTCATGGATAGTTGTCAACATAAAGCAATATAACAAGTGCAATAAGTAAACATGTAAGAATCAATGCACACAGTTGACACAAGTGTTTGCTTCTAAGATAGAAAGAAGTAGGTAAACTGACTCAACATAAAGTAAAAGAAAGGCCCTTCGCAGAGGGAAGCATGGATTACTCATGTGCTAGAGCTTTTTATTTTGAAAACATGGAAACAATTTTGTCAACGGTAGTAATAATTCATATGTGTTATGCATAAAACCTCCTATAAGTTGCAAGCCTCATGCATCGAATACCAATAGTGCCCGCACCTTGTCCTAATTAGCTCGGATTTCCATGGATTATCATTGCATTACATATGTTTCAACCAAGTGTCACAAAGGGGTACCTCTATGCCTGTACAAAGGTCCAAGGAGATAAATCGCATTTGATTTCTCGATTTTGATAGATCTCAACTTGAGGACATCCATACCGGGACAACATAGAAAACAGATAATGGACTCCTCTTTAATGCTTAAGCATTCAACAACAGATAATATTCTCATAAAAGATTTAGGATTAATGTCCAAGCTGAAACTTCCACCATGATACATGGCTTTGGTTGGCGGCCTAATGTTCTTCTCTAACAATATGCATACTCAAACCATTTAATCATGGTAAATCACCCTTACTTCAGACAAGACGAACATGCATAGCAACTCACATGATATTCAACAAAGGTGTAAAAAGTTGATGGCGTCCCCAGAAACATGGTTACCGCTCAACAAGCAACTTATAAGAAATAAGATACATAAGCAACATATTCAATACCACAATAGTTTTTAGGCTATTTTTCCATGAGCTATGTATTGTAAAGACAAGGAATGAAATTTTAAAGGTAGCACGCAAGCAATTTACTTTGGAATGGCAGAGAAATACCACATAGTAGGTAGTTATGGTGGACACAAATGGCATGAGTTTTGGCTCAAGGTTTTGGATGCACGAGAAGCATTTCCTCTCAGTACAAGGCTTTGGCTAGCAAGGTTGTTTGAAGCAAACACAAGTATGAACCGGTACAACAAAACTTACATAAGAACATATTGCAAGCATTATAAGACTCTACACTGTCTTGTTGCTCAAACACTTTTACCAGAAAATATCTAGACTTTTAGAGACCAATCATGCAAACCAAATTTCAACATGCTCTACAGTAGTTCTCCACTAATAGGTTTAAACTACATGATGCAAGAGCTTAATCATGATCTATGAGAGCTCAAAACAATTGCCAAGTATCAAATTATTCAGGACCATATACCATTTACCACATGAAGCATTTTCTGTTTCCAACCAAATAGCAATCAACGAAGCGGTTTCAACTCCGCCATGAACATTAAAAGTAGAACTAAGAACACCAGTGTTCATATGAAAAAGCGTGTCTTTCTCCAACACAAGGAATGCTAGGATCCGATTTTATTCAAACAAAAACAAAAACAAACAAACGCTCCAAGTAAAGAACATAAGATGTGACGGAATAAAAATATAGTTTCACTAGAGGTGACCTGATAAGTTGTCGATGAAGAAGGGGATGCCTTGGGCATCCCCAAGCTTAGATGCTTGAGTCTTCTTGAAATATGCAGGGATGAACCACGAGGGCATCCCGAAGCTTAGACTTTTCACTCTTCTTGATCATATTATATCATCCTCCTCTCTTGATTCTTGAAAACTTCCTCCACACCAAACTCAAAACAAACTCATTAGAGGGTTAGTGCATAATCAAAAATTCACATGTTCAGAGAGGACACAATCATTCTTAACACTTCTGGACATTACCCAAGGCTACTGAAAGTTAATGGAACAAAGAAATCCACTCAACACAGTAAAAGAGGCAATGTGAAATAAAAGGCAGAATCTGTCAAAACGAACAGTCCGTAAAGACGAATTTTTAGAGGCATTTAACATGCTCAGATGAAGAAGCTCAAATTGAATGAAAGTTGCGTACATATCTGAGGATCACTCATGAATTTTCGCAGATTTTTCTGAGTTTCCTACAGAGAGATCTACTCAAATTCGTGACAGCTAGAAATCTGTTTCTGCGCAGAAATCCAAATCTAGTATCAACCTTACTATCAAAGACTTTACTTGGCACAACAACATGATAATGTGAGGTTGATGCGGTAATAACAACTTCCAAGACACAACAAAACAGTAGCAAAAATAAAACATCATGGGTTATCTCCCAAGAAGTGCTTTTCTTTAACGCCTTTCAGCTAGGCGCAGAAGGTGTAAATCAAGTATTATCAAAAGAAGAAGCATCAACATCATAATTTGTTCTATGAATAGAATCAAAATGCAACTTCATTCTCTTTCTAGGGAAGTGTTCCATACCTTTCTTGAGAGGGAATTGATACTTAATATTTCCTTCCTTCATATCAATAATAGCACCAACAGTTCGAAAGGGTCTTCCCAAAATAATAGGACAAGATGCATGGCATTCAATTCCAAGACAACATAATCAACGGGGACAAGGTTATTGTTAACCGTAATGTGAACATTATCAATCCTCCCCAAGGTTTCTTTATAGAATTATCAGCAAGATTAACATCCAAATAACAATTTTTCAATGGTGGCAAGTCAAGCATATCATAAAGTTTCTTAGGCATAACGAAATACTTGCACCAAGATCACATAAAGCATTACAATCAAAATCATTGACTTCCATTTTAATGATGGGCTCCCAACCATCTTCCAACTTCCTAGGAATAGAAGCTTCAAGTTTTAATTTCTCTTCTCTAGCTTTAATGAGAGCATTTGTAATATGTTTTGTAAAGGCCAAATTTATAGCACTAGCATTAGGACTTCTAGCAAGTTTTTGCAAGAACTTAATAACTTCAGAGATATGAAAACTATCAAAATTTAAACCATTATGATCTAAAGCAATGGGATCATTGTCCACAATATTCTGAAAAATTTCAGCACTTTTATCACAAACAGTTTCAGCAGTTTAGGCAATTTTACTTTGTACTAGGAGTAGAAACATTGCCAACACCAATTATTTTACCATTGATAGGAGGTTTAGCAACATGTGAAGCATTAACATTACTAGTGGTGGTAATAGTCCAAACTTTAGCTACATTATTCTCTTTAGCAAGTTTTCTTCTCTTTCCCACCTAGCATGCAATTCAGCCATCAATCTAATATTCTCATTAATTCGAACTTGTATAGAGTTTGCTGTAGCAAATGACTTAATATCTTTATCTTCATTAGGCATAACTTTCAATTTTAAAGATCAACATCAGAGCAAGACTATCAACCTTAGAAGCAAGAACATCAATTTTACCAAGCTTTTCTTCAACAGATTTATTAAAAGCAGTTTGTGTACTAATAAATTCTTTAAACATAACTTCAAGACCAGAGGGTGTACTCCTACTATTGTTGTAAGAATTACCATAAGAATTACCATAACCATTACCATTATTAGAAGGATATGGCCTATAGTTGTTACCAAAATTATTCCTATAAGCATTGTTGTTGAAATTATTACTTTTAATGAAGTTTGCATCAACATGCTCTTCTTGAGCAACCAATGAAGCTAAAGGAACATTATTAGGATCGACATTAGATCTACCATTAAAAAGCATAGACATAATAACATCAATCTTATCACTCAAAGAGGAGGTTTCTTCAACAGAATTTACCTTCTTACCTTGCGGAGTCCTTTCGGTGTGCCATTCAGAGTAGTTGATCATCATATCATCAAGAAGTTTTGTTGCAACACCCAAAGTGATGGACATAAAAGTACCTCCAGCAGCTGAATCCAATAGGTTCCTCGAAGAAAAATTTAATCCTGCATAGAAGGTTTGGATGATCATCCAAGTAGTTAGTCCATGGGTAGGGCAATTCTTTACCAAAGATTTCATTCTTTCCCATGCTTGGGCAACATGTTCATTATCCAATTGCTTAAAATTCATAATGCTACTTCTCAAAGATATAATTTTAGCGGGAGGATAATATCTACCAATGAAAGCATCTTTACATTTAGTCCATGAATCAATACTATTCTTAGGCAAAGATAGCAACCAATCTTTAGCTCTTCCTCTTAAGGAGAAAGGAAACAATTTCAGTTTTATAATAACCCCATCTACATCCTTATACTTTTGCATTTCACAAAGTTCAACACAATTATTAAGATGGGCAGCAGCATCATCAGTACTAACACCAGAAAATTGCTCTCTCATAACAAGATTTAGTAAAGCAGGTTTAATTACATAAAATTCTGCTGTAGTAGCAGGTGGAGCAATAGGAGTGCATATAAAATTATTATTATTGGTGCTAGTGAAGTCACACAACTTAGTGTTCTCAGGAGTATCATTTTAACAGTAATAAAAACAAGTAAAGCAAACTAAATTAAGTAAAGTAAAACAAGTAACTAATTTTTTTGTGTTTTTGATATAAAGAAAGAAAACAAAACAGAAAATAAAATAAAGTAAAGCAAGACAATAAACAAAGTAAAGAGATTGGATGTGAGAGACTCCCCTTGCAGTGTGTCTTGATCTCCCCGGCAACGGCGCCAGAAAACAGTCTTGATGGCTGATACGTCTCCGACGTATCGATAATTTCTTATGTTCCATGCTACTTTATTGATGATACCTACATGTTTTATACACATTATATGTCATAATTATGCATTTTCTGGAACTAACCTATTAACAAGATGCCGAAGTGCAGTTCCTGTTCTGCTGTTTTGGTTTCGAAATCCTAGTAACGAAATATTCTCGGAATTGGACGAAATCAACGCCCGGTTCCTATTTTGCCCGGAAGCATCCAGACACCCAAGAGCCGCCGAGAGAGGGGCCACGGGGGCCCACACATGGTGGTGGCGCGGCCATGGCTGGGCCAGCGCCACCACGGTGTTTGGCCGCCCCGCGCCCTCCGACTCCGCCTCTTTGCCTATTTAATGGTCCCTGACCTAAAACCCGAGACGGAATAAGCCACGGTGCGAAACCTTCCCGAGCCGCCGCCATCGCGAAGCCAAGATCTGGGGGACAGAGTCTCGTTCCGGCACGCCGCCGGGACGGGGAAGTGCCCCCGGAAGGCTTCTCCATCGACAACGCTGCCATCTCCACCGCCATCTTCATCAACGTTGCTGCTCCCATGAGGAGGGAGTAGTTCTCCATCGAGGCTCGGGGCTGTACCGGTAGCTATGTGGATCATCTCTCTCCTATGTAGTTCAATACAATAATCTCATGAGCTGCCTTACATGATTGAGATTCATATGATGATGCTTGTAATCTAGATGTCATTATGCTAGTCAAGTGGGTTTTACTTATGTGATCTCCGGAGACTCCTTGTCCCACGTGTGTAAAGGTGACAGTGTGTGCACCGTGTGGGTCTCTTAGGCTATATTTCACAGAATACTTATTCACTGTTATGAATGGCGTAGTGAAGTGCTTATTTATATCTCTTTATGATTGCAATATGTTTTGTATCACAATGTATCTATGTGCTACTCTAGTGATGTTATTAAAGTAGTTTTATTCCTCCTGCACGGTGTAATGGTGACAGTGTGTGCATCCGTGTTAGTACTTGGCGTAGGCTATGATTATGATCTCTTGTAGATTATGAAGTTAACTATTGCTATGATGGTATTAATGTGATCTATTCCTCCTACATGGTGTGAAGGTGACAGTGTGCATGCTATGCTAGTACTTGGTTTAGTCGTGTCGATCTTTCATGCACTCTAAGGTTATTTAAATATGAACATTTAATTGTGGAGCTTGTTAACTCCGGCATTGAGGGTTCGTGTAATCCTACGCAATGTGTTCATCATCCAACAAGAGAGTGTAGAGTATGCATTTATCTATTCTTTATGTGATCAAAGTTGAGAGTGTCCACTAGTGAAAGTCTAATCCCTAGGCCTTGTTCCTAAATATTGCTATCGCTGCTTGTTACTGTTTTATTGAATTACTACTGCTGCGTTACTCGCTTGTTTACTTCCTACAATATTACTACCATCAATTGCACGCCAGCAAGCTATTTTGGCGCCGTACTACTGCTCATATTCATTCATACCACTTGTGTTTCACTATCTCTTCGCCGAACTAGTGCACCTATTAGGTGTGTTGGGGACACAAGACTTCTTGCTTTGTGGTTGCAGGGTTGCATGAGAGGGATATCTTTGACCTCTTCCTCCCTGAGTTCGATAAACCTTGGGTGATCCACTTAAGGGAAAACTTGCTACTTTCTACAAACCTCTGCTCTTGGAGGCCCAACACTAAGAATAGAAGCACCGTAGACATCAAGCTATTTTAGGCGCCGTTGCCGGGGAGGAAAGGTAAAGGTACTCACACTCCGGATCTCGGCTACTAAGCTATTTTCCGGCGCCGTTGTAAGTACTCGAAGCTATTTCCTTTAGACTGCAATTGCGACATTTGGTTTCTTGTTTACACTAGTTAGGCACAATGGACAACAATGACCTTCTTATTCTATTTCCTGATTTAAGACATGGATGGTTTGATGCGAAAATTAAAAAACCCATGGAAATTTATATGCATGCTAATGGGAATGTTATTAATATGAATGCTTTGAACACCATTGTTGCTAATGCTATGGAAAATTCTAAGCTTGGGGAAGCTGGCTTTGATGAGCATGATATTTTTAGTCCCCCAAGCATTGAGGAGAAAATTTACTTTGATGATACTTTGCCTCCTATTTATGATGATTATAATGATAGTAGTCTTTTGTTGCCACTTTGTTATGGAGGATAAATTTGATTATGATTACAATATGCCTCCTATATATGATAGCTACTTTGTTGAATTTGCTCCCACTACAACTAATAAAATTGATTATGCTTATGTGGAGAGTAATAATTTTATGCATATGGCTCATGACAAGAATGTTTCATGTGATAGTTATATTGTTGAGTTTGTTCATGATGCTACTGAAAGTTATTATGAGAGAGGAAAATATGGTTGTAAAAATTTTCATGTTACTAAAACACCTCTCTATGTGCTGAAATTTTGAAGCTACACTTGTTTTATCTTCCTATGCTTGTTACTTTGCTCTTCATGAACTTGTTTATTCACAAGATTCCTATGCATAGGAAGCATGTTAGACTTAAATGTGTTTTGAATTTGCCTCTTGATGCTCTCTTTTGCTTCAACTTCTATTTCTTGCGAGTGCATCATTAAAACTGCTGAGCCCATCTTAATGGCTATAAAGAAAGAACTTCTTGGGAGATAACCCATGTTTTTACTACAGCAATTTTTGTTTTATTTGAGTCTTGGAAGTTGTTTACTACTGTAGCAACTTCTCCTTATCATGTTTTTGTGCCAAGTAAAGTTTCTATGTTAAAGTTGATGTTATATTTGTGATCGCTGCGCAGAAACAGCATTGCTGTCTGTCACGAATTCTGGGCCAAAGTCTCTGTAGAAAATTCGAAAAAATCTGCCAATTTACGAGCGTGATCCTCAGATATGTACGCAACTTTCATTAGTTTTGAGTTTTTCCATTTGAGCAAGTCTGGTGCCATTTTAAATTCGTCTTTACGGACTGTTCTGTTTTTGATAGATTCTGCCTTTTATTTCGCATTGCCTCTTTTGCTATGTTGGATGAATTTCTTTGATCCATTAATGTCCAGTAGCTTTGTGCAATGTCCAGAAGTGTAAAGAATGTTTGTGTTACCTCTGAATATGTGAGTTATTAATTGTGCACTAACCCTCTAATGAGTTTGCTTGAAGTTTGGTGTGAAGGAAGTTTTCAAGGGTCAAGAGAGGAGTATGATATACTATGATGAAGAGGAGTGAAAGCTCTAAGCTTGGGGATGCCCCGTGGTTCATCCCTGCATATTTTAAGAAGACTCAAGCGTCTAAGCTTGGGGATGCCCAAGGCATCCCCTTCTTCATCGACAACATCATCAAGTTCCTCCCCTGAAACTATATTTTTATTCAGTCACATCTTGTGTTCTTTGCTTGGAGCGTCGGTTTGTTTTTGTTTTTGTTTGTTTGAATAAAATGGATCCTAGCATTCACCTTGTGGGAGAGAGACACGCTCCGCTGTTGCATATGGACAAATATGTCCTTAGGTTTTACTCATAATGTTCATGGCGAAGTTTCTTCTTCGTTAAATTGTTATATGGTTGGAATTGGAAAATGCTACATGTAGTAATTCTAAAATGTCTTGGATAATGTGATACTTTGCAATTGTTGTGCTCATGTTTAAGCTCTTGCATCATATACTTTGCACCCATTAATGAAGAAATACATAGAGCTTGCTAAAATTTGGTTTGCATAATTGGTCTCTCTAAGGTCTAGATAATTTCTAGTATTGGGTTGAACAACAAGGAAGACGGTGTAGAGTCTTATAATGTTTACAATATGTCTTTTATGTGAGTTTTGCTGCACCGGTTCATTCTTGAGTTTGCTTCAAATAACCTTGCTAGCCTAAACCTTGTATCGAGAGGGAATACTTCTCATGCATCCAAAATCCTTGAGCCAACCACTATGCCATTTGTGTCCACCATACCTACCTACTACATGGTATTTCTCCGCCATTCCAAAGTAAATTGCTTGAGTGCTACCTTTAAAATTCCATCATTCGCCTTTGCAATATATAGCTCATGGGACAAAATAGCCTTAAAAACTATCGTAGTATTGAATATGTACTTATGCACTTTATCTCTTATTAAGTTGCTTGTTGTGCGATAACCATGCTTCGGGGACGCCATCAACTATTCTTTGTTGAATATCATGTGAGTTGCTATGCATGTCCGTCTTGTCTGAAGTAAGAGATCTACCACCTTAATGGTTGGAGCATGCATATTGTTAGAGAAGAACATTGGGCCGCTAACTAAAGCCATGAATCATGGTGGAAGTTTCAGTTTTGGACATATATCCTCAATCTCATATGAGAATAATAATTGTTGTCACATGCTCATGCATTAAAGAGGAGTCCATCATCTGTTGTCCATGTTGTCCCGTATGGATGTCTAAGTTGAGAATAATCAAGCGAGAAATCCAAATGCGAGCTTTCTCCTTAGACCTTTGTACGCGGCATGGAGGTACCCCTTTGTGACACTTGGTTGAAACATGTGTATTGCGATGATCCGGTAGTCCAAGCTAAGTAGGACAAGGTGCGGGCACTATTAGTATACTATGCATGAGGCTTGCAACATTTAAGATATAATTTACATAACTCATATGCTTTATTACTACCGTTGACAAAATTGTTTCATGTTTTCAAAATAAAAGCTCCAGCACAATATAGCAATCGATGCTTTCCTCTTTGAAGGACCTTTCTTTTACTTTTATTGTTGAGTCAGTTTACCTATCTCTCTCCACCTTAAGAAGCAAACACTTGTGTGAACTGTGCATTGATTCCTACATACTTGCATATTGCACTTGTTATATTACTCTATGTTGACAATATCCATGAGATATACATGTTATAAGTTGAAAGCAACCGCTGAAACTTAATCTTCCTTTGTGTTGCTTCAATACCTTTACTTTGATTTATTGCTTTATGAGTTAACTCTTATGCAAGACTTATTGATGCTTGTCTTGAAATACTATTCATGAAAAGTCTTTGCTTTATGATTCATTTGTTTACTCATGTCATTACCATTGTTTTTGATCGCTGCATTCATTACATATGTTTACAAATAGTATGATCAAGATTATGATGGCATGTCACTTGAAATTATCTTTGTTATCGTTTTACCTCGGGACGAGCTAAGCTTGGGGATGCGTACGTCTCGACGTATCGATAATTTCTTATGTTCCATGCTACTTTATTGATGATACCTACATGTTTTATACACATTATATGTCATAATTATGCATTTTGGAACTAACCTATTAACAAGATGCAGTGCCGTTCCTGTTTTCGCTGTTTTTGTTTGAGAAATCCTAGTAACGAATATTCTCGGAATTGGACGAAATCAACGGTTCCTATTTTGCCCGGAAGCATCAGGCACCCAGAGAGCGCGAGAGAGGGGCCCGGGGGCCCACACATGGTGGTGGCGCGGCCGGGGCTGGGCCCGCGCCACCTGTTGTTTGGCCGCCTCGTCAGCCCTCCGACTCCGCCTCTTCGCCTATTAAAGGTCCCTGACCTAAAACCGAGACGGAATAAGCCACGGTACGCGAAACCTTCCAGGCCGCCGCCATCGCGAAGCCAAGATGCGGGGACAGGAGTCTCGTTCACGCCGCCGGACGGGAAGTGCCCCCGGAAGGCTTCTCCATCGACACCGCTGCCATCTCCACCGCCATCTTCATCAACGCTGCTGCTCCATGAGGAGGGAGTAGTTCTCCATCGAGGCTCGGGGCTGTACCGGTAGCTATGTGGATCATCTCTCTCCTATGTAGTTCAATACAATAATCTCATGAGCTGCCTTACATGATTGAGATTCATATGATGATGCTTGTAATCTAGATGTCATTATGCTAGTCAAGTGGGTTTTACTTATGTGATCTCCGGAGACTCCTTGTCCCACGTGTGTAAAGGTGACAGTGTGTGCACCGTGTGGGTCTCTTAGGCTATATTTCACAGAATACTTATTCACTGTTATGAATGGCGTAGTGAAGTGCTTATTTATATCTCTTTATGATTGCAATATGTTTTGTATCACAATTTATCTATGTGCTACTCTAGTGATGTTATTAAAGTAGTTTTATTCCTCCTGCACGGTGTAATGGTGACAGTGTGTGCATCCGTGTTAGTACTTGGCGTAGGCTATGATTATGATCTCTTGTAGATTATGAAGTTAACTATTGCTATGATGGTATTGATGTGATCTATTCCTCCTACATGGTGTGAAGGTGACAGTGTGCATGCTATGCTAGTACTTGGTTTAGTCGTGTCGATCTTTCATGCACTCTAAGGTTATTTAAATATGAACATTTAATTGTGGAGCTTGTTAACTCCGGCATTGAGGGTTCGTGTAATCCTACGCAATGTGTTCATCATCCAACAAGAGAGTGTAGAGTATGCATTTATCTATTCTGTTATGTGATCAAAGTTGAGAGTGTCCACTAGTGAAAGTCTAATCCCTAGGCCTTGTTCCTAAATATTCTATCGTGCTTGTTCTTTTTTCTTGAATTACTCTTGCTCGTTACTACGCTTGTTTACTTCCTACAATATTACTACCATTTGCCACGACAAGCTATTTTCTCGCCGTACTACTGCTCATATTCATTCATACCACTTGTATTTCACTATCTCTTCGCCGAACTAGTGCACCTATTAGGTGTGTTGGGGACACAAGAGACTTCTTGCTTTGTGGTTGCGGGGTTGCATGAGAGGGATATCTTTGACCTCTTCCTCCTGAGTTCGATAAACCTTGGGTAATCCACTTAAGGAAAACTTGCTGTTCTACAAACCTCTGCTCTTGGAGGACCAACACTGTCTACAAGAATAGAAGCACCCGTAGACATCAATGGCGCGTGATGCACATGTCCGTTGGGAACCCCAAGAGGAAGGTGTGATGCGCACAGCAGTAAGTTTTCCCTCAGAAAGAAACCAAGGTTATCGAACCAGTAGGAGATGAAGGCCACGTGAAGGTTGTTGGTGGAGGAGTGTAGTGCGCAACACGGGATTCCGGCGCCAACGTGGAACCTGCACAACACAATCAAAATACTTTGCCCCAACTTAACAGTGAGGTTGTCAATCTCACCGGGTTGTTGTAAACAAAGGATCAAACGTATGGTATGGAGAATGATGTTTGTTTGCGAAGAACAACAGAGAACAGAGATTGCAGTAGATTATATTTCAGATGTAAAAGAATGGACCGGGGTCCACAGTTCACTAGTGGTGTCTCTCCAATAAGATAAATAGCATGTTGGGTGAACAAATTACAGTTGGGCAATTGACAAATAGATATGCACATACATATCATGATGACTACTATGAGATTTACTTAGGGCATTACGACAAAGAACATAGACCGCTATCCAGCATGCATCTATGCCTAAAACGTCCACCCTCGGGTTAGCATCCGCACCCCTTCCAGTATTAAGTTGCAAACAACGGACAATTGCATTAAGTATTGTGCGTAATGTAATCAACACAAATACCCTTAGACAAAGCATCGATGTTTTATCCCTAGTGGCAACAGCACATCCACAACCTTAGAACTTTCTGTCACTGTCCAGATTCAATGGAGGCATGAACCCACTATCGAGCATAAATACTCCCTCTTGGAGTCACAAGTATCAACTTGGCCAGAGCCTCTACTAGAAACGGAGAGCATGCAAGAACATAAACAACAAATATATGATAGATCAATTAATCAACTTGACATAGTATTCCATATTCATCGGATCCCAACAAACGCAACATGTTGCATTACAAATAGATGATCTGATCATGATAGTGTTGCTAAAACCCACCGGCGAGCAGTGGTTAAGCAACACGAAGAGCGGGAGGCTTCCAAGGCGCAGGGCCCTGTCCCCTCGACGTCGTCCCGCAAATGCTCCGGCACACGGCGCAGCTGAGGCGTGCCACCTGACCTATACCTGGCCGGGAAGGTGTTGGATTGCTTCGATTAGTTCCCTGCATGGCAGACACGTAAACATTAAATACGAGCCCTATCGGCTCTCGGGTTGCCCTGTGGATCGGCTCAAAGAGCCGATCGCCCCATGGTTCGTGTTGGATTTTCAATGACATGGGGATCTGCTTGATCATAGCAAAGCTAAGCCAATCTACGACAGTTTAGGGTTTTCACCGTATGATCGAAACATCCTATGCGTAGTTGAGCCTAATAGACACGAAAGATAATGGAAAACCAATCCTAAAAGAGGCCTAAAAACCAACATTAAGTTAATTCCGGAACATCCCTCTTAGGACTAACAAACCACACCTAACGTACTACCGGATCGTTCAACCCGTTTGCAAGGCCTAACCATACGGATATTAAACTAATCCTTGAAGAACAAGGAGCAACTATAACAGATCGGATCTACTAAGTAACGAACAAGCAAGATGCTGCCCTTACACTGGATAGGTGTAAGGGCAGCTAGATATTGAGGCGCGTAGCTAAGCAGATATGCGTAAGAAAAGCATCTCGTAAGCCCCAAAACATCTACGATAAATAGTGCTGCTCGCCATCAACAACGCTTCGTACGAGCAACACAAGGTAAACGAATAAACGTTGTGCTTAGATCGCAAGATGCGATCTAGGCAGCATGGTGCTCCAGGAGAAACCCTCGAAGAAGGGGTGGCGATGCGCCTGATTTGTGTTTGTTGTGAACGTGATTGTCCTCCTTTTCTGATAACCCTAGATACATATTTATAGTCCAAGGTACTTTCTAATCTGGACGTGCACCTAACCGTGCACGGGTTAAACTCTATCTTTTATCTAAACTAAAATACGATCTACTATATTTACAGATACATGGGCAATTAAGCCCAACTCTTCGTGCAAGGCCGCTTCAAAGACGCTTCACGTGTATGTCCTTTAAGCCCATCTTCACTTACGGCCCATCTCCTGATTTGGCCAAAATCCGGTGATAACACATGCCCCCTGGTTTTGGTAATGATAATTTCAAAACCATTCTGTTTTTCCTTCGAGGGGTCATGTCGTGGCAGAGCAGAACCGTCGCAGTATTCTTCATCATGACACCTTGCCTTCTCAACTTCTCTGCACGATTTGACGGTTTTGGCACCTCATCCTCGAAAACTGCTTAAGCATTAAATCTCTGCTATATCCCCTTTTATTTAGCCACTTCTTGCAGTTTCCGTCTCCATCCCCTTGCTCCGAACCAGCCGTCAGCCAAAAACCCTCTCTGCCACCATGTCTTCCTCTTCTTCGTCAAGCCTCTCTGTCCAGTCATCCCTCCTCCGAGCCGACGCCGGAGTGGGACCCACAGGAGGCCCACGCAGCCAACATCCGCCGCGCCATAGCCGACGGGGATGAGTCGAGCCACGACTTCTCCGTCTGCAGTCGGAGGACGACAAGTCCCCACCGACGGGGGAGAGCGACCTCCGCTTCCTCGCAGATGGGGAATCGGAGGAGGAGAGCGGCAGCGATCGCTTCTCTGGGGCGATTTCACGTCCTCCGAGGAGGGAAGGAGGAAGAAGAGGAGGAGGACGACACCTCCTCCGACGAGCCGCCGGCCAAGCGCCTCTGTCCTTGGCCGGGCAACCTCGGCGACCGACGATGACGGCGCCGGCCGACGAGGAAGAACGAGGACAATGAGGGTCTGCCGGCGGTCGCTCGACGCGACGACGAGCCGGCCGGGAGCAGCGCCGACAGCGGCGATGACGACGACGAGGGCAGCAACGGCCCCTAGATAGGATCTTTAGCGTAGAGCTAGGAGTAGTAGATGGGGCAATGTATCCCCTAGTTCCTTCTTTTGAGAGCAATCAGCTCTTTGTGTAAGAAATCTTGCTATCAATGAAAAATTTCCTTCAACTTGATCTTGCCGGTTCCTTTTACGCTATTTTAGCCGATTTCTCCTCGCACTGCTTTTGCCGATTGTCAGCTCAGTCGATGCTCAATGAGCCGATGGCAACGCATCGGTCTCTTATGATAAATTTCAAGATAGATCAGTCCAGATCCAATCGAACAGGACCAAATCGCAATCGTGCAAACCTCAGATCTTGGAAATCCAAACCTCCTGAGCTTAATGTTAGCTTTAACGGCCAAAATTCCGGAGTCAATGCCTTCAGGAGAACTCCAGGACTATTGCTGAACACCTTGATGCTGAAGCTAGAACTTCTGCATAACAGATACCATTTGCCCACAACTTTCCTTGTGATGTTCTGTTCTTTTGCAGCAACAAACTGGTCTAGAGCCTATCAATGATAATGGCTCCCTCTTCAAACTCCTCCCACCAACTCCGGCGGTTTCCTTCTGCAACAATTCACCACTATTTTATAACAATTGCGGTGAAGAGCTAGCCGATTTCAACTAAAATCGGCTCCCAAGAGCAAAGGATCTTCAGGGGCAGCTGCCCCCCGAGCCTCAGTCAAGGCGAGAATAGTAGCAAAGAAGGTGGCTGCCAGGAAAACTTTGAAGGGCAAACACCCCTCTAGGCTTTGGTTATCCTATTAAGTCCAGTAATCCTGCTCTTGTAGACTTCCCCAGAAGATGATATCATCAAGGACATGCAATCCAGCTGACGAAGCTCCAACTTGGACACCTCCGGGTACACCACCACGTAGAACTAGCCAGATGTGTCACCATCGGCTTCCAAGAACAGGTCAGCCTTCAACTCCCATCAAATCAAGATAGGAAAGCTTACGCACAAGGAGTCGATGTACCACGAGGGCTCAGCAGGACCAGCAAATCCCTTCTTTGAACCAAGAAGCTTCTCATGCAATGGCTCTTTAACTCCTCCTGGCTCAATTCTTGTGCTTTACTGCTCCGATTGGCTCGCCCTTTCTCTGATCTGCATGCTTACGCTGCTCTGGTTGTTTGTTAGGGCCGTGATCTCTCAGGCTTGCTGACGTGTCGCTCGACCCTAAATATCAAGCCGGCCTCTCCATAGCACGTGATGAACCAAGTCCAAGCTCCAATGCTTCCAAGCCCTGCTTTCTTTCCTCATTGAAACATTGGTCGAAAACTCTGTAGTTGGCTCATCAAAGAGGTTCTCAAGTCGATGTCCAAGCATGGGCTGTGCAGAAAATGTATTTCCGATTTTTTATTGGCCGATTGATTCATGAATCGGCTTCCCCGGTGGTACATACTTCTTGTACCTTCTCCGTGTGTATGCCCCCGAGCCGAATCCTTCAAGTGATTGAAGATATCGGCTTTCAGCCAATTCAAGCTTATCTCACCACTCACCATGCGAAACACACATCAGTGAATATGTGTGTTGCGAATAATTTTAGCCGATTGCTAGAATCGGCTCCCTTGCAGTTGGTGATCCAACTTATTTGCTGATAAATGTTGGTCATGGCTTATCCCCAGGACCAATGTCGATCTCTTCTAGTCCATCAGCTGCTGTAAACCCATATCTCAGCTTTCCATCGCCTGCCAAATCCATGATGAACACAGGCAAAAGGTAGGTTGAGGCTAATTGTGGCCGATTGCTAGAATCGGCCTCCTTTTCCATTGTGATGTCTGACGAGTGTTTACAACTCCTTGGTTCTCTGCTATGACGACGTGGCATGTCTGAGGTGAGATCCTTGCTTCTTATTTTTCGGGGCCGATCGCCGGGATCGGCCTTGCCACGTACGTCCATAGGCTTGGATCTTGCTACTCTGTCAGGCCAGTGGATAAGACTAGCCTCACCCCATTTTTGTAGCTTCGATGCGCTCACATCGTCCAGTTGATTCCGGAGAGCGGCTCTTGGTCATTTGCTTCCCAGCAGCCAAAGAGATATCGATGAATCATCTGCATGAACAACCTCCACCTCATCTCCATCCCATTGTATGATGCAGATGCATTGTGGATGGAATGCAACGATTAGCGTGGATCCAATCCCTTCCTAGCGAACAGCATAAGTGCTCTTGCGACGATGAAGAAGGATGTAGGGATGGTCTTTCGGCCGATTAAGTCCACGTTCAGAACACCCTTGGCCCGACGGTTGGCCGTTGAAATCGCTTAGCATGACGTTGGTCTTGATCAGATCTTCATTGGAACGTCCCAAACGTCGTAACATGGAGTACGGCATTATGTTGACTGCTGCTCCCGTGTCAACCAGCATCTTGCTGATAGGCTGCCCATTGATATAACCCTTCAGGTATAGGGCCTTCAGATGCCTATAGCTCCTTTCTCGTGGCTTCTCAAAGATAGCGGCGGTGGCCCGCAATCAAACTGTGTCACCGATACTTCCTCGTCTTTTGGAGCACAAAACTCGACGGGAGAACGAACACCATGTTTGTATCAGCCGACGTCCCTGCATCGGCTTTCTTCTGCTTGGGTCGCCACACTTTCTTCGGTGGGCGAGCTTCTCCGTGTTTGCTGAATTTTCACGGCCAGATCGGGCCGTGCTTTCCTCAACGTGTATAGGTACTGCGCCTCGGCTTCTTCCAAGTTTCGTAGCCGTTGCACTCTGCGCTTTTGGGAGTGGTGAGTCCATCGGGACACCACCTTGGTCGGTGATATCTATCTTCTTCTTCGACTCTTCAAAGTCTTCATCTTGGGATGACTCAGCTCGTTTGTTCCGAGGTGGGAGAGGTCCTAGACGCTTGAACACTGAAACTTCATTTGCTCCTTCCTCTTCTGCCATTCGGGCGTTCTCGATTGTAGGCAATCGGCTCATTCCTGAGTCCCGTGTTTGAAGAAAGGACAATTCCAATGCCTGTCCACGTCCTCTTGCTCCTTGACCTCCCTCGCGTGACGCTCATACCCTTCGTGTCGACGGTATTTCCTGTTGTTTGCATCAGACCGACGATATCTATCATCATCTCGTCGTGGCGCCGACGTCGGTCGTATTGCTGTTCATATTTGTTAAGGAGGTGCGCGGAAAGTGGTCGTTGATACCGCACGCTGATCACCTCTTCCTCGGTCCAATACCGTCTGTCATCATGCTAGGGCCGGTCGCGTGGATCGGCCTCCTTTTTATCTTTGCCGCGAGAGCGACTGCTCTCTGGCTTATCCTCGTCATGGCGATCTGCAAGCCCTGCCATATTGATATCAAACGAGAAACCTGGCTCGCGTCCTATGCACTGGCTGAGATCGACCATGTTGACTTCCGGAAACGGCTGCGTGTCAACTCTCATGGCAAACTGACCGAAGAGTAATCGGCCTTGTTCTATTGCCATCTGAATCTGTCCGCGCAGGACTTTGCAGTCGTTGGTGGTATGGGTGAACGTGTGATGCCATTTGCAGTGGCCTGCCGTTCATCTCTTGTGGCGTGGGGATTTTGTGGCCTTCGGGTAACTTCAGCTGTTTCTCCTTCAAATCAAAAATTTGCTCCGTTTTGCTTAAATCGAAGTCAAACCCCTTCACAGGCCCTGGTTGCTTCACCCACTTGCAAGACACGGGTTTTGCCCCGAGTCCACTTAGCTACAGTGACCTCCTGATCTCTGCAGAATCTTCATCTTCGTCTGTCTCGATCAGGGCGACGCGCTTGTACTTGTCTTGGTACAATTCTGGATGGCGTTGTTCATATGCTGTCAACTTCGAACCATGTGCTTGATGAATGTACTCTGCTGAAGGTCACATCTCGGCGGCGCCGATAATCCTGCTACCGCCGGCTCGCACTTCCTTCTCGAGATAGGCGAACCGAATAACATCGGTTCTGACGGTCCTGAACCTCTGGATGTACTCGAGATACCGTCTCTCCTCGTCTCTCTGAACTTGGGTCGATCGGCAAGGCTAGCTTCCGTAGTTTGAATGGTATTGTACATGGAACTGCTCTTCCAGCTGTTTCCACATCCGAACCGAGTCGGTAGCAACGAGGTGTACCACCCAAAGGCTGGACCCGTGAGAGGCTGCGAGAAGAGCCTCACACGTAGCTCGTCTGAAGAGACAATGCCCAACTGTGCCAAGTATCGGCTCACGTGCTCAATTGAGGTTCCTTCTGATCCACTGAATTTCGTGAAGTCGGGGAGCCGATACTTAGGTGGCAGCGGGATCAGGTCGTAGTCGTTGGGATACGGCTTGGAATAGCCGATCATTCTCTTCTTCGGCGGGATGCCGAACTGTTCTCTCATGATTGCGGTGATCTCATCCACCGTAGGAGCTGCAGAAGTTGATCGTTCATGACTTGTACTGGTGGCATATTTAGTTAGCCACGCCGTTTCTCAGCATCTCTGAACTGCTTCCTGCTCCGCGACTCCTCCTGCGTGGCAGTCCTTCCTCTGTAACCTGGGTCATCCAGTTGTTGCAGTCCGGCACGTATGTGCACACGTATCCATGTGAAATTTCCTTGGGCGGATCATACAGAATTGGTAGTCGCATGGATCACCTCCAACCTTGTAGACGACGTACGCTGGTGAACCTTGTTGCTGTGGAGCTGCAAACGTGTGTTGCAGTGGTGGCCTTGTATAGAGCGGTATCTCTCCTTGATGAGTTCCTAGAGCAGGACCTGATGGAGAGTACTTGTGCTTCAAGAATTCTTGCACCACATTGAGCGCGACACGCTCCAGAGTATTCACCAAGCTCTCAGCATGCCGATGAAGAGAGTGAGCAACGGCATAGTTGACTTCCTGTCGCAGGGCTCTGGTACGTTCGTCCGAAGGGAGAGATAGATCTAGTCCATCTAGCGCGCCTTCGGGTTGGAACCCTTTGAACTTTATCTCGTGCGAACGGGTTTTCTCAAAAGCGCCGATGAGATCGGCTTCCAAGATTGCCTTGAGTTCATCATATCTCTTCTTATGCTCAGGAGGCAGATCTTCATACTTGTTGGTTCCGCCATCAGATGTGTCGACGTGGTTGCTGCGGAAGATTGTCCCGATGTCCCACCGGGCGTGCGAGAATGTGTTGCCTGCCAAACCCACCGGCGAGCGGTGGTTAAGCAACACGAAGAGCCGAGAGGCTTCTGCGGCGGGCCTGGTCCCTCGACGTCGTCCCGCAAATGCTCCGACACACGGCTGGCGGCTGCAGGGCGTGCCACCTGACCTACCTGGCCAGGAAGGTGTTGGATTGCTTCGATTAGTTCTGCATGGCAGACACGTAAACATTAAATACGAGCCCTATCGGCTCTCAGGTTGCCATGTGGATCGGCTCAAAGAGCCGATCGCCCCATGGTTCGTGTTGGATTTTCAATGACATGGGGATCTTGATCATAGCAAAGCTAAGCCAATCTACGACAGTTTAGGGTTTTCACCGTATGATCGGAACATCCTACGCGTAGTTGAGCCTAATAGACACGAAAGATAATGGAAAACCAATCCTAAAAGAGGCCTAAAAACCAACATTAAGTTAATTCCCGGAACATCCCTCTTAGGACTAACAAACCACACCTAACGTACTACCGGATCGTTCAACCCGTTTGCAAGGCCTAACCATACTGATATTAAACTAATCCTTGAAGAACAAGGAGCAACTATAACAGATCGGATCTACTAAGTAACGAACAAGCAAGATGCTGCCCTTACACTGATAGGTGTAAGGGCAGCTAGATATTGAGGGACGGCGTAGCAGATATGCGTAAGAAAAGCATCTACGCAAGCCCCAAAACATCTACGATAAATAGTGCTCGCCATCAACAACGCTTCGCACGAGCAACACAAGGTAAACGAATAACGTTGTCTGCCTAGATCGCAAGATGCGATCTAGGCAACATGGTGCTTACCGGGAGAAACCCTCGAAAGAAGGGGTGGCGATGCGCCTGATTTGTGTTTGTTGTGAACGTGATTGTCCTCCTTTTCCGATAACCCTAGATACATATTTATAGTCCAAGGGACTTTCTAATCTGGACGTGCACCTAACCGTGCACGGGTTAAACTCTATCTTTTATCTAAACTAAAATACGATCTACTATATTTACAGATACATGGGCAATTAAGCCCAACTCTTCGTGCAAGGCCGCTTCAAAGACGCTCCACGTGTATGTCCTTTAAGCCCATCTTCACTTACGACCCATCTCCTGATTTGGCCAAAATCCGGTGATAACATAGGCAGCTCACAAGATCTAAACATGATAGCACAAGAGGAGAAGACAACCATCTAGCTACTGCTATGGACCCATATTCCAAGGATGAACTACTCACGCATCAGTCCGGAGGCGGGCATGGTGATGTAGAGCCCTCCGGTGATGATTCCCTCTCCGGCAGGGTGCCGGAGGCGATCTCCTGAATCCCCCGAGATGGGATTGGCGGCGGCAGCGTCTGGAACTTTCTCGTATCGTGGCTCTCGGTGATAGGGTTTCGCGACGGCGAGAATATATAGCGAAGGGCGAGTCGGGGACGCTCGAGGGCCCACCCCATAGGGCGGCGCGCCCGGGGGTGGGGCGTGCCCCCTAGGGTGTGGCCGCCTCGTCGCCCCTCTTCGTATCCTCTTCGGACTTCTGAAGGCTCCGTGCAAAATAAGACCGTGGGCTTTTGTTTCGTCAATTCCAAGAATATTTCTGTGCAGGATTTCGAAACCAAAACAGCGAACAGGCGGCGCTTCGGCATCTTGTTAATAGATTAGTGCCGGAAAATGCATCAAAATGATGTAAATTGTATATAAAACATGTGAGTGTTGTCATAAAACTAGCATGGAACATAAGAAATTATAGATACGTTTGAGACGTATCAACCGCGCAACGACACAAAGGTGAAGACGACCTCGGCACCCCGGATTTGCAACCGTACTCTTGAGACCACCACCACCTTCGCAAGTTGTGTGATCATCACCGCCTATGAACCATGTAGGTAAAACTTGCATTTCCTTGTAGCCTCTCTTCCTTTTGCGATCTATCCTATAGGGAATTGCTTGTCAAGTGTTGTGAGATATTGCACGTGGCCCCGGTTGTGAGGATGTGTGTGTAGTGTGGAGTAAATATTATAAGCAAACACTCGTGCGGAAACATAGCAAAAGCAAGGCTAACTCTAACATAGTGCGAGAAAAAGCTGGAAAAACACAAAAAGAGCAAAAGAGTGCAAGTGTCACCAGATACAAAATAGCCAAAAGCTTTTAAGCGGAAAAGAGAGACGATAAGAGAGGCCACGTGTGAATCTTGTTGTCTCTCGTTTTAATGCAACCAAAGCTTTGCCTCTCCTTGCGTTAGTGTGACACCGAGCTTTGTATGCCATCTTATTTTTCCGCTCTTTCTTTGGTCGCACTAACCCCGTTTATCTCGTGCGTGTGTTCCATATCTTTCCGTGTTTTTGGTGATCGACACTTGGACATTGACTTTTGGATTTCACCCACTTTTAACAACAAACTTGATTTCGGATTTCATTGTTTGGCTTTCCACCATCCTTACATATCCACCATAATTGATAGCTTTTGCGTGTGTAACCCAATACAAATTGGTTTCTCTCTTGGTTTCGTTAGTTGATCCAATTCGGTCATTTCAAGGTGAGGTGTGGAGGTAGTTTATTTCACTAACATCCACAACCGGGCTTTTTTCTTGACAACATGAATAGGAACAGATAAGAAGCAAGGGATGGTGGAGTCCTCCACAACAACGAGAGGTTGGCTACCCAACACAATCTATGGGCACAACCCCGAGAGTTCAAAGAGCAACTATCATTGTTCGAGATACACATCGACAAGCAATACGAAGAAGTAGCACAAAACTTCACCGTTGTGAACCAATACATGGCCTTCCTTCGTGAAGCCACGGACAACTTGGATCTCCAAATAGCGACCAACGATGCAAACATGGAGTGGCGCATGGAGAGCCTCGAGCGCGCCATCAACAACTTGGGTCACTGTCGCCGACACCGCTCTGCCTCATCATCAAGCTATTCACAAGACTACTATTCCCATGACCGCCACGAGTCCTCACGCTCCAACTCAATGCAAGGAGAATTTCATCGACATGTTCCACCACATGAGTGTCCTCAACAAGAAGAAGCACAAATCAATGACCGCCATCAACATGATCACCATGCCACCATGGCGTGACGACCAACCACACGAAAACTTCATCCTCCACATGGACCCGGTGCCTCACCGCGAACCAAATATTGATGCTCATGATCAAGGTCACGAAGAACAACCTAGGCGTGATCTTTGGAATCATCCACGACAAAATCAACGTGGAAGAGGAGATCCGGAAAATGGTCAAGATGAGGAAACCAATCATGGGCGTCATCAAGAACCTTGAAAACCTTGTCAAGATCGCCGCCAACACCATCATCATGCACCAAGTGAAGCAAGTGTTCAAGTGCAACGCCAACCCAATGATATGGCTGGCCGCGGAAGACCTCCTCACCCACAAAAAGTTGCAAGAAGAAGGCATGCGACCTCGCCGAAGGAACTTAGAGGATGAAGAGAACATGTACGGCAAGCTCAAGTTCAACATGCCTAAGTTCAAGGATGAATATGACGCCGAAGCCTACCTCTCATGGGCACTCAAGGTTGACAAGATCTTCCGCACCCACAACTACTCCGGTGAGAAGAAGGTGGCCATGGCATCACTTGAATTTGAAGATTATGCAAGCACTTGGTGGGAGAAAGTTGTCACTCTAAGGGAAGAAAAGGGTGAACCCCCAATTGATACTTGGGAAGATATGAAGGAAGAGATGCATGCCCTCTTTGTGCCTTCTCACTACATGACCGACCTCTTCAACAAGCTACAAAAATTGAAGCAAGGCACCAAGACCGTTGAGGAATTCTATAAGGAGATGGATTTGACCATGATGCGAGCCAACATCCAAGAGTCCGAGAACCAAACAATTGCTCGATACTTCAATGGACTCAACTACCCAATCAAGAGGATTGTCGAGTTCCAACAATATTCAACCATTGTTGAGTTGGTTCACCAAGCTTCCAAGGCCGAGCGACAAGTGCATGAGGACATCAAGTACAGCAAGACCAAGTCATACTTCGCCTCAAAGCTCACTCCAAGCACTCCTACAACAAGTCTGAACCAAACCTCTTCCTCCATGCCATCCAAGCAACCGACCATCCAAAGTCGCATGAAGCAACTGGTGCCTTCGACTGCCTCTTCAAAAGCATCAACAAGACCTAGCAATGCTACATGCTTCGAGTGTGGAACACAAGGCCAAAAGTCCTTTGAGTGCAAGAATACCAATGTCATGATCACATTGGAGAATGGTGACATCCATACCTTAAGTGAAGGAGTGTATGAAGCTCTTGTCCAAGCCACCGTAGCTAATGAAGAAGAATATGATGAAGAAAGTGGAGAAGAACCCTCCTTTGTGTGCATGATCCAAGTCTTTTACTTGCGGTTACAAGGGTGTTGACTACTCAACAAAAAGCTATTGAAGACCAAAGGTGCAACATCTTCCAAACCCATGCCAGCATTGGAGGAAAGTCCATCAAAGTCATCATTCATGGAGGAAGTTTTCAAAACTTAGCAATCACCGAGTTGTGTGAGAAGCTCAACCTCTCGCTCCGCAAACATCTACATCCATACCATGTCCAATGGTTGAGTGACAAGGGCAATGTCAAGATCTAACACACCATCACCGTTACCTTCAGATCGGTCCTTATGAAGACACTATCGAGTGTGATGTGGTTCCAATGACGGTTTGCCACATGTTGCTTGGCCGGCCATGGCAATATGATAAGAAGTCTACACATGATGGTCACTCAAATGTCTACACCTTCAAGGTCAAAGACAAGAATTTTGAGCTTCACCCAATGACTCCTAGCCAAATCATCGTGGACAATGTGAATGCTTTAGTGAGGGCACAACAACAAAAGACACGTGGTGACTTGAGAGGTGAGGGGGTGATCCAGCTAAAGGAGAGTGAGTGCCAGAAGCCAAATATGAGTGAGATGAAGAGTGTTCTCACAGCCACCAAAAGTGAGTTGAGAGAAGTGCAAGACAACCCATCCACAATACTGCACTATGTGCTCATATGCAAGGGACCACCGTCGGAGACTAATGACTTAACAACAATTGCTTTGTCTTTGATGTCTATTTTGAAGGAGTTTCAAGATTTCTTCCCCGACGAGCTTCCTCCCGGACTACCACCACTTCGAGGCATTGAGAACCGCATTGACCTCATACCCGACGCTCCACTACCAAACCTTGCCGCCTACCGCACCAACCCCGAAGGCACGAAGGAGATACAACGTCAAATTCAATATCTTCTCGCAAAAGGGTATGTTCATGAAAACCTTAGCCCATGTGCGGTCCCGGTCATTCTTGTGCCCAAATCGGATGAAACACAAAGGATGTGTATGAATTGTAGACCCATCAATGCCATTTCCGTCCGTTACCGCCACCTCATTCCTCGTTTGGATGACATGCTTGATGAGTTGTGTGGTGCCACTATATTTTCGAAATTTGATTTGTGTAGTGGCTATCACCAAATTCGCATGGCCATTGGTGACGAATGGAAGACAACATTCAAGACCAAGCTTGGTCTCTATGAATGGCTCATCATGCCTTTCGGTCTTTCCAATGCTCCGTCCACCTTTATGCTTCTTACGAATCATATCTTGAGACCTCTTATTGGCAAGAATGTTGTTGTGTATTTTGATGACATCCTCATTTATGGCAAGAATCTCGAGGACCATGTTCAACATGTGAGAGAAGTCTTATGCATCTTACGCAATGAGAAACTCTTTGCCAATCTTCCTAAATGCACTTTTGCACAAAACAAGTTGATCTTCCTTGGATTCGCTGTTTCCTCCAATGGCATTGAAGTGGATTCTTCGAAAGTTGAGGCTATTCATAATTGGCCTACGCCAACCACCGTTGCCCAAGTTCGAAGTTTCCATGGCCTTGCCGGTTTCTATCGTTGCTTTGTGAAAGACTTTAGCACCATTGCTTTCCCCTTGAATGAACTAACTAAGAAGAATGTTCCATTTGGTTGGGGCATGGCACAACAAAATGCATTTGATGAATTGAAAAAGAGACTTACCGAGGCACCACTCCTTGTTCTACCAAATTTTACAAAAACCTTTGAGACTGAGTGTGATGCAAGTGGACTTGGCATTGGTGGTGTACTTATGCAAGATGGCAAACCCGTGGCTTATTATAGCGAAAATTTAGAAGATGCTCATCTAAACTATCCTATATATGACAAGGAACTTTATGCATTAGTTTGTGTCGTTTAAGTTTGGCAACATTATCTTTGGCCAAAAGAATTTTTTATTCACTCTGACCATGAGTCTTTGAAATATTTGAAAAGACAAGCCAATTTGAATAAAAGGCATGCTAAATGCGTTGAGTTAATTGAGTCTTTCCCTTATGTGATCAAATACAAAAAGGGAAAGGACAATGTAGTCATGGATGCTCTTTCCCGCAAGAACAATGTTCTGCTTACTCGCTTGGATTTTCATGTGTTGGGCCTTAATGAGATAAAGGAACTTTACCCCACCGACACTTTCTTTGGACCAATTTATGACAAGTGTTCAATTGATAAGGAATTTGATGATTTCTATTTGCATGATGGCTACTTGTTTAAAGCTAATAAAATTTGCATACCCGAATCTTCTCTTCGAAAGTTGCTTTTACAAGAGTCACATAGCGGTGGGCTCATGGGACACTTCCGATGTGACAAGACTCTTTCCATGCTCTCCACCCATTACTATTGGCCAAGATGAAGCGAGCCTTATGGCCTTTATACCCCTTTACCAATTCCATATGCTCCTTGGTCCGACATTAGCATGGGGATTTTTGTACTAGGCCCACCACGAACTAGATATGGTCATGACTCCATTTTTGCTATCGTTGATCGTTTCTCTAAGATGGCTCACTTTATACCATGCAATAAGATCGATGATGCTTCACACGTTGCTACGTTGTTTTTCAGGGAAGTTATTCGCCTACATGAGATACCTGCAAGCATTGTCTCGGATAGAGATGTCAAGTTCATGAGCTATCTTTGGAAATCTCTCATGGGCAAGTTCAGAATCAAGCTCTTGTTTTTATTGTCCTCACACCCACAAACGAATGGTCAAACGGAAGTTGTCAACCGTAGCCTCTCCACTCTACTCTGACCACTCGCCAAGAAGAACTTGAAGACTTGGGAAGAATGCCTCCCTCATGCGGATTTTGCATAAAACCGAGCAAATCATTCAACAATATTAAGGAGTCCATTCATGATCGCCTATGGATTCGAACCTTTAACGGCACTCGACATCCTTCCTCTACCTCTTCATGAGAGAACCAACATGGACTTTGACAAGTGCGCCCTCAACATGAAGAAACTACATGAAGACACAATGGCAACAATACAAGAACATGTACTTCGCCAAGCTACAAGACTCAACGCCAAGAAGAAAGAAAGGATATTTAAAGAAGGCGACCTCGTTTGGATACACCTCCGGAGGAGAGGTTCCCACATGAATGCAACTCCAAGCTCAAGCCAAGAGGAGATGGTCCCTTCAAGGTGCTCAAGCGCATCAACAACAACGCCTACGTCATCGACATATCCACGTCCCAGTACTTAGTGAGCAACACCTTCAACATATCGAATCTATCACCCTATCATGGAGATGAGGAAGAACTCGAGTCGAGGACGACTCTTTCCCAAGGGGGGATATGATGTAGCCCCTCCAAAGGTCAAGACTACACCAAGACCAACTAGTCCTCCAAGTGGACCAATGACGCGAGCACGCACCAAGGCACTTCAACAATAGGTGAACTCGCTCCTTACCATGCTTGATCCTAACCTCCCTTTGAATGGCTTGCTACCTCATCAAAATGCCTTATGTGTAATCAGGTACATCTCAGAGGAAGACCCCCAAGGAAGCCAAGACATCAAGGGAGGAGAAGAACGAGGAAAAGAAGAGCTGGAGCAAACCGGCGCCAGAACCGTCAGCGCCGGAACCATTCCGCTCCGTCGGAATCAAACCAGTTTTGCCGGAATGGCTTACAATAACCCGTTCCGATAAACTAGACCTCCAGTGGCTCCCATGCCGGAACCGTTCCGGCGCATAGCCTGGCTATGCTGGTTTTACTACCGAAACTCATCGATTCATGTGCTACCAACAACGACTTGCCTTGTAATTTACCTATTTGCCCCTTTGTGCTATATATATTGCTGGGCCGGCCAGATCTAGGGTTAGACTAAGATTTGAGTTTATGCTTGAGCTTTGTCTCATCTACTACTAGAACCCCCAAATCCTATGTATCAAGGCTACTCCCGTGGATCCAACTTTGCTCATGAATGATTCTAGTGTTTCCACTCTCATTCATGTTCTAGAGTTTGCCTCCATCACCAATCTTTCACCCCATGATTATACCTTTGAGTCTCTCCATGGGTTGACTCTATTGGTTTAGTCTAACCAACTAAGGTAGTTTAAATCCGGTTTGTATTGGGTTGGTATGAGTGTGTTTGCTTTTGGATTTTGTTTTCCCTCATCTTCTTCCATCCCCTCATCCCCCACTTTGGGTCATTTCGTGAGATTGGGCCAAATCCTTGACCCTAGGTCACATCAACACCCCTGCATCGCGAGCACGCGACGTCTAGCCAGAATCGCCGCCGCCCCTTCAAGCGACACCACGTCATGCATCGTGTGCTACCCCCGTCACCACAAGATCGTCCCGGTCCTGCATCGCCAGCGAGTGCCACCGCCAGCAGGTCATCCCCGTCGTGCATCGCTGCCGAGCGCCGCCACCACCAGGTCAGCCTCTTCGTGCATCACCGGCGCACAACGCCGCCCCTAGGTCGACGCCGCCAGGTACGTCAATCCCGAAGTATGAATTATCTCCATGTGTTGTTCCACTCTGTTGGGCTCCGTTTCTACTGAAATCCAAATTCATGTACGATGGTGATGTCTTAGCAGTGCCACGTAGGATAACTGTTGAGGTGGAGGAAAGATAAAGTTAAAATAAAGGGTGTGTCTTCTCTTAATTAGAGATGATCTCTTAGCACAATTTCTCTCGCCACAAATTTAGCATATCTCGTTAGTCGAAATGAGACTAAAAAATAGCCTATTGTACATCATATTTTATTGTCATGTCTAGATTACGTGGCATGTTAAGATAAGACGGAACTTATCAACCATTGCACATGTCCTAATGTTTGTGAGTTCTTTGCCTAAACCTTGCCCGTTTCCCGGGAATGAGGCTGCTGCCTTGATCTAAAAATATCTTACTTCCTGAACCTTTTACTGAAGTATTTTGGAAGTAATCATTGATAACTGCATCAGCTCTTATGGTCTAAGATGCAAATACTTTTGTTAATTCAGTTTGCTCTTTTCTCCTAATACTGATGCATGTTGGGTGTGCTTATTGAATTTGTCTTAGCTAAAGAGTTCTTGTATGGCAAGCTAACAGTCACTGATGCCTGTTGGGTGTGTTTACTGAATTTGTCTTAGCTGAAGAGTTCTTGTATGGCAAGCCAACAGGCAATGTATGAAATTTACATGGAGACATTAAATCTGATATTGCAACAGAGTTTATTTTATGGTACCTTTTACCATCCATAGTAGACGGAGTGGTATGAATTGCATTGATTTCTCAGATTAACCAGCAGGGAGTAGGCCCAGCATCCCAGGAAGCCGCAATTATCGAGAAAAAAAATTGTAGGTGTGAGCGAACGTTGATAGGCGACTGCAATCGGGACCTGAATTTGACATGACGCCGCCTCCAGAGGCCGCCACTGCCTCCACTTGACCCGTGGCCATCGCCTTGACCTGGCATACGCCGCCGCCTCCACCTCAGACATGGACACCCCCTTGTTCTCCACCTTGGCATGTTTGTGCTGAACACCGCCGGCCCAGTCTCCGTTAAGCCAGGAGGTTTGTGTTCCCTCCATCATCCCTGCTCTCTCCCTCTCTCTCACATAGGAACACCATGGATCTTCTCTGTGGTGTGAGTTTCCCCTTTTTGTTGTTAGTTGTGTGTGGTTGTTCATGGATGATGTGCTTGTACTGGTTAATTGTACATGGAAGAAAAACAAAACTGATTTATTTTCACCTTTGGTGACAACTGAAAGTTGTGCATCTCCCAAAAATACAGTGAAACCCTGATCTCGATAACCTGCATGTTGCTATAATTTAATGCAACTATTAGCATCAAACAAAGCCCTATCTACTTTAGTCATTTGCATACGGCAAAAGCTCTTGCGCGAATACAGTGTTGCATCGCTAGGGTTCAGCTCCCGCATCATAACATAGAATTAAAAATAGGGAGAACCAAATTACTGTGGAACAATGTTTATATCACAAACAAGAAAAATGCGTACATCATTAGTAAAGGATTGACAGTGTATGGCTGACAATCGCCTGACCTTACTCAGCTAGCAAGATAACAGATGTCTGATGTCTACAACAATACATACAGGTCTGGTAATGCACTAAGAGCATCTCTAACAGAGCCCGTAAATCCCGCCAGAACCGAACTTTTCCGGCGGATTTACGGGTTCGGGCTGAAATGCGCGCAGATCAGAGCCCGTAAAGATGGCCCGGTCTGAATCGAAAGTTCGGGGGCCCGAGAAATCCTCCGCACGACCCCTATTAAAAGGGATCGCGGAGGGGAGTTTGGTTCGCAAACCCTACTCCCCTCCGTCGTCTCCTCTCCCTCCGCCGCCGCCAGTGCCCCGCTCCGACGAGCAATCCACCCGCACCTAGCCACCTATTCGACCGCCGCCGCCGCGCGATGGCCTCCCGTGGAGGTGCAGGCAGCCGAGCCGCGGGATTGGGCGGCGGCGATTCGCCGCCGCCCGTCTTCCGCAGCGAGGCGGAGCGGCGGAAGTGGAACCGCAGCGAGGGCGCGTGCAAGCGGAGCGCTCGCCGGTGGACCAACTGGGGGCTCACGCCCCCAGGGAAGCTCACCCGCTACGCCAACGAGGCCGAGAGCTCCTCCTCCGGGCAGTCGAGCCGCGCACCGCGGCTGCCCGTGGCGGCGAGCTTCGAGGAGGACGAGCTCGTCCCCGCGCACTCTCCAACCTTCTCCGCCGGGGACTACGTCCACGGCAGCGACGAGGAGGAGGCGGTGATGGCGCGTCCGACGTCCGACGATCTTCGTCAGCACCGGCACCGCCGCGCGCGCCATAGCTAGGCCGCATTTTGCTAATTTACCTAGGTTATTAGGTTGCCGGTGACAAACAATGATCATCGCTAGTAGTAATTTGAATTCTCCGCACTATGTACTATCAATTTCATCTATGAACTATGATCATCGCGAAAATTTACCTGCGCCAATTCGAATTCCAGTTTTCAGTTTCATTTTTACGGGTTCTATTCTGCGCCGGAGCAAATTTCGTCAGATCTTGCGTTTTCGGTGAACTGAACTCGCGCTTTTCGGTTTGCAGTTTTTCGGTCTCTGTTAGAGATGCTCTAACTCTTCTTGATAGTTGTACTGAAACCTGGGAATCATGATTTCTCAAACCATTCTGGACCTCTTCCTAGAGGGCTGCTGAAGCTGATTTAGATTTTCAATTATTACCAACAGTACTAATTTGGGGTACCACAAAACAACTCTTTAACACTACTTTTATTATACTAGGTTGTGTTCAAATTCAGAGAGGACTCGAAACTAGGACACAATCTTCATGCTTTGTACTAAGACAATTGATCATATTTTTCGTAAGACTGATATCTTTGCAGTACATATATGTTGAAAAAGATAATCAACCCATGTAGGATGATCTGGTTACTATATTGCTGGATATGACTCCCACTATCATTGTTCAACTGAGAAATGCAAGCAATAATATGTTGAAATTGTATCAAGTTGTGTGTGCATCTAATGGAAAATAGAAGAAAACATTGCAGCATTAGAGAGCAACATTATGATCAGCAAAATCACATCATTAATAGCATGCATATCCATTCTTTGATTAAATGTAAATTCAGTCCATTGAATTTTCTGTTGTTATATGCAGGTGGTCTAGCATAGGGGAGGGTGCATGGCCCGTCCTGGAGCAACATAATATGTATATTGCAATATGTATTCAAGAATTAAATCTGTGTTGAATTGAACTTGTGATTGATTTTGTTCTTCAAGTTGTATATACACCGTAGCCATAGTTTGCAGCAGCTTAGATAGATCAATTAGAACATGAGGTGCTCAAGAGCTCACTTCAGGAATTAGTCTTTACTATTTTCTCAGTTCAGTACAAGTCTATTGTGTAGGTGACACCATAGGTTGTTCAAACTCCATTATACAACTTTAAAAATAGCAGATACTACTAGAAAGTAGTAGCCATTACATGACGGAGTTTCAATCAAGTTGCCAGTATTAGCTATTACAGGAGCGAGATTGTCCTCAAACAAGAGAAAATCATAGCAGCATGGAACTGAAACATCCACTAAATTACATGATAAACCAACGGCCAAGCACCTGAACCAAAAATTACAGAGCTACTTTGGTCCAGTCTGAGAACCGTCAAGTTGCTAGTAGTAGCTATTACATGAGCTAAGATCGAGCTCTCCTCAAACAAGAGAAAATTACATAGAGTATCGACATTATTTACATGTCACTCATGAATCACAACTTAACAAAATTGTAAGCTAAGACAACAACTAAGGCGATAACTACACTAGCAGTTGCCACTGAAAATTTGATCAATTTCTCTATAAGAACCTCGAGCTCCTTTATCTTTCTTATTATTATATTCTTCAACATTCACTTCAAACTCTTCTATCACCGCATCCTGAATTGCTAGATAGGTCTCACGTTGTATCTTTTCGTTGTGTAATTGTTGCATAATCTTCTTTTGTCCCGAACATGCTCTTCGAAATCATCTATACAAGTGGATGTCTTGTTACCTCCAACATTAACCTGAGATTTTCCTAATACATGTCAGTTTTCTCAGCTTCCACCTGAGGAGCCTTGTCGTGGGACCTAAGACAGTCTGGGTCGTCGAAATCACAAACAGTATGTATTGGTCTGGGTGGTCAAAATCATAAACAATCTGTATCATTGAAGAAAATAGACCGATCAAAACCAGAGAAAACATCACAGGGCAGCACGAAAAAAGTACTTGAGAATTTTATATCTCGCAGACTCCGTACACTAACCATGTCCACAAAAGTTGCTCGAAGACTCCTCATGGGGCCAAGACATGATGGAGTCCCCACCCTCACCAGTCACCACTGTAGAAAAAATAATCCTGGGAGAAGCATGTATATAATTTCTTGGAATACGGTCATGATTTTGGTGAGACAAATCAAGAGACATTTATCTAAATTGTTGGCTTAAGAAGCCGATTGAACATTGTACGGTGGCTGATAAAAGAGAAGAGAAGAGGGGAAATTCAATTTGGCTTCCGGGTGCGTGTGCTCTCTCTACCAAAAAATATATTTCGAAGTGTCGAAAAATTTTAACAGAAAATTTTACATGTACATCTTCACAATATATGTGCGTACGCCAAGTTTCGAGAAAAAAAAAATTTGTGGTCTATACAAAAAAAGAAAATTTATGCTGTGACAAGCCTTATTTTAAGCACAAAATTTTGTCTTTTTTACACACGCCACAAGATAAGTCAAATTTCATGAAACAATTTTGTGGACGTGTAGCACGTGTTTCAGATTTTTTTCATGTTTCAAAATCTATCTAAGATGTATTTTAAAATAAAGGGTAAAATGGATGTACTCTCTCCGAAGCCACTAGATATCATTGAAGTTTCAACACTATTGTTCAAGATCACCGAAGGACATAGAATCAAGGACACGCGATCTCACATCTTCTTTTTTTTGAACACATGAAGGGGTCTAGAAGACCACATAGAAACATCCATTAAAGTGGCAGGTACAAGATTTTACAGAAAACCCCCTATACAACACTCGCACTAAGAACGTAAAATTTGAAGAAAAGGACTTGCACTTTACAAAAAACACCATACAAAGATCTTGAAAAATGCAATCAGGGACCAGGGTGTCTCTGCCACCAACCGCCGGCGTCCTCCAGGCGTCGCCGCCGAAAAACAGGAGCAAGCAGCTCGTAGGCTCGCTTCCGGCGCAGATCTTCTACCAACGGCCGTCATCAAGCCATCGGGGACGAAACCACTTCGTAGTCTGGCGCCGTCGAGCTTCCGCCGCAGAAGAGAGAGATGCCTCCTTGATGGAGGTTGAGCTCGGGCCACCATATCGGCCAAAGATCACAGCATCAAGCAAGGATGCCATGTATTCCGCACATAGGATCATCATCGATCCATAGCACCCAGCAGGCAGTAGCCGAGGCAGAGCCTGAGGAGCCACCACAAGAAAGTCAAATCCCTCCTCGCCATCATGGCAGGACAGGGACAACAGGCGGGTGCTCAAGCAGGCGCAGCAACAGCCGGAGAGGCAAGATCTCCCATCAGGATCCAAAAATGGCCCATCCTCCCTCGCCATCTCCTCGCCACCACGGCCGGCCAGGGGAGAAGAAGCAAGCAGCCTTGCTGAAGAAGGATTGGGGCCTCCCACGCCACGACGGCCGGCCGAGAGATCATCCATCTTGCAGCAGATTCCGAGGAGAGGAGATCTTGAGGTCACCTTTTTATTGAAGGAGACGGCGTTGCCGCTTCCATGCCAGCCTTCAACCATAGAAGAAGCAGCACGATCTGTAGCAACCCTAGCATCGTCATGGATCCGGCGACCTGGATCTAGAGCTCCGCCTCCACTACGGGCAGCTCGCCCAAAACGCCGGCAGAGGCAGGAACAACTACATATCTAGCCCTAAACAACTACGCCATCCTCACCCCTCCATCACCGGAGCAAAGCTTGTCGTAGTAGAGCTTGTTGTAGTAGACAGACGGAAAGTCGTCGCGCTAAGGCCCCAATGGACCAGCGCACCAGAGTAGTAATCATCGCCAATGATGATAATCGTAGATCGGAAGAGACTAACCTGAAACCACACAATCGAACACGAAAGACGACCGGATCATGGGAGATCCACCGGATACACAACTTCATGCGCCCTCCGACGGCACTAGATGCACCACCGGAGCGAGGATAGGATGGTGAGGACCTTATTCTGACTTCAGGAAGTAGCCGCCGCCTCACTATCCCGAAGAAGACACTGAAAACTAAATGAAGAACTGAAACATTCCCGCCTGCGAGAGGCAGGCCCCAAGGCCACCGGAGACGGAGTGGACAGGCAGCGTCACCGGCGTGAGGAACGAAATCCTAGATGGGTTTTAGAGCCGCCTCCTGATCGCCTTGGTGTCTTGCTGTTTTCCCGTAGCGGTTCGGCATGGACTCTTCTAGGGCGTGGACTTACCCGGATCGTCGGCGGCGGTGTCCTCCTCGTCCACCTTGTCCTCAAGGATCGGTGCGTCCGCGTCCACCTCACGCTCGCGATCGCTGCCGGCGTCCGACTCCACGATGTCGGCCGCGAACACCCTATCTGGCTCGAGGCTGTCCTCAACCCTCTATCTGGAAAAGAGCTGCAGCCGGAGTCGGCGAGATAAAACAGAGAACGACATAAAGCAGGGAAGTATCAAAATGCAGCAAACGAAAACAACCAAGTCACCAGGGGAGGCCGGCTGTTCCGGTCGTATGTCCTCATCCCCAAGTCCAATACGGCAACATCTTGGCGTTGGAGATAAGGTTGACCCGGAGCGCTACCTCGGTCGACTCCAGCTCGACGGTCAAGGCCTGGCTGGGATCCTTCCGGCTGCTTATATGGTCTATCTTGTGGTGCCTGCGCTGGAGTGGGAGCACCGGCGCGAGACAAAGCTGGCCAGGAGGTCAGTCGCCACCAGATGCTTGTTCCCTACCATCAGCACCACCTGGGCGACAACCGAGAGAACCTTGGGCTTGCAGTTGCTCGTCTTCGGGTCATAGACCCACTGCAGTTTATCGATGGGGATAGCGTTGGAGAAGGCCGGCAAGTAGACCGCGTTTATGGGTATGTTTGCTTGGGCTGCAGCCATTGAAAAGCAGCTGTAGCTAATGGACTGTAAAAAAGCAGCTGTGGAAAGTGGTTGTTGAAATCTGAGATTTGATGTTTGGCAAGAGTGCTTTTGATAGCTGTTGCTGCTAATTTTAAGTATGAAATATCCGAAATACCCCTAAATGCTGAGGAAGATGTATAAATGATGATTTGACATGAATTAGCTAATTCTAACCGTTTTTACATAATTGACATGTTTAAGGGGAATAATTCTACATAAATACCATGTTTAAGATTTCTATTACAGTTTTTTACCTCAATAATTTTACACGAACATCAGTTTCACTTATGTGAACAGGAAATTATCTCTGAAAATTTCTCAGTAAAAAACCGCGACCTTCCTTTTATGTACGGAATCCGTATTTCACTACTTTCATTTTCGTCCCGCCCCATGCAGGCATAAATATTTGGCTTATCCCGGGATTCGAACACCTGACCTGACCGTCCAGATAAGCAAACCAGACCACGCTGCTAACCAGCAAAGCTGCCAAAGATTCTTGTATGTATTGGAGGCACAGGCTATTTGTACACTAAAAAGCCAGCGAAACGAACCAGATAAACAACCAAATCCCTGTTCTCTAATCCGGTTTTTAAACAAGGATTCCGAAAGTTAAATTAGTACGCGCAACAATTATAATTAGTTTTTACAATTATGTACCTAATATTTATCATACATACGAATTTGTTAACATGAACAATATTTATCAATAGTAAAAGTGAATAGTTATTGACCTGAAAACCAAAATTTTATTTATAATATTTTGTTGACTTTTTAGCTCGAAATTTATCAACTCTCTACCCGTTGTTTAACAACGGTAATTCAAAACTTTATCGACCCGACGAGCTAATTTTATGTGGAATATTTTAGCAACCTTTTAGCTTAGAGTTTATCAACCCATATACCCGTTACTTATTAATGGTAAATGTGAATAGTTATGAACCCTCTACCCGTTGTTTATCAATGTGAAAAGCTAATTTCATTTAGAACATTTTAGCGATTTTTTAGCTCACAATTTATCAATCCCTATGCCCGTTATTTATTAACGGTAAGTGTGAAAAGTTATCTACCCAAAAACCGAAATTTCATTTAGAATATTTTGTTGTCTTTTTAGCTCAAAATTTATCAACACTCTGCTCGTTGTTTATGAACTGTAAATAAAAAATTATTGACCCTAAAATCTAATTTTATTTAGAATATTTTGAAGATATTTTTAGCTCATAATTTATCAAGCCATATGCCTGTTATTTATCAATCGTAAATGTGAACAGTTATCGTCCCGAAGACCTAAATTTCATTTAGAATATTTTGTTGACTTATTTAGCTTAAAATTTATCAACCCTCTACCCGTTGTTTATCAACGGTAAATTAAAAAATTATCGATCCGAAAAGCTAATTTCATTTAGAATATCTTATTTTAGCACACAATTTATCAACCCCTATGCACCTTATTTATCAATGGTAAATGTGAAAAGTTATCAACTCGAAAACCTAAATTTTATTTAGAATATAGTGACTTTTTAGCTCAAAATTTATCAACCCTATACCCGGTTATTCACATTTTTAGCTCACAAATTATCAACCGCTCTGCCCAATATTTATCAACGGTAAACGTGAAAAAGTTATCAACACGAAAAGCTTATTTTATTTAGAATATATTTTTAGCTCATAATTTATCAACCCCTCTATTCGGTATTTAGCAATGGTAAATATGAAGAGTTATCAACCCAAAAAGTTAATTTCATTTATAATATGTTAGAAACATTTTAGCTCACAATTTATCAACCCCTGCCCCTTTATTAATCAACGGTAAATGTGAGAACTTACCGACTCGAAAAGTTTGATTTCATTTCGAACATTTTGGTGCTATTTTTACTTCACAAAGTTATCAATCCTTTGTCCGTTATTTATGAATGGTTAAATATGAAAAGTTACCGACCAAAAATCTAATTAAGTTGAAAGTGATATTTATTTGAGTTGCAAGTGTATTTATTTGAGTTGCAAGTGTATTTATTTAAGTTGCAAGTGGTAGTTCATTTGAGTTGCAAGTAGTTTCTCCACCCGTTATTTTTCCCCTCTTAAAACCACTAGCCCAAAAAAGGAAAAAAGAGAAGAAATGAAGCTGAATTAAAAAAAAAGGGAATTGTACAAAGGGAATTGTAAAAAATGCATAGCTAGATTGAATTTTGAAGAAAATTACGCAATAAAAAATAGCATGAAAGGGAATTCGCGAAAAAAAATCATAATTTTACGTTTATAACATGTAAATTCTGTAGTATAAATTATATATGTCCTTTCTTTTCAACACGAAAGATTAGAGGCCTAAATGGTTAGCACGTGGGCGCGTGGTGTAAGAGCTTGTAGGTTCGAATATCACAGCTCGGACGATTAATTTTTTCCGGGGCGCGAAGAGCCGCGGCGGGCTAATACAACAAAAACAGGTACCGCTTTTCTCGTAGAAAATGACCGCGCGGACGGTCGACCGTGATAGAGGGATTTCGGTTTGTTTGCGCAGTTGCGTTTAGACACTAAACGCAGAAGCTAAAGCTGAAACAAACAGGGCCTATATCCGGCGGACGTTCTTCACATAGAAAAATGTCTTCTGCCACTTCTTGGCCGGCTCGATGATGGGGATCTTGGAAAAGCTAGAATTTGGCCAGGTACAAATTGAAGCTAGCCCGCAAGACGACATGACCGAATTCACCGTCTGCATCATGAGGAAAAAGAACTTTTTCCATAGATCCACGGATGGCCGGATGCCCGCATATGCCTCGCGGAAGATTCTGAAGCAGGGAGCACGAGGATGGCGTTGGCCCCCAAGTGATGCAGGGAGGCTGAAGAAACTGATGAAGGCGCGAAAGAATAGACTCACTTAGGAGGCCGACGCCGCGGGCAAAGTGTGCGAGGAAGATGACACGCTCGCCGTCCAGCGGCGCCAGCGCAAGCTCACCGCTCGGGAAAGCGAGGGGCCACCCTCCGTCGCTGGCAGGATTTGCGGAGTCCGCTGCAGACAGCGGATCTCCTCCATCACGGTGGAGCCCACCCACGTGTTAGAACTAATCTTGGAGCGGCTGCCTTCTCAGCATCAGATCATGGCGACGAACAGAGGCCGCCATGTGGGAAGCGCCAACCTGCACCATAGAAACCCCACGGAGCTCCAGTCCTGCCCACCTCTCTTCCCCTTCCGCCACCATGAGTTGCCATGAGTAGACTGTGTGAGTTCTGGAGTAATTCTAGGAGTGAGTTAGTGGCCATGAGAAGAGGGCTTGTTAGGCTAGCCACATCAATATTTTTGTGGGACCAATGTGCATGATACTAGCTATGATACTAGCACTATGGTTAGCCTTAGTGGCATGAGTGGCGTGTGAAGCGTGGAGTGTTTAGTCCATGTATATATACCCCTTTGAGTGAATGGAAAAATGGTTGTGAGGCCACAAACACAATGTGCCACGGTGAACACCAAGGGAGTGTTCTAGGCAAAACCATGTGTCCTTCCTTGATCCATGTGTGTGTGCGTGTGTGTCCTGATATTTGTGTTTCCCGAGTTCTTTTTTTCTTGTGTATGTATTCATGAGAGAAGATTGGGAGAAGGTAGAGCCGTAGAGGTAGAAGAAAAAAGAAAGGGGCTGCGAGATACAGCTCCCAACACCACGAGCCAGGGGCCGAGACAGTACCCGGCGACCCGGGGCAGCTGCCCGGGCTCGATCGCTAGCTGCTATGTATTTGTATCAGTTAGTGAATTTTTCATCTGGTTTCAGCATAGTTTGCCTGGGCAGAAAATTATTCGGCCTCACAGACGGACATGGCCCAGTAGCCCAGCTAGTAAATTAGTCCACCAAACTAGTCGGTGGACAGCAAGTCGCCTGTTCCTGAAGGTCAAGGGCAGGCAACCACAAGTGGGTCCCAGGAGGAAAGTGGCTGAGAGATAGTTGTAACAAGCGTGTGTAACATGTGCTGGGGGGCCCAGCTGTAAGTGTGCGTTAGCAAGTTAAAAAGGGGATCGACGCCCAGGAGAGGCTTATGCGTTGTAACAGATTTCTGAATACTCTCAACCAAAATTCGTCTGTGCTCTCATCCTTGTTCGTCTCCTCACCTCTTGATCTGTTTTCTCATCCTTATGCTTGCTGCTTTGTGTGTGTCGATCCCATCATAGATCGGGACACCACAAAGTTAGACGCGTGTTTAGAGATTTGGCGATCGGCGTCGGTGAGCAGCTAGATGGAAGGTGTGACACTCGCCTCCGCTCGAGCAAGATCATCCTCCCAAATGCGCGCCTCAGGAAATCTTGTTTTGAGGTGATAATAATCTTCCCATGTTGCTTGTTCTTGATCCAAGCCATACCACTTGATCAACACTTGAACAGCAGCATTGTTGCCAGCGCGAACCAGACGACGTGCGAGTATACACTCCGGGAACATAGTTGCCGTTGCCAGATCCGGAACAGTAGGTAAATCACTGAAAATAGGAGTGTAACAAGGGGTAAAGGGTTTGAGCTGAGACATGTGAAAGACCGGATGCACCTGGGCAGAAGAAGGCAACTGCAGCTTGTAGGCGACGGCACCGATTTTCTCCAGAATGCTATAAGGACCAAAGTACTTGTAGGATAGCTTCGGGTACGGACGGTTCACGACCGATTGTTGAGCATAAGGCTGCAATTTCAACAAAACTTTATCTCCGACAGCAAAGTGTCTCTCCATGCGATTTTTGTCGGCATGCTTTTTCATTCTGCGTTGAGCGAGAAGCAGCTTGTCTCGTAACATAGCAATGTGTGTTTGATAATCCTCCACTGTCATTGCTGCCACTGAATCATCAGCCACAGTCACATTGGGGAAAGCACCAAAGTTTGGTTCAGTTTTGTAAAGAGCTTTGAAAGGAGAACTGCCAATTGCTGTGTGATAACTCGAGTTATACCAGAACTCAGCCATTGCCAACCATTTACGCCACTGTTTTGGGTGATCTTGCACTGTGCAGCGCAAATATTGTTCGAGGCACTGGTTTACCCTCTCACTTTGACCATCGGTCTGAGGGTGGTAGGCCGTGCTATAATTCAACTTGGTACCCACAGCTTTCATCAAAGCTCTCCAAAATACACTAGTAAAAACGTTGTCGCGATCAGATGTAATAGAGAGTGGAACTCCATGAAGCTTAACAATGTTGTCCATGTATGCCTTGGCGACTGAAGTGGCTGTATAAGGATGTCGCAGAGGCAAAAAGTGAGCATACTTAGTCAAACGGTCGACCACCACCAAGATAACATTAGCATTCTCTGATAATGGTAGGCCCTCAATAAAATCCATGGTCACGTCCTCCCATGGTCCTTTTGGTGGTGGTAAAGGCTGTAATAGACCAGCCGGTTTGTGACCAATAGAACAACTTTTTGACTCTTTGATAAGTCGCTTGAATGCCTGAATGACCTCCTATAGGTGTATCATGCAGTTGAGCAATCAGTTTAGTTTGTAAAGCCAGATTATCCCCAATCACCATTCTCCCTTTGTATTTGATGATGCCATGCTCCAGAGAATAACCTTTGGCGTCAGGTGTGTGCAAAGCTAGTTGCTGGAGCAAAGTAACCATATCTGGATCAGTAGTATAGGAGTTAGTTACCTCGCGGATCCAATCAGGTTGACATACAGACATTTCAAGCAGATGTCCAACCCTAGACAAAGAATCAGCTGCGTTATTATCAATGCCCTTCTTGTAACGAAACTGGAACTGTAACCCAACAAGTTTCGCCATGGCTTTGCGTTGTAAGTCAGTCGTGAGTTGTTGATCACTCAAGGTGCACAGACTTTTGTGATCTGTAAGTATCAGGAAAGGTCCACGTTGCAAATATTGACGCCATTTCTCGACTGCCATCATCACGGCCATGAATTCCTTCTCATATATGGATAACTTGCGATTTTGAATGCCCAAGGACTTGCTCATATATGCAATTGGATGATTGTTCTGCATTAAAACTGCGCCCACACCTGTATCACAAGCGTCTGTCTCAATAACAAAAGGTTGGTTAAAATCAGGTAAGGCAAGAACAGGAGAACTGGCCATGGCTGACTTCAGTGATAGAAATGCTTCCTGTGCAGAATCAGACCATTCAAATCCCTTTTTGGTTAATAACTGTGTCAAAGGCTTAGAGATGAGGCCATAATTACGGACGAATTTTCTGTAGTAGCCCGTTAGGCCCAAGAACCCACGAAGTTCAGTGGCATTGGTAGGCACAGGCCACTGACACATGACTTGAGTCTTGTCAGGATCTGTGGACACTCCGGAATCTGAGATAATATGGCCCAAGTAGTGTATTTGTGTCTGTCCAAATTCACATTTGGACAACTTGGCGAAGAATTGTGCTTCTCGCAGCTTGTCCAACACTTGGCGTAGATGTTCTAGGTGCTCAGGCCAGGACGAACTGTAGATCAAGATGTCGTCGAGGAAGACGATGACGAACTTGCGCAAGAAGGGTGCAAACACGGCATTCATCACACACTGGAAGGTTGCGGGGGCGTTACACAAGCCGAAGGGCATCACACGGAACTGAAAGTGACCGTGATGCGTCTTGAAGGCTGTTTTTGATTCGTCCTCCGGGCGCATGCGAATTTGATGATATCCGGCACGCAAATCCAGCTTGGAGAAAAATTTTGTGCCAGCTAGCTCGTCTAGGAGTTCGTCGACAATGGGAAGTGGGAATTTATTCTTTATCGTCATGGTGTTAAGCTTGCGGTAGTCCACGCAAAACCGCCAGGAGCCATCTTTCTTCTTGACCAGAAGAACAGGAGAGGCGAAAGGGCTCATACTAGGTGTTACAAGTCCAGCCTTGATCATTTCTGCAACCTGCCGCTCAATCTCATCTTTCTGTAGAGGTGAGTATCGATAGGGACGGGCATTGACCGGTTGAGCTGTTGTTTCTAAAGAGATTGCATGGTCCAGGTCTCGGCGAGGAGGGAGAGTTGCCGGATCCGTGAACACATCTGTGTATGATGTGAGAATTTCGTGCAAATCTGGTGGCACTGCAGTTGTTGTCAATTCAGTTGTCTGATCGAGCATGGCCATAGCCCAGACTTCGTTGGTTGCAATCATTTTCTGAAGGTGTGTCACTGTTATTTCAGTTAACTCCAACTGGGTTGGGGAATCTAAGCCTTTTAATGTTACTTGTTCTCCATTGTGTTGGAACTGCAACATGTTTTGTGCCCAGTGACAGAGCATAGATCCACAACGATCTAGCCAATCCTTCCCCAGAATAGCATCATATGCCCCAATATCAAGAATTCTCATACTGTCAGAGAAAATATGCCCATCATAGCACCATTTGAGATCCTTCACCTCTGAATCGGACAATAGCAAGTGTCCATTGGCCACCTTAACTGACACAGCAGGGGCTGGGGATATGGTGCAACCTGCTCTCTCGGCAAACGTCTTTGTTACAAATGTTGTAGAGCTGCCTGAGTCGACTAGCAATAGCATTGTCTGATCCCCAACATTGGCCTTGATCCTGATTGTATTCAGATTGTTTGTACCTGCTACAGCATCCAGAGATATATGACATAAATTCTCCGTCACTGGTGTTTCTTGTAGCAGTTCAAGTGCTAGCACAGCTTCATCGGACAGAACTTCGCCGAAATCACCTATTTCAATAGTCAGAAGCTGCCCCGTTCTCTTGCACTGGTGTTCCTTGGAGTACTTATCTCCACACTTGAAGCATAAGTTGTTTGCTCGACGAAAATCCCTAAGCTGGCGCTCTCTATTGAAGTCATCATTGCCATGCTTTCTGGGCCAGTCAATGCGAGGTGCTGCAGCATTGTTTGTTGTATTTGCAATAGTTGGAGGATGTTTGGTAGGTGCCACCGGTCGTGCACGTGGCCGGTGATACTCTGCCTCTTCTTCCTGAATACGTGCCAAGGAAGCGGCACGAGCAATACTGGTAGGTGCTTGCAGACGAACAGCAACTCTGATGTCGTCGCGCAGCCCAAACACGAAGTGTGAGACGAACCATCTTGTACTCAGAGTTTCATCAACTGCCAGGAGATGGTACATACAATCTTCAAAAACTTGCCGATACTCACTGACAGTACCTGTCTGGCGCAACTGCATCAACTTACTCATTTGTCCATCATATTCGTCCTGGCCAAATTCCTCCATGATAGCAGCCATAAACTTTCCCCAGTCTGGTTGCTCATGACGACGTTTATATGCCTGGTACCATAGTGCAGCATTCCCTTCTAAATATAACGAGGCCATGCTCACCCATTGGTTTTGTGCAATTTTGAACATCTCAAAATAAGTCAGGCATTGATCTACCCACAGCATTGGTGTTTCCCCTTGAAATTTCGGGAAATCATGACGTGGAGCTCGCACGCGTACCTCGTCGCGATCAGTAGGTGAATTTGGTGCTGTGTGGAATGTCGAGGTGGTGGCTGCTGTTGCTGCAACCGCAGTGGCTGCTTCCTCGGATGACCCCGGGATGTCGAGAAGAGGAGCACCTTTGTTGGCGAGCACTGCCCGATCCTGGCGCAACTCCAAACGCGCCACCGGCGGTGGCCGATCTCCCTCGACAAGCTTCCGCTTGATTCCATCCAGATCGGAGCCATAGTCCTCCATCTGCTTGCGAAAATTTTGCATCTCATCAGTGACGGTGCCGACACGAGCTAGCAGCTCCTGTATCGACTTTTGCATCTCCTCCATCTTCTCCAGTACGAACGATGTCTGCGCCGATGGAACGGTTTGCCGTGCCGGTGCCGTTGCTGCTCGCCCTGAATCGATCCCAACCCCGCGCAGGATTTTGCGCCGCTTCACCGAAGTGAATCAGCACCTTTTGCGGTGGAATGACGGGTCCGATCTCGGGAATCTGAGCGCACACGAACTGGATCACGGGTTCGCCATTGCGTCGAACAGGTGGTGGGCAGGGTGGTTGGTCGATTTTTGTGGGAAAAATTTCTGGCTCTGGATACCAAACTGTGGTGTCCCGATCTATGATGGGATCGACACACACAAAGCAGCAAGCATAAGGATGAGAAAACAGATCAAGAGGTGAGGAGACGAACAAGGATGAGAGCACAGACGAATTTTGGTTGAGAGTATTCAGAAATCTGTTACAACGCATAAGCCTCTCCTGGGCGTCGATCCCCTTTTTAACTTGCTAACGCACACTTACAGCTGGGCCCCCCAGCACATGTTACACACGCTTGTTACAACTATCTCTCAGCCACTTTCCTCCTGGGACCCACTTGTGGTTGCCTGCCCTTGACCTTCAGGAACAGGCGACTTGCTGTCCACCGACTGGATGGAAGGTGTGACAAACTTGACTTGCGATCGATCAGCAGCTCCGCCGCCTCGACGGTTCTAGACTTCCGTGCGGACTCTTCTGCATCTTCGGCCATCGCGGTTCAGAGCGGAAGCCGGCACGTCCGGCAACTCGGCAGGCATGGACGTGGCTCCTTCCGACGGGCGACGGCAGCAGGCAACATATTTTCTCACCTGTTCGCTTCAATCTTGTTATGATAATTGATCTTTGGTTCTAGGATAATTTATGGCTTAGATATTATGGATCTTGATAATTGTTTGCACGTCAGGTTCATAATTCATAGAAAAGTGGAACTGTGGATTCCGAGAGGATTGATCAAAGAAGATTGGTCTCGGTTCTCTAAAGGTATTATTTATTTGGAGATGCCTCTAACGTACCTGATTGTCTGACCATTGCTCGAATGATAGTTAATTGTCAATTTAAATAACCAAATTTTAACTGTAATCATTTGTGTATTTCAGGTATGAGGAGGTTTTTGGTCCCAAAAGAAAGTATTCGGAATGCTAATGTTGTGGAGCCAGAACATGACCCCCTGCTTGATGCTGCAAACAATAAAGAGTTTGATCCAGCTAAAATTTTGTGTGATCCCGCTCTTAGGAAACAAGTTGCTGAATATGCTTCAGAAGTTCAAGATCAAGTTAGAAGGACATACATATTGAAGGGTCCAACCCAACCAATATTGAAATTTCTGGTACGGGTTCAAGAGCATGTTCTCAATCATGGTACTTAAGATATAATTGGATAGAATATAGTGAGTCAATGGATGCATTTTTTTTTCTATTCTTTCCTATTTAAGCAACCTGGAAGGGCTGAACACTTTGATTTTGAAGTCTTCACTAAGACAGGTTTTAGGGGATTGGAAACATGCATATAGAGCTTCACCTGAGCATGTTGGTGGTTTGGATATTGGCCACAATAATTGTGTTAGCATTGTGATGATTTCAAAAATCAAAGACAAAGTGTGTCAAATAAGTTAGCTCGTGCAACTGATGAGTCAAAAGAATTATACAAGATCCGTTTGACTTCTTCTCTGGAGTGTTCAAGATATCTTATAGCACAAGGTTTGTCATTTCATGGTCATGATGATGATAGATTGGTACAAGGATAGCAACGCAGAAGTGAGAAGTTCTTTACATCGTGGTGGGAAAAATTGTCAGCTGACTTCCGGTGATGTACAAAAGGAGCTTTCAAAGTTAACGAAGTGATTATGGGAGAACTTGGGGATAAAAATTTATCCGTGCTTATCGACGAGTCACAAGATATATCTGTTAAAGAACAAATTGGTTCAAGATGTAAAATTCCGGTTGGCCACAATGAGAGATAATGGTTGGGAAAGTCTTTTTGTAGAGGTCCAGCAATTCTGCATTTCCAAAGGTATTTTGGTGCCAAATATGGATGATGAAATACCTGTTCGAGGTCGCAGTAGGCTAGAGGGAAGGACCATCACAAATCTTCATTATTATCGGGCTGAAATTTTCTATGTTGTTATTGCCAAAATACGTGTTGAGATGAATCATCGCTTCGGTGTCTCATATCAGGAGGTACTTTCTTGTTTCTCATGTCTTGATCCTAAGAATTCTTTCTCCAAGTTCAGTGTAGAGAAGCTTTCTCGTCTTGCTGAAATTTATAGTGCAGATTTGTCTAATGGTGATCGTTCAATATTGAGGGATCAACTTGAGACTTATGTTCTTCATTTGAGAAATCATGTTGCATTTTCTGCTTGCAAAGGTGTTGAAAGCTTGGCTGCAAAAATGGTTGAAACAGAGAAGCATTTGGTATTTTCATTGGTTTACAAGCTCATCGAGTTAGCTTTATTATTGCCCGTGTCAATGGCATTTGTTGAGAGAGCTTTTTCAGCAATGAAAATTATCAAGTCTAAATTGTGCAAGAAGATAAATGATTATTGTTTCAACCACTTGATGGTATGTACAATGGGGTGACGTCAGCCTTCCCTTACGGCCATGAAATTGGGTACATCCCCCTATGCTTCGTGCCTAATCTTGTATCCGGATTCCGTCGTTAGCTCATTAGGCTCCACTCATCTCTCTTAGGGCATGTACAATGGGGTGACGTCAGCCTTCCCTTACGGCTGCCACGTAGGATTTTTGCTTAGTTGAAGGCGAGAGAATGGACAAATAGAAGGTTGTCTTCCCTTAGCTAAGGGATGATCTCTTATGAAATAAGAGAAGACTATTTTCCCCATTGTACGACTTGTCTTCCCTTAGACACACAATTTCCTACTAAAAATAATTAATTCTCATTTATTGTAAGGGATGACAATAAGAGATAGTGCATTGTATCATTACTATTTACCGTCTTCTCTAGATGACGTGGACTACTAAGAGAAGACATATCTTCCCTACCATTGTACATGCCCTTAGTCATCTCATGGCTACTGCCTTCATGATATGTTAGCACCCGGCGATCATGAGCTCACTAAATACATAGGTGTTGATGCCTACTCCCTCCGAAGGAAGTACTTTGTACACACTAAGGATTAGATTCTCCCGCTTCAGTATATGCCTTCTAAGTTGCAGATTTCTTCAGGATGGTCCAGACTAGACCATGGCAAGGATTATTTTTCTCCAAACTCAGTGTTGTTAACCTACCATAATTTGAGAGGGTTAGTGATGCATAGTCTCCTTCATTGTATATTCTCATTATATAAGAGGCTTTCTACATATTTCCACACCTGTAATGGTAGTTGCTAATGTCCAACAATTAATAATTCAAAGATTTCAATTTCGCTTCGGAAAATGGATCTAAGAAAATTAAAACATTTAAACTTGTCAATTTTCCATTGGACACTAGTACTCCCTACGTTCCACAAAGGTTGTCTAACATTTTTCAAAATATACATCCAAATTATAACAAATCTCAGGCAAGCTTGACGGAACAGAGGGAGCGTGAATCTTGCTTCAGAATTCGTTTTCGTGCGTTCACAGCTGGGAGGGACCAAATCTGAACAAAGAACTGTCAGTTTGAGATCGCCCGATTCTTGATCGGTCAAACTTGGTCAAGGAAAAATGGAAAAAAAAAATTGTTAGACGGGACAAAAGGAAACCACATGCTTTTGTTTTGTCCAAAAAAGCAAACCAGGTGTTTATGAGGAAGAAGACGAGAGATGGTACAGAGGAAGAAGATGCTTTCAACACATGCGTGCGATAACTGAGAGACCCAGACACAGTAATTTGGAAGAAACAATGACATTTGTGTGCAGTAACTGAGGAGGTTTGATGAAGTATTTACACAAAAATCAACAAAATGGCCTGGTCCTCACATATACGGTATATGTTGCATTAAGCACAAATTCGGATCATCGATAGCACTCAGGATCATGTCACGTGTCAAATATATTTACTCTCGGTGTAGGTTGGCACAATGCAACTTAGACACTCCTATATCATGTTTGTTCACAATTGCAATATACCAAAATATTCAGTTGGAAAGACAGTGGCCGTAAGTCATATGTCAGACTAGTTCAAGATGATATTTGGGTTCCTGGAGCTCCAATCTACTGGCGCTTAGCCATGTAATCCTGAAATGTTAAAATGAAATAGGACAAATTATCAACTTTAAAATGTGAGAAGAAGACTTTTTTTTTATTCTATAGCTAGACATCAAGAATTATCAACAAGTACTTTGAAATGCTAAGGCTTAGTGTAATTCTACTAGTTACCAAGATTTCTGTTGCTGATGGACGATCCGAAGGAGATGAGGCGGTGAGCCTCTTAAGAAGCACCGTGTCCCCTTCCCATTTAGTTGGGTATTTTCCCTTACTCAGTCCTATCAAAACCTGGCCTTTCTCTTGCCCAGTAGTAAAGGAGTGGAACATCTCCACAAGTATTACCCCTAGGCTATATATATCAGCCTGATAACAAAGATAACTGTATGTCAAATGTGAAAAGGGAATTCTTATACAGTATTTACAAAAAAAAAATACTAGATAGAGTACCTTATCAGTATGATCCGATGCAGTATCATCAAGCTCAGGAGCAGCATAAAGCTGAGTTCCACGTAGTGGTGTACCTTTCTTACCATCAACATACTGTTTTGACCAGCAAGAGTGGCCAAAATCTCCAATCATTACTTGGTAAGTATCATGTGAAAGAAAAAAAATGTTTCCAGGTTTCAAATCACGGTGTATAACTCCATTTTGGTGAATATAATTAAGCGCCTTGGTTATTTCTGTGAAAATAATCCAAGCCACCTCTACATTTATGGCACGCCCCTCTCCAACAGGCAGCAGTTGCTCAAGAGTCCTACACGATTAAAATAAAGAAATTTCTTATATTAGATAGATTCTACTAGAGCAAACAAATATACTAATACATATGGTACATATCAACGCCAGACAGTTAGACTGAAGTTTCTTTTATTGACATTGGTACTGCTATTACTACCTCGTGGGTGGTAATTAACCCATATCTCATCATTCCCCATATCCTTTCTCCCACCCGCCAGAGCCCCCTACTTTCCAGTTGTGGGTTCGAAATTGCATGCACTTGTTTAAGCAACACCCCATGATACACTGGGTATTCTTACAAAATATTCCCATATGAAAGTGATGGTTTAAACAATTCTTTGATCCACAATCCTTATTTCACGTGTGTCTAAGGTTAATATACTATCCACTAGATGGATGGATTTAAGTTTTTTCTTGTTCAAAACTAGCTAAAGGGTGGTTTAGAGTTTCCTTAAGATTATGAATATGTATATACCTGGAGCAAATGTTCATCTGGATAATGACGTATCTTAGATCAGGCCCATCTTCGCACACATCATATTCTTCGGCATCACTCCTTTCCAGATAAGTCTTATACAATCCATCACAGGCCCATGCCTGTTGCAAACTAAAATTAGATCATTCTTGGATATCACAGTATAAATATTCTTACAGCCAGAAGACATGAATTACAGAAATATACATACCTGGATAAAAGTAACAATTCTTGAATCTTTGAGTGCTGAAAAGATAGTAACCTCCCTGTAACACAAAAATTAAAATATTAAAATATATTTCATAATTGTGTTAACGAAGGGTCGTATCTTGAGAATAAATCAGACCTTGGCTCTTGGTAATCAATTGCACCCTCATCATCAAATTCATCTGTTATTTGCATTTTTTTCAGTGCAAATTGAACATCACCAAGAGAAGTATCCATATAAGAACAGCAGTAAACTTTGCAGTCTGCAGTAACACCTGTTACAAATTCCATTAATTTATGAAGATGGCCAGATCAACAAGTTATGAAATATTACATCGCAGGTAATTAAACCTGTTACATCCATCCTATGCCCTTCCATCCCCACATGACAAAACCAGTGATAAAAAAAGGAGAAACTGTCTTTTCCATGGATAAGAGAAACTTCCTTCATAGATACATTTCAGTTTTTGCTCTTAAAGCGATTAAAAAAAAAGGTACCCATTAAAAGAGAAAACTGCCCTCTGTCCGAAACATCAACAATGAACAAGATTAACATGGGTTTTATAACTTACCTAGCACTTTAATGAATCTAAAATCATCCACATGGGGAGTAAGTTTTGAATTGATAAATCTGTATACAGCATCTGAACTTTCCTACACAAAGTTAAACATACATAAAGATAACATCGTCAAGTAAGAGATGTTTAGCATGTAATTTAAGGGTAAACTGATAAATTAGAAAAAGTTACCAGGAATCCTTTAAAAGCACTTGTAGGCTCTTTTAGCAAAGTGGAAAAGGCCTGCAATTTATTTTAACTGTTAGAAGTCACAAGAGAAAAGATAAGTACAGAATGATGTCCTACTTCTTACCTTAGTACAAGCTTTGTGAGTTTCATCCTTATCAATTAGGGATACAGCTGTTTTGTCCCTTTCTGTGAGTTCTAACCAGTGCACATGATGTTGCCGAGTTAGTTTCCAATGGCTGACATCTAGAAAAAGTTAAGTGAGCCATTAGGTTAGGTATGGTTAACAGTTGGCTATTAAGCTTCACCACCATTTGGTTACTAAAGAAAAGCGGGTCATTATGTTATACTTTTAACATTTAACAATAGCTGACTCGAACTATAGGTACTACTATTTAACACCAGATACAAAAAACCAAGCATTCACTACAGATGAACAGTCAATAATTCCACAATCAGAATATCATATGAACTAGAAACTAACAAAAGTTTTAAGCTTCAGAAATAATCCAGGCAACTTCAAGGCAAAACTTGATCGGTAAAGTTGCCACTGGTTTTACCAAATATGAGCAGCATTCAAATGTAAAGTATTAAGCTTCAGTATAGCATAAAGAAAAGATTGTGTTTCTACAAGTAAGTCAGATCATGTCCTCTCTCCAATTGCCCTCAACTAAACGTTGTAGAAGAATTAATGATACTCCCTCCATCCAATAAAGGATGTCTTAGATTTGTCTAAATTTGGATGTATCTGTCTAGAATCAGAACAGCAAAGCAATAAAAGATTAAGAGGCTTACAATGTAGAACCAGAACTGCATGTGAAGCCCATAGACGAAGCTCAATGACATATCTGGGCAACAAGTGCACCTCCTCATCTGAACTAAGATCCTCTGAAGTATCATGTAACGACCCCGGGTAGCACCCCTAATAGTTTTGTATATTCTTTTTCTTTTGTGCATCATCATGCATCATGCATCATATCATCCATGTTTTTATTAAATAAAATTATTTTATAAACCCTAACCCCTCTCTTACTCACTATTTTATAATTAAGCTTTTTCAAAACAATTAAGTTTTGGAAATATAATGTGTTTTGTTTTGGTTACAAATAAACTAAATATTTTGTAAACTAGTTTTTGAATCTCACTCTTTTCCTCAATATTCAAAACAGAATTAAACTTGTATGCAAATGGGTTTTCCAAATAAAAGAAATAAAACCTCCCCCCTCCTCTAGGCCCGCCTCTCTCTTTGGCCCATCTATGCAACTCCAACCTAAATTTCTTGTTCGGGGTTCCGACTCCGATTAATATGAATAAGATGCATTGCACCACCCTTGCCATGTCATGCATATCATCTTGAGCATGCTGGTTCTTTATCCGTAGTTGTAAGAGTTGCATCCGTTGTTTGTCCAGCATTTGCTTCTTCCCGGATAGGATCACGAAGTGGTGCAGTGAGATACGCCAAGTTCTCCGGATGTTCCTCGGCAAGCTTTAACAGGCAAGCATTTTCCCTACTCCTGTCCCTGCAGGAGTCGCTCACCTATTTTATTTTTGCCTTCTCCCTCATGCTATCCTTAAGTTGCGTTCTTGTCACGTGTCCTTTCCACTTGTTACCTTAAGCAGCCCATATTGCCACCATCACCTCCCACGGCTATTGTTTGGTTATCGAGTCTGCCTTGCGAGTCGTAGTGCATGCTAGTGCTGTTTATATCTCGTATCGTTTTTGTTATCTTATCGGGTTATATGTTGGGAAGAATCATGGTTACTTTAGTTGTTGACATTTGTTTAGCGGAGGCATCGGTGGGTCAGCTGATCGTTTTATGACGGCTCACTTGTGTTTCCTAAATATCTTAGGACCCCGAGTTCTTGTTATCTGTTCCGAGACTGAGCGCTCTAACCACACGTGGGTATGCTTACCGGGTCTCCCCTCGACCACTGCCGGAATCTACAGCTTTGTCCAGTGGCCACAACTAGTTTGGATGTTTGTTTTGTTTCTCCCGGGCGTGCAAGCTTGTTTCTTTGTGGTCGGATGATATGATGTTACTCTTGGGGAAGCCATGTTGCCTTGTAACCCCGTTGTCTCTTGCACGCTCGTAGGATGCGGTACGTATTGCTGAAGATGGATTCACCCTGCGGGCACTGTTTCCATCCGAAAGCCGTAGACGCAAACAGCTAAGTCCGCGTCGGAGTTTCGATCGGGCTCCGAAACGGGTTAACTTAGTTAGTGGCTTCCTGGACATTGTTGTAGTGAAGGAGAGTGCGTGTCGTGATATCCACCTGTCGTAAGTGGGTTGAGCGTGCGTGTGGCTACATTTGGGCACCCTGTTAAATCTTCGATAAGCCGCGTCCGCGGTTATGGACGACTTGGAGCTGTATGACTCGACCATAGACAACATACACCTGTTGTTTTATTACTAATAATTTGTGTAGTAAGATAGAACAACTTCAATAACAAATGGTTAAAACTTGATAACTGCGTGAGTGCCTTTGTAAGTACCTCTTTGCGAAGGGGGAACACATCGGTTGAGTTATGTTTGCAGAGTATAGAACTGTTAGTTTATGCGCTCTCTCACCTCTGAGTAGACGAATGTTGTAGAGTGTCTCTATAGGTTTTTAGTGCTTGCGCGTTGCCGCTTAACCCCACCATATTGCCTATGACGTTCCTCTTGCGTCCTCTAAGTCCCTGCGTGCCTCAAGTACAAAGGATGACTGGTTGACGAATGCTTATACGTCTTGAAGTCTTGTTAAGTACGAACCCGTACTTATTGCTGCTTCTACGGGACATAACCGGGCAGGTATGAAGATATGTGAGATGAAGACGACGTTAGCAAGGTTACCCTTCCGGCTTGGCCTGGGGTTATGGACGCCGGTTATCTTCGGGACTCTTAGTCCAATTCATATCTTGTCCGTACTCGGACGTTTGATCTTGTATGATTTGGATCTTTGTATGTATCTATTTGTATCTTGACTCGTTGGAGTCGTTGTTGTAATATATGTTTCTTGTGGGCTCTATTGTAATCCTGTTGTAATGTTACCGCTCGTGTTAATTCCTCGGCATCACGTGTGTGATTCTTCGCGCACGTCGTGTCGGAGGGCGTCTCGAATCGATATCATGCGGATCTCGGCGGGATCGTGGAATCCTCATGGTACCGCCGGGCGTCACAAGTTGGTATCAGAGCCTCAGGTTGACGGTACCCCACTAGTCCAGCCTGTAGGTTAACCTTGCCAACGGACGTTGTTGTGTCTAGTGTCAAAACTATTTTCAAAATTCGTTGGATAGATCTGATTAGCTCTATTTTTCTCCTTACCTCAATTCTTTCTCATCTCACCTATGCGAGTTTTGAGTCTTCTCTCTTATCTTCTTCTCTGAGTCTTAGGTTCCGACGCGGGTTGGACGATCTTTGCCCCTCACCTGTTAGGTCCGATCTTCGGAGGATCCGACAGAAGCGCATCATCAACAGCGGAACAACGACTTCTTGTTAGTGGTGTCGTCGATCGACGTGGAGCAAGAATTCTTGTTAGTGGTGTCGAGGAGATCGACACGTCGCCAAGATCCGATAGTTCCACCTCTCTCCCCTTTGACGTGGAACCTCGGGGCGAGGTTCCTTGTTAGTGGTGTCGATTGTAACGACCCCGGGTAGCACCCCTAATAGTTTTGTATATTCTTTTTCTTTTGTGCATCATCATGCATCATGCATCATATCATCCATGTTTTTATTAAATAAAATTATTTTATAAACCCTAACCCCTCTCTTACTCACTATTTTATAATTAAGCTTTTTCAAAACAATTAAGTTTTGGAAATATAATGTGTTTTGTTTTGGTTACAAATAAACTAAATATTTTGTAAACTAGTTTTTGAATCTCACTCTTTTCCTCAATATTCAAAACAGAATTAAACTTGTATGCAAATGGGTTTTCCAAATAAAAGAAATAAAACCTCCCCCCTCCTCTAGGCCCGCCTCTCTCTTTGGCCCATCTATGCAACTCCAACCTAAATTTCTTGTTCGGGGTTCCGACTCCGATTAATATGAATAAGATGCATTGCACCACCCTTGCCATGTCATGCATATCATCTTGAGCATGCTGGTTCTTTATCCGTAGTTGTAAGAGTTGCATCCGTTGTTTGTCCAGCATTTGCTTCTTCCCGGATAGGATCACGAAGTGGTGCAGTGAGATACGCCAAGTTCTCCGGATGTTCCTCGGCAAGCTTTAACAGGCAAGCATTTTCCCCTATACTCCTGTCCCTGCAGGAGTCGCTCACCTATTTTATTTTTGCCTTCTCCCTCATGCTATCCTTAAGTTGCGTTCTTGTCACGTGTCCTTTCCACTTGTTACCTTAAGCAGCCCATATTGCCACCATCACCTCCCACGGCTATTGTTTGGTTATCGAGTCTGCCTTGCGAGTCGTAGTGCATGCTAGTGCTGTTTATATCTCGTATCGTTTTTGTTATCTTATCGGGTTATATGTTGGGAAGAATCATGGTTACTTTAGTTGTTGACATTTGTTTAGCGGAGGCATCGGTGGGTCAGTGATCGTTTTATGACGGCTCACTTGTGTTTCCTAAATATCTTAGGACCCGAGTTCTTGTTATCTGTTCCGAGACCGCGCTCTAACCACACGTGGGTATGCTTACCGGGTCTCCCCTCGACCAGGAATCTACAGCTTTGTCCAGTGGCCACAACTAGTTTGGATGTTTGTTTTGTTTCTCCCGGGCGTGCAAGCTTGTTTCTTTGTGGTCGGATGATATGATGTTACTCTTGGGGAAGCCATGTTGCCTTGTAACCCCGTTGTCTCTTGCACGCTCGTAGGATGCGGTACGTATTGGAAGATGGATTCACCCGCGGCCTGTTTCCATCCGAGCCGTAGACGCAAACAGCTAAGTCCGCGTCGGAGTTTCGATCGGGCTCCGAAACGGGTTAACTTAGTTAGGTGGCTTCCTGGACATTGTTGTAGTGAAGGAGAGTGCGTGTCGTGATATCCACCTGTCGTAAGTGGGTTGAGCGTGCGTGTGGCTACATTTGGGCACCCCTGCGGTTAAATCTTATCGATAAGCGCGCGACTTGGAGCTGTATGACTCGACCATAGACAACATACACCTGTTGTTTTATTACTAATAATTTGTGTAGTAAGATAGAACAACTTCAATAACAAATGGTTAAAACTTGATAACTGCGTGAGTGCCTTTGTAAGTACCTCTTTGCGAAGGGGGAACATCGGTTGAGTTATGTTTGCAGTATAGAACTTAGTTTATGCGCTCTCTCACCTTCGAGTAGACGAATGTTGTAGAGTGTCTCTATAGGTTTTTAGTGCTTGCGCGTTGCCGCTAACCCCACCATATTGCCTATGACGTTCCTCTTGCGTCCTCTAAGTCCCTGCGTGCCTCAAGTACAAAGGATGACTGGTTGACGAATGCTTATACGTCTTGAAGTCTTGTTAAGTACGAACCCGTACTTATTGCTTCTACGGGACATAACCGGGCAGGTATGAAGATATGTGAGATGAAGACGACGTTAGCAAGGTTACCCTTCCGCTTGGCCTGGGCAGGGTTATGGACGCCATGGTTATCTTCGGGACTCTTAGTCCAATTCATATCTTGTCCGTACTCGGACGTATTTGATCTTCGTATGATTTGGATCTTTGTATGTATCTATTTGTATCTTGACTCGTTGGAGTTGTTGTTGTAATATATGTTTCTTGTGGGCTCTATTGTAATCCTGTTGTAATGTTACCGCTCGTGTTAATTCCTCCGGCATCACGTGTGTGATTCTTCGCGCACGTCGTGTCGGAGGGCGTCTCTGAATCGATATCATGCGGATCTCGGCGGGATCGCTGGAATCCTCATGGTACCGCTTCCGGGGCGTCACATATCATCATCATCTAAATTCAGAAGGCTGATCAAACAGTCCTCCTCATCATCATCACCATCATCAATGTACTCAGCATCCTCCTCTTTATCCACATGTCTTACATCAACTTGTGATGATTCCTTCATATTCTGCACGTACGAAATTACACACAAGATGCATCATTTCAAGTAGACAGAAATGAACCTCACCACCAATCTTTCAGCAACATGGAAAATAACTCCATTGTGATGCATAAAATATATAAGTAATTTCATAAACCATGCTGTAATTAGATTCCAAATATCAATTGTGCTGAGGAAGATGTACCTGCAGCTTGTGATATGCATCTTTCATGACATGGCTGAACCATTCAACCTGTGGAACAAGTACTTAAACATCTAAGCAATTGATATAAGAAAGAAATGTTACCGAGCATTGCAGTCCTACCAGGTAGGCAGACTATCTAAAATCAGTGACATAACCATACTATGAATAAAAACAGGGGAGAATTGGTTTACCCAGAAGTTCATAAACCGTGGATTATGTACCCACAGTTGATTGACCATTGGCAAAATACTCACAAAAGGGTTAAATCTCTGTATAATTTACCCAAAGGGGTTTTTCTGAAAACTAAATACATTTAACCCTTTAATCATTTAGGAAAATACTTCTTTGCCGCTAGTACATTCTTATCAAGCAGTCAACAACAGACAGTCAATGATTTCATCAGCATGACAAAATAAAACCCCCGTAATTTCGTTTCCCTTTCCATTTCAGATGTTTACCACTCTCCTTCAGGATAACCAAAGACAGAACACACAAGAATTCCTACTTCCACACAATTTATTATCTCCATCAGTGACTGATCTACCAACATGTATTAAGTTTACATTTCAGAGAAGTTCAATTTGACCAGAACGAGCAGAATCAAAGGGGGAAAAAATCAATCAGCGATATAGGCCAGGAGCCGCACGCAGAGACACACGCCTGCGCATTAGCTGATCGATGACAGTTTCTTGTCTAGTAGATTGAACCTAGCAAAGCGTTTTGTATCATCTCTGTTCCATTGATCATTGCTCAGGGGCAATATATGATCTATAATTGAGGAAGAGCCTACTGTCAAAACAATTTTAAAGTGCAGCAGCCCCTATTGGGTATTTTAGCAATGGGCAATCAATTTTGGATGCAAATTTGTGGGCATTCTTAACTTACCAATGCATACAAATTACAAACCCTGGACCTGGAGAATTAATGCAGCAAAACTTCCATTCCGAAATCAGGAAAACATACAGTGAATTACCTGATCAGCGTGTTCTTCGTCATCAACCGCCTCCTTCGTCACCTTATCATCATCGACCGCCTCCTTGGTCACCTTCACATGTGACAGCGTCCCGATCTTGTCGATCCGGTCATCCTGGATGATGACCAGGACGAAGTCGCCCGACTGCACAACGGCCGTGGCCGCGGCCGCTGGTTCGTCGAAGTTGAGCGGCACCCCGTCGCGGGCACACCCCGTCAGCTCCGCGATGAGCTCCACCCCGAGGTCGAGCACCACGTAGAGAAGAGCCCCGGACTCCGCCGGGTCGGACCGGCACTGGGGAGGCGAAGGCATCCTCGAATCAACCCGCGACGGAGGCGAGGAGATCCGGGATGAGATCCGTCGCCGTCGCCGGTGCCGGTCCAAACCCTAGCGGAAGAGGATTGAGTGGGGAATTTTGGGCGTTGCGTCTGTCACGGAGGGAGGGAGGGAGGGATCGGATTTGGGCAAATTTTACAAGGTTGTGGAAGTTTCCACGGTGCCGCACACCCCAGCCGGCGCATGCCCAAAGTCGCCAGATGGGCCGGGCCGGGCCGCGGTCCAATCAGGTAATACAGTTTTCTTTTCTTTTCTTTTCTTTTCTGCTGTTTCTTCTCAGTTTTTTAAATTATTACAGATTTTTAAAAATTCCCAAATTTGGAAATTTTGTAAAAATTCACATAGTTTTAAAATTTTAATATTTTTGGATCTTACAAGAAAAAGAAACAAAAAAGAATCAGGAAAAAAATAAAAAATAAAAATAAAGAAATGGAAAAATGCAAAAGCCTAGCCCCTAACCGGGCCGGTCCACACTGCGACCCTGATCGGCGGATAGGATTTGCCAAGTTTGGGGAGCTCCTATTACCTGCTCGCTGCGAGCTGAATGGATCGTGTATCTCCGCTCACTCTTGCTTGTGTTTTGGGCCAGCCCATTTGCTTCTTTCCTTGTGCTTTTCCTCGCGTATACTGACTGTGGCCTAAGGGATTTGCCACACTTTTTCTGAAGTGTATATTATTTACCACACAACTACTACTGATCATTGAACAAGCTTGTGGCAAATAATATAAGTGTACCGAAAAGTGTTGTAAGTTGTTGGAAAGATAATGATAGGTAAAACCCAATAAAAAGTGAAAAATACTAGGAAGCAACAAAAGATATTTTACCACGAATTTAGAGGTGAAATCCCTCTACACAAAGAACCTAGCATATGAAGCAATCGAGTTTGTTTCTCGCTAAATGAAATAAAGAAATATAAAAGGACTAAGTTTTGTATTTATTAATCTTCATGCAGCAGTCAAACATCCTAACGACAATTGAACTTATATAAATATATATCTCATTAAGTTAAAAAAATGTTTCTCAACTTCATCGTCATGCAATGAAAATGTCCACATTTTTTATCGAGTCTCCCATGGCCCACCTCTTCCTTTATACTAACATGTTCTAAAAAAAACATCGTCATTTATATGGAAAATGTGGACACTGGTCCCCCCGCGCGGGTCTTAGGAATGCAATGAACACTTCAAATGTGTCACTTCTGAAATTCAAAATAAGCAAAACATAATATAAAAAATAGCAAACTAAAGTTCAATTCTTATTCATGAACAAAGTGCACACATCTTGTGTGGTTTTCGAAAAAATAAAGTATCATCAGATCATGTGTTACTACTTCCATTTTAACATCTACAAGACTACAAAAGTATCATGCCTCCGCTAGACCCTTGAGGAGTTGAGGTTATTGAACCGCTGGGAGCTAGAAGCAACACTTCAAACTAATCAAAGCCATGGCGACGGCGGAGTGAAACTGTAGTAGCACGACACGACAGAGATAGGGACACGGTTTTACCCACGTTCAAGGAACAGCCTACAATATTGAGGGGGATCCAGGGCTGGCTTGTGATGGAGGCGCTCCTTGCTGCTCCGGCGGTCGGAGTCCAAGGCGCCTCTACCTCGACGGACCTCTGTAATAAGGCTCTCGCTCCGCCTCTCGACCTTGTCATGACGACTTTCTTCCGCTCCTGGCCGACCTTGGTGGCGAGGGGGATCGGCCGGAGTCGTCCTCGAGGCTCGATCTGGCGGTGGCAGGGGCTGAGTGCATGTTGGTGCTCTGGCGCGGCACCATCTGGCTTGTCGCCGGCTACCTCCCTCCAGATCCATGGTGGATCTTGGACTGGAGCTTGGCGGCGGCTAGGCCCTTCGATAAGGCGCCTAGGAGTCAGCAGCTGAAGAAGATTGCCTCCTTGCCTCTTTGGCCGGCCATGGTGGCGGGGGAGGTGGGAATGGAGGCGTACTACTTGGTTTCCTTCCGACATGACCGGCCGTGGAGGCGAGGGGGCTGGAGACGCTATGCAGGCCGTGCTTCTTCCTCTAGCTGCTGGCGCTGTCTCGTCGCTGCGGGCTCTCTTCCTCGCTTGATCAAGCCCCATGGTGGTGGTTTGGCTGCGGGAGTCGATTGTTGGCGGCGACAGTTTCGTTGAGGAGCTCCTCTCCGACGTGTTATCTCCGCGTCGGACCAAAAGACAGTACTGTCGCTCCGCCGATGCTCTGCTCCGGCCAACGGTGCTTCTCCTATGCTTCGTCTCCAAGTGGCTCATTCCCCGGCGGCGATGTCGCAGTCCGTTGGCGGAGCTCGATCTAGAGGAAGAGGATTGAGGACTTGATCGCGTTTTCGCTTTTCCTCTAGGGTCCTCTTTGCTTATTTCCTAGACCCCTATGTAAATCTTTGTATATCTTAGGGTATTCTTGTACTCCAGTTAATCAATAGCAGCTTTTGTCGGGTGCATTAAAGTTTCAACACTAATGTTCAAGATCACCGAAGGACATAGAATCAAGGACACACGATCTCGGTGGAGGGAGACTCCGTCCCTCGCGTGACGGTTGGTGCTCTGTCTGAGCGATAGGTTAGGCGAAACTAGGGTTCCCAAAGCGCTCATCTTCCCCCAGATCCCAAACCGTCCTGGTCCCATTTCCCCGCCGTTGAGCTCGAATCGGCGACGCGGTGTAGGGTTTCCCACCTGGTTCCCGTTTCCACCATTCTCAGCCTTCCGCGGGGTGCCTAGGACCGCGGTCGTAATACACTGTCCCTAGGCTAGTTGGAGTCGAGGCGTGCTGGGAGTAGGCGTTGGCGGCGGGGATGGAGAGGGTGAAGGGGATGCTGAAGAACCTCAAGCTCTCGGAGGCGGAGATGGCGGGATTGCGGATTGACGAGAAGCTGATGGAGATAGCGGATGGTGCTGGAAAGGAAGTGGTGGAGCCGAAGGTGCTAGTGAAAGTTCTGTCGGAGAAATTGGCATCGATGGAGGGCCTGAAGCAATCCCTGGGGCCAATTTGGTGCCCAATCCGGGGAATCAAGTGCTCAAGGAGGGGGGAGAACATTTTCCTGATTACTCTCCTACAGCAATCGGGTAAGAAGAAAGCTCTCGACTGTGGTCCGTGGATGTCTAATAATGATCTGGTGGTAGTGGAAGATTATGACCCGGATAAATCAGTAGAGGAGTACTTGTTCAATTCTGTACCTGTATGGATTCGGGTCCTGAAGCTGCCGTTGGGGAAAATGAACAAGGCCACTGGCGAAATGATAGGAGAGAAAGTGGGGGTTTGGCTCGAGGCAGATGTTGGAGAAGACGACCTCGCTTCGGGGGAATTTCTGCGAATAAAGGTTAGAATCAACATAAACAAGCCACTTATGAGGGTTTTGATGATTCAGGTGGGGAATGAGGGGAGGAATAAATGGTGCCCTTTTGAATATGAATTCCTCCCTGAGATCTGTTACAATTGTGGCATCATCGAGCATGAAGAAAACTGTTGTTCAGTTCCAAGGGAGAAAGGAGAAGAGAAACAATTTGGGAGCTGGTTGAGAGCCTACATTCCAAAAAAACAAAACAGTGCAGAGAGACAAAGGTGGAGTAGGGGGGGGGGGGCAGTGGCAGTGGCAACCGCTCGTATGGCTTCGGCGAAAGAAAGGGGGGAGATGCGGGTAGCAATAGTCTTTCCTGGCGCAAAGATGAGGCAAACAAGTCAGGTTCGGCAACGGACACGGGAAAGAAAACTGACAAAGAGGAGGAGGTCACGAGTCCAGTGAAGAATGTGGTTAATAAGAAAAATGAGAGTGTCCCTGCGGGCTCAAAGAAGGCTATTGACTGGGCAACTTTGGTGGAGTTAGTAGATAAGGAGCAAGAAAAGGGGGTGCAGGAGCCAGTAGCAACAGAGTTGGTACTGGAGGCAGCTGGGAAGGGTGTGGTGGCCAGCAGCACGTCTATGAGAGCAGGGAAATCCCCGACTGAGAATGCAAATAAGGGGACGGCGAAAGGAATCACTTTTAAGAGGAGAAACAGGACAACAGAGGGTTCTGTTGAGATAGTAGGAGTGAAGCTGGGTGTGAAAAGAATTCCAGATCAGATGGAGGTTGATGAGGCGGAAGGACAGAAGTCGAAGAAGGGGAGGATCGAAGAGAACAAAGCTACACCAACTAAAGCGGGGTTGTCGGAACAGCCCTGCAAGCCCCAATGAGAATTGCGAGTTCGAATTGCCGGGGAATGGGGAACAGGCCGGCAATTCGTGGTCTTCTGGCTCTCCAGAAGAAGGTGGACCCCGACATTCTCTTCTTATGTGAAACCAAGTTGGATGAGAAGAGAATGGAGAAATTTAGATGGATGCTGAATATGCCACACATGGTAGTGGTAGATTGTGTGGGAAGAAGTGGTGGTTTAGCACTGTTCTGGAAGAGGGACATTGATGTTGAGCTGCAATGGAAGGGCAGAATGCATATTGATGTTGTAGTAACAGAGGAAGATGGGTTCAAATGGAGGCTTACAGGGATTTACGGATAACCAAAGCAGGAGAAAAGGGAGGAAACTTGGAGGCTAATGCGCACTCTCCATCATCGATCATCCCTGCCTTGGCTATGCCTTGGAGACTTCAATGAGATCATGTTTGGCTTTGAGAAGCAGGGAGGCCTTCCAAGACCTCAAATTTATATGGACCGTTTCTACGATACTTTGAACTATTGCAGTCTGATAGACCTGGGTTTTGAAGGAGACATGTTCACATGGCGTAACAACAATTACCGGGTGGAAGGGTATATCCGTGAAAGGCTGGACAGGGCAGTGGCGTCCCCTAGCTGGTGTGCAAGATTTCCCTGTTACAAAGTGATGAATGGTGAGCCTGAACACTCGGATCATAGGCCGTTGGTGGTTACCATATCGGAAACTGCTGTCAATCGATGGAGAGGTGGCCAAAGTGATGATATCAACAAGCAATTTGAGGCAAGATGGCTGTTAGAAGAAGACTGTGAGACAATCGTGTCCAATGCATGGATCCGAGCAAAGTAACAAGGGCATAGGGATGTTAAAAACTTTGATCAAGGCGGTCTCTAGGGATCTCCATTCCTGGAGCAAGGAGGTCCTGGGTGATTCGCAGCAGAGAATCAAAAATCTTCGGAAAGAGTTGGAGGGGTACAGACGAGCTGATATCACCCAACAGATGATTCAGAAGGAGCAAGTGGCAAAATATAAACTGGAACGGTTGGAGGAACAGCTTGATATGTACTGGAAGCAGAGGGCACATGTGCAGTGGCTTGAGAAGGGAGACCGCAATACCACATATTTCCATTCTTGTGCATCGGAGAGAAAGAAGAGAAACACGGTGTCAAAACTGCGTGGAGAAGATGGAGTCTGGGTGGAGGGTGAGGAGGCTACGGTGTCAAAACTGCGTGGAGAAGATGGAGTCTGGGTGGAGGGTGAGGAGGCTTTGCAGAAGCTCATTACAAACTACTACTCGTCCATGTTTAGGCCCATCCCGGGCATTGATGTTAGGCATGCTCTCAGCCACATTCCGGCCAGAGTTACCCCCCAGATGAATGAAAGTCTCACTGCAGAATTTACAAGGAAGGAAATAAAAAATGCCCTGGATGAGATGGGGGATTTGAAAGCCCCGGGTGCTGATGGTATGCCAGCTATCTTCTATAAGAAGTTCTGGTCGTTGGTAGGTGACCAAGTTGTGAGCGAGGTGCTACAAGTTTTGCAAGGCGGCAGAATACCGGAGGGGTGGAATAACACCATTGTTGTACTCATCCCAAAGGTGCAGAAACCGGAAAGATTAAAAGATCTACGTCCAATTAGCCTGTGCAATGTTGTGTACAAGCTCATATCAAAGGTGCTTGCCAACCGGCTGAAACCTATTTTAGGAGAGATCATTTCTCCAAATCAAAGTGCCTTTGTCCTGGGAAGGCTAATCTCAGACAACTCGATCCTGGCATATGAAATGGCGCATTTCATGAAGAGGAAAAGGTCTGGAAATTCTCACTACATGGCGGTTAAACTTGATATGAGCAAGGCATACGATAGAGTGGAGTGGCCTTTTCTTAAGGCGGTGATGGTGAAACTGGGTTTTGATAAGCATTTTGTTAATCTAATCATGGAATGTGTTTGCTCTGTGTCTTACAGATTTAAGGTGAATGGGCAACTTTCAAAAACCGTGGTGCCGGGGAGGGGCTTGAGGCAAGGGGATCCCATTTCCCCATACCTCTTCCTCCTCTGCGCAGAGGGTTTTTCGAGCCTGCTTCATCACGCTGAGGCAGTGGGTGAGATCAAGGGCTTCCAGCTGGCCCCGGCGGCCCCCACGGTGAACCACCTGCTTTTCGCCGATGACTCCTTGCTGCTGGTTGAGGCAAATGGGACCAGTGCAGCCGCGATAAACTCAATATTGCAGATCTACGAGGAATGCTCTGGCCAGGCCATCAACAGGGAGAAATCCTCTGTTATGTTCAGTGCAAACACGCCAAGACAGAAAAAGGAGATAATAATGCAGTGCTTGGGTCTTGGATTGGAGACAAAAGGTGGAAAATACTTGGGACTGCCCTTGTATGTGGGGAGATCCAAGGCTAAATGCTTCGAGTTCATTAGAGAGAAAATTTGGAAAAGAATTCAGGGCTGGAAAGAACGCTTCTTGTCGGCGGCAGGCAAAGAGCTCCTTCTCAAGGCGGTGGCTCAGGCCATTCCTACATATGCCATGGCTTGTTTTGACTTAACAAAGAGTCTATGTGATAGCATCAGTCAAATGGTGTGCCGCTATTGGTGGTCGCAGCAGGACAATGAAAATAGACTGCACTGGATAGGATGGGAAAAGATGAAGCTCTCCAAGGCTGAGGGAGGTCTGGGTTTCCGAGACCTTTATTCTTTCAACATAGCGATGCTAGCCAGGCAGGGATGGAGACTTCTTCAGGCACCTGACTCACTCTGTTTCAAGGTGTTGAGTGCGAAATATTTCCCGGAAGGCGATCTGCTGAAGGCAAGTCCTGTGACTGGAATGATTTACGTCTGGAGAAGCATTTTAAAAGGCATCCAGCTCCTGAAGGCTGGGTTGATTTGGCGTGTTGGTGATGGCAAACGCATTAACATCTGGTGTGATCCCTGGTTGCCGAAAGGAGAAGCAAGGACGCCTTTGACTAGGCGAGGCAATTCGATCTTGACTAAAGTTTCGGAGCTTATTGACCCTGTGACTTGTGCCTGGGACTCTCAACTAGTGGAGCAAACATTCAATGAAGCTGAAGCCGCTGCTATTCTTTCCATCCCTATCGTCGAAGATGTGGAGGACTACTGTGCTTGGTATCCTGATAACCGGGGCAAATTCACTGTCAAATCAGCCTATAAATTACATGTTGGTCTGCTCCATCGACAGTATGTGGATCCTGCTGAGTGTGCAAATGAAGAGATGAGGGGCTGGAGGCAGCAGGTGTGGAAGAAGTTGTGAAAAGTCGAGTGCCCTCCAAAAGTCCACCACTTCTTATGGAGATTTGGACACAACAGCCACCCGTTGCGCATGAATATTGCCAGGAAAGGTGTCGATTTGGACACGAGGTGCGTGGTCTGCAACAGACTGTTTGAGGATGGAGGTCATCTTTTCTTCAGATGCAAGGGCGCAAAGGCTCGATGGCGTGCTCTGGATTTGGAGGAGGTTCGAGTCAGGTTGTCGGTTTGTTCATCGCCTCTGGAAGTGTTGGAGCTCATCTTTGCCCTTCCTGGCGAGGCTCGCATGAAATCCATCGCCTTTCTCTGGTGCTGGTGGCGAGAAAGGAACAAGGTAAGTCACCAAGACAGGCGACTCTCCACCAACGAAATCCAGTTCACAGTGGTTCGCCACTGCGAGGAATGGAAAGAACAAATCGCAAAGAAGAAGGCTGATCCTGTCAACAAGGTGCAGCAGTGGATTCCGCCTGGACCAGAGGTGATCAAGATCAACCTGGATGGCGCTTTCATGAGGAATCCTAATCGAGGAGGGTGGGGAGCTGTGGGACGCAACCAGGCAGGGGAGCCGGTCTTCGCGGCATGCGGAAGCATCCCCTCTGTGTCAAAGGCGTTACAGGCGGAGCTCATGGCACTGATCAACACCATTCCAATTGCTGAGCAGTTTGGCTTAGAAAGAGTGATCTTCTCCACTGATTGTGAGGCTCTAGTCCAAGGCATGAAGTCATCTGAGCTTGATCTATCCTGGTTGGGGCCCCTGTTCAAACAAGCAAGGTTTTTAATTCGTCTGGCGTTCCCTGATTCGAATATAGTTTACCTTCCTAGGGCTTGTAACAGACCAGCTGATAAGCTGGCTGCATTAGGAGTTAGGTGTAATACTGATTACCAAGTGTTTGGGCCATCTGAAATCCCTCCTGATGTAATGGCTTTTATTGCCAAAGACCTGGTTATTTCGTAATGAAAGTACTTTTCCACCTCAAAAAAAAAAGGACACACGATCTCACATCTCTGGTATGACAATGTTGAACTTGCTTGAGTTACTATCTACCAGATGTCATAAAAAGGCACGGATAATGTAGTTCGCAACTTGGTATGCGCTGGCCAAAATGTTCTCTTATTATCAGTTCATCGCCAGAATACTATCTAGGATAAGCTTACACTAGCACTCGCACGGCTCATACTATAGGCCGTGGAAACAGAAATCCCTGTTCCGAAATAATAAAAAAGGAACAAGCACAGCAGCTTTGCATTCAGTCCACATTGACCCCCGTTGAGCTACAACTACAAGGATTCTTCAGCGTATATTGAACAACACCAGGCTAGGAGAGCAAACGAACAGGGTTCCTTATATCTGCTGGTCAGCCCCGACGGGTTCCACCACCTCAGCTTCAAGCAGCTCAGACTCGGGGCTACTAGGCGCAGCAGGCTGCTGCTGGCTTGTCTGGGCATGTTGGGGTTGCGTTGCCCATTTGCCTGCCATAGCCGCACTCATCATGTCGTAGATCTTTGAGCTCAGATCGGTCGGGTTATCAGGCTGCAACATAGTACTGAGTGTGAGATACATCAGCATGCTCTCCTTTGCAACACTGCTGTTGTGCAGCAAAAGGGGTAGAAAACACGGGCCTTTTTTCATTGAAAGAGATATGAGATAGGAAATAAGTCGAAAGGCGTACTCACCGTAAAGCCACTAGATATCATTGAAGTTTCAAAGAGGATGTCTATCGCCTTTAGAGCTTCTGAGTCATCAGGGTTGCTTCTGCAGGCAGCCTGTGTTGCCCGTGAAAAAATCATTAGGAAAGGAAGTCCAACAGTGTATAAAGGCCTTAAATCAGATGTACCATTGGAGATTAGCTTCCAAGATAAGACTATAATCATACTAGCAATTAAGAGAGAATTACTGCCCTCCATTCCCTCAACATCCCACAGATTGAGTTGGCAGTATAGTACATCGTTTTACTAGGCCTAGATGCCTAAGTACCAATGGAGATGATGCTAAAGCAAATCCTAAATAGAAAAGGTGAGCACTTACATTCAATCCCTTGATTATCTCATGATCTGGGTTTATTTCAAATACTTTCCTCGAACGCATGAAGTCCAGAGAAGAGGTATCACCTATAGACTGTGCCCTCATCAACCTGGCAAACAATATCAAAGCTTTTAATTGACAAGTTTTTAAGTCCGTGTATTTTCAAACTAATATTAAGGAAATAAGTGAAATAGAGCCCCAACCTTTCCATATTGGCTGACCAGCCAAACTTAGCTGCAACTAGGACACATGGTGATGAGCTGAGACGGTTGGATATATCAACACGAGCAACCTTCTCACCCAAACGCTTCTTGATCCAATCGCATGTTTGACTGTATTCCTGCTTTATTTCCTTCTCTTTTTCCTCATTCTTATCACCTGGATTATATTTGCAGGCCACGATCAGAAACTAGGAATACATAATTACAGTAAATGAATGTTATGCTCCCAATTTTGCAAAGCAATAAAAGCCTAAATAATTAAGTGCCTGATACAAGAAAGCATTTTAGCTGATTATATAAAATCAACCTCTACTTGGTGACATCTAACTAACTTCACATTCGGCGATTAATGAGGAAAGGTAAAATAGTAAACTATGGCGATTCGTGAAGAGTAAAACAATGCAGGTTAAGAAACTATATTGTTATATTCATACCCAAGTCTAAGTCTTCCTTGCTAATATCCACAAAACTCTTATCCTTGTAGGAGTTGAGATTTTGGAGAGACACTTCATCCATAGGGTCAATCAGAAGTAAAACCTACAAAATATAGCACACAATACCAAGGTTAGAACAGGCACAGAATAGACAACTAGTATCTGGTAAGAAGCATAACTCTTTTGTACGCCTTAACAGCCTAGAAGATTCATTTGTTCTGAATAATGTCATAATGTATCATGGCTTGATGCGAAAACAAAACTGTCACACCAGGCATTAAGCTTGTACTAGTATGTCTGAACAGAGAGCAAGGGGCTGTTTGGAATCGAGAAAAGTCATATGAAATCTGGAAGAATAAAGTTCCAAATGGTTTCATTTAGAGTGTTTGGAATCGAGGAATGTCATGTGAAATCTGGAAGAATAAAGTTCCAAATGGTTTCATTTAGGGCGTTTGGAATGGAGGAATCATGACCAGTGAAACTTAATTCAGTTTCTGTTCCTGCAGACTTGCCACAGATTTCACAGGAAAATAAAAATCTGCTCTGGAATCTTTTTTCCATTACTTTGCGTAGGGAATGAGGCTCCATGCTGCTGCAATATTTGCAGGTGCTCATGCGCAAGTTGTGTACTGCTACTTTATCTCTTTGATTCCTACTTTCTGCTGTTCTCATCCACAATTACCACCCCTCTTTAAAGTTCATTTGTTTTGCATTCCTATGGAAAAACTACCTTAACTCCTTTCCTACTCCTATGATTTTCTGTTCTTTCCTGTATTTTTTCAATCCTTTGTTCCAAACAGGGCTTATACATATGTAAGAGGTCTCAACTCATGATAAGCATGTTTCATCAAATAGTGAACAAATATTTATGCCACAACTTATTAAGTTCAACATAACATGGGTCCAATCAGTTTTGCCTATGGTTGTGCTGGTTGACCTGAAATGTACTTACACCACTATTAGAAGGAAAGTTTGGCAGGAGAGATGCATTCCAAGACATGAGACACAAGGAATCATTTAACTAAATACACTAAACGAAAAGATAGATTGAGCTAGCTCAGTACATACCTCATAACCTTTTTCATTGAGCTTCTCCAAGAAAGGAGCATTTTTCGCACTGCTCAAACTATCCCCAGCAATGTAGTAAATGGCCTTCTGCTCAGGTTTCATACTTTCCACATATTCATCCAAGCTAATTAATTCCTCATTGCTTTGAGAAGAAAAGAAGCGGAGCAAAGGAGCAATCCTCTTGTGATTTTCCTTGTCTTCCATGCAACCGAGCTTTAAAAATTTGCCGTAGTTCTCCCAGAACGCTTCATACTCCTGCAGTAAGCTTTCAGATGAGGAAGCAAAGATGATGAAGACCAAAAACCGTACTCCAAAGAAAGGGAAAGGAAAGGCTTACATCTCTGTTTTCGCTACAAGAAATACCAAGTATCATATCAAAGGCCTTCCGCACCAACCTCTTTCTCATTATACGCACCTATGAGAAAAAAAAAGAGTTAAATCGAGCTTAACATTGAAATGCAGAAAAACTGTAGAAATGCCTCACAAAGAACTTACGATTCGACTCTCTTGAAGGATCTCGCGAGAAACATTCAGTGGAAGGTCATTTGAGTCAACAACACCCTTCACAAAGCTCAGGTATCTTGGGAACTGATGAATCACAACTCTCAGTTATCAGACTGTCATGTTAACTTTTGACAAAGAATCATGCTGAATACAAGCTAAGTATCAAGCATACCAGTTCACCATCAAAGTCATCTGAAATGAACACCCGCTTAACATACAGCCTGATATTCTTAGTCTTCCTATCAGTTATGTCCTCTTTCTTCGTAGCAGGCACATAAAGAATTGACCTGAATTCTACTTCACCCTGCATAAAATTAAATGAATCACTGTTACTTGAATGTGAGTTGTGAAGATGTTCCTATTTTATCACCATGATGGCACAGTCAAAGTGGGTCAATCAGATGTGTACATTCATGGGGCGTTAAATTCTGACAGAATTCAAGCCACAAATAAGAACCAATCTAGCATTCACAACATTACCAAACGCATTACCATTTAACGTACAATTAGAGATTATTATTGCCTATCACAACACAATGTTACAGAAAAAAGCTGACCAAAGAATACTACAGCTGCACAACTACAATTTGAACAGCATATGTGTAGGTAGCAAAATTTTCACAAGCTCCATGCTACATAATTAGGCACTGTTCTACTCTATAGACTTTCTTTTGACTAATCTCTTTCAGAAAAGACATGATTTATAGATGAATGCTTGTGGTTAGCGATTAGAGGATGTAAGGCGTCAAAACAAATAGCTAGCATTTGTTGATCAACTGTGCAGTATGCAGACAGCCCATATTATACAGGCAAAAGCAATTGCACCTATTATGCGAAGAGACATACCTCCGTAGTGAAGTGTGAGGAGGCCAAGGGATCCATATACTCATTGAATGTCTTCTTGTAAAATTCATTGTACTCCTCAGTTGACACCTCTCTAGGATTCCGAAGCTGGCAACAACAGAATAACAGGAATTATTTTAGGCTCTCTCAGAAAAAAAATGGAAGTGCATAAAATAATTATCATTTCTTAACAAAACGAGTGCACTAAATAGTCAAAATTCTCACCCAAATAGGTTGTGTTTCATTTGTAAGCTCCCAGTCCCAATACTTCTCCACAACGGTTTTTGTCTTCTTCTTAGTCTGTTGGCATCACAATAAAGTATCCACAAGTAAGATTAAGCAAAATCTGTGCAACAGAATTTGACTCACAGGAAAGCGGTGTACAAGGACGAGTTTTTGCCATTTGCAAACTTGCCTCTTTTTTGATTTCACCATCGCCTTCTGTTTTAGCACCATCGCCTTCTGTTTTAGCTTCTGCAGGGTCCTCATCAACCTCAACCTAGAAGACAAACGAATGTCTTGCATAAGTAATGTTCTACTCAAATAACCACAAATACCAAAACAGATTGCTCACCTCTTTAGTGAAGCCTTTTTCTTGCCAAGTGTAAATAGGGAAGGAAACAAACTGAGAGTAATTCTTCACGAGTTTTTGGATCCTCTCAGGGTGAGCAAAACCCTTGTCATCACGCTGAAGCAAAGCATAATGCGTAGCTTTAGATAGGTTGCAAAGCATAATTTAAACCGTAAGATATAAGCTAACAGACCTTCAGGTAAAGAGTAAGGCAAGTTCCCCTAGGAATGAGCTTCTCTGGATCTGTCTCTTCCCTAATTGTGTAGGAATTAGATTCTGCTTCAGATTCCCAAACATATTGCTTATCTGACTTGGGGCTCTTTGTTGACACAGAAACCTATTAACAGAGCAAAAAAGTACAGCAAGAGACATTCAGCGGTTAATAAAACCGAAGAAACTCTACCTGGCATCCACAAAATGTCAAATACAAACCATGATAACGCAGACAGTACCTTATCTGAAACAAGAAATGCAGAATAGAAACCAACACCAAATTGGCCAATCAAGTTGCTATCAACACTAGCTTCTTGGCTCTCCTGTTACACAAAAAACATAAAAACAATAAACATACAGCAGGATTCGAAAGATAGACAAGAGGGGAATAAAAGTCTGCAAGTAGATCACACCTTCAGTGTCTTGAGAAACTTGGCGGTTCCACTGCTTGCAATGGTCCCAAGAGAGTCAACAAGCTCTTGCCTCGTCATACCAATCCCGGAATCGCTGAAAAGCAAATGTAGGTCAGGGTGCACATCATTTCCCAAGAAGAAACTATACAATTGGTCACAAGGAGGTAAATCGCGCTTACGTGATCGTTATTATTCCATTGTCCTTGTCTGTCTGGATGCGGATGTAAAGCTCAGAGCCATCCTTAAGAAGGTCAGCCTCAGTGACGCTCAGATAGCGCAACTTGTCGAGTGCATCGCTTGCGTTGCTGCAAAGTACAAGGAAAATAAGAAAGAACGGATTTTGTCAGAGCGAGCAGACTAAAGTTTCATGACAATCATCAAGTCCCGACTCAACAAATAATTACCAAACTGGAAATTTAATGACGAGGAACAGGTGCCAGTGAGCATAACAAATATAGAGTGAATTGAGAGATAGCTATTGGTATTTGCTAAATTTAACAGTTTAAGTTATCAATTGTCGCCCACCTGACCAACTCCCGAAGGAACACTTCCTTGTTGCTGTACAAGCTGTGCACGATCAAATCCATGAGCCGATTGACCTGCCACGCACAAACCGTTGCCCATCATGACATCCTTCACAACACAACCATCGGTGAAAATTACCACGAATCCCCCAAGAAAAAAAAATCCTTTTTTACCTCAGCCTGATACTCGAACTTCTCAGCAGGCGGCGCATCAGATGAGTCCACCGCTGCGGCGCTCGATTCAAACCGTCTCCCAACAAGGGCGCCCTCCCCCAGCTTGAGGGAGGGCATGTTGTTCGCTACATTGAGCCTGGGCGCCGCGAGCACGGAGAAGAGCCTCTTCCCTCCGTGGGGAGCAACGGCGGGTTCCCGGTTTGTCACCTGAAATTGATGAGACGCGGTAGAGGATGTCAGGAAGCGGGTCGTGTGGTGGGCTCAGATCGAGCCGCTAAGTTAGATGAAGGTCAGAGGAAGTCTAGCGATTGCACATCTGTGGGGGAATTAACACCAATCTTGGGGACCATATGACATATTGGGCACTAAATCAGAGTAACAAACACCTCAAGCCGCGTACGGACTCAAATTAACGCATATACAACCTAGATTAGTCCATGTATAGTTCCCAATTTGGGGAGAACCAGATTGACTAAAGGCGCACTAAGTCATTCCTATCAATCGCGAGACACTAGACTAGCAGCAAAGTGACACTATATCTGGAGTCACGTGTGCGTACCGAGCGGGGCGGGTTCGCGGGCGAGGCGGCGGCGGCGGCGTCGGCGGAGACGGCGAAGGCGGCGGCGTGGCGGCGGGCGGCGGCGCCGGCGCAGAGGGATCGCCTGGAGGCCCCGAGCATCTCCGGTGCGCTCCGGTGGTGTTCCTCCTCCCAGGCGAGGGCGACGGCGAGAGCTGTGGACCGCAGGCGCGGAGGGGGAACAGGAGAAAAGGACGCGAGGGTTTTGGAAGAGGGGTAGGGTTTTGTGGTGTGGCGACGGGCGAGATGGGCGGAGGAGGAGGCGTATTAATGGACTGCGCCTTGCGGATCAAGAAGAAGGAGGGGTGTCTCGCTGACGCTGTGGGCCCAGGTTTGGGCCGTGCTGTCAGTGGGGGAGTGGGGATGGGGGGCTGCGTATTGTGGAGAAGGTTCTGGAGCGGGGGAGGAGATAAATGCTGTGGGCCCGCAGTCCGTATAATGCAGAGAGAGGTTGGCATGTGGGGCCAAAGTTCTAAGTGGTACTCAAAGCAAATAAAGTTTGACCAAAATTTTAGAATAATCTATCAATAAATATGATATTTTGTAGATAGCACATGAAAATATATTTCATTGTCTATCTAGTAATATTAACTTTGTTTTTCACATGTTAATAATTTAAAAAAAAAACTTAGTCAAACTTAACATAGTTTGACTTTATGGAAAAAAAATATAGGCCTTAAGCCTTGGGATGCAGGTAGTATCATTTTGGGCCGCGTATCTACCCAGCCGTGTCCCTCAAACGCGATCCTCAAACTTTATTTATTTAAAATAAATATTTCGTTCATAATTTTAGAGCTGCCTCGCCGCTTTTTCATTAAAAAACATTGAACCGGTCGACAAATAACATTGGAAACCTTGGCAAGACACCCATAGATGGTATAAAAAAAACTAGACTGGAGGTTCTGCTCACCCTCGCCTTCTTAGTTGTCATAGTCGTTGTTTCCGCCTGAGTCATCGCCGTGCTAGTGTATACGGCAAGACTCGTTGTCAAGTACCTTGGCGCTCATCTCGTCGTCGCCTTAGTAGAGGAAGTTCACTAAGCATCCGACCTCTAGGTTGTGGGCGCGGGCAAACTTCTCCCAGCCAGTGTGGAGGTAGATCTTCCCTTGCCCATCGAACAAGACCTCCACGGGCCACTGGTATAAGTCGCAGCTTGTTTCCCGCAGATTCACCTCGCCCGGATCCCGACCGGTGAAAAATTCCGCGAACTTGTCCGGGACCTTCTTCTTGCTGAAAGGTTCGCCGTTAATGTGGACGACGAACTCAAAGTACTTGTCGTGCAGGTATTGCGTCTCCTCTTCCACGAGCGACAGCTGATTGCAACAACTCCATGTGTACCAACTCGTTAGGACTCCAAGTGCAGAGTGTTGTAGCAAGCTTCTTTTACCCACAAGAGTGACTCGAGGGTTTATATCGAACTCTCGGGAAATTGGTAAGGGGTTGATACTTCTTCTCCTCTTCTACCAACCTACAAAGCAAAGTTTTGTCTTGTGTCCCCAATTCTACCGTGTGGTTGTCAAGCACAAGATTTCGTATTAGCAATATGAAATATAAATATAAATAATGTGAACTAGGCAAGCAAGATAAGAGCAATGAAATGATGGTTGTTTTTGGATTTTGTGTGTGTTTGCAAGCGAAGAAAGTATTTTCGTATTTTCGAAATAATAAATGGCACAAAATGTAAAGTGTGATAGTTGTGTTGGAAAGGTGTTTCTTATGATTTCAAACGATCGGGGTTCATGGGTTCACTTGTCTACTCTCTTTTTGGGTTGTAGTGGACACAAACAAATCATCGAAACACATAATATTGATTGAATTTCAACATGTGTTTGATAAGTATTTATATGGACATCACGTCCTAATATAGAGATGATGCAACACATCTCTCTTATACTCCTCATAAAAGGAAAAACTCCAAACAATGTTGAATTAAGAATCAACAGGGTATAGCCTTAGGTAATTTGACATAATGTTTGAATCACAAATATGCTACCTTGACCAAACAAGATGATCAAGTTGTCACAAGATAATTATAGCACATGAATTCACTTTATGTTAGGTGGCGCCATGGCGGCGCTAGGGTTGTGTGTGAAGGATGATGAGCGAGCACACCATTTTATATGCCGGAGGCAGGCGAGCGGGCAGTGGCGCGCATTAAAAACGTCAGCACGCATGGCAACGCTCGACAAGATGTCTCCCTGCGTATATGGGGAAACTGAAACTGCAACATGTTGCGCCAAATTTTTTTTTCCTTAGCCAAAGAGGCGATAGGTGCGCAGCAACCCTGTGGATGACACCGTATTGAGTCGCGCCGGACCGAAAATAGATTTAGGGCGCGCATCAGGGGCAATCAAAGTCCGACATGCCCCAAATCCCTTTAGAGGACAGAACTGAAAAAGCTTGAACTCACTAAATTTTCGTCTCGTCCTTACCATAGGATATAAGATTAATACTGAAATTATACATGGCAGACATGGCTCCTGTCGTTGCCTGACGGTACTCGGAGGGACCTCACGAGGAAAAAGTAGGGGCCAGGCGGAGTGCACACGGGACGGTGGGAGTTGTTAGCAACACCATGACAGGCGTGCTGGCAGAATTGGGCGCTTTCGCTTGGGATTGTGATGCCTGGGGCTCCCTCCCAGGAAACGGATGGGTTACATGGAGAGTCCTAGAATACAAGTTGCCTAACTACGGTACAATATCTTGCCGTGTACGTCAAGGATCCGCCTTCCTTATGGCCGTTGGATCCGGATACTTTATGGGCCTCCACGGATCCGGCCTCCTTCGTAGGTCGGTTAGATCCGGCTCCAAGTTCCTGGGCTGGACTTCATCCTTCTCAACGACAGCTGGGCCGCCCGATGGGCCCCATGCCACCATCACCGTCGTGGGCCACCCGGGCTTGCCGGATCTAGGCCATGTCGTTGATATACCCATAAAGTATACCCAGTAGCCCCCGAAGTTCTCCGAGATTCATCATTCTTCCGCCTTCAAGTAACCCGGAACCGAAGAGAATCTTGAAGAGCTTCAAAACTCTTTCGATATCATTCAATCGGAAATCCTCACGTCTTCAGTTTCGATAATGTAACGGAGTTTGCATTTTCCCGCGCACAACTTCCTATCTTCCCGCGCTAATTTTTCGGAGATGCGAATCTTTAGCCGGAAATTTCGGGAGCGCACGGTCAAATCACCTCCACGTCATTTTACCGTTTTTAACCTAAGACACGTGTCATGCATCCAACGGTGAGACCGTTCAGTTTCCGCCGTCGGATCCGGAACGCGAATCTCCGCGCGTGGTCTATAAATACCCCGTCGCGCGGTGACTTCCCATTCGTTTCACCCATCTACCACTTCATCTTCTTCCTCCCGCCGCGCCGGCCAAATCTCAACTCCGACGAGCTCCGCCACGGTGATCTTCACGCCCAATCGCTCCAAGCCTCCCTTCGCTCCAAGATCGTCGCGATTGACCGGGAAATCTTCCCCGCCGCCGATTCGTGGTCACGCGGGCCGCTTTGCAGCAAGTTCGGCGACCTTCATTCTCGCCGGAACATCGTCGGACCGCCGCGCCATTGACGGTACGTGCACCGGACTTGTAGGAGAAGAAGTAGTGTAGAATAGATTCCGGTTACTCAAACACTTTGCATGGGTGCAGCCGGAAGCATGCCGATTGACTCACATTGTACTGGTAGTTCTCCGAACAGCCCGGATCCCAGTTCATTAGAGCCTATCTGTCCGGATCCCATAGCATATCTACCACCATATGTTTCCGACATCCGGCTGGCTCAACCTTTTTCCGCATCTTCCAGCACCAAGCTAGGCCGGATCCCAACCGCGCAAGAAATTGAAGAAGAACTTCAAGGGCAAGCTAGAATGGCTGCCAAGGTGCAAGAGACGGAAAATAAGAAGGCTTCCAAGGCCCGGAACCGCGAAGGAGAGCGGGGTCAATGGTGGCCTGCGAAACCACGATACGGAGCTCGAGAGCTCCGAGGAAGGTATGATCTCCGCTCACTGGAGTTTCATACGCGACACCGTCGTCCCTAAGCCTGGAGCGAGAAGTGGTCATGACCAAGGCTTGGGTGGAACGCGGATTGTCGCTTCCTTGTTCGGAATTTTTCTCTCCGTCCTCAACACATACGGGCTTCAGCCCACAACATCTGCCCCAACTCCTACCTCCTGCTATCCAACTTCGTAACTCTGCGAAGGGCATCTCGGAATCCGGCCAGACGTCAAGTTATGGCAGTTTTTCTTCCGAGTGAAGAAAGAAACCAAGGACAAAGCTATGCTGAACTGCGGAGCATGACCTTCATGCTCCGACCTGGTCGTATGTACCCTCCACACGACTCGCACGAATCCGTCCGTCTGGAACGCCGGATGGTTCTATGAGAAGAACGTGTCAGTTCCGGAGATCCACGATGGTCTCCCCAAATTCAACAACGAGCCTCCGGAAGAGCTCGCAAGCCGGAGCTTCATCCCGCCGCTTTCCCTAACTCCAGTGCGGAGAAGCAGCGCGGAGAATCTCTGGTTAGTCCACGACAGACTAACAAACCCGGCTTACACGAGCTGGTTCACTCGGCGGATCCAGCCCCTACGATATAATGCGCGACTAATCTGCGCTTACAGGGCGGACGACCAGCTCCGAGCTACCGTCACGATCTTCCGTGACTCTCTCAAAAGGAGATTCAAGGTTAAGGTGGGCGGGTCAACCGATCCCGGACCGATCAAAGATATCTACACGAACGACCGGTGTCCTCCGGTAAGCTTCAATCCTTTCGTTACTTCAAACTTCACAAGTTTTGGATATTGACTAACACTTTATATCTTTCCCTCCAGCTCGCTACATTGGCGGAGGAAAACTTACGCACCATTCTTCGCGTCCCCGTCAGCGGCGATACGGCGGAGGAGGTTCCGGAGGACGAAGAAGAGGAAGAGGAGCCCCGCAAGGTAGCTCCTCGACCTGCGGCGTCCCCGCGCCAAAGCTTCCGGCTCCGGCCGGAGCCGGCGGCGAGGCCTCCGCCAAGAAGCCCAAGGTCACCAAGCCTCCTCCGCTCGATTCAAGGAAGGCGGAGCGGGAGCGTTTGAAAATGCTTTCAACGGCCAAACGCTCACGCCCAACATCCCCGGCGCCCGTAAGTTTCCGGGTATGGTACATATTTGCTTTGGTGCATACTTACGCGATCTTCTTTTATTTGTTCGCACTCCGCCACTCGGACCGCCAGCCAAGAGCCTATCACCAAGTTCTGAAGAAGTCTCCGTCGGTCCTCCACTCCACCCAGCGCTTCCCACACTGCTCCCCATCGTCCCCTCCTCAGCAGATCAATCTCCCTCCTGCCGCAAACACTCCACCGGAGATAATTCCGTCCAGCGAGAAGGTGGGCGGAGAGGATCCCAAGGCCAAAGGCCTGCCCAAGAAGAAGCTCAAGATCAAGGAGAGGCGGAAGTCACTTCCTCCGAAAGGCCGGAGCCGGTCTGGCGATCGTCGTTTTTCCGAAGAACTTCGGAGATCCGGTGACCTCACTTCCACCCCCAAGGCATATGCTACAAAATTCTTCAAGCAGCTCACGGAGCCGGAAAAATGGGAGCTTGAGCAAGACTTGCTCAATGCTATGCTGAACAATGCTTGGGGGCCGGATGCCAATACATCGGAAATCCAGGACTTCAAGAAGGGCGTCGGCGAGTTCCTCGACAAGCTCATCTGCAAACAAAAGGTATTCCCCGTAGCCCCCAAGCATGTAAGCGGAAACAAGTATTAGTTAGCGCTTAAATGCTTTAGAGTACCGCCACTTTTGGGAAGATTTATTTAAAATGTTACAGTAGCCCCCAAGCATGATATCGGAAAGATTCCGACAAAAATGCTTCAAAGAACACCACTGTGTTGTAAGCGGAATTTTGACTCCTCGTCTGCTTTTTACAGGAACAGAGCACGCACTATGAGCTGCATAAAAACATTGCTCTGCAGCGCCGCGTTACCTTGGGTCAAGCGGAAAACATCCGGACCCTTACAGATAAGAATGCGGAACTGAACAAGCAGCTGGCGGACGCCCAAGGTTGGTTTCCGCCCTTTCTTGCTATCAGTTGACGTTCCGACTTTGAATTGTATCTAACTTGGATCCTTGTAGGCGCATCTTCCTCCCTGGCTACAACCTCCTCCGAGCTGGAAAACCTGCGCTCCTCCTACCAAGAACTAGAGATAAAGCTGAAGGAGGCGGAGAAAGGAGCACGCAGAAGCCGGAGAAAACTCCGAGCTTATCGGGGAAAGGCGAATTCTTGCTGAAGCGAAATGCTGATAGCGAGACCATCAAGAGGACAAAAGGAGCTCAATGGGCTCCGGAAGTATATGGAGACCGCGAGCACCATTGGGACCGGCCGAAAATATTGGGTACTTATACTCGGAATTTCTTGTCTTGATGCTTTGTTTTCTCGTGCTCAACTTGAATGTTTACTCGTGTATTTTTGTGCAGAGCCACTCGGATACCCTGAAAAGCGGAACAAATTCCCCCGGGACGATGTTCTTTCTCGTGATGACCGCAAGGATCTTATATCCGCTTCTCGGAAAATATGCCATAACTTGTCCCTGAAGAGGAGCCGCACATGCAGTCTGCGCACTGTTCAAAAAATCGTCCGATTCAACGATTAATCGCCCGATTAATCCCTATTCAGTGGTCACCGATTAGCCGATAAACTCATTTATCGCCTGATTAATTCATTTATCGCCGAATTAATCGGCCGATTTGCCTATTAATCGCTAATCGTTAGCCGACCGAGTTGACCCCGATAAGCGATTTCCTCAACATTGAGTCTGCGCAAGCTGATCAAGCGTATGGATATTCTTCCGGAGCTGGTGACCGATCTACAAGCGTCATCTGCCCGAGTGCAGCTGCTATGACTCTAACCATGTGCTTGGCGCATCACCCAAAGATGGATCTGGATCGGGTGTCTTCTGGAGTTCCTCCGACCGCAGATGTCGAAAAGCTTCTCGATGCGGTGAGTGGCTATGACACCCGCATCGCGCGGAAGATCCGTCATGAAGAGTTCTACGACAAGGTGGTTCTCCCAGCGACGAGCCCCTTGAAGATGAACTCCAAAAGAGCGCGACGGAGGCCCGTCTGCGAATCCGGATCCCATTCTGGACCAGCTCCAAGGATGTCCCTGAAGAGGAAGAGCCCAAGACCAGCGCTGCAACCTCCGACGAAGACGAAGAGAGCGATGAAGATGTGTCGTCTCCGGCTGTCGGCGCCAAAGGAAAAGATCCGGAGGCAACTGCTTCTCCGTCAAGGCGGAGTGAAACGTTTATGTCTGCGGGATAAAACAAAGCATCATTTTGGCCCCAGCGGGTTTGTAATATAACTTAAATTCTTAAGTAGCTAGGTCAACGAAACAACTATGCATGGGCGGAAACAACGATCCTGTTATCCGTTAATATTATTTGCATGTTTCGCTTTATGTCGAAAAAGCAAGTGCGATGTCGTTGTTTTCCGGCTTGCTCGCTTGACCTTCCGCGAGCCGGAAGACCTTAGCCGGAGACGCTCGCGGCGGCGAAACCCAATGGTAATCCGTCAATAACCGCGGAAACAAGCCCCCAGCATAGGTGCGGAAATCGCTACTAGGAATCCACGAGTTCGCAACAGAAAACAAAAGAAAACTTAAGCTTACGTCCTAAAGGACGATTTTTGAAAATCACAACTTTCATACACGCCTAGGCGGAATATCCAGCTCTGCGGTTTTAGTCGGAAAACATACACGATCTAAAAATGAACAAGTAAAGGAGGTAAAAGACTCAAGAGAGTGAACCAAAAGCTTTATTTCATTGATCATGTATAACTATTACAGAGTTTGTAACTCGGAAAAATATGCTAAGTGTGGAAAGGACGTAGCTGTGCGATGTTCCAGGACGATCGTCTCGTCGTAGATGTCATCCGGATCCTCACGCTTGCGTTTCCGTGCCAATTAGCAGGTCTGTCCCTTAGCTCGCGGAAATCAACAAGGTAGTACGACCCGTTGTGAAGCACTTTGCTAACGACGAAGGGTCCTTCCCATGGAGATTGCAGCTTATGTTCTTTCGCTGTCGAAGGCGGAGGACCAGGTCTCCCGCCATGAAGGAGCGATTCCGGACTCGGGCGTGATAACGTCGGAGCTTCTGTGGTAGATGGCGGAGCGGGTCGACTAAGTTCGAGCTTCTTCGATCGGGTCCACAGATAGTTGTCGGCCTCGTCGGTTGTTTCTTCATTGTAGGCGGAAACTCGCGGTGAATCGTGGATGATGTCGGAGGGAATCACGGCTTCGGATCCGTATACCAGGAAAAATGGTGTAAACCTTGACCGTTAGGGTAGTTCGCAAACTCCACAAAACAGCTTCTTCGTCAGCCCAAGCTCAGCTGCTCGTCGGCGGTTCTTCAAGGCGTGGCTTGATTCTGATAATATTAGACCGTTAGCCCTTTCAACTTGACCATTGGATTGTGGATGAGCCACGGATGCAAGGTCCAATCGAATCCCCATGGTCTCACAATAATCCTTTAATTCTCCCTGAGCGAAGTTTGTGCCATTATCTGTGATGATGTGTTGGGATGCCGAATCTCATTACGAGGCTGAGACAAATTTTAGTGCCGTAGCACCGTCGGCTTTTCTCACGGCTTTGCCTCTATCCACTTGTGAATTTGTCAACGACCAAGAGGTATTCACAACCACCGGGAGATGATCTTTTTAACTTACCAACCATATCAAGCCCCGGACCGCAAACGGCCAGGTGATAGGTATGGTCCTCAGCTCTTGGTGGAGCGTTTGGTTGAGTAGCGTAGTACTGCAACCTCGGCAGGTCGACTATTTTGTCGGCGTCTTCTTTAGCCGTGAGCCGGTAAAAACCTAAAAGCTTTTGCAACGAGTGACACAGGGCGGCATGATGCCCGCAATCCCTGCGTGGATCTCTCTGAGGATTTCAATGCCATCTTGATTAGAGACGCATTTGAGAAATACCCTGTCGCGCTTCGTTTGTAGAGCTGTCCATCAACTATTGTGTAGGATCTTGCTCGTCGATGATCTGTCGTGCGAGGACCTCGTCCTCCGGCAACTTCGATCGATGAGGTAGTCCAGGAAAGGCTGTGTCCAAGCCGGAATGATAGCCATCACCTCTTTGGCCGGAGATACGCCACCTCTGGGTTTTCCGGGTTAGCGCCCTTCACCGAGGGTATCTGAGATGCTCCAGGAAAATTCCGGGCGGAATTGGCTTCCTCCCGGATCCGAGCTTGGATAGCATGTCTGCCGCTGTGTTGTCGTCTCTCCGGACATACTTGACTTCGTATCCTAGAAAGCACTTGGCGATCTCGTCAACTTCGTCTCTGTAAGCCGCCATGACGGAATTTCGGCGTTCCGGGTTCCGACTACTTGTGTGCCACCGGGTCGGAATCTCCGCAGCAGATGATGTGCTTGATCCCTATTTCCTTAGCGATGCGCGATCCGTGTAGTAGAGCCTCGTACTCGCCATGTTGTTTGTAGCTTCGAAGTGAATCTCAACATCTGCAGTTCTTCTCCGTAGGGACTTGGGGTGACTCCGGCTCCCGAGCCTTGATGCTGGATCCGTCGAAGTGCATAACCCATGTCTCGGTTCCGGCTCCAGTTATCCGGAGCCTCTGTCCAATCTGCGACGAAATCTGCCAAAACCAGGATTTGACCGCGGTCCTGGCTTTATAGGTGATGTCGAAGGCGGATAATTCAATGCCCCATTTTGTCTGTTGCGTCGGCATTGTTGAGAATTGTTGACGGGAGCTTTGCTCACGATTCTTGGATGTTCTTGGAAGTAATGTCTCGGCTTCTGCTGCCCGGAATACTCGTGGGCTAACTTCGAAAGTGAGGGTAGCGTTGTTGGATTCCGTGAGGACCTCACTAATATAGTAGACGGCCTTTGGACTCCATATTCGTGACCTTCTTCCTGTCTTTCCACCACGATGACGAGGCTGATGACCTGTTGGTGGCTGCTAGGTAAAGGAGCATAGGCTCGACTCTCCTGGAGCTGCTAGGATAGGTGGGGAGGTAAGTATCTCCTTCAACCCTTGTAGTCTGCATCCATTGCCTCGTCCCAGACAAACTTGTCTGTTTTCTTCAACAGCTTGTACGGGGAAGTGCCTTCTCGCCAAGACGGCTGACAAACCTGCGATTGCTGCGACGCAAGGTAAGCCGTTGCACATCTTTGAGACAAGTTGGCCTCTTTATGCACAAAATTGCCTTGATTTTCTCCGGGTTCACTTCAATCCCCCTGTTAGAGACAATGAAGCCAAGGAGTTTTCCTTTGGTACGCCAAAGACGCACTTCAGCGGATTCAACATCATCTTGTACCGACGGAGGTTCTCAAAGGTTTCGTGAGGTCGCTAATCAAGTCGGATCCTTTCCGAGTCATGACTGCGATGTCGTCGACGTAAGCGTGTACGTTCGGCGATCTGGTCCTTCAAGCACCGCATCGTACGTTGGTAGGTGGCACCTGCGTTTTCAAACCAAAGGGCATAGTAACATAGCAGTAAGTGCCAAATGGGGTGATGAACAAAGTCGCCTTTTGGTCGGACTCCTTCATCCGGATCGGTGATAACCGGAATACGCATCAAGAAAACACAGAAGTTCCGCCCCCGTCGAATCAATGACTTGGTCAATGCGCGGCAGGAAACGGATCTTTCGGGCAATGTTTGTTCAAGCCGAGTAATCGATGCACATTCTTAGTATTACGGTGTTCTTTTTGGGTACAAGGACGGGATTTGCGACCCAATCGGTGTGGATAACTTCTACTACAAAACCTGCCTCTAGTAACTTAGCTAATTCCATTCCTATGGCGCGGCGCTTCTTATCTCCAAAGCGTCGCATAGCTTGCTTCACCGGTTTAGCCCGGATTTATGTTGAGGTAGTGCTCGGCGAGTTCCCTAGGTACTCCGGACATGTCAGAAGGTTGCCATGCGAAGATATCCATGTTAGCGCGGAGGAACTCGACGAGCGCTTTCCTATTTGGGGTCCATGTTGGCTCCGATTGAGACTTGCTTGGTATCGTCGCCTTCCTTGAAGCTGACTTTTTTGGTCTCTATCGCGGCCTTAAAGGATGCTTTCTCTTCGGAGATTTGCTTCTTGGTGGTCTGCATCTCGTCGGATCCACCGCGGCTCTGTAGCCTTTCGGCTCCTCTCCGGATATGACAGGACTCTGCGAGGCGGCTTCGCTCGCACTCATGAGCCTTTTTGTAGTCTCCGGATATGGTAATCATACCTTTAGGACCGGAATCTTGAGCTTGTTGTAGATGTAGCACGCCCTTGCGTGAAACTTGTGGTAGGTGGGCTTGACGTGATAGGAGCTCTTGAAGGGCACAACTTCAAATGTGATCCTCTCTTGGCGGAAATTGTGAACATCGCCGAAGGCCACGGGAAGTGTGATGTTGCCGAGGGAATTTGCCTTCTTACCGGAACCACGCCATGAAACTCAGTCGTGCTGTGTTTGAGCTGTTCCTTGGTGAGGTTCGTCCGCTCGAGTCTCCAGGTACATGATGTTCAAGCTGGCTCCACCATCCATGAGGCACTTGGAGAAATCATACCCGTCTATGCGGGGACTTACAACCAAGGCGTAGCACTCCTTTGGCACAATGACAGGATGATCCTCTTTGTCAAATGTGCACGGGATTTCCGACCACGACGTCTCGGCACGGCGGAACTATGGCGTTCAGATCCGGGCAGCAGAGGTGGCACGTCGTTGGGGTTCGAGGAAAGTGTGGTAAGCCCCACGCTCTTTTTGTCAAATGGGTTGGATTTACCTGCGGTCCCCGACTTGGGGTCCGGCGAGTTATCGTCCTCGTCCATTGCCTCGGAACTATCCTCATCCTTGTCCTTGTTCTTGCCCTTGCCTCCTTTGCCGCGAGGGCGGTGCTTCCGGGCTCGCTTGTATCCTGCCTCCGGGTCGTTCTTTAGATCGTTGACCCACTTGCGGTTGCGATTGGTGTGTGTGGACTTCCCACCGGATCCAAGTGGGCCGGGCAGGGCATGTCCCTATACTCCTCGTAGGTTTGCGGGGCGCGGGATCCGCCAGTGACCTCGGTGCCTTCTGTGACCCTACCAGCTCCGCCACCACGGCGCGTCCTCTTCCGCCTCCTGAACCTCCGCGTTGGAACGCCACGGCGATCAAGTCGGATCCGCCGCCCTTCTGGTCATCAGGATTTTTGCGTTTGTGGCCGCTGCTATTGCCGTTATCACGATTCTTCTTTTGTTGGTGTAGGGGATTGCTGTGGCCGCGATATCACCGCTGTCGTCATCGGCGGTGTGGTCGGGCAATAGAAATCATCTCATCCAAAGTTAACTTATTTGCATTAGCTAAACAAGTGAGCTTGTGCCTCAGCAGTCCTCCTCTTTGCAGTCCGCCGATGAAGGCGTACATGGCAGTGGTGTGATCGACGTTTTCGCATTCGTTCCTGCACGCCAACCACCGTGTGAGGAAGTTTCTTGATGATTCTCCCTTTTCTGGATACAGGCTTGCAAGTCGCTTGCCGTGGCAGGTCTTTTGTAGGTGCCCCAAAATGTTTCTCGAAAGCTGTTTTCAGGTCAAACCAACAAAAGATGGTGTTCTTCTCGAGGTCGCCGAGCCAGATCCGGGCTGGTCCTACAAGGCAAGCGGAGCATGCGGCGAGCGATATTAGGGTTCCTCGGCAAAGGTTCTTGCATTGTAGTAGTCCTCAATCCGGTATCCGGCCTTTCGGTGCCATCATAATGCTTTTCCGGGTAGCTTGAGGGAGCTCCTTGGCTTTGGTTCCTCTCGAATCATCAAAAGCACTTTGGTCCAATGTAGTCGGTTCTGTATTCGTTGAGGCGTTCCCGTGCGTCGCGCGAGCCGTGTCGGGGATTTTGAGGAGAGCGAGATCTCCGGCCGCCGCCTCCGCCTCCACCTCCGCCGCCGCTAGGTGGTGGTGAGAGATCTGCGAGGGCCGATCCGACCTCCTGCCCGCCTTCGACTCTCCCGGCCTCTCGGTGCGGCTCTGGCTGCCTTCGTCGTGGCGGCGCTGCCTGGTCGTTCTGCTCGGCGGGGTTCGGGTCGCGCTCCTCATTCCGGCTCCTCCTGGGCTCCGGGTCGCGTCCTTGGCTTGCGAGGCTCGGGGTCGCGTTCTTGACTCCGACGAGGCTCTGCTCGCGGTTTTGGTTCCGGCCTCGAGTTGCTCAGGCGTACGCTCCCCTTCTGTCTCTAGGAGCCGGCATCGCGTCGCGAATGTTGATTCCGCCTGGCCCATGGGGCCTGGGATTCCGGCAGGACTGCGACGTCGAGGGGTAGCGGAGGACGCGAAGCTCGGGGTGGTGGTGATGGAACACGGTATTTGTCTCTGCCAGTGTACATTGGGCCCTTACCCCTCGCTGGGTCTCTCGGAGTTGAATCCGAAGGAATCGGAATCGGGTTTGGGTGCTCTCTTGCTTCTCTCCTGCGTTCCGTGGAACCGGTGCGCGATTCATCGTCACGGTGTTGATCTCCTGGGGCGTCCTTCTGCGCGGTGGATACGCAAATATCCGGGTTGGATGCCAACTGCGCGAAGTATCTGCCTTGCTTTGTTGCTGCCTGCTGAAGCAACGAGCTTTCGGACGAAGTCGATGTCAATCTCCTCATCCTTCTTTCAGGAGTTCCGCGGCTTTCGTCATATTGTCCTTCGGGGTGGCAAGCGGTTGCTGCCCGTTGGAGTTGCGTGATCTGCGGGGAGTTATCATGTCAGGAGCTTTCGACCTCCGATGAGCTTCAACGATCTTGTCCTCCCAATGCTTTCGGAGTTCCTTGACCTTTACCAATCCTTCGTCCACTTCCTTCTCACGCTGGATGTAACCCGACACAAAAATTTCTGCGTCTTTCCGTTCCTCCAGGGCGGCTGTGTTCTTGATCTTTTTGGCTGTGGCCATAGCTCCAGTCTTTTAGCTTCTAAAGCTTCAACGTCGTCGGGAGTGATGGGTGTGTTAAGAACATCAGGGTAAGCCGCATCCATGGCTGCTTGTGCGATCATGTCTTCGGTTGACGGGTGGTCCTCGGGGTAGGGTCCTGCGGGGTCGCTCCCGCGACATCGGGGATCCCCTACGAGATGGTGGGGGTCGGATTGGGTGTGCTGCTTCTGATCCGTGTTCTCCCAGCGCCGCAATGGTCGCCAGGACCTGCTTTGGTGGCGGAATCAACTTCGGTGGGCACCGTATCCATATTCCTTCACCTTACGATCGAACTCTTCGGTGTCCATGGATTGGGTATCTCGGAAATTGGGCTTAAGTTTCCCAGAATCGACTCTTCCACCGGAGATCCGCTTTCTCCCCCTCTTGCGATCGGACGCGTTTTCAGCCTCAACTGCACGGGGCCAGCTCCGTCCTCTTGAGGGGCTCTGGGTATGGGCTATGAAGTGTACGAAGTGACACCTTTGCTTCTCTAACACAGAGACCCGGCGGATCTGCATTGGTCTTCCACCGTTATTTCTGCTCGGGGCGGATTGGGTGGGTTTGAAATTTTCGAGATCTAAGGCGGAATCTTCCTTAGGAGGCTCCTGCGTCTCGGATCGGAACTTGCTGCGTCTGCTCGTGGCGGTCGCGTCGGCGTCTACAGGTGGGTTTCCGTCGGAATCGACGGTTTCCCGATGAAGATGTGGATGCCGATTGGGACGATGGAGAGCTTGGGGTTTGACCTAGCCGGAATCCAAAATTCGTCCGGGGGACGATCGGAAAATTCCGGCGTAGAGTACACGCCCACCGATCGAGTCGTCGTAGCTTCCCATGGCGGAGCCTCCGATTCCGGCCTCCGACGCCTCGGGCCCACGGTGGCGCCGCGTCGTTGCCTAATCGACGGTACCTCGGAGGAGGGATCCCGGGGGGGAGAAGAAGTAGGGGCCATAGGGCGGAGTGCACACGGGACGGTGGTACGCGAGTTACCCGGCGGAACACGCACGATGACGGGGGCCTGCTTGTGCGGAATTATCTGCTTCGCGTTGTTACAATGAGTTGTGGTTGTGCCTCTAGGGCTCCAGGATCCGGCTTATAAGGCGCACGGATCTACGGAGAGTCTAGCGGAATACAAGTTGCCTAACTACGGTACAATATCTTGCCGTGTCGTCGGATCCGCTTCCTTATGGCGTCTTGGATCCGGATACTTTATGGGCCTCCACGGATCCGGCCTTCGTAGGTCGGTTAGGATCCGGCTCAAGTTCTGGTGAACTTGTCCTTGATCAGCAAATTGGGCCGCCGATGGAAAAGCAGCACGTCGTGGCGGCTTTCGGATCTAGGCCATGTCGTTGATATACCCATAAAGTATACCCACAACAGCTCCATTTCGCCCCTGCACGGCAACACCATCAATATTTGAACGGAACATGAAAAATTAGAATGGGCCTACACAAGAATGAATAACGGGCACAAAAACTGGGAGCTTTGTTTAGCTCAAGCTCCAAATAAGCAAGGAAGTGCTCAGCAAGATTTTGCAGGCAGCCACCTCTGGGGATTATTATCCTGTGGACTCGTCTCGCACAGGAAACCCATGGCCTACGTGTAGACCTGATATGGTTTGTTGTACTCGCAACATAAATAAACACATACATACTGTAACATGGTTTGTGCCACAAACATATCATATTGATGTTCTGGCCAGCATAACAAAAAAGAGATATCAGCGATTTCAGCGCGCCATTCTTGAGCTAAGAACAACTCAAGCTGATTCAAAAGATCCCCAGCACAATATATGCATCCATTTTGGCTAACATCAGGTCACTTGTACTATTACAAAACTATATAATAGGATGAAAAACGAATACAAAACAAGGATAGAGAGATGAGTTGTGGAGCAGTATGCTCCTACAGCTTTCAGATCATTGAGGATCAGGCACGGGTGCAGTGCCGTATGGTGTTGGAACTCGGGGGGATAGCACGACTCGGTGATCCAATGCAGCCGGTGAGCATCAAGGTTCCAGCTTCAGGGACACGACTCGGGACTGCCGGCTCCGCTTTGCCGCCCTCACAAACACCACCGAGAGGCAAGATGGTGCCCACCATGGCCTCCGGACTTCTTGCTCCCCTTTCAGGCAGGCGACTGTATTGAATTAGCAATAGTCAGACAGTAGTTCATTGTTTGGACAGACGGCCAACTGAGCACAACGTTCATCTTTGAATAAAGAAGAATACAACATATCTAGGTATCCAAATCATGTTTAGTTCAATTGTGTTGCTGATTTACACCCAAAAAAAGATGCTGAAACAGAACCCATTTATATGTTAGCATCATAAACTTGCCTCGAAAAAATATTTGATGATAAAGTTAATAGAACAGCAGGCAAATCGTTGGCCCCAAGTTGGCAACTGCACTGTGCAACACAACAGTTTTAGACAAGACCCTTCTAGGATTTCAAATAGCATGGAAAGGCCATCCACCTATCGAGCTTTGAGCTCAAAAAGAAAAGATCAATGAACTTCAACACTTTGAATGACATGTATTTTTGCACTTATAGTATTTTGCTAAAAAAAATAGACAGCATACGTGAAAGGAAAAGAGGACTTAGTAACGGTTGACTGCATGGCGCAACTCACAATCAAATATGCATGAACCAGTTATTACGATTTCTAGATGCTCTGGAAGAAGAAACAGGAATATCCAAACCTTTAATACGCCTCAACTCTTTGCATAATGTGATAAAATCTCCCCATTTCATATGGCACCGCCTAATAAACCGCAAAATCTGCTCGGTAGTAAACATCGACAAGCTCTCAAGATACTCTCCATTGACACCATTTTCTTCAAACACTTGTCTGTAACCACCAAGATTTATCTCTTCAAGCCACAATCCAACATCCTGAAAGAGAACAATAACCTTATTACGTGAATAGCACTATAGCCTTTAGCTTTTGCATCTAACACTAGCTGTCACTGGTTCCAAATAGTCAGAAGATAAATTAGTAGCTAGATCGGCAATACCAAATGCAGATTGCCAAAATATAAACATGGGAAACTAGTGATTAGTAAAAAAAAAAAGTCATGCAAACTTAAATTCATAAACCAACTTGTGGGTGTGCATTATGAAGCTAAATGAAGTAGTGCTGACTGCTGAGCACACAGAACACTGAGGTGGTCCATTAAAACGAGAAAAAATACAGTATTTTCTTCGATAAGGGGAGAGACCCCAGCCTCTGCATCAATTGATGCATACGGCCTCTTTATTAAACTTATTTAAAAGGTCTGAGTTACAATCTTAAACCAATTCATGGATCACATAAAGTTTCCACATGGATCAGCCATCTAAAAATAAAGAGTAGAACAAGCCGCCACAAGATCTTCATGTGAGCCGCCTTTCAGTACGCCAACCGCATCGGCTGTATATACACAGAAATACACAGAAATTTTGAATTCCCCGATAATTTATAAGCATAACTGGAGCACTCCCTTTAGTCCCAGCACCTCAGTGCTGGATTCAGGGAAGAGAGAGAGCAATTTGGCTGGGGGCTCAGTGATTTTTCTCTTGTTTTGGCACTGCTAGTGGCGCTTTGCGGTTTGGTTGGGTAAACTGGTTTCCTCTATCCAACTTCACTGTTTTCGTTGGGTTAGACAAGATGTGATTTTTTTTTTTAGAATTAAGGGAAATAAGTTCTAGGAGGACAACTACACTTTCTCAAGAGTTCAGGGACGAAAAGTGAACTTTCTTCTTGTGACATCACATCTCTTAGTGTCAGAAAACTTCCTAGCACAGCTACTTCGCCAACTAAAGCTAGCTTTCCTTGCCATGCTGAACCATCTCCTAGTAAAATAATTGCAATAGTGCTTGTAGTTCGCAAAATGATAGTGTATGAATAGCCAAATATTGCTAGGAATTTCTGCGCTGAACTTGACTAAAGAGCCAAAATTTCACTTGATATTGTCGTCTGTCCAGAAAATAGAAGCCCCTTATAGGGGCCAAAATAAATGATCACTGAATAAAGGGCAATCGTTTTCCAAACCCAAACAATCATTGCGGTTTAACAAAGAACTCTTACAATAGAACCAAAAAGTAGAATAAGCCCACTAAATTCTTCGAAAGCATCTTTGATCTACCTCACCCAAGTAAATACCAGACCAATCCAAGTGTCGAGTACAACCAAAGCCTGGTGAAGAACCAGCACGGGATAAACACAGCACAGACTAAAATAAGGCCAAATTATAACCCAATCTCGTGCTTGCTCAAGCTTAGCCTTGAGTCTTGGGTAATGTTTCAGAAGGGATGTTATACTTATGGCTTGGTGAGTATCACTTTGTCAACTGAATCATCGGTACTGAAGCAGGCCAAGTTCAAAACCTTAGAGCGAAGATATAATGGGGAACCAAATATCACTCTCGCCACATGAACTGACCTTACCCCCTCACTATGGTACTTTTATCTTTCTTTTGCAGGGTATGGTACTTTTATCTGACAATATGGCATGCCATATGAAAAGGTGTAGCTAGGCACTGGCGAATATTTATTTATTTGCATAAAGTTGAGTGCACACCATGATCAACCATCACACTAAATCATCAAATAAACCATAGAGTTCAATTGACTGGGCAGTACTTTTCTAACCATTGAGTGGAGTACCAAACAATATTTGAGTTATAATATGCTTGGACTTGGTTGTTGGTAGACCAAAGTTTGAGCCTAGATCATTTATTTTCCTTGACAGGGCTAACTGCAGGCTTGGATCCCAGGTTGGTCTCTAAGGAGCTCAAGACAGAATGGTAGCACTACAGTATCTACAATTGAATTAATCTTTTTTTCTTTATCTGGACATACTAGTTCAACATAAAAGATATTTTAGTGGTTTCTTATGCACACATGTTAATGTGGCAATTCACTAATCCATACACCGCAGCACGAAAGTACAGAGCAATTCAAGAACTGAAGTCTGCATAATCAGCTTGCAGTCCATACAGTGAAAGGAACATCAGCATATTCACGCGCGCGCGCACAAACAAAATCCGCGAAGTGTTTTACAAGGGGCTAATACGATTGAATCGTTAACAAGAGCACCGCTGCAGAGTGCACAAACAAAAATACACTTGACTGACTTTCACCCCAAAAAAAAAACAGCATTCAAGTAGTAAGAGTAGAAACAGAATAGGGAAAGCAGCGAACACTAGAGATTAGCACCTCGACAGTCCAGATGAAGAAATCCAGCGGCTCCGGAGACCGCCCACGGCTCATCTCCCTCCTCCCGCCAGCCACCGCCCCTGCAAGAAGACCCAACCCAAGGCTCAGCGCCAGATCTAGACGGTGTGCCGCCGGGTGCGCACCGGCACACCCAAATTGCGCGGAAGTTAGTTCGGGACCAAGTCCTCACTGAGTAGCCAGAATCACATACCGGGAAAAAGAATCAATGCCCAAGACTGCCGACAGGGTGGGGACGGCAGGGGCGCGACGGGAGTGGAGCGGAAACGTCGGTGGTGGGAGGCGGAGGGTGAGGCGTCGGTGGTGAAAGCGAAGCTGCGGCGCGACGGGAGATGCAGGGCAGGGCGGCGGTGGACCGGAGTGGAGGTTGCAGGGTCGGATTGGAGCTTGGTAGGGTAGAGTGTGGGAGAGGAAGGGATCGGGAGGAAGGGGAAAGCTACGGGAGTGTGGAGTGGAGAGGAAAAGTCAGCTGCGAAGGAGGAGATGGACGCTGACGGCTGAGATCGTCTGGCTGGCATGATTGGTGGTAGATGGAGGGTGCAGATTTATTGGTTGAATCAAAAGGGGGAAAATAAATCTAGAAAAGATTGTCGATCTGTTCTGAAGTCGATTGATGTCGGCCTAACTTGACGAGTCGATTGATCAAAATGGGGAAAATAAATCTTGACGAGTCTCTCTTTTAAGAGTGGGCTGAAGCCAATCGTCCAGCTGTCCATTAATCTGAATGTCCATTAATCTGAAGTGGTCCCCTTTTAGAGATTTTTCTTTAACAATTTGGCATTATTGAAATGTAAAAGGAAACTGAAGAAAAGTTTTTTTTTTAGCAACACAGTATAAACGTAGACGCTCACATACACGGGTATACACTCAACCCTATGAACGAGTGATGCTTGTAAATTTGTCTAGGTTGGCCAGTTTGTCTTTACGGTTTGTGGTTGATTTTATATTTATTGCTATACATGGGCGTAAAAATCTGTTAACTAAGTAAACATTACATAGTAGATAAAATATTGTCAAGTAAGTTGGATTATCTGGGATATACACATCCTTTCTTTTGTGAAGTATGCATGTGTTCCATTTGCATAAAAGAATATCATACACCTCTAAAACTCACTAATGCAGTTTGGGTGGATGTCATCAAGAAGGATGGAGCTCCATAGAAACACCCAACCGAGCACCTTCTCTTTTGTCTTATATCAGTTAAGTGTGAAATCTGCATCGCCATGCCATTTCTCCATCGCATCCCACCCCCACGCAACATGTTTTTATATGTTTGCAACATCACCGAGCACTTTTTTACCCCGGTGTGCAAATAACAAGCATAAACACCTCATCATTTTAGAAACACCATTGTGGCAAATTGTGTGGATGCATCAAATACATATTTGGTCGCATCAAATCTCTGAGGAAAACCATTGCACATATGCAACATGGAAGCAAACATTTGGAACACCACGAAAGAATGCTTGCAACATGAGCAGGAATTTATACCTAACACCTAGAGTCATCGCAACATATCGTCTTTGTGTTCGCATGAAAACACATACAAGGTTCCTACGTGTCAAAATAATGTATGCAACCTTGAAAACCACATATCACAAAGCTCCACTTTGAAGTAATGACCTCGCCACCTCGACCTCATAAACTAGCGCCTCAGGGCCACATGTGGTCAACTTGAACCCATTTCCCTAGATTTTGGAGGAGACTGCAGTGACCTTGATGGACGATCATAGAAATAGGGTCAACCGATCGAACGCACATGTGCAACATGGAGGAAGGAGACGACTAGATGAAGGAGTCAAACGAGGGAGGCTGCATTATTTTATCTAGCGGCGGCTGTAGAAGCTTGAAAAAGAGGAGTTGCCACTAACATCCTACTACAGCCCTATCTATGGTTGTTAGCTACTCATATTATGGAACTAATCTACTCCTTGTTCGTTTGGTGGTCGAACTTGCATATCCGGTTCCAATCTTGAACTTGACATGGGTGATTGCCTTTTCTTGGAGTCTAGTTCTTTTTTATGTTTTTCAGTGGAGGACGAGGTTCTATAGAGTTGTTCCATACGAGGCACTTGTAGTGCCTTCAACTCAATCTCTCGGAGCCGATGCTTATAGGGTAGACAGATAGATATAGCGCGTTTATACATGTGCGCGTGTACATTTATATGTTTATAAGCTTATGTATTTATTTAGAAAAAGAAGGTCGGCCTTTTCTGAAACGAAGAAAGGCGTTTTTGCATCTAAGAGTAGATGTTTCTATTATTTAAAATTAGGTTTTAACATATTTCATAATGTTTAAAAATTTGATAATAAATTGTCGCACGTATACCTTAACGTTCTATGTGCTCGCAAAGTCATTTCACAAAAAAATGATATTGTTTGTGTTGTGTGTAAAAAATACAAAATTTGACTTTTTTTAATACATAGGACACAAAAGGTATCTGTTTTTCACGAAAAATAGCGTGTACACCTAAGATATCGACATGTTTGCGTGAAGTTTTTATTTGGTTTAAAAAAATTAAAGTGTTTTTGGAGTGGCAGACTGGCAGGAGGCATTTTCATGTGGAAGCAAAAGTGTATTTTTCTGAAAAGGAAAAAAAAAAAAGGCCACGGGAAGAGAGGAAACCGGCCACGCGACGCAAGCACGGTAAGACTGAAATTTACGAATGCACAGTCCCACTGCACCCGTGACGACGAGGCGCTGCTGCTAAGAACACACGCGAACAGAACAGCAGTGAGCACGAGAGGCGGCCAGCCATGGCGAGCGGCAAACTGAGGCCGGACGACAATTTCTCCTCCGACGGCGGCGACACCACCGACGCCGACTCCTCCGACGAGTCCCCGCAGCCGCCGCGGAAGGGCCTCCGCGCGAACCCCATCCTGACGCGCCTCTCCGTGTCGCGGAACCCGAGCCCGCTCTCCGCCGCCACCGCGGCGCCCGGGGTCTGCCTCCTGCGCTTCGCCTGGGAGTCGGCCGCCGGATCCCTCGTCGGCGCCGTCGTCGGTTACGGTAACACCCCCGCCCCTCCCCCTCCACCTCCTCGTTCCGCGTTAGGGTTAGGGCTCTGCGATGTAGGCTTCTCGTAATTCGGTAAGGATTTTGACGGGCCGGTGATCGGATTAGATTCTATTTGTGCGCCCGTCTCTGTACAATTGAAGTCTTAGGCTGTTCTCACGGTCTTTACGTAGTGTTGTTTCTAAGGCAGTGGACTATGCCTTATCTTTGTTAGATTTGTGCTGTACTCTGCCAGTATTGCGCAGACATTTTGGAGATTAGGTTCAAGGGGGACCCGCATATCGCGCTTTGGGCTTGATGCATTTTATTACAATAGTTCTCCGGATAGCTGGATAGGGTGAACTTCTAGCAATTAAATTTATGTGGCACTGGCACCATGCTATGGCGAAAATGATTGACGGATTTTATTTTAAACTAATTGCGAGTGTTTATTCCTCGTGAAAGATCGCACGCTTATCGAATTCATTGGGTTCATGGTCGGAGCTGCCGTAGTTGACCCCAGTGACTGTTGGGAAACTCTTCGCTAATTAGTACTAAGTGCTAATATTTTGTATAAGATGACACCATTGAAGAGCTGACCCCAGCGAGATTTTTTCCTAGCTTCGTCCCTGATTAGGCTAATGGCAGGAAATGAAAAATCCGAGTGCAGCTGGAAGCTGTAGTGTGTCTCAGAACATCATGCACTTATCGCATTCTTTGACCTAATTCCGCCGAATGAAAATTTGTTCGAGAAAGAAACATGTGCAAGCTTTCTCAGAAATTTCGGCTGATGCTTTTTGGCTCATACTAACACACCCAGCTTGAAAGTTTACTGTTTGTTCCATGTTGCATTCATAGAACATGGTAAAGACTAAGAACTAGAGGTGAAGCAACTCACAAAGAATTAATGGAGTCACTCACCTAGTTCCCTACTTGGTTGCTAATCTGTTACCATGGTTTGAGCAGAGACAACTCTGTTACTTAGACATATGAGATTAATTGGTAGACTAGGTGCTTGCTGTCTCATGCGGGGCCTTTCTTACTGAAGGAGGCCTGCAGGGAGTCTGCGGGCGTCTGTTATCATGCTAAGTCTTGTTGCATGGGTGTGGCTTGACTACCCACTCCATCACTCAGACAACCAGGCTGAGGCCCAATTGTCTAATGAAGTTCCACCTTAATTTGTGGATAACAAAATAGCCTAGGTAGAATCCTGATAAGATTCTCATTTCCTTGATCTACATTGTTTTTGTTACTGCTTTTGATTGTAACAGTGTAGATCTGCTTATGGAATACGTTAGTTGTTCATGGATTTTAGGCTAATGTTTCTCCTGAAGGTTATGCAAATCATTTCAATCATTTGATGCCATCTGCAAATTACAATTATTTTAGCTTTGTATGTTCACTGTCCACAGTAGTTTTGTTTGGCATGTGTTCTGTCGGCTGCCCTGCTGCGTGTCATCTTTTTGGTCAAAACAAAAATATAATCTCTTTGTTATGTTGAAGATATCTGGTTATTTTTCAGGAAAAGGTTTGGTTACTGCGAAGGGGTTTAAAGGCTCGTTTGCTGATGCCGCGTCTTCTGCTAAGGTAATAATACCCATTTCTTTGTTGGATACCCATGTTAATTTCATTTGCAATGGATATTTCTTTGTTGGCCATCATGTTGAGAGTTTCGTCTCTTGCTCTAGATATTTGCTGTTCTTGCTGGCGTCCAAAGTTTGGTTTCTTGCTCTTTGAGACAGCTACGTGGAAAAGATGATGGTCTGTCCCCCACCACCCCTAAGAATTTATAGTTCGCTTTTACCTTATTTGTAATCCTTATGGCGTATCTTCTGTCTTCAGTTATTAATGCAGGAGTTGCAGGTTGTTGCACTGGTCTTGCTTTGAGTTTTCCAGGTAACGCCTAAGCAAACAATGCAAATAATAGCTGCTAGCTATTTTAATTTACACCTTGTTCTTGGATACACTGCCATATGATGATAATTATGTAACCAAAAGTGTTGCTGACCTATGGACTAGGATACACTTTCTCGTCCCAGTTTAGGCACCGTTCAATGTATTTTAAAAATAGAAATCAGATAAATCTGTCTGTACTTAAGGTCAATGCGTATAAAAACCTTACTTTCTGTGAACCCCAGTGGTTGGCTACAAACTTGTGCTACTGCCATGGTGGTTGCTGAAGATGGGAGTGGTTTTGTCAACACATGTGACCTAGTTTGTGGTTAGATGTTGGGCATTAGTCGCAGGTTTTACGATTATCAGGCTTCAAAATTGTTCATTTTGAATTTCATTTTGAATTTTCCTTCAGTTACTCATGTAACCTCTCTGTGGTTTATCTCGCTTTATTGTTGATGATTTATTAATTAGTTTGGTGTTGATGGCATGCATGAAATATTTGCTTACATTTACCATTTTATTTGTTTTCTTGGTTCGGTCTCTGAAGATGGAGTTGTTTTATCAACACATGTGGTCTAGTTTCTGGTTAGATGTCTGGCATTAGTCGCAGGTTTTACGATTTACAGGATTCAAAATTGTTCATTTTGATTTTTCTTTCAGTTACTCCTGTAACCTCTTGTGGTTTATCACTTGCTTTGTTGTTGATTGTTTCTTAATTAGTTTGGTTTTGATGGCATACGTGAAATATTCGCTTAGCTTTACCATTTTACTGTGATGTCTTTATTTGTATTCTTGGTTTAACTTTTTTAGGGAGTGGGGCAGGAGTTAGTGTCTTCGTTCCCCCTCCCCTCCTGTAAAATGAATAAGACTCTCCCTTATTTTCTGCTAATTGTTTGCAGGTGCACCACAAACTCTAATTCAGAGCTGCCTGGCCTTTGGAACTTTCTCGTACATCATAGAAAAGCTCAATAAACAGCAACCAGCGCTTGCACTCCCGTCAGCCACTGGCTCAAAGGATCTGAAGGCTGGACATGGACAGACTGTTCTTCCTCCCTTCACGCTTCATATTCCACATGATGCGATGGATGGATTCTCATCGTTTCAAAACTTTCTGTCGAAGTTCCGAGAAAACAAGTGAACGACCTGGAGACTAGCTTCAATGCTGCACTCTGGGTTGTGGCCATGTAAATGCATCAAGCTGAGCCTTTTGTTTCCTGTTTAGTGTATCACTAAAGATGATTATTCTACCCTTTTGTTGAACAGTTTTGCAAATTGCCCTCCAGAAAAGAAAGCAGCTTAGCTTGTGTTCTACCGGATGAATAACCTTTTCGAACCTGCATAGCAGATTGCCTGAACTTTGTGATAGTCTTTGCTAGTGAATCCTCTTGTATATATATAAGACCCAGTACGGTTTCATCAGGTTTCAGCATCGATACAGCATATAGAGTGACTAAGGACTATCTGAACAGTCTCATAAAAAACTTCAATAAATTCAAGCATCAATTCTTTCTATGACAAGACAAATCTTTGCTCGTTCAGTTACAAAGTACATAAACAAGAAAGTAAGTTCACGGTTCTTGCCACACAAAATTCATGTACCTCTTAACGAGTACAACAATAACAGACCAATATGATGCCTGTGTCTACATATATTCTGAACATAATAAATTGGCAGTTCACCTATAGACCAAATTTCACACGAGAGCTCTCAATCTCTCTTCGCTCGATCCCTTGCTGCTTTAGCGGAGCTTGAGCGTTCTGCCTGCGAGAACGTGATGAATACATGCATAACAGCTGTCACCATTGCCAGTCCAGTAGAGAAGATGATGACTCCTTTCCATGTCGACAAGAGTTGGGTCCACTGTAGGAATCTATGAGCACCAAATAGGAGTAGGCATGACCAAGACAGAACCACCTGATCCAATAGCACAAACTAAAGTGAGCTGCAAGAATAAGCTATTTGTAGATGGTAACATGAGTTCTTTTTTCGAAAGAGCATGAGCATATATAGCAAAATAGTACTAAAAGAGTCACACTGATACAGATGCGCCCAATTACCACATGCTTTTATCGAGAGAGAAATAGTCTGTCATATTATACTGATGTTGGAAAAACTAATATGTAGCTCAAAACCCAAGAAGTGGCACATGATCGTATTGAGCATATTCCCACTTCTTTTTCTATTCAAAGGCACCAGTCTGCTTCTGTACATGTCAATAGTTTGATACTAACAAGGAAGCTGCTTCTGTACATGTCAATAATCTGATAAAAAGGGAGCATCACATGATATAATGAAAAATATTACTGCCTTCTCTAGTCGGAGAAGGTTTAGTCTGATACCTCCAAGGTGCTAATGGACCTACAACCTTAAGGGCATATGTAACTGCATTTACTATTTTCGTTTCTTAACATCCGTCCATTCCACTCTAACTGTCCCTGTCCTCAGAATCTTCGTTCCACAATAATTGTCCATTGAGAGAATCAGCATCTGAATGCAATGTTTATTATCTACACCTACTTTATGCTTTAGAAGCATAGTTTTAAAAACCGAACCGGACCGGTGGTCCGACCGGAAAAAACCGGAACCAGCAAGTTCTCCGGTTTTTTAAGAACCACCGGTTGGAACCATAAAAAACCAGTAAAAATGAAACAAAATATTATGAGCTAGAGGAGAATCGAACCTAAGACCTTCACAGAAACTATCCTATAACTTATTCATGCCCACAACCAAGTAGGTTGTGTTTGTTTCATGATTTATTACTAATATCAATGCTATATATTCGATTTGAGGTTAACTTTTTTCGAAATTGCATTAAATATTTACAAATTTCACCGGTTTTTTGTCGCTCATGAACCAGATGAACCGGCGGTTGGACCAGCGAACCGTGAACCAGCAGCTTGACTGGTTCAGTCACCGGTCCGGTTTTTAAAACTATGTTTAGAAGAGGCTAAGTGGTTGTAGCATGAAATTTAGCACGTATATGTATGATCATTTCTAGAGCTCTTCTTCAGATTTCATTTTTCCTTGGTCTGCAAGCATGGTAGGCTTACAGTTTCACGGTGAAACAGAGAGACTAATAGTTCACCTAATTTTTTTTACAACAAAAGTAAATAATGTTGCACAATGCGGTGTCTCAGTCAGAGTTTTACCACCAAAGATTTCACTGGACGACCAATTGGTATAATTTCCTCATCAAAAGTACCAGTTGCTAAATGCCTGTCCAATAACGCGTCCTGTCATTGGGAAAGAAAAATAGCAATTAGCACATAAGCCAATTCATGGTTTGTTTCATATAACCGTATTATAGTACCATACCTTCTCTACGAAGATGTCTTTGCACCATTTCGAAACGTCCTCATCCGATTTAGGCATATCGCTCATTGCATGGCGCTTTATGCGGACATGAACCTATAATAAACAAGGTTGGAATGCCGAAGGCACCAAATTAAAATCTTCAGGCTAATCTGGCAGGCTCTCCAAAGCAATTCATGTAGCAATTTTTTCAATTATAAATATTTTCAAAAAAAGAGTGGCTAGAGTTTGGCTAGTAAATATCTACAGATTGCAAAAAATAGAATACTTACAACTGATGATTGTCCCTGAAGAATACGCAACATTGTTGGTTTTGGCGAATCTTCTGGAATAATCACTGTTGTATCGTAGATAGCTGGGACAAAGTCACGCATAATACTTACAGCTGATACAAATCCCTAGATTTTAGAAATGAAAAAGAGTTGTTAGAACAACAACGCTTTCAGGATAAACAAAGTAATAACATGGAGATAACATTTGGACAGAATGTACAAATGCATCACAGCGTCAGATTACCAAATATTTGTTCTGACAAAGTGTACATGTAGGCTGCTGAATTCTGACGACAGGAATGGAATTCAGGATTTGTCTTACCATACTAAAAGGAGTCCATGTAGGTTGCGGTAACACATAACCACAGGTTTTGATTTTTTTCAGAAAAATCACAGGTTTCTGTCTAATATAATACTCCCTCCGTCTGAAAATAAGTGACTCAACTTTTCTAGATATGGATGTATTATCTAGAAAAATCCGAGTCACTTATTTTAGGACAGAGGGGGTACTTTACAACTCAGCCTACCTAACTCATTGAGTATTCTACAGATTACTACATTTCAGATCGGAAGAAACAAATCAAATACCTTTGTTCGTGGAATCAACACATTTCTAGGTGCTGTCAAACCCTGAGAGACTGCATATTCTTGAGCTGCTAAAAGTTTTGCTGGAGTAAATCTTGTACCCTCAACAAAAAGGGCAAGCCAAAATGATCTGGGGAAGTCTTTCAACCTTTGAAGACCCGACTGCATTTAAAAGTATAATGATCATTAATTTACTATGAACCACAAGACACCATAGTATTAGGTAAGGTAGAAAATACTTTAAGTGTTTTTTCATCCTTTGCCCAGCTTCTCTCCAAAAAAAGGTATTCTGCAAACCACATGGACCAACCAATAACCTGCCATAGTTGATAGTTGATCAGGATAAGACACAATAAAAGAATAATTCCTACAAGCAAACACGAGTGCAGTCCATTCTAGATAATGGCTCTTCAATTTTCCATAAAAAAACATGGATGCTACACAGGCCATAGAGATCTTGCCAGTCTGATGCAGAGAGATGGTATTACGTCTGTACCAGCTGTCAGCCAACTTTGTTTACCGCTCAATCGACCTGTGCCTGTTTGCTGGCGCTCTAAAGTTTTACAAGGAAATAACATACTGTATATCCTGTAATTTTGGTCGCTCTTCTTCAATAGTACTTCTGGCTAGGACTTCAGCAGTAGAGATGCTCTCTTCTTTTAAGGTCTTAAATTCCACTTTGTTGGTCGGGACTTCACAGTAGGTCTTTTTAAGTTTTAACTATTTGCACGACATCATTCTTCTTCCCCACAAGGCCATCAAAACTGATAGCCGAGAGGAAATACTAGATACAGTATTAGCGCCAAGATAACTTTAGCCACAACTCTACATTTGAGTAATCTTTTTTTTATTAAGTTCCCTGCCTTGGTCTTTTCAAGATAACATTGTGTCAAATACATTGGCTTGAATGAAACTAAAATGAGATGAAAGTATGGGCTTACTGGAAGGAACTTTGAAGATTTCTTCATGATAGCTATTGCGCTTCCAAGACACCCTGATCGCTGACCACAAAATCATGGGAAACTCACCATAATGTATTTAGCATTAAGATTACTAATTAAAACTATAATACTTAGAAAGTGATAACAACCTGTGCTAAAATCCATCCAACCAGCCAATCAATGTCACTCCGATGATTGGATATGAGAAGGGCATGCTCTTTGCCTAAGGAATTCTTCAGGTAAGGTCGTATTCAAAACACATCCTTTTCTAAACATGGTCTAAGCGGCTAATGAAATGATATCAGTTCCCATATGGTAATGCTGGAATCAACTCCTTACCCATTAGTTTAAAAGTTTCCGGATCTCCATACAATTTTACCTGCAAATTTTTTGAATGGATTGATATCAGAGAACTGCTACTTGTGGAATCAACTATTATTTTAAAAGGTCCAAACAACTTAACTACTTAAGATTTGCAAACAAGCACTTAAAAAGTTTGTTCACTCAACTTCTACAGAAAATTACGTACACGAAAAAATTGCATTGCATTTGCATTATAAAGCAGACAAGCACTTTAAAAAGACTGTGGGATTAATAACTGTGTGTTCTAATTGGTGATTGTTGAAGTTAAGATCATACAGATAACTTGCTTTTCATTCTAATGTAACAGTGAGGACAACATCATAATTCTAATAATTATCTATAAGGCCAAATGAGAAGCCAGGAACAACAGTTCCATTACATGTCACCATCGGGTCATATTCAACATATTCTTGCAATTCAAGTTTAGTCAAAACAAAAGATTGCATGCACCATGAACATTACTAACCTGCTTGTACACTGCACTCATATCACATTCTTCTGAATATATCAGTGCTCTTAAAAGTTGGTTAAGAATGACCATCTATTCAGGCTGATTCTATGAATACGAAATTAGCAATGAAAACATATGACCCAGGGCATTCTCAGATGGCATCACAAATTTCAATCGACTCAACAAGATGGCTACTTCTATTTAGACTTGAGCCGCTTTTGAAAAGCATGTTGACTTTAATCATCTGGTATATGCTAACCGAGCTTGGTCTTGATGGTAATCAACCCAACCAACACTGAAGATTCCTTTTTAATAATGGTCATTGCAAAGTGCTACTGTGCTAGGGCCTAGGTGTGCGTTGTCATGCTAGATTGCACTGCGGATCATCCAAAGACACACTTCTAACTTTAGGCAAGTTATTAAAAGCATATTCATCCTAAGGTAGTGCCTTGTAGCACAAACGAAGAAGCATATGAATATTAAACTTGAATCTAACTTCAGATTTGCTATGCAGAGTGCATTAATTGTGTACAAAGAAGAAAAGGAAGTTGACTTTTTCTGGTCTAATATTATACCTTAACACCTGCCCACCAGTCGACAAGCCAGATCAGCTGAAGCCACAGCAGCTCAGCCAAGAAGACGTTGATCTGCCGGTACAGTCTCTTCGAGATTGGCCTTATCGTCAAGAACAGTACGGCCTGCAATGTGTTGTAGATATTAGCAAGAGACTAAGATGAAAATTGCAGTAAGAATTAGCCAATCAAAGAGCAAATTTTTCTGATAACGAGGCCGACGGATCGAACAATCTACCAAAATAAGCAGCTAAACTCAAAATAATGGCATCAGATCGGGCTGCAAGAAATCAACGCAACGTATTTGTTCTAGGCAAGCGAAGAAGGCACGGAAGCGCGGCGTGATGAAATCGACAATGCGGACTTGATACAAGGAAAACATTTACAAACGACAATCGAATCTTTGGTCGCCAACTTGTCCGGATCACCACGCAATCCCTAGAAAGGGTAACAGAGAATTGCAGGGAGGGATTGCTAGAGACGAGGCGCCCGAGAAATTACCTGGACGGTGTTGACGACGAGGCCGGAGAGGAGGAAGAGGAGGCCGAGCGGGAGCAGGACGAGCACGAGGGGAATCGCCATGGCCGCCGCCGCGTCTCCTCTCTCGCCGCGGTGTCACGGGATTACTGGAAAAGCGCGGGGGTTAAGTAGGAAAAGGTGGGTTTATTTCCGTTGCTCGCGGTCGGGCGATGGACACAAAACGCAAATTTCTATTTTCTGTAGGGTGCTAGGCGAAATGAAACAGATTTTCAAGCAATCGCTACACTTTCCTTTTGTTCTTATATTTTTGAAATGTACATTTTCCTTCATTGAGCTTGTACTGCGTGGTCCCAGAGCACTCACGGGTTCATCTTCCCGACACGACACCTCACACACAGGCTCCAGTGTCCCGTCGTTTCCTTCAATGAATGAATTATTTGAATTGCAGTACTTTCTCTGGTTACTTTTAGTTTACTTGGAATTTTGAGTCAATTAATAGATAGGAGGGACTATTATATTTTTTTGAATATATTTAAAAATAATTCAGTCTAGCAGATGGCATTTCAATATTGCGCATTTCATACTCGTCTTTTCTTAGTTCAGAATGCAAACGGTTTCCATTTTTTTAGTAAATAAAAGAGGTTTTAATAGATGATTGTTGCCACAAATGATTCGGGACAACAAAATTGCCTTTCTTTTCATCCTAGGAACTTCTCACGTCTAACACACCCTCCAGCATGCCTCTTGTCTCATACCACACTCAATTTTACTCCCTCCGATCCATATTAGTTGATTATAGTATGAATGTATTTAGATATATCTATATTAATGATAAGTAATATGAATCGGAGGGAGTATTATTATTAGTTTCAAGTGAAGATGGACACACATCATTTTCTGAAAAGAGAAATGGAGCAAAGTTCATAGGAAAAAATGGAAACAAAACTTTCGTATACAAGTACGAAAAGTGTTTACCTTTTGTTTTTCCCCAAGTGGTTTCTATGTCTACTACTCCCTCAGTTCAGAATTACTCTGCATTCTAGGTTTAGTTATAATAAAAAATATAAACATCTACAATATAAAATAAATATTATTTGAAATATTATAAAATATTATTTTCGTACTGTATATATTTGGTGTTATAAATATTGATATTTTATCTATATGTTTGGTCAAACTTAAAGATATTTAACTTTAACCAAACCTAGAATGCAGGGTAATTATTGATAGAGGGAGTATATTGGTATTTCTCGAGTCCCGGCTGGCCGGCCCATTATCGAAACACCACCCCACCTTGCTCTCACGACTTCACAATAAGAGATCATTTGATTCACATGATAGAAAAATCATAGAAATATATGAAAAACATATGATTAGGATGTCATGACTAGTTAAATTCTATAGAAATATGAGTTGTGTTTGATTGTGCCAAAGAAAAAGTTTCATGAGGTTGACCTAATGTTTTATTTCTATAGAATTTGCACTACAAGATTCCTATATGATTAGTTTATGTAAGACATGTTCCTATAAATCAAACAACTAGTGTAGAAAAAATTCTATAAAATCTAAATCCTACATAACTCCTATATAAATCCTAGTATTAAACAAAGAAGCCCTTAGGGTTAACGAGTGCACCACTCTATTGATACAAGTGCTATCACCCATCCTTCACGTGTCTTATAACTCTTTGTTCGACAATTAGTGTTTGTTGCATTCTTCAAGTTACATTTTTTTTTGGTGTTTTGGCATAGTTTGCTTTCGTATAGTTGTCAACTCCATATTTGATTTGTCCCGTTTTCCATGTGCTTTCCGTTTTCAATAAAAACGGTATCGCATCTTTCTTTTTTCTTTTGCCAATGAAAATAGTACTACACCACATGTTTGTTTTTGCAAATAGAATCAGCAACACATGTTTTCGATGGTTCTTATGCATGCGAACATTGTATCTATTCCCGCGAGCTAACATGACATTGTATCTACTGTTCCCACATGTTCATAAATGATGTGCGAATTTATGAACGAGCGGTGGAGAAAAGGAGCACAGACGGGTGCACGGCTAAAGTGCTCAAATTTCGAAAATTCATGTAAATTATGTATATTTACAGGGGGAAACCTTGCAGGCCTATGTGGATCTGAAACGAAAGTCCTAGGTATGTCCGCCCCTATCGATGGGCAGCGGTGCGCCACAATTACTCCGGATCTCCAGCGCACCCAGCTTGTTGACGAGCGGCAGCTGCAATGAAAACCAAGGTTAATAGCATCTTTAGCCGCGTGTTCTTAAAACGATCCCAAACAGCGCCGGATCGAGTGTTTGAGGGACGTTGTTTTCTTCGTGCCGTATTTAGGGGACGTCGTTTCCCAGCCGCGCCCCCTAAACACGATCCCAAAACTTATTTTTGCATTAAAATACCTTTTTTCATTTTCATTTTAATAAAAAGGAGGAACATTACATAAACTAATATATAATTGGGAACATGGTTTTTCATAAACTAAGACATAGTTTGGAATATGGTTTTCACAAACTAATACATAGTTAAAACATTGCGAAATGAGGAAACCTAACTATATTTGGCCTCGCAGAATTCGTATGTTCGCTGTCAAGAAAGAACATTCTCAGGCACTTTCAGTCACCCAAACTGAAAATCCAGCTGGTAATGATAGCCCTATTGGTCGTTTGCAAGAACATACAAAAACCTCCGTGACCATTTCCGCTGCGAAGAAAGAACACTCGGCGTGCTCAATCGTCCTCCTTTTCGTCATTGCCGTGGTAGTGCCGGCGGCAGGACATGTCATCGAACACCTTCACGCTCATCTCCTCGTCACCTTGGTACGAGAATGTGAGCACGCAAATGGTTTGGAGGTTGTGGTAGCGCGCAAACATCTCCCAGCCGGTGTGGAGATGTATATTGCCGCGCTCGTCGAAGATCACGTCAACCGGCCACCGGCAAAAGCCGCAGCCAGCCTCCCGCAGCTGCAGCGCAGCCATCTCGTTGCCGGCAATGAACTCGGCGAACTTGTCCGGCAGCCTCTAGATGCTGAGTGGGTCGCCATTGAGGACGATGATAAATTGAACTCCCACCCCCCCTTGGAAGACGACGACGTCGTAGGCGATGACGACTGTGCATGCCTTCCAACACGGCCGCGGCGTGTCCACGGCCACGGCCTCGGCCTCTGCCTCTGCCTCTGCCTCATGGAAATGCCCTTGACTCTTGAGATGGTGGCGGCTAGGGTTGGAGAGAGATGCGCTAGGTGTTGTTGCCTATTCGACGGTACCTCGGAGGAGGGATCCTCCCGAGGGGGAGAAGAAGTAGGGGCCATCGGGCGGAGAGTCCTCGGGACGGTGGTATGCGATTTACCCAGCTTCGAAACACCTGCATGATGACAGGCCTACTCTTTGTCTGGAATTATCTGGACGCTTTCGCGTTGTTACAACGAGTTGTGGTTGTGCCTCTAGGGCTCCCGGGATCCGGCTTATAAAGGCGACATGATCTAGGGTTTACGCGGAGAGTCCTAGCCGGAATACAAGATGTCTAACTACGGAATATTACATTGTCGTGCACGTCAAGGATCCACCTTTCCTTATACGCCGTAATGGATCCGGATACTTCATGGGCCTCCACGGATCCAACTACCTGCATAGGTCGGTTGACATCCAGCTTCTATTCCTGGGCTGGACTTCATCCATCTTCCATCAACATCAACTGGGTCGCCCGATGGGCCATAAGCCACCATCACCATCTGTGGTCCACCCGGGCTTGCCGGATCTAGACCACGTCGTTGATATACTCATAAAGTATACCCACAACACTAACCCCCGAACTTCTTCAAGATTCGTCATTCTTCCGCCTATCTCTGTCTGGATCCGAAGAGAATCTCGAAGAACTTCCAAAACTTCACCGTTTCTGACTTCATTCAACCGAAAATCATTCGTTCTTTTGTAACGGTTACTTAGCAGATTTCTCGCCCATGTCGCACATAACTTCCCCTTTTCCCGCGCTGAATTTTTGGATCTGCCGATCTTTAGCCGGAAATTTCGGAGGCGTGCAGTTAGGTCACCACTGTGTCCATTTCACCGCTTTTGACCTAAGACACGTGGCGATCATCCAACGGTGCATCCGTTCTGTTCCCACTATAGGATCCGACTCACGAATCTTCGTGCGAGGCCTATAAATACCTCATTCGCACGGTCAGTTTCACTCTTTCACCGCATCTCACCACTTCATCTTCTTCCTCGCGCCAGCGCCGCCCAACAGATCTCACGCTGGCAAGCTTCTTCCCAGAAAGCTTCAAGCGCCACTGCTCCAAGGCCTTCCTCAACCCGAGCTGCTCGCGTTTGATTGGGAATTCCACTCCGCCGCTGATTTTTGGTCTCGTCGGAGGCCTGCACGTCAAGTATGTGTCCTTCTCCTTCGCCGGTGTCACGGGGAACCGCCACACCATTGCCGGTAAGTCCACCGGACTTGTAGAAGATAGACCTTAGCGGGATCCGGTTTGCTAAGTTTTTACCATATGCATGCAGCCGGAAGCATGTCCACTAGCTCACCTAGGTTCACCGATAGCTCTCTGAATAGCCCACCACCAAACTCAACGAAACCGACCTTCGTTGAGCCTTTAGCATTCCTCCCGCCAAATATTTCCAATACTAGGCTAGCTCAACCTTACTCCGCCTCTTACAACAATATCCTTGGTCGGATCCCAACACTAGAAGAAATCCAAGCAGAGCTAGGATAGAAGGCTCGGAACCGTGAAGGGGAGAAGGGTCAATGGTGGCCAAGCGAAGTTACCAATTCGGAACTTAGAGCCTTCGAAAAGGAAGGACTCATAGCTCTGAATACCTGGAGTTTTAACAAAGACTCCAGCACTCCGACTCCGGAGCCCGACGAGCGAGTCTTCACCAAAGCATGGGTGGAGCGAGGTCTTTCTCTCCCACCTTCCGAATTCTTTCTATCGGTGATTAGTGATACGTCTCCAACGTATCGATAATTTCTTATGTTCCATGCTACTTTATTGATGGTACCTACATGTTTTATGCACATTATATGTCGTATTTACGCATTTTAGAACTAACCTATTAACAAGATGCCGAAGAGCCAGTTGTTGTTTTCTGCTGTTTTTGGTTTCGAAAATCCTAGTAAGAAATATTCTCGGATTGGACGAAATCACCGCCCGGGGTCCTATTTTTGTACGGAGCTTCCAGAAGACCGAAGAGGGAAGGAAGTGGGGCCACGAGGCGCCGTCACCATAGGGCGGCGGCCCCGGGCCAGCCGCCGGCTGTGGTGGGCCCTCGCGCCGCCTCTTGACCTGCCCTTCGCCTGCTTAAAGCCTCCGTCGCAGTGCGAGAGCCACGATACGGAAAACCTTCCGAGACGCCGCCGCGAATCCCATCTCGGGGGATTCGGAGATCGCCTCCCCTGCGGAGAGGGGATTCATCTCCCGGAGGACTCTTCGCCATGATCGCCTCCGGAGTGATGAGTGAGTAGTTCACCCTGGACTATGGGTCCATAGCGGTAGCTAGATGGTCGTCTTCTCCTAATTGTGCTTCATTGTTGGATCTTGTGAGCTGCCTAACATGATCAAGATCATCTATCTGTAATTCTATATGTTGTGTTTGTCGGGATCCGATGGATAGAGAATACTATGTTATGGTGATTATCAATCTATTACTTATGTGTTGTTTATGATCTTGCATGCTCTCCGTTATTAGTAGAGGCTGGCCAAGTTTTGCTCTTAACTCCAGAGGGAGTATTTATGCTCGATAGTGGGTTCATGCCTTCATTGACACAGGGGACAGTGACGAAAGTTCTAAGGTTGTGATGTGTTGCCACTAGGGATAAAACATTGATTCTATGTCTAAGGATGTAGTTGTCGATTACATTACGCACCATACTTAATGCAATTGTGCTTTGCAACTTAATACGAATGGGGTTCGGATGATAACCGAAGGTGGACTTTTTAGGCATAGATGCGGTTGGATGGCGGTCTATGTACTTTGTCGTAATGCCCGGATTAAATCTCACTATATTTATCATATCATGTATATGCATTGTTATGCCCTTCTCTATTTGTCAATTGCCCGATGTAATTTGTTCACCCAACATGCTTTTATCTTATGGGAGAGACACCTCTAGTGAACTGTGGACCCCGGTCCTATTCTTTACATCGCATACAATCTACTGCAATACTTGTTTTACTGTTTTCTTGCAAACAATCATCTTCCACACAATACGTTTAATCCTTTGTTACAAGCCGGTGAGATTGACAACCTCAATTTCGTTGGCAAAGTACTTGTGTTTGCACGTTGGCCGGAATCCCTTGTTGCGCCGCATCACATTTCGCCACCATCAACCTTCAACGTGCTTCTTGGCTCCTTTGGTTCGATTAAACCTTGGTTTCATACGAAAACTTGCTTGCATCATACCTTCCACTTGGGGTTCCCAACGGACGTGTGCATCTACGCGTATCAAGCTAAATTTCTGCGCGTTGCAGATCAAGACTGCAAGGGGAGTCTCCACTTCTCAATCTCTTTACTTTGTTTTTGTCTTGCTTTATTTTATTTACTACTTTGTTTGCTGCACCTAAACAAAACACAAAAAAATTAGTTGCTAGTTTTACTTTATTTACTGTCTTGCTCTCTATATCAAAAACACAAAAAAATTAGTTACTTGTCTTTACTTTATTTGCCTAGTTTACTTTTTGCTTATTGCATCATGTTTCCTCCTAAGTACACTCTAAAAGACATACCGGTAGGCCGAGGGTTTATAATTGGAAGAGATAATATAGAAGAATTTTTCACTCATGTTAGCACAGCTGAAGATTTTGAAGATAGACACTTGGTAGAACTCGCTCCTACTTATGAAATTGCTGTTGCTTCTTTAGTACACATGCTGGAAACTAAATTTGTTAATCTCAATCCTATAATCCAACACATGTTTCTTACACTCGGTGATATGGAAGAAGGGGAAAAGAAAGATTTTGTTTTAGAAACTCTTCTTAGAGAATTTGGTCTAGCAAGAGAGGCTAGAAAGGTCTTTGCTAAATTTAATATGCTAGGTTCTCATACTAATTTTGTTGGTCTCCTTGAAAAAATGGACATAGATAGAATAAGATACACTAATAATATTAATGATGGTGGGGAGATCAAAGCACCAATACCATGTAAACTCCTAGCTATGAATGGTGCACTAGAAAATAACTATGCTTGGCTTGTTCCTGAAAATTTGTTCGATGAGAATAGCAAGCCCAAGACTAATGAAAAGGGAGACGCTAAAACTTATGTATCTAATATACTATGCTTGGTTGAGAAAACTCCCAGCTCCCAAAGTTATGATGTTGATGCTTCTACTCGATAATACTTGATTTGTACTTTGCTAGCTGAAAGACGTTAAAGAAAAGCGCTTATGGGAGACAACCCATGTTTTTACTACAGTACTTTGTTTTATATTTGAGTCTTGAAGTTGTTTACTACTGTAGCAACCTCTCCTTATCATGTTTTTGTGCCAAGTAAAGTTTCTATGTCAAAGTTGATGTTATATTTGGGATCGCTGCGCAGAAACAGCATTGCTGTCTGTCACGAATCTGGGCACAAGTCTCTGTAAAAAATTCGAAAAAATCTGCCAATTTACGAGCGTGATCCTCAGATATGTACGCAACTTTCATTAGTTTTGAGTTTTTCCATTTGAGCAAGTATGGTGCCATCTTAAAATTCGTCTTTACGGACTGTTCTGTTTTTGACAGATTCTGCTTTTATTTCGCATTGCCTCTTTTGCTATGTTGGATTCATTTCTTTGATCCATTAATGTCCAGTAGCTTTATGCAATGTCTAGAAGTGAAAATAATGTTTGTGTCACCTCTGAATGTGTGAATTATTAATTGTGCACTAACCCTCTAATGAGTTTGCTTGAAGTTTGGTGTGAAGGAAGTTTTCAAGGGTCAAGAGAGAGTATGATATACTATGATCAAGAGGAGTGAAAGCTCTAAGCTTGGGGATGCCCCCGTGGTTCACCCTGCATATTTTAAGAAGACTCAAGCGTCTAAACTTGGGGATGCCCAAGGCATCCCTTCTTCATCGACAACATCATCGGGTTCCTCCCTGAAACTATATTTTTATTCAATCACATCTTGTGTTCTTTACTTGGAGCGTCGGTTTGTTTTTGTTTGAATAAAATGGATCCTAGCATTCACTTTGTGGGAGAGAGACACGCTCCGCTGTTGCATATGGACAAATATGTCCTTAGGCTTTACTCATAATGTTCAAGGCGAAGTTTCTTCTTCGTTAAATTGTTATATGGTTGGAATTGGAAAATGCTACATGTAGTAATTCTAAAATGTCTTGGATAATGTGATACTTGGCAATTGTTGTGCTCATGTTTAAGCTCTTGCATCATATACTTTGCACCCATTAATGAAGAAATACATAGAGCTTGCTAAAATTTGATTTGCATATTTGGTCTCTCTAAGGTCTAGATAATATGTAGTATTGAGTTTTGAACAACAAGGAAGACGGTGTAGAGTCTTATAATGTTTACAATATGTCTTTTATGTGAGTTTTGCTGCACCGGTTCATCCTTGAGTTTGCTTCAAATAACCTTGCTAGCCTAAACCTTGTATCGAGAGGGAATACTTCTCATGCATCCAAAATCCTTGAGCCAACCACTATGCCATTTGTGTCCACCATACCTACCTACTACATGGTATTTCTCCGCCATTCCAAAGTAAATTGCTTGAGTGCTACCTTTTCCATCATTCTCCTTTGCAATATATAGCTCATGGGACAAAATAGCCTTGAAAACTATCGTAGTATTGAATATGTACTTATGCACTTTATCTTTTATTAAGTTGCTTGTTGTGCGATAACCATGCTTCAGGGAACGCCATCAACTATTGTTGAATATCATGTGAGTTGCTATGCATGTCCGTCTTGTCTGAAGGATCTATCACCTTAATGATTGGAGCATGCAAATTGTTAGAGAAGAACATTGGGCCGCTAACTAAAGCCATGAATCATGGTTGAAGTTTCAGTTTTGGACATATATCCTCAATCTCATATGAGAATAATAATTGTTGCTACATGCTTATGCATTTAAGAGAGTCCATTATCTGTTGTCCATGTTGTCCCGGTATGGATGTCTAAGTTGAGAATAATCCAAAGCGAGAAATCCAAAATGCGAGCATTCTCCTTAGACCTTTGTACGAGCGGCATGGAGGTACCCCTTTGTGACACTTGGTTGAAACATGGCATGCAAATATCCGGTAGTCCAAGCTAAGTAGGACAAGGTGCGGGCACTATTAGTATACTATGCATGAGGCTTGCAACTTGTAAGATATAATTTACATAACTCATATGCTTTATTACTATCGTTGACAAAATTGTTTCATGTTTTCAAAATAAAAGCTCTAGCACAAATACAGCAATCGATGCTTTCCTCTTTGAAGGACCATTCTTTTACTTTTATTGTTGAGTCAGTTTACCTATCTCCTCCACCTTAAGAAGCAAACACTTGTGTGAACTGTGCATTGATTCCTACATACTTGCATATTGCACTTGTTATATTACTTTATGTTGACAATATCCATGAGATATACATGTTATAAGTTGAAAGCAACCGCTGAAACTTAATCTTCCTTTGTGTTGCTTCAATACCTTTACTTTGATTTATTGCTTTATGAGTTAACTCTTATGCAAAACTTATTGATGCTTGTCTTGAAGTACTATTCATGAAAAGTCTTTGCTATATGATTTACTCATATCATTACTTTTGTTTTGATCGCTGCATTCATTACATATGTTTACAAATAGTATGATCAAGATTATGATGGCATGTCACTTGAAATTATCTTTGTTATCGTTTTACCTCGGACGAGCGAACTAAGTTGGGATGATACGTCTCCGTATCGATAATTTCTTATGTTCCATGCTACTTTATTGATGATACCTACATGTTTTATGCACATTATATGTCGTATTTACGCATTTTCGGAATTAACCTATTAACAAGATGCCGAAGAGCCGATTCTCATTTCTGTTTGTTTTGGTTTCGAGAAATCTAAGGAAATATTCGGAATTGGACGAAATCACCGTGGTCCTATTTTTACGGAGCTTCAGAAAGACCGAAGAGGAAGGAAGTGGGGCCACGAGGCGCCGTCACATAGAGGCGGCGCCCCGGCGCGCGCTTTGTGGTGTGGGCCTCGCGCCGCCTCTTGACCTGCTTCGCCTACTTAAAGCCTACGTCGCAAAAACCGAGCGCGATACGGAAACCTTAGACGTCGCCGCGAATCCCGTCTCGGGGATTCGGAGATCGCCTCTCTGCCAGGGGATTCATCTCCGGAGGACTCTTCATCGCCATGATCGCCTCCGGAGTGATGAGTGAGTAGTTCACCCCTGGACTATGGGTCCATAGCAGTAGCTAGATGGTCGTCTTCTCCTAATTGTGCTTCATTGTTGGATCTTGTGAGCTGCCTAACATGATCAAGATCATCTATCTGTAATTCTATATGTTGTGTTTGTCGGGATCCGATGGATAGAGAATACTATGTTATGGTGATTATCAATCTACTCCCTCCGTTTTTTAATACTCCCTCCGTCACGTAATAGTTGTCGCAGGGCTAGTGTAAAACAGTTTTTGCAATTGAACCCTTAGTATTTGGAAAACATCACGATCGAATCCCCAATCGTATCTCCCAGGATCGCGTGCGCGGGCTTGCTGCAGCTGGTTCCCGCCGGCGGATCGCGCGCCGCGATCGTGCCCCAGACGACGCCGGAGTTCCGCGCCCCGTGCAGCCTGGCAGCGGGCGACTCCCACCGGCGGATCGCGCCGCGCTGACACCGCCGAAATTCTGCGCCCCGCGCAGCCTGATGCCGCCGAAATTCCGCGCTGCCGCCGGAGATCCACGCGCCGCACAGCTTGGCGCCGGCAGAGTCCCGCACGCCTCGCAGCCTGGCGCCGGCGGAGTCCCTCGCCCCTCGCCGCCTGGCGCCGGCGGAGTCCCTCGCCCCTCGCCGCCTGGTGCCGACGGGCCACCCGGTGGAGCTCACAGGCCCACGCCGGCGGGCTCGCGACCTCCCACCCTTCGCGTCGGCGACCTCTCGCAGACTGGCGCCGCTGGAGCTCGAGGAGTGGAGGTGGAAGACCCTGGTGGAGTGGAGGCGGGCGATCTTGCTGTGGAAGACCAACTGCTGAAGCTGTTGGAGCCTGTGCAGGTACCCCATTCCTGGCATACTCCTGAAACTGCTGGAGCTGAAGCTGTAGATCCTAGAGCATAACCTGCAGATTGTACAGTACTGTACATGTATTGAAAAAGATACACATCATATGTTTCAGCAATAATGAACACCATTATCTGAAAGTACTCCTTACTGTATTATCTGAAAGTACTGTACTTTGTTAGCAACAATGAACACCATTATCTCAAGCAGTGCAAAAATATCTCTATATGCACACATAGAATCTTGGATATCATACTGTGATCTCAAGAAGAACGGTGTGCAAGTAAATGCCTGACTTTGACCCCAGAGTTACAATAAGCAGGAACAGAAACTTACATGGAATTTGACCCCAGAGTGGAACAATCCCCTTGTACAATCTGCATACCCAACATTTTTTCAGTAGAGTGAGGTTACAGTTACAGAGAACAATAGATTCCAATATTTCGTTTCCTTGCATCGACTTACCCAGCATATCCTTCAGCCTTCACAAACTTAGGGAGCCCATCAGATAAACCAGCTTGATAAAGCAGGATACATCATCATTTTGTATTTCCAAGAGACTCCAGCATATCCTGCAACAATATTCAGCATAACAACAGCTTGATAAAGCAGGATACAACATCAATATTCAGAAGCTACTCCTAGAAATTACAAGAGGGAAAGGCATTTTCATTAACCGCCGGAGTAGTTGTCAGTAACCGATCAATATTCAGAAGCTACTCCTAGAAATTATAAGAGGGAAAGGCATTTTCATTAACCTGATGCTTGTAGTTGTCAGTAACCTGATGCTTGTAGTTGTCAGTATATCATGCACAGTGAAACTGACTGGATCACCACTAGTTGCACTTTGGCTGGGTATAGATACACTGCTTTCACCTGAAAGTAACACTGTTGGATTTTTCCTCGCCAAGTGTTTCTGTTGTGAATCCACTGATCCACCAGAAGCGTTAACATGCTTGTCAGTAATAGGTGGGACTGGATCAGCAGGTTCAAGGCCAACTTGAACTCCTGTCAGCAGGAACCTTTGATGTACTGAAACAAATTATCCAGAAGCCTCCTGCAATGAAAGTGGATTTTTAGATCTGCGCATATGGAATTATCACTTAACAAATTCAGAAATTCATATACTGTGGCTCCAAAAAGTAAAACAAGATCATGCTTTCTTTTTGTTGGCATAATCATTTTCTTTATAGCATTGTTGCATTTGTTTTGGTGTTGTATATTCTTTATAGCATGAATATTTTTGTAGGATATGGTCAAGGGAACAAGAGGGGTACAAGATAACAAGAGAAAGAGAATAAACAACAAGACGAGACTCCAATATGATGATCCATTAATTCTCTCCAATGAGTAAGTTCCAATTCTTTTTATGATTTTTGAAGGAGTTCGATGCTCATGTGGACTAAATTTAATCTTCTCTCTGCACAGCTATATGAATGAACAAATTGATGGCGGCAAACTATATATGCTTGTTTCCAAGAGGAAGAAAGCACCTCTTAGTGCAAAAGATGTGTGGAGATACAACAGAATGCGCCAAGAGGACATTTTCTCCAAACCTTTGATCCATATGAGACTGGGATTCCCTCGGATGAGAGTACATTGTGATAAGATGCAAGAGCAACAAAGAGGCAAGGATGCTATCATTGATCTCAATTTGAGCCCATCACATCAGCAACACAGAGTGAACAAAGTTGTCATTGATCTCAATTTGAGCCCATCACATCAAATGCAAGTGCACGAGAGAGGCAAGGATGTTGTCATTGATCTCAATTTGATCCCGTCACAACAGATGCAAGTGCATGACAGAGGCAAGGGTGATGAGACGATGCTGGAGCATGACAGAAGCAAGGGTGATGAGACGATGCTGGAGCATGACAGAGGCAAGGGTGATGAGACGATGCTGGAGCATGACAGAAGCAAGGGTGATGAGACGATGCTGGAGCATGACAGAGGCAAGGGTGATGAGACGATGCTGGAGCATGACAGAGGCAAGGGTGATGAGACGATGCTGGAGCATGACAGAGGCAAGGGTGATGAGACGTTGCTAGGGCAGGACAGAGGCAAGGGTGATGAGACGATGCTGGAGCAGGACAGAGGCAGAGATGATGAGACGTTGCTAGGGCAGGGCAGAGGCAAGGGTGATGAGACGATGCTGGAGCAGGACAGAGGCAGAGAACTGAGAGATGAGGAAAGATATGGTATTTATTTTGCCTTAGAAGTAATCAGAAGAAGAGATGGAGGGTTTACGAAAGAGGATAAGCAACTCATAGCAGAAATGCTCAACACAAGTATACGAACAGTCGAAAGGGTGTGGAACTTAGGCAAGGATCAGATTGCAGAAGGGAAACGAAGAGTTGATGTTTCGAACCAAAAAAAGGGTCATGTTGGCCGTAAGAGAATAGATTTGGGCCTCTCGAGGGTACCGACAATCCCACTGAATAAACGGAGGACGATCCGATCTTTAGCGAAGGCCCTAGGTGTTAACCGCACAACCTTACACCGAAGGTTTAAGTGGGGTGAGCTGAATCGACACACTAACACCCTGAAGCCGTTGTTGACAGAAGCAAACAAGGTCCAGAGAATGAAATTCTGCCTCGCTATGCTCAATGAGAACTCTTTGCCATCTCCCGAGCCAACATTCAAGGTTATGGACGACATGGTCCACATAGATGAGAAATGGTTCATTCTGAGTAGGGTGAAGAACACATACTACCTGCTCCCCAAAGAACCTAAACCCTTGCGCACAGTGAAGAACAAGAACAACATCGCCAAAGTGATGTTCTTAACTGCGGTTGCTAGGCCGAGGTATGGTGAAGGTGACATAGTCACGTTTGATGGCAAGATTGGAACTTGGGCATTTGTAAAGGAAATTCCAGCTGCTAAAAAAAGTAAGAACAGAGAAAAGGGGACAATTGAGGTAAAACCCATAAAAGTTACCCGAGATGTCATGAGGAACTATCTCTGCGAGCTAGTGATTCCTGCCATCCAGGACAAGTGGCCTGATGAGGATGTAGGAAGAACAATCTTCATCCAGCAGGACAATGACAAACCTCATGTCCTCCCTAATGATGAGGGTTTCCGACAGGCCGTAGCACAGACTGATTTGGACATCAAGTTGTTGCAGCAACCTCCAAACAGTCCGGACCTAAATGCGCTAGATCTAGGCTTCTTTAGGTCTCTGGAGTCCCACACCGATACTAGAGCACCAAACAATATTCGAGAGTTGATAGAAGGTGTGGAGGAAGAATATAATAACTACGAGGTCGACAAACTCTCTCGAACCTTCGTGACACTCCAATCATGTATGATTGGGGTGATGGAAAAAGGAGGAGGGATAGACTACGATATCTCTCACATGAATAAGAACCGCCTCCAGGCAGAAGGTAGTCTAGGAATGCCTCTAACTATCTCGGCGGACCTACTTGTAAAAACTAAAGACCTTATCAAAGCAGCAGAGGTAAAGATTCAGATAGACTAATTTGAATTTCAAATCTAACTATTGTTGCTCATACAATTTGAAATTAATGCAGGTGCAAGCTAAGCAACAATCAGCGCCCATTCCTAAAATTAAGCAGCGAAACTCCCATAAAAAGGAAAATAAGGAAGTTTCCATTTCATTGAGGAAACCCCATTTAGTGGTATGTAACATAGTACTCCTAGTGTAATATGTTAGTGTTCATTCGTTATTACTTTGTAACACTCCTTTGTGCAGGGAGCTGGTCTTCGGAATATGGGCAACACGTGCTTTCTAAATGCAATTCTTCAATGCATGACTCATACTGTCCCACTATTTCAGAAAATTCGTTGCACTGACCACTCCAGTCCATGCTCATGTATGTATTGTTTCTCCTAATGGCATGATTTTTCCTAATGGCTTTGCTTTGCATGATATGTTCTACTCTTACCATGTAGATGATGAAATTGGGTTCTGTTCTTTATGCGCCCTAAAAGAACAAATGGAAGAATCAATTCAAAGCCCTGGGTCTGTTTTAGTGCCAGCAAGGTTCAAAAATAATTTAAGCAGTATCCTTTGGATTGACGATATGTTTCCTCTGCTTTATTTAAGTTTGGTGAATTTTTTACATACTGTCAATTCCTTAACAAGATTTACAAGAATTATCTCCAGCTTTTATACCAGGACAACAAGAGGATGCACATGAGTTATTAAGTTGCTTGCTGGAAAATTTGCATAAGTGTACCCTTGATCCCAAATCAATTGATGGGGAAAGTATTGTCGAGCAGGTGTTTGGAGGTAGACTGAAAAGCCTGGTATGTACTGTACTTCTTATTGCTTAGTTGTGTTCAAGGCTTATTTGGAGTAATACAATTCTCTTCATATACTGTAGTTGACATGCCATGATTGCGGTCACTGCTCCGAGACATTTGAGCCCTTTCTTGATATCAGCTTGGAGATCGATCAGGTTGATGACCTTGTTGCTGCATTGGAGTCTTTTACTAAGGTGGAACAATTAGGTGATGCTGAGAACAAGCTAAAATGTGAAAGTTGTAATGGCCAAGTGTGTAAGGACAAACAGCTTGTGCTTGATACAACACCAGATGTGGTAGCATTTCAACTAAAGCGCTTCACAGTTACCCTTGATGGTTACATTGAGAAAATTGACAAACATGTGGCATACCCATCACAACTTGATTTGCAGCTATTCCACACTAACCCAGACAAAGAGGTGAGCTACATGTGCACCATTCGATGTGCACCATTCTTGGTTTATCGATGAAGCATATTTTGATGTTTTTCTTGTATTTTAACATACATCAGGGCCTAAAATATGATTTGTATGGCGTTGTTAAGCATTCTGGCTTGCCTAACTTTGGCCACTACATGTGCACCATTCGTTCTTCACCAACTAGTTGGCACTTGATGAATGACTCACTTGTAAGTGCTAGTACTACTTAATTGTTCTTTCTTTTTTCATGCCACAGATATTTTCACCTTATAACACATATTTTCACTTGCAGGTTGATTCAATTACCGAGACAAGTGCACTAAACCAAGAAGCATATCTGCTCTTCTATGTTAGGCAGGGCATGTTTCCATGGTTCTCAAGTTTTCTACAGGAAGCTAATAGTAGTGCCCATAGTGCTACCAAGAGGATGTACCCTGTTAATAATGACCATAATGTGTTTGCATTTGACAGCTTAGGTAAGGTTTACTTGCATATATAATCTGCTTGTAACCAAGAGGAGTACATTTGCAATAACTAATCAATACCTTTCTGCAGTGACTGAACATCAAACAAATATGAAGACGCCAAAGGCTGCATACTGGTCTACATCTTCCGAAAGCTCTTCCCTGGATCAGAATGCATCGCGGTTACCGAGGGGCATGACGTCTGTAAAAAGAAAATGTGGTCTGAAAAAACTAGATTCACCCAATGTGGTGCTTTGTTGAAAGACAACATCCTATATGTACAGTAGCATGGTTAGTCACTAGTGATGTTCAGTTGGCTGTTTACAGTAGCACAGTGGGACGGAGTATGACCTTTGATTATGATTGTAAGGTCAATTACAGTAGCACAGTAGAAAAGGCTTTTTGGTTTTTTCCCTGGAGTACACTGTATTATCATCAATTCAGGTTTCAGACATGAACTGTATGTCTACCTTGAGGTTCACACTTCACACACAAATTAAGCTGTATCTTCCTGGAGTATGATGATTACTGGGATGGTTGTATATAGAGATTAAAATCAACACATACAGTAGTCCTAGTTTGCATCATATTTCAAGGTTGAGTTCCAGAGCTATAACCTCAACATCAGTAATCTTACAAGGAATATTTTGGTTCTATTTTTAGGAGATCAACCATCCTGCTGCTAGCTACAAGCAAAAAATACCCAGTATTTTGGTACACCCAGGGAGCAGACAATAGTGCAAGCCACAGAAATGGGACTTTAAAAAAATGTGTGAGCTGAATCTTGTTACAGTGAGTACACAGAATTGGAGCTCATTTCTCTGAATCAGTTGTGAGACTTCCAAGTCCCAATAGCATCCTACGTTCCTAACAGTAAAAATGGAATGAGAAGATTGATTATATACAGTGAAGGGAAGACAAGATAAAATATATCAGCCGAAACTTGGTTTTGCTTCCAGCCTTTCTCTGCCAAATCATAACAAGCTACACCAATTAAGGCCCCGGAAAATACACCGCTCTTACAAATGGACCAAAGGCAGATATCCAACGCGGAGCGGAAGGCCACTTGCGCCTGATACAGAGGAGGTGAGGGATAACACGTACCTTGACGGGCCTGGGTTCGATGTGGTGGACGTTGCTCTTCTCAACGAGGATCTCCATGACCATGAGGCAGAGCACATTCACCTCCGCCTCCAGCAGCAGATCACACTGCTTTAGATCTAGGCCTTGATCTCCTCCACGTCGATGTCCTATCAGTTACATGTCAGAGAAGTGACTCAAAGGGAAAATCTTGCTGAGCTCAAGAACAAACCAGCTAGCAGACCATCATCTTCTTCATTTCTTCCTCTCCATCCATCCATCCATCCACCTCTTTATCCTCTATGGAGAAAAAGGCAGGAGGAGTAAGATCCCTTTCACAGGGAATAAACGCAGGAAATAAACTCACAGGGAATTATTGTTTACATGGGTTGGATGCTATGGATTTCTTTTGCTAGATACAATATTACTCCACAGACTGGAGTACTCTAAACTGAGAGTACACGTGGCTTACAATAAATTTGTTGCTTTCTAAATTAGTGTGGAGTAATACAGTAGTAAGCAAGCAATCAGTAATCTCAACATCACTAATCTCAACACCAATACACTAGAGCTAGTAGATCAACCATACTCCTCACTAATTCACTTACAGTATGTCTATGGAGTAAACTGAAACAAACTTTAATTTTGAAAGTTGAAATCAATTGCACCAAGCAGAACATACAGAGTATTGAAGCTTTGCAGAAAGCAGAAAATACGGAGTAGGAGTACTGAAGCTTTGCAGAAAGCAGAACATACGGCATGGGGATGACGCCATTGAAGTACAGCGCATATGGTACAGCGGCAGCTAGTAGACGAGCTTGGCGAGCCTGGATCCCCGAGCGCCGTGAGGCCGTCCAGGTTGCCTTCCCCGTCCACCACGTAGACCCCCTCCCTCTAGTCCACCTCCAGATTCTGCAGCAGCACCACGCAATTGGACCTCCGCCGCCGCCACCACTTTGAGCTCAAGCTCGGGCGGATGAAAAATCCCCATTTTGAGCTCAAGCTCGGGCGATGCAGCACCAGCACCCGATTGGAGCTCCATCTCCACCGCGAATGGATCTCCTCCAGCCACCGCTGCCACTGGAGCTCCGCCGTGCCTCCGCCACCGCCACCGCGAGAGATCGAGAGAAAAATCTCAATTTTTACCACCACCTCTTTGGGCACGAGAGGATGTGGGCTCGGCGGCGCAATTGGGAGAGACTGCCCGCGACGAGAGAGAAGGAGAGGACGGCGACGTCGCACGCAAAAGGTGAGAGGCGTCGAGGGTGGTGGGCATGTCGACGGGAGGGAGGAGGTCGTCGGGGCGGTGCGTCGCGGGGCGCTGCGTCGCCAGGAAGAGGACGAGGTGCGGGGTGGAGGGACGCGGAGTTTGGTCGGAAAAAAGAAGAGGTGGTTTTCGTAAAAATGTCAATGCGACATCTATTACGTGACGGAGGGAGTATAAGACGTTTAGGATTCCACGGCCAAACTTTTCCACGTTACAAGTTTTTTGGAGTTTCCGATTTTGCCCCTCCGTGGCGTCGCGCACGGACACGTCGCACCGCGCGTGTTCCGCACTCGCTCTCCTTGCTCGTTCCCCATCTCCTCCCCTCGCTCTCCCGTCGACGTGCCCCACCGGTGCCGTCGTCCTCCTCTCGCGCCCCACTGCGGCCGACGTCTTCCTCACCGTTCCCCACCGCTAGCTTGCTCCCCATCACTCTGATTCCTCTCGCACCCCGCCCGCGCCAGAGAATCGGAGGTCAAAGGTCGATTTTTTGTGCGGCGGCGATGTGCTGCTGGGCGAAGAAGCGCTAAACCTGCGTGCGCAGGCGACATGCTGCTGGGCCAGGAGGCTCTGGATCTGCGTGCGCCGGCAGCGATGTGGCTGGGGTGCGAACGCGGAGCAGGGTGAGGAACAAGAGGAGGGTGACGCCCAGGAGCAGATGTGCGCACCGACAGTGCCCATCTCCAAGCAGGACATGCCAGGGCTGCGGCTCCTGGGCGGGCAGTCGGACCTGAGCAGCCTCGTGGAGACCAAGAAGAGGGCAGTCGAGCGAGGACGACGCAGGCGTTGGAGGTGAGCTCCACAGACAGCTATTTCTCTGAATATTATGATGCGATGCATGCGACTCTGCTTTCGCGCTATGCAGGGGCTAGTTATGTCTTGGTCTAGCTTACGTCCTATGATGATGCTAGCTAGATGCAACTTCTTATTGCTGATTGGTAGGAATTTCTTATCGTTGTACATCCTTTTCAAATCAGACAATATATTGGCTTATTGGAGTACAAATGATAATACTCTTCATAATCATAATTATACAAATGATAATGCTTGTGATGATGCTAGATGCAGTCTGTGAGCACAATTTGATTAGTCTGATACTCTTATTAGTTTGGTCTAACTCCCTGACCTCCACCAACTTGAGAGCACAATTTTCATTCTTCCATGAATTTGCAGTTTATCTGTATCTTGGTTGGATAGTTTTGGCCCTGCAACGAATACAAAAAACGATTCATGTTCACTTCCTTGTCAGTTATAACCAGATAAGCAGCACAACACATATCAGTACTTGATTTTTCAGTTTAATCATTTACAACCAACCTAATTTGAGTTGCACATATGTGCATTCTAGTCAACTCTACAGTGCACCAGTTCACAGGCTCACAGCTAGCTCCTCTCTCATTTCATATACAGACAGACTGACTGCTGAAACATTTTCTGCGGCAAGGTCAACTCTACTGATTCCTTTGTTTTTCACCGCCAGTCCACTAGTGAACTCACTCCACACTATGCAGCCAGACAGAATACTGACCCATATTTTACACTGGTTTGTGCCGTGACATTGGCATTGTACACTGAACAAAATGCAAAGTCACTTGTGCTACTCTTTTACTAAAACATGGTTTATTTAACTTGGACCAACCCATATATTTTATGATCTGCGGTGGCACCCTGGAGAGAGCGGAGGAGCGCGGTCACGCCATGCTGGTGTTGGCGTCGTCCGTGGAGGAGGGTGAGAACGAAGAGGGCGCAGCCACGGTGGCCTTCTCCTTCAGACTCCCTGTTAAGATGAAGATTTCCTAGCTTTTGAGACTTGGTTAAGAAGGAAGGGCGGTGGCCATGTTAGTATGTTATCAGCTAACAATGTCAGTAGTGGTTCTGAACTTTCTTTTAAAATCCAGCTAGAATACCCAATGTTGATCAGCTAGGCCTACTACTGACTGGTTAGTACTTCTAATCTGTTGATTTTCAGTTGCTGCTGGGGAAGCTAGGTTCTGCTACTACTGTTGGAGATCAGCGGTCGCCGTGGTGGTACTTGCCGGAGATCACGGCGAGATGTGCCAGCTGCTGGGAGCCGCGAGGTAATGTGCTGATGGGAGCCGGTGAGAAGGCGATGCGCTGTGGAGAGGTTGGGGACGAGCTGTTGGAGCTCTCTTCGTTGATCTGTGCAGCCGAGATGTTTGGGATGAGCTGCCGGAGTTACTGGTAGTGTATTCCTGCTAATCCTAGATTCATATGCATCTGCATCACAGTGCTTGCCAGTTGACATGAACAATGTTCACATTTGCAAATGAGACACCAATTTATGATCTCCAAATAAACATTGAGTAACTGCAATCCATTTTGATTTATTCACTTGATGCGGCAAATTAACTTTTATTGCAAATGAACCGGTTCTCTTTTATTGCTATGTTACAGTTAACTGGAGTAGTGCAGATGATTGACATCATCTTCTTGTTTAGGTGGACAAAAGTTAAGATCTGGAAGCACCATTATCTTCAGGCGCGACAATCGGGTGGCTCGACGACTTTAGGACGCGGCGACGATCTGGAGGTGATTGCCGGCGCACACGGACTGTTGAGTTTGATCGATGAATCAGGAGGACGATCACACAGTGACCTCATCGTGGAGTTCATCCAGGCCATGGCCTGCTCCTCCCTTGCGGACGCCGCCCAACACCTCGACTCCTGCGGCTAGTGGCTCCGCTACCGTCCCTAGATCGTCGGTGGAGGAGGCGCAGGAGGAGGCAGTGGGTGATCCAATCCCTGGTGACCTCCTGGCCATGGCGCCTTCTAGCGAATCCCTGGACGAGGGCGATGAGCTTCTGGCTAAGGGGACGGCGGGCGGCTTCCAGGATCGATCGGAGCTAGACGTGGGCGCGGATCGCGGATCGTGTGGTGATGGGGAGGACCGATTCTTCCTGGGGAGGAGGGAGCTGGCTGGGGGAGGAGTGAGATTGGGGGAGGAGGGAGCTGGTTGGGGGAGGATGGAGCTCTCTAGGGGAGGAGGAGCTGGCCGGAGCTGGCCGGTGGAAAATTGATTCCGGCGGACGACGGGGAATCGAGATCGGGATTCAAGTTTTAAACAGGGGTATAGATGTCTTTTCATTGCATTTTCACCTGGTCGGAAAGTAGTCCCAACGTCTTATATTTCTGCACGGAGGGAGTATTACTTATGTGTTGTTTATGATCTTGCATGCTCTCCGTTATTAATAGAGGCTCTGGCCAAGTTTTTGCTCTTAACTCCAGAGGGAGTATTATGCTCGATAGTGGTTCATGCCTTCATTGACACAGGGACGTAAGTTCTAAGGTTGTGATGTCTTGTTGCCTAGGGATAAAACATTGATTCTATGTCTAAGGATGTAGTTGTCGATTACATTACGCACCATACTTAATGCAATTGTCTGTTGCTTTGCAACTTAATACCGAATGGGGTTCGGATGATAACAAGGTGGACTTTTTAGGCATAGATGCGGTTGGATGGCGGTCTATGTACTTTGTCGTAATGCCCGGATTAAATCTCACTATATTTATCATATCATGTATATGCATTGTTATCCCTTCTCTATTTGTCAATTGCCCATGTAATTTGTTCACCCAACATGCTTTTATCTTATGGGAGAGACACCTCTAGTGAACTGGGACCCGGTCCTATTCTTTACATCGCATACAATCTACTGCAATACTTGTTTTACTGTTTTCTTGCAAACAATCATCTTCCACACAACGTTTAATCCTTTGTTACAACAAGCCGGTGATTGACAACCTCACTGTTTCGTTGGGGCAAAGTACTTGGGTTGTGTTGTGCAGTTCCACGTTGGCGCCGGAATCCTTTGTTGTTGCGCCGCATCACATTTCGCCACCATCAACCTTCAACGTGCTTCTTGGCTCCTCTGGTTCGATTAAACCTTGGTTTCATCTGAGGAAACTTGCTTCTATACGCATCATACCTTCCACTTGGGGTTCCCAACGGACGTGTGCATCTCGCGTATCATTAGCACCTATGGTCTCACCCCACAATATCTGCCCAAACTCTTTCCAACTTCGCAACTCTCTGCGAAGGCTACCTCGGAGTCCTACCGGACATCCGCCTTTGGCAGTTCTTCTACAGAGTCAAGAAGGAAACCAAAGACAAGATCATGGTGAACTGCGGCAACATGACTTTCGTGCTCCGCACCAAAAGGATTTTTCCGACTCTCGCTTCTCACGAGTCTATCCGGTACTGGAACGCCGGATGGTTCTACATCAAGAACATTTTGGTTCCGGGCATCCACGACTGTCTCCCCGCCTTCGTCAACAACCTTCCGGAAGAGCTCGCCAGCTGGAGCTTCATTCCCGCCCTCGCCCAGTATCCAGAGCTGGACAAGATGGCCCGTAGAATCTCCTGGCTGGTCCATGACGGTTTAACCGGAATGTACCTGACCTTGAGCTGGTTCACCCGTCGGATTCAGCCGCTGAAATTCAACAAGCGGTTGATCTGCGAATACTCCGGGGTCGACGATCAGCTGCGGGCGACCAAGGACAATCTGCCAACACTTGTGAAGCTCACCCGGGGCCAGGAGGTCCCGGAGATCAACAAAGATATGCATATCAACAACAAATGCCCTCCGGTGCGTTTTCTCACTTACTCATTTTGCTTCTCATATTTGAAATGTTCTAACTTCTTCAACGCTTCCTCTTTCAGCTCAACAGTTTGGCGGAGGATGGCTTCAGAGATATTTTCCGCATTCCCACTGACGCTGGAAAGGCGGAGGAGGGGGAGGAGCAAGTTCCCAAGAAGAAAACCGCCCCTCGCGCTACCAAATGTCCCCACACCAAGGTTTCCGGTACTGATGCCGGAACCAGCGGCGAGGCCTCTGCCAAGAAGGCGAAAACCACTGCCCCTCCATGCCTCGACTCCAAGAAGGCGGTGCGTGCCCGGATCAAGCTGCTGGCCACATCCGAAAAAGGATCACGCCCGCAACTTCCCGGAGCCACGTAAGTGTTCCGAAATATAAACTCTTAGTTGTGAAGCTAAAACTTTATCGCTTATGTCTTTTCTTTACTTGGTTGACCCAGAAGATCACCGCTTCACGGGTTACTACCCAGAAGCCCATCACCAGTTTCCTCCGGACATCTCCGGCCGTTGGCCCTGCCACTCCAGTTCCGCCAAGTACCTCCAACACAGCTCCCCAACCTACTCCGCCTGAAGCTCACCCCACTCCTGATCCCGCCGTCGAAACTCAGGTGGAAATAATTCCAGTGAGCAGCGGGAAAGGAGGCGGAAGCTGCTCCGTCACAAAGCGAGCTGCTCGTGAAGAAGCTCAAGGCAAAGGTCCAGAGGAGGCGGAAGTCACCTCTGCAGATAAGGCTGAAGCTACGGCTAAGGATGCCATCGTATTTCCGGCAAATTTTGGCGATCCTTCCGACCTCTATGCTACGCCCAATGCGTACTCCACCAAGTTCTTCAACAAGCTTACAGAGGCGGAGAAATGGGAGCTCGAGCAAGATCTGCTGAACTCCATGTTAAACAATGCATGGGGTAAAGCTGATGCTGAATGTTCCGACATTCAGAATAACAAAAGGGAGATCGGCGAGTTCATCGACCAACTTCTCTGTAAGCGCAAGGTAAACCAATATTCCCAGTAGCCCCAAGTATCTAGGCAGAAACTAACGTAGTTTGCACCTTGATACTTTGAGTAAACTATCTGAGAAATTTTAAAGTGTCGTAGTAGCCCCCAAGCGTCATGTGATACGTCTCCAACGTATCGATGATTTCTTATGTTCCATGCTACATTATTGATGATATCTACATGTTTTATACACATTATATGTCGTATTTACGCATTTTCTGGAACTAACCTATTAACAAGATGCGAAGAGCCGATTCTTTATTTTTACTGTTTTTGGTTTGAGAAATCCTAGTAAGGAAATATTCTCGGAATTGGACGAAAATCAGCGCCCAGGTTCCTATTTTGCCCGGAAGCATCCGGAACACCCGAGCCGCCGTCAGAGGGGCCACGTGGGGCCCACATGGTGGAGCGCGGCCAGGCCCTGGCCGCGCCCGCCCAGTGTGCTGCCCCACCGGACCCTCCGAGGCTGCCCTTTCGCCTCAAATAGCCTTCGTCGAAACCCCCGAGGCGAGAGTCACGATACGGAAAACCTTCCAGACGCCGCTCGCGATCCCATCTCGGGATTCGGAGATCGCCTCCGGCACTTGATACGTCTCAAACGTATCTATAATTTCTTATGTTCCATGCCACTTTATTAGTGATATCTACATGTTTTATACATTATATGTCATTATTATGCGTTTTCCGGAACTAACCTATTGACGAGATGCCGAAAGGCCAGGTGCTTTTTTCCTGTTTTTGGTTTCAGAAATCCTCGTAACGAAATATTCTCGGAATCGGACGAAATCACCGCCCAGGTTCCTATTTTTCCTAAGCTTCCAGAGCACCGGAGGAGGATGAGAGGGGAGCCGGGGGGCCCCACACCCGGCGCGGGCCGGGGGGGCGCCCCCACTAGGGTGTGGGCAGCCCGTGGCCCCTCCGACTCCTCTCGCCTATTTAAGCCTCTCGACCTAAAAACACCGTACGGAGAACCACGATACGGAGAAAACCTTCCGGACCGCCGCCATCGCGAAATCAAGATTCGGAGACGAAGTCTTCGTTCCTGCCGGGACGGGGAATTGCCCCGGAGTTGTCTCCACTGCCGCCTCCACCGCCATCTTCACCGCCATCGCTGCCTCCATGATGAGGAGGGAGTAATTCACCCCCGGGGCTGAGGGCTCAGCTGTAGCTATGTGGTTCATCTCTCTCTTTATGTGATCTAGTTGAATATCGTCTATGTGCTACTCTAGTGATGTTATTAAAGTACTCTATTCCTCCTCCACGTGTGTAATGGTGATAGTGTGTGCACTGTGTGAGTACTTGGCGTAGGCTATGATTATGATCTCTTGTAGATTATGAAGTTAATTATTGCTATGATGGTATTGATGTGTATTATTCCTCCTACATATGCATGATGGTGATAGTGTGCATGCTATGTTAGTTCTGGGTGTAATTATGTTGATCTATCTTGCACTCTAAGGTTATTTAAATATGAACATTGCATTGTGGAGCTTGTTAACTCCGGCATTGAGGGTTCGTGTAATCCTACGCAATGCGTTCATCATCCAACAAAAGAGTGTAGAGTAGTCCTATTATGTGATCATTGTTGAGAGTGTCCACTAGTGAAAGCAGGATCCCTAGGTCTTGCTTCCAAGCATCGAATCTCCGTTTGTTTGTTTGTTGCATGTTTACTCGCTGCCATATTTATTCAGATTGCTATTACCACTCATATACATCCATATTACTTGTATTTCACTATCTCTTCGCCGAACTAGTGCACCTATACACTGACAAGTGTATTTGGTGTGTTGGGGACACAAGAGACTTCTTGCTTTGATTGCAGGTTGCTTGAGAGGGATATCTTTGACCTCTTCCTCCCCGAGTTCGATAAACCTTGGGTAATCCACTTAAGAAACTTCTGCTGTTCTACAAACTGCTCTTGGAGGCCCAACTGTCTACAAGAATAGAAGCACCAGAGACATCAAGCACTTTTTCTGCGCTTGGCGGGAGGAAAGGTAAAAGGCACTCATACGCCGGTTCCTCTGGCGCCATTGTGTGTGTGCTCAAAGCTATTTCCTTTAGACTCTGCAATTACGACATTTTGTTTCTTGTTTACACTAGTTAGGCATAATGGACAACAAAGAGCTTCTTATTCTATTTCTGATTTAAGACATGGATGGTTTGATACAAAAATTAAAAACCTATGGAACCTTATTTACATGATAGTAGCAATGTTATTAGTATGAATGCAATTATACTAATGCTATGAAGAAGTCTAAGCTTGGGGAAGTCTGGTTTACATAAAAATAATCTTTTTAGCTCCTCCGCTTTGGAAGAAATATTTTGTTCTGATAATGCTTTATCTCCCATATGCGATAACTTTAATGATGCTTCCGATATTTTAAATCCACCTGCTGAAAGTATTCCGTATAAAATACCTATGAAAATTATTGAACGTGTTATGGATAACCGCTATGAAGGGGATGGAACTGTCAATCCTAGGAATCATTTATTATTTTTGCATGAATTATGCGGGTTATTCAAGTGTCGGTATTTCAATGGATGAAGTTAGAAAGAAATTATTTGTTATGTCGCTATATGGTGAAGCGGCACATTGGTATAAACTATTGAAGGACGGGCGCTATTGATTGGAAGGATATTGTGCCTCTATTTTATTCCAAGTTCTATCCTCCAAGTGAAATTCACAAAGATCGAAACCATATATATAATTTTTGGCCTCATGATGGAGAGTGTATTGCCCAAGCATGGGAGAGATTGAAGACTTTAATGCTCAAATGCCCCAATCATGAGCTTCCAGGTAATATCATCATTGATAATTTCTATGCAAGACTTTCTTTTCAAGATAAGACCTTGCTGGATACTATCTGGATCATTCACGAGCAATAAAGAAGAGTTTAAAGGGACCTTCTTGATCGGATTAAGGAGAACAACGAAGATTGGGAGAACGACAAAGGTAAAGAGTCAGGTATAAACTATGATTATGAATGCATTGAAATTTTTATGAATACTGATAAATTTCGAAATATGAGTGCTACTTATGGTCTTGACTCTCAAGTTCTAGTGCAAATCTTTATAAAGCCTTTGCTTCTCATTTAGAATTGCCTAAAAGAATTTTGATAAGTATCATGAACCTTTTAAAGAGGCTTGCATGAAGAATGACATTGTTGTTAATGATTGCAATAAGCATGCTCAAACTCCTAAGAATGCTATTTCCTATAAGCATGTTAATTTTTGTGGAATACATAGACTTTGTGGAATTAATCAAATAGAAGATGAATATTGTATCCATCACAGAAATGAAAAAACTAGAAAGTGGTCTAGAGCTCTAGATGATCTTGGAGAAAAAGTGTGTGCCCTCTATCCTTTTATTTGTGAACTTTGCCATAGAATTGGTCATTTTAATTTTCAATGTTCCTCCAATGATAATTCAAACCCCATGAGTGCTGCAAATTTGTTTATGATGATGAAATTATTCCTAATCAGCATGATGAACTTACCTTATTTTTGAAGTATGAAGAGTTATCAAGAAAAATTTCTTTGTTAAATATTAACGATCTTGATATTGATGATGTCACTATGGTTGTCTTTCTTATTGCATTGATAATAGCCATACAAATACTTACATACAAAATATTTTAGAAGATGACACCTTGCGATATGATAGGACCGCTGTGTGTTTTCAATTAATTAATGAAAAGGAGGGATCCTCCCAAGTTTCTTCTATTATTTCTAAAAGTAAATCGGGTTATGCGGACAAGCCACCCTTCAAGCCTCTTCCTCTAAAGAGGAACGAGGAGAGGGAAGAAGAGAAGAAGAAGAAGGGGAAGAAGAAGAAGAAGAAGAAGAAGGAGAATAAAAGAACTTGCTAGGCATATTCCCGCGTGAATGAGATAACGGTAGGTAACCGTAAGTATGTTGCTCCTAATGATTATTATGATAATGAATCTGAGACGATGATCTTCCTATACCCTTTACCCATATTAGTGATCATGATTTGGATGAGCACGCTGCCTTTGATATTGAAAATCTCTTTGGTACTGATTATGAAATTAATGATGATAGCATTATTCATGTCCCCTTAAACGATATTGAAAGCTCTAAGCTTGGGGATGTTGTGCTTGAAGATCCTATATTTGAGACCTCTACTTTTAGTGAAAATGATGATATTACATATTCTGGTTTAGATAATTGCTATAGAGATGTATATGACACATGTTACAATTATCCTTATGAAACTTGTCATAGTTATGATGGGCTTGCTAAAAACCATTCCCTTAGTATGCAACTTGTTTACCATGTTCAAATTCTTGATAATAATCTTGCTCCAATTATTAATGAGAATAACTCTTCTTATGCCAAAATTAATGATACTTCTATGCATATGAACCATGATAAGAATGTTTTAAGTGACGGGTATATTGTGGATTTCATCAATGATGCTACTGAAAGTTATTATGAGAGAGGGAAATTAATAATATTAAGTTTCCCCTCTTTATGTTGAGAATCTTTAAGTTACTCGTGTTTTATCCTCTTATGCTTGTCACTTTGCTCTTCATGAATTCATTTGTGTATAAGATTCTTCTGCATAGGAAGCATGTTAGGCTTAAATATGTTTTGAATTTCCTCTTGAAGCTCTCTTTTGCTTCAAATACTATTTCTTGCGGGTGCATCACCAAAATTGCTGAGCCCATCTTAATGGCTATAAAGAAAGAACTTCTTGGGAGATAACCCATGTGTTATTTTGCTACAGTACTTTGTTTTATATTTGTGTCTTGGAAGTTGTTTACTACTGTAGCAACCTCTCCTTATCATGTTTTAGTGCCAAGTAAAGTTTCTATGTCAAAGTTGATGTTATATTTGGGATCGCTGCGCGGAAACAGCATTGCTGTCTGTCACGAATCTGGGCACAGTTCTCTGTAGAAAATTCGAAAAAATCTGCCAATTTACGAGCGTGATCCTCAGATATGTACGCAACTTTCATTAGTTTTGAGTTTTCCATTTGAGCAAGTCTGGTGCCATCTTTAAATTCGTCTTTACGGTCTGTTCGTTTTGACAGATTTTACTTGTGCATTGCCTCTTTTGCTATGTTGGATTCATTTCTTTGATCCATTAATGTCCAATAGCTTTATGCAATGTCCAGTGAAAAGAATGTTTGTGTCACCTCTGAACATGTGAATTTTTGATTATGCACTAACCCTCTAATGAGTTTGCTTGAAGTTTGGTGTGAAGGAAGTTTTGAGGGTCAATAGAATAGGGTGATATAATGATCAAGAAGAGTGAAAGGTCTAAGCTTGGGGATGCCCCGGTGGTTCATCCCTGCATATTTTAAGAAGACTCAAGCATCTAAGCTTGGGGATGCCCAAGGCATCCCCTTCTTCATCGACAACTTATCAGGTTTCTTCTAGTGAAACTATATTTTTATTCGGTCACATCTTATGTACTTTACTTGGAGCGTGTATGCTTTTGTTTTTGTTTGAATAAATGATTGTTTGGGAGAGAGCACGCTCGGTTCGTATGAACACATGTGTTCTTAGCTTTTAATTTTCATGACGAAGGTTAAGCTTCGTTAATTGTTATATGGTTGGAAACGGAAAATGCTACATGTAGTAATTGGTATAATGTCTTGAATAATATGAAACTTGGCAATTGTTGTGCTCATATAGATCTTGGTTAAGCTCTTGCATCATGTACCTTGTACCCATTAATGAATAATTACATAGAGCTTGTTAAAATTTGGTTTGCATGATTGGTCTCTCTAAGTCTAGATATTTTCTAGTTGAGGTGTTTGAACAACAAGGAGACGATGTAAAGTCTTATGATGTTTACAATATGTTTATATGTGAGTCTTGCTGCACCATTTCATACTTGAGTTTGCTTCAAATAACCTTGCTAGCCTAAACCTTGTATCGAGAGGGAATACTTCTCATGCATCCAAATACTTGAGCCAACATTTATGCCATTTGTGTCCACCATACCTACCTACTACATGGTATTTCTCCGCCATTCCAAAGTAAATTGCTTGAGTGCTACCTTTAAACAAATTCAAAAGTTATTACCTCTTATTTGTGTCAATGTTTTATAGCTCATGATGAAGTATGTGGTGTTTATCTTTCAATCTTGTTGGACAACTTTCACCAATGGACTAGTGGCTTCATCCGCTTATCCAATAATTTTGCAAAAAGAGCTGGCAATGGGATTCCAGTCCCAAATTAATTAACAAAAATAGACACTCCTCCATGGTATGTGATTGTTGGACGGCACCCGAAGGATTCGGTTAGCCATGGCTTGAGAAAGCAAGGTGGGGAGGAGTGTCATCATAATAAAACTAAAATAAAAGGCACTCCTTCATGGTATGAGATTGTTGGCAGGCACCCGAGGAACCGGTTAGCCATGGTTTGTGAAAGGTTGGAAGGAGTGCCACCTAAAAACAAAATAAAATGGGAGCGCTCTTTGAAGGTTTGCCTGGCAAGGGTTAGAGTACCATACCATTCGTTGACAACAACAAACACTCCTCAAAACTCTACTTTTATGCTCTCTATATGTTTTCAAAATCAAAGCTCTAGCACAAATATAGCAATCGATGCTTTCCTCTTGAAGGACCATTCTTTACTTTATTGTTGATTCAGTTTACCTATTCTTTCTATCTTAGAAGCAAACACTTGTGTAAATTGCGTGCATTGATTCTTACATGTTTACCTATTGCACTTGTTATATTACTTTGTGTTGACAATTATCCATGAGATATACATGTTAAAGTTGAAAGCAACCGCTGAAACTTATATCTTCCTTTGTGTTGTTTCAAAGCTTTCTACTAAGAATTTATTGCTTATGAGTTAACTCTTATGCAAGACTTATTGATGCTTGTCTTGAAAGTATTATTCATGAAAAGTCTTTGGTATGTGATTCATTTGTTTACTCATTATCTTCATCATTGCTTCGAATCTCTGCATTTATCTCATGTGCTTTACAATAGTATGATCAAGGTTATGATGGCATGTCACTTAAGAAATTATCATTGTTATCGTTTTACCTGCTCGGGACGAGAAACTAAGCTTGGGGATGCTTGATACGTTCAAACGTATCTATAATTTCTTATGTTCCATGCCACTTTATTGATGATATCTACATGTTTTATACACATTATATGTCATTATTATGCGTTTTCGGAACTAACCTATTGACGAGATGCCGAAGGCCAGTTCTGTTTTTGCTGTTTTGGTTTCAGAAATCCTAGTAACGAAATATTCTCGAATCGGGCGAAATCACCGCCCAGGTCCTATTTTCAGGAAGCTTCCAGACACCGGAGGAGGATGAGAGGGGAGCCAGGGGGCCCAGACCCACACCCCGGCGCGGGCCGGGGGGGGGGCGCCCCTAGGGTGTGGGCAGCCCGTGGCCCCTCCGACTCCCTCTCTTCGCCTATTTAAGCCTCGACCTAAAAACACCGACGGAGAACCACGATACGGAGAAAACCTTCCAGAGCCGCCGCCGCGAAATCAAGATTCGGGGGGACAGTCTCTGTCGGCACCTGCGGACGGGGTGCCCCGGAGTTGTCTCCCGGCCTCCACCGCCATCTTCAGGCATCGCTGCCTCCATGATGAGGAGGGAGTAATTCACCCCGGGGCTGAGGGCTCCGCTGTAGCTATGTGGTTCATCTCTCTCTTTATGTGATCTAGTTGAATATCGTCTATGTGCTACTCTAGTGATGTTATTAAAGTACTCTATTCCTCCTCCACGTGTGTAATGGTGATAGTGTGTGCACCGTGTGAGTACTTGGCGTAGGCTATGATTATGATCTCTTGTAGATTATGAAGTTAATTATTGCTATGATGGTATTGATGTGTATTATTCCTCCTACATATGCATGATGGTGATAGTGTGCATGCTATGTTAGTTCTTGGTGTAATTATGTTGATCTATCTTGCACTCAGGTTATTTAAATATGAACATTGCATTGTGGAGCTTGTTAACTCCGGCATTGAGGGTTCGTGTAATCCTCGTGCGTTCATCATCCAACAAAAGAGTGGCAGAGTAGTCCTATTATGTGATCATTGTTGAGAGTGTCCACTAGTGAAAGCAGGTAGGCCTTGCTTCCAAGCATCGAATCTCCGTTTGTTTACTGTTTTGTTGCATGTTTACTCGCTGCCATATTTTATTCAGATTGCTATTACCACTCATATACATCCATATTACTTGTATTTCACTATCTCTTCGCCGAACTAGTGCACCTATACACCTGACAAGTGTATTTGGTGTGTTGGGGACACAAGAGACTTCTTGCTTTGTGATTACAGGGTTGCTTGAGAGGAATATCTTTGACCTCTTCCTCCCTGAGTTCGATAAACCTTGGGTAATCCACTTAAGGGAAACTTGCTCTGTTCTACAAACCTCTGCTCTTGGAGGCCCAACACTGTCTACAAGAATAGAAGCACCCGTAGACATCAACCTCCTTGGAGGAATCATCTGGGGAGGACTCTTCATCGCCATGATCGCCTCCGGAGTGATGAGTGAGTAGTTCACCCCGGACTATGGGTCCATAGCAGTAGCTAGATGGTCGTCTTCTCCTTATGTGCTTCATTGTTGGATCTTGTGAGCTGCCTAACATGATCAAGATCATCTATCTGTAATACTATATGTTGTGTTTGTCGGGATCCGATGGATAGAGAATACTATGTTATGGTGATTATCAATCTATTGTTTATGTGTTGTTTATGATCTTGCATGCTCCCGTTATTAGTAGAGGCTCTGGCCAAGTTTTTGCTCTTAACTCCAAGAGGGAGTATTTATGCTCGATAGTGGGTTCGTGCCTTCATTGATACCTGGGATCGTGACAGTAGGTTCTAAGGTTGTGTTGTGCTGTTGCCACTAGGGATAAAACATTGATGCTATGTCTAAGGATGTAGTTGTTGATTACATTACGCACCATACTTAATGCAATTGTCTGTTGCTTGCAACAATGGAAAGGGTTCGGATGATAACCTGAAGGTGGACTTTTTAGGCATAGATGCAGTTGGATGGCCGGTCTATGTACTTTGTCGTAATGCCCAATTAAATCTCACTATATTTATCATATCATGTATATGCATTGTTATGCCCTTCTCTATTTGTCAATTGCCCAACCGTAATTTGTTCACCCAACATGCTTTAATCTTATGGGAGAGACACCTCTAGTGAACTGTGGACCCGGTCCTATTCTTTACATCCATACAATCTTGCAATACTTGTTTTGTTTTCTTCGCAAACAATCATCTTCCACACAAATACGGTTAATCCTTTGTTACAGCAAACAGGTGAGATTGACAACCTCCTTGTTTCGTTGGGGCAAAGTACTTTGGTTGTGTTGTGCAGGTTCCACGTTGGCGCCGGAATCCCTGGTGTTGCGCCGCATCACATTTCGCCACCATCAACCTTCAACGTGCTTCTTGGATCCTACTGGTTCGATTAAACCTTGGTTTCATCTGAGGGAAACTTGCTTCTATCCATCATACCTTCCTCTTGGGGTTCCCAACGGACGTGTGCATCTACGCGTATCAGCTAAATTTCGGCGCCGTGCGGGTGATCAAGACACGTTGCAAGAGGTCTCCACTTCTCAATCTCTTTACTTTGTTTTTGTCTTGCTTTATTTTATTTACTACTTTGTTTGCTGCACCTAAACAAAACACAAAAAATTAGTTGCTAGTTTTACTTTATTTACTGTCTTGCTCTCTATATCAAAAACACAAAAAAATTAGTTACTTGCATTTACTTTATCTAGTTTGCTTTATTTACCGTTGCTAAAATGAATACCCCTGAAAATACTAAGTTGTGTGACTTCACAAACACAAATAATAATGATTTCCTATGCACACCTATTGCTGCTACTACAGCAGAATTCTTTGAAATTAAACCTGCTTTACTAAATCTTGTCATGAGAGATCAATTTTCTGGTGTTAGTTCTGATGATGCTGCTGCCCATCTCAATAATTTTGTTGAACTATGTGAAATTCAAAAGTATAAGGATGTAGATGGTGATATTATTAAATTGAAATTGTTTCCTTTCTCATTAAGAGGAAGAGCTAAAGATTGGTTGCTATCTTTGCCTAAGAATAGTATTGATTCCTGGACTAAATGTAAGGATGCTTTTATTGGTAGATATTATCCTCCCGCTAAAATTATATCTTTGAGAAGTAGCATAATGAATTTTAAGCAATTAGATACTGAACATGTTGCTCAAGCATGGGAGAGAATGAAAACTTTGGTAAAGAATTGCCCAACCCATGGACTGACTACTTGGATGATCATCAAACCTTCTATGCGGGACTAAATTTTTCTTCGCGGAATTTATTGGATTCAGCTCTGGAGGTACCTTTATGTCCATCACTTTGGGGCGGCTACAAAACTTCTTGATGATATGATGATAAATTATCTGAATGGCACGGAAAGAGCTCCACAAGGTAAGAAGGTAAATTCATTGAAGAAACCTCTTCCTTGAGTGATAAGATGTGATTATGTCTATGTGTGAATGATAGATCTAATGTTGATCCAAATAATGTTCCTTTAGCTTCATTGGTTGCTCAAGAAGAAAATGTTGATGTGAATTTCATTAAAATAATAATTTCAACAACAATGCTTATAGGAACAACTCTGGTAATAACTATAGGCCATATCCTTCTGCTAATGGTAATGGTTATGGTAATTCTTATGGGAATTCTTACAACAATAATAGGAGTGTACCCTCTGGTCTTGAAGCTATGCTTAAAGAATTTATTAGTACACAAACTGCTTTTAACAAATCGCGAGGAAAAGCTTGATAAAATTGATATTCTTGCTTCTAGAGTTGATAGACTTGCCTCTGATGTTGATCTTTTAAAATTGAAAGTTATGCCTAATAATGATATTGATAATAAGATTACTACTACAGCAAATGCCATCCAAGTTAGAATTAATGTTAATATAAGATTAATGGCTGAATTGCGTGCTAGGTGGGATAGAGAAGAAAATGAAAAACTAGCTAAAGAGAATAATGTAGCTAAAGTTTGGACTATTACCACCACTAGTAATGTTAATTATTCACATGTTGCTGCACCTCCTACTATCAATGGTAAAATAATTGGTGTTGGCAATGTTTCTACTCTAGTGCAAAGCGTACAAAACTGCCTGAAATTGCTAAAACTGCTGAAACTGCTTGTGATAAAACTGCTGAAATTTTTTCCAATCTTGGGGACAATGATCCCATTGCTGTAGCTCATAATGATTTAGATTTTGATGATTGTCACATCTCTGAAGTTATAAAGTTCTTACAAAAACTTGCTAAAAGTCCTAATGCTAGTGCTATAAATTTGGCCTTTACAAAACATATTACAAATGCTCTCATTAAAGCTAGAAAAGAGAAACTAAAACTTGAAACTTCTATTCCTAGAAAGTTAGAAGATGGTTGGGAGCCCATCATTAAAATGAAATTCAATGACTTTGAATGTAATGCTTTATGTGATCTTGGTGCAAGTATTTCTGTTATGCCTAAAAAGATTTATGATATGCTTGACTTGCCACCATTGAAGAATTGTTATTTGGATGTTAATCTTGCCGATAATGTTAAAAAGAAACCTTTGGGGAGGATTGATAATGTGCGCATTACGGTTAACAATAACCTTGTCCCGTTGATTTTGTTGTCTTGGATATCGAATGCAATGCATCTTGTCCTATTGTGTTGGGAAGACCTTTTCTTCGAACCGTTGGTGCTGTTATTGATATGAGGGAAGGTAATATTAAATATCAATTTCCTCTCAAGAAAGGTATGGAACACTTCCCTAGAAAGAGAATGAAGTTGCCTTTTGATTCTATTATTAGAACAAGTTATGATGTTGATGCTTCTACTCTTGATGTTACTTGATTTGCACTTTATGCGCCTAGCTGAAAGGCGTTAAAGAAAAGCGCTTATGGGAGACAACCCATGTTTTTACTACAGCAATTTTTGTTTTGAGTCTTGGAAGTTGTTTACTACTGTAGCAACCTCTCCTTATCATGTTTTTGTGCCAAGTAAAGTTTCTATGTTAAAGTTGATGTTATATTTGGGATCGCTGCGCAGAAACAGCATTGCTGTCTATCACGAATCTGGGCACAAGTCTTTGTAGAAAATTCGAAAAAATCTGCCAATTTACGAGCGTGATCCTCAGATATGTACGCAACTTTCATTAGTTTTGAGTTTTCCATTTGAGCAAGTCTGGTGCCATTTTAAAATTCGTCTTTACGGACTGTTCTGTTTTTGACAGATTCTGCCTTTTATTTCGCATTGCCTCTTTTGCTATGTTGGATGAATTTCTTTGATCCATTAATGTCCAGTAGCTTTATGCAATGTCCAGAAGTGTAAAAAATGATTGTGTCACCTCTGAATATGTGAATTATTTGTGCACTAACCCTCTAATGAGTTTGCTTGAAGTTTGGTGTGAAGGAAGTTTTCAAGGGTCAAGAGAGGAGTATGATATACATGATCAAGAGGAGTGAAAACTCTAAGCTTGGGGATGCCCCGTGGTTCACCCCTGCATATTCTAAGAAGACTCAAGCGTCTAAGCTTGGGGATGCCCAAGGCATCCCCTTCTTCATCGACAACATCATCAGGTTCCTCCCCTGAAACTATATTTTTATTCGGTCACATCTTGTGTTCTTTACTTGGACGTCGGTTTGTTTTTGTTTTTGTTTTTGTTTGAATAAAATGGATCCTAGCATTCACTTTGTGGGAGAGAGACACGCTCCGCTGTTGCATATGGACAAATATGTCCTTAGGCTTTACTCATAATATTCAAGGCGAAGTTTCTTCTTTGTTAAATCGTTATATGGTTGGAATTGGGAAATGCTACATGTAGTAATTCTAAAATGTCTTGGATAATGTGATACTTTGCAATTGTTGTGCTCATGATTAAGCTCTTGCATCATATACTTTGCACCCATTAATGAAGAAATACATAGAGCTTGCTAAAATTTGGTTTGCATATTTGGTCTCTCTAAGGTCTAGATAATATCTAGTATTGAGTTTTGAACAACAAGGAAGACGGTGTAGAGTCTTATAATGTTTACAATATGTCTTTTATGTGAGTTTTGCTGCACCGGTTCATCCTTGAGTTTGCTTCAAATAACCTTGCTAGCCTAAACCTTGTATCGAGAGGGAATACTTCTCATGCATCAAAATCCTTGAGCCAACCACTATGCCATTTGTGTCCACCATACCTACCTACTACATGGTATTTCTCCGCCATTCCAAAGTAAATTGCTTGAGTGCTACATTTAAAATTCCATCATTCGCCTTTGCAATATATAGCTCATGGGACAAAATAGCCTTAAAAACTATCGTAGTATTGAATATGTACTTATGCACTTTATCTCTTATTAAGTTGCTTGTTGTGCGATAACCATGCTTCTGGGGACGCCATCAACTATTCTTTGTTGAATATCATGTGAGTTGCTATGCATGTCCGTCTTGTCTGAAGTAAGAGAGATATACCACCTTAATGGTTGGAGCATGCATATTGTTAGAGAAGAACATTGGGCCGCTAACTAAAGCCATGAATCATGGTGGAAGTTTCAGTTTGGACATATATCCTCAATCTCATATGAGAATAATAATTGTTGCTACATGCTTATGCATTTAAGAGGAGTCCATATCTGTTGTCCATGTTGTCCCGGTATGGATGTCTAAGTTGAGAATAATCAAAAGCGAGAAATCCAAAATGCGAGCTTTCTCCTTAGACCTTTGTACAGGCGGCATGGAGGTACCCCTTTGTGACACTTGGTTGAAACATGTGCATTGCGAAGATCCGGTAGTCCAAGCTAAGTAGGACAAGGTGCGGGCACTATTAGTATACTATGCATGAGGCTTGCAACTTGTAATATAATTTACATAACTCATATGCTTTATTACTACGTTGACAAAATTGTTTCATGTTTTCAAAATAAAAGCTCTAGCACAAATACAACAATCGATGCTTTCCTCTTTGAAGGACCTTTCTTTTACTTTTATTGTTGAGTCAGTTTACCTATCTCTCTCCACCTCAAAAGCAAACACTTGTGTGAACTGTGCATTGATTCCTACATACTTGCATATTGCACTTGTTATATTACTCTATGTTGACAATATCCATGAGATATACATGTTATAAGTTGAAAGCAACCGCTAAAACTTAATCTTCCTTTGTGTTGTTTCAATACCTTTACTTTGATTTATTGCTTTATGAGTTAACTCTTATGCAAGACTTATTGATGCTTGTCTTTAAGTACTATTCATGAAAAGTCTTTGCTTTATGATTCCAGTTGTTTACTCATGTCATTACCATTGTTTTGATCGCTGCATTCATTACATATGTTTACAAATAGTATGATCAAGATTATGATGGCATGTCACTTCGAAATTATCTTTGTTATCGTTTTACCTGCTCGGGACGAGCAGAACTAAGCTTGGGGATGCTGATACGTCTCCAACGTATCGATAATTTCTTATGTTCCATGCTACATTATTGATGATATCTACATGTTTTATACACATTATATGTCGTATTTACGCATTTTAGAACTAACCTATTAACAAGATGCCGAAGAACGATTTTTGTTTTCTGCTGTTTGGTTTCAGAAATCCTAGTAAGAAATATTCTCGGAATTGGACGAAATCAGCGCCCGGGTTCCTATTTTGCCCGGAAGCATCCAGAACACCAGAGCCGTCAGAGAGGGGCCACGTGGGGCCCACACATGGTGGCGGCGCGGCCCGGGCCGGCCGCGCGGCCCCCCCAGACCCCCTCCGAGGCTGCCCTTTCGCCTACAAATAGCCTTCGTCGCGAAACCCCCAGAGAGCCACGATACGGAAAACCTTCCAGAGACGCCGCCGCGTCCCATCTCGGGGGATTCGGAGATCGCCTCCGGCACCTGCCGAGAGGGGATCATCTCTAGGAGGACTCTTCATCGCCATGATCGCCTCCGGAGTGATGAGTGAGTAGTTCACCCCTGGACTATGGGTCCATAGCAGTAGCTAGATGGTCGTCTTCTCCTTATGTGCTTCATTGTTGGATCTTGTGAGCTGCCTAACATGATCAAGATCATCTATCTGTAATACTATATGTTGTGTTTGTCGGGATCCGATGGATAGAGAATACTATGTTATGGTGATTATCAATCTATTGTTTATGTGTTGTTTATGATCTTGCATGCTCTCCGTTATTAGTAGAGGCTCTGGCCAAGTTTTTGCTCTTAACTCCAAGAGGGAGTATTTATGCTCGATAGTGGGTTCATGCCTTCATTGATACCTGGGACAGTGACAGTAGGTTCTAAGGTTGTGTTGTCTTGTTGCCACTAGGGATAAAACATTGATGCTATGTCTAAGGATGTAGTTGTTGATTACATTACGCACCATACTTAATGCAATTGTCTGTTGCTTGCAACTTAATACTGAAAGGGGTTCGGATGATAACCTGAAGGTGGACTTTTTAGGCATAGATGCGGTTGGATGGCGGTCTATGTACTTTGTCGTAATGCCCAATTAAATCTCACTATATTTATCATACCATGTATATGCATTGTTATGCCCTTCTCTATTTGTCAATTGCCCGACTGTAATTTGTTCACCCAACATGCTTTAATCTTATGGGAGAGACACCTCTAGTGAGCTGTGGACCCGGTCCTATTCTTTACATCGCATACAATCTACTGCAATACTTGTTTTCTGTTTTCTTCGCAAACAATCATCTTCCACACAATACGGTTAATCCTTTGTTACAGCAAGCCGGTGAGATTGACAACCTCACTGTTTCGTTGGGGCAAAGTACTTTGGTTGTGTTGTGCAGGTTCCACGTTGGCGCCGGAATCCCTGGTGTTGCGCCGCATCACATTTCGCCACCATCAACCTTCAACGTGCTTCTTGGCTCCTACTGGTTCGATTAAACCTTGGTTTCATGCTGAGGGAAACTTGCTTCTATACGCATCATACCTTCCACTTGGGGTTCCCAACGGACGTGTGCATCTACGCGTATAATCATGGCGGAAAATTTTCCGGCAATGATGCTTCGAAAAGATCTACACTTAGTTATATGCACTCGGAAATTATCCTTATTTTCACTGTGGAACAACAAGCATTGCACTATGAGCTCCACAAGAATATCTCTCTACAGATGCCGTGTTACCCTTGGCCGGCGGATCAAATTCACGATGCCAAAGAGAGGATTGCGGAGCTAGAGAAAATCTTGGAAGTGCAAGGTATGTCTCAGACCGGTTGTCATTATTCCAAACTTCCGACTTTGAACTTACATTTTTATTTGAACGGGTGCGTCTACCTCCACAGCAGCGCTCATCGAGCGGAGAACTGCGCTCCGCCCATAGACTTGGAGAAGAGGCGGAGGAAAAGCGGGAACTTCTTTGAAAAGCAGCTATACGAAAGAATTCCGAGTTCATCGGAGAAGACGATCGGTGGAGAGCGGAGGAAGGACAGCGCCACTCTTAAAAGCCTCCAAGCTGACGTCCAAATGCTCCGGACTTACATGACGATGGCAAAACATGGTTGGGACCTGCTGAACTCCGACATCATGGGTAAGTGTCTGGAACCCAAAACCATAACAGTTCTCTGTAACCCTGAATGACGTCTAACGCTGATCAATTTTTTTTATTTTATAGAGCCACTTGGCTACGACGAGGCCCGACGCAAGATGTTTCCGCGTGATGACTTGATCCGGCTGGCCGGAGACGATTGCAGGGAATTAGTCTCAGCTTGTCGCAAGATATGCCACGACTTGGCGATCAAGGATAGCCGAACCTGCGACGTCCGCGAGCTCATCCAAAAAATGGATGTCTTGCGGGAACTTGTCGTCGATCTCGAAGCTTCTTCGGCGCGGCGCTGCTCGGATGTCCTTGGCAATGTGCCTAGCTCATGCTCCAAACCTCGATATAGATCGGCCACTTCTGGTATTCCTCAGGATGCGGATCCAAATGCACTCTTAGATGCTTGCGGTGGTTATGACACCCGAATCGCACGGCGCATCCGTCACGAGGATTTCTACAACAAAGTGGTGCTTCCGGCGACGAACATCTCGAAGCGGAGCTTGAGAAGAGCGTGAAGCGGAAGCAAGACCAGCGGGATCCGGTGACGGAAGCCGATATACTGGACCAGCTCCAAGGAAGCCGAGAAAAACAAGACAAAGAGCAGCGATGAAGGTGATTCTTCTCCGGCTAAGGAAGCGGAAAAGGGCGATGATGATGATGTTTCTTCTCCGGCTAAGGAAGCGGAAAAGAGCGAGGCACAAGCTGATGATGAAGATACTTCTTCTCCGGCCAAGGAGAAGTAAAAAAAAAACTTGTTCCTGCGGGGAAATTATAAACACTGCATCATTTTGGCCCCTTCGAGGGTTTGTAATATAACTTAAATTTTTTAAGTAGCTAGGACGAAACGAGTGCATGGGCGGAAAAAACCTATCCTGCTATCCGTTTTATTATATATGCATGTTTCGTTTTTTGAAAGCAAGTGCTAGTTTCTAAGTTTTCCGGCTTGCTTATTTGACCTTCCACGAGCCGGAAGACCTTTAGCCATAAAATGCTCGTCGACAGCGATGAAGCCCAATGGAGATCCGTCAATAACCGTGGAAACAAGCCCCTAGCCAAGATGCCGGAAATTGCTACCAGGAATTCATAAGTTCGCAACAAAAAAACTCATCCACCAGAAAACTTAAGCTTACGTCCTAATGGACGATTTTGAAAATCACAACTTTTATACACGCCTAGGCGGAAACATCCAGCTATGCGGTTTTAGTCGAAAAACATACACGATCCAAAAATGAACAACTAAAGGAGGTAAAAGACTCAAAGAGTGAATCATATGCTTTGTTTCATCGATCATGTATCGTAACTATTACAAAGTATGTAATGCAAAAATTGCTAAGTGTGGAAAGGACGTAGTTGTGCTATATTTCAGGGGCGGTCTGTTTCATCGTATATGTCACCCCGATCCTCCCTTTTGCGTTTCCGGTACCAATTGGCAGGTCTATCCTTTAACTCGCAAAAATCAACGAGGTAGTAAGATCCGTTGTGCAACACTTTGCTGATGACGAAAGGTCCTTCACATGGAGATTGCAACTTATGTTCTTTCACCTGTCGAAGGCGGGGGACCAAATCTCCTTTCTTAAACGAGCGGTTTTGAACTCGACGACTATGGTAGCGTCAGAGTTTCAACTGGTAGATGGTGGAACGTTGGTCAACTCAATTCTGAGCTTCTTCGATCAGGTACACAGATAGCTATCGAGTCTTGTTAGCAGTTTCTTCATTGTAGGCGGAAACTCGCGGGGAGTCATGGATGATGTCGGAGGGGAGCACAGCTTCAGATCCGTATACTAGGAAGAAAGGTGTGAATCCAGTCGACCTGTTAGGGGTAGTTCGTAAACTCCACAGAACAGAATCTAACTCCTCAGCCCAAGCTCCGGCTGCTCGCCGCAGCGGTTCTTCAAGGCGAGGTTTGACTCCGGCTAGTATGAGGCCATTGGCTCGCTCGACCTGCCCATTAGATTGTGGATGAGCCACGGAGGCTAGGTCAAGCTGGATACCTACGTCATTACAATAATCCTTTAGTTCTCCATGTGCGAAATTCGTGCCATTGTCTGTGATTATGCTGCGTGGGATGTCATATCTCACTAGGAGGTTGCAAACGAATTTTAGTGTCGTAGCACCATCGGCTTTTCTTACTGGCTTTGCCTCGATACACTTACTGAACTTGTCAATAGCGACCAAGAGGTACTCAAAACCGCCAGAAGATGATTTCTTTAATTTTCCGACCATGTCGAGCCCCCAGACCGCAAACGGCCAAGTGATAGGGATGGTCTTCAGCTCCTGAGCCGGAGCATTTGATTGAGTAGCGCAGTACTGACAACCTTGACAAGTTTTGACTCTCTTTCCAGCATCTTCTTTAGCTGTTAGCCAGTAAAAACCTTGCCGGAAAGCTTTTGCAACGAGGGACCTGGGAGCGGCGTGATGCCCGCAATCACCTTGATGGATCTCTCTGAGGATTTCGATGCCACCTTGATTTGAGACGCATTTCAGAAATACCCCATTTGCACTTCGTTTATAGAGCTGTCCATTAACTATTGTGTAGGACCTTGCTCGTCCGACTACCTGTCGTGCGAGGACTTCGTCCTCCGGACTTAGATCAATGAGGTAATCCGGGAAGGTTGGGTCCAAACCGGACGATAGGCATCACCTCCTTGCCGGAGACACCGCCACATCAGGTTTTCTAGATTAGCGCCCTTTGCGGGGTGTTCGTAGGTGCTCAAGGAAAATACCAGGCGGAATGGGTTTCTGGGATCCGAGCTTAGACTGACATATCCTTGTTTGTGTTGTCATCTCTCTGACGTACTTGACTTGGTATCCGGGGAAGCACTTGGCGATCTCGTCAACTTCATCTCTGTAAGCCGCCATAACGGAGTTTCTGGCGTTCCAGGTTCCGGCTACTTGTTGTGCCACCAGGTCGGAATCTCCGCAGCATATGATGTGCTTGATCCCAATATCCTTAGTGATGTGCAGACCGTGTAGTAGAGCCTCATATTCTGCCATGTTTTGTGTAGCTTCGAAGTGAATATGAAGAACATACTGCAGTTCTTATCCGGTTGGTGATTTCAGGGTAACACCAGCCCCCGAGCCTTGATGCTGCTTGGATCCGTCAAAATGCATAACCCAAGCTTCAGGTTCCGGCACAGGTGTGCCCTCCGACGCTTCAGTCCAATCAACGAAGAAATCCGCCAAACTTGGGACTTGATCGAGGATCTGGCTTTGTAGTTGATGTCGAAGGCAGAAAGTTCTATGCCCCACTTTGCTACGCGCCCTGTTGCGTCGGAGTTGTTGATGATGGTTGACAATGGAGCTTTGCTCACAACTGTCATAGGATGCTCCTGGAAGTAGTGTCTCAGCTTCCGGCTACCTAGGAACACTCCATAGGCTAGCTTCTGAAAGTGAGGGTATCTTTGCTTGGATTCCGTCAGTACCTTGCTAACATAATAGACTGGTATTTGGACTCCATACTCATGACCTTCTTCCTTTTGCTCCACCACGGTAACGAGACTGATGACCTTGTTGGAAGCTGCCAGGTAGAGGAGCATAGGCTCTGACTCATCCGGAGCTGCTAAGATAGGCGGGGAAGAGGGTATGTCCTTCAACCCCTGAAGTGATGCATCTGCTGCGTCGTTCTAGACAAATTTGTTTGTTTTCTTCAGCAATTTGTATAAGGGTAGTGCCTTCTCGCCAAGATGGCTAACAAATCTACTGATTGCAACAACGCAACCAGTTAATCGTTGCACATCTTTGAGACAAGTTGGCCTCTTGATGTTCATGATAGCCTTGATTTTTTCCGGGTTTACTTCAATGCCTCTATGAGATACAATGAAGCCAAGGAGTTTTCTGGCTGGCACGCCAAAGACGCATTTCAGCGGATTCAACATCATCTTATACCGTCTGAGATTTTCAAAGGTTTTCCGTGAGATCGCTGATCAAGTCGGATCCTTTCCGGGTCATGACCGCGATGTCGTCGATATAAGCGTGCACGTTCCGACCAATTTGGTCCTTCAAGCATCGCTGCATCGTACGTTGGTAAGTGGCACCTGCATTTTTCAAACTAAAAGGCATGGTGACATAGCAGTAAGTGCCAAAGGGTGTAATGAACAAGGTCGCCTTTTGGTCGGACTTCTTCATCTGGATCTGGTGATACCCGGAATATGCGTCAAGAAAACACAGAAGTTCCGCCCTGCCATCGAATCAATGACTTGGTCAATGCGCGGCAAGGGGAATGGATCCTTCGGACAATGCTTATTCAAGCCAGAGTAATCGATGCACATTCTTAGTATTTCAGAATTCTTTTGGGGTACAAGGACGGGGTTTGCGACCCACTCAGTATGGATAACTTGTACTACAAATCCTGCCTCTAGTAACTTTGCTAATTCTAACCCTATGACGCGGCGCTTCTTGTCTCTCGAAAGCGTCGCATATCTTGCTTCATCGGTTTTGCACCCGGATTTATGTTGAGGTAGTTCTCGGCGAGTTCCCTTGGTACTCCGGACATGTCAGAAGGTTGCCATGCAAAGATATCCATGTTAGCTCGTAGGAACTTGACGAGCGCGTCTTCCTATTTAGGGTCCAGGCCAGCTCCGATAGACACTTGCTTGGAACTGTCACCTTCCTTGAGGTCGACCTTCTTGGTGTCTATCGCGGCCTTGAACGAGGTCTTCTGTTCGGAGATCTGCTTCTTGGTGGTGTGCATCTCGTGATCCACCGCGGCTTGATAACCCACAAGTATAGGGGATCGCAACAGTCTTCGAGGAAGTAAAACCCAAATTTATTGATTCGACACAAGGGGAGGTAAAGAATACTTATAAGCCTTAACAACTGAGTTGTCAATTCAGCTGCACCGGAAAAGCACTAGTAACGAGGGTGATGTGAAAGTAGCGGTAATATGAGAGCAGTAGTAACGGTAACACAACGAAGTAATAGTAACACGAGGCAATGGCACCAGAAAATAGTTGATACTACTTCCAATGACATGTAGGAACGAGTATATGATGATGAGAGATGGACCGGGGTTCCTAGCTATCTACACTAGTGGTAACTCTCCAATAACAAGTGTTGGGTGAACAAATTACAGTTGGGCAATTGATAGGATTGAAATAGCATTAAGACAGAACATCAAGTCTATTAATCATGTAGGCATGTTTTCCATATATAGTCATACGTGCTCGCAATGAGAAACTTGCATAACATCTTTTGTCCTACCAGCCGGTGGCAGCCGGGCCTCAAGGGAAACTACTGGCAATTAAGGTACTCCTTTTAATAGAGCAGGAGCAAAGCATTAACACTTGGTGAAAACATGTGATCCTCATATCTAAGCCTTCCCCTCCAGTTATCCCAGTTGCTGTCACTCTGGGGCCTCGGGTTCCGGACATAGACATGTGCAAACAACTTGTAGATACAATCAAAGAAATAATTATAGAGCTTAAATCTAAGATCATGCCACTCGGGCCCTACTGACAAGCATTAAACACAACAAGATTGCAGCAACAATAACTTCACAAACTTTATAGATAGACGATCATAATGTAACAATTCATCGGATCCCAACAAACACAACACCGATTACATCAGATGGATCTCAATCATGTAAGGCAGCTCATGAGATCATTGTATTGCAGTACATGGGGGAGAATACCAACTAGCTACAGCTAGAACCGTAGTCCATGGGGGAACTACTCACGGAGCATGATGGAGGCGGTGGCGTCGATGGAGATGGCTTCGGGGGCACTTCCCGTCCGGCGTCAGGAACACATCTGTCCCAGGAGTTTCGCGATGGCGCGGCGCCCAGGTCTTTCGGAGTTTCGTCAATTCGTCTTGCGTTTTTAGGTCGAAAGGGCTTATATAGACGAAGGCGGTGCGGGGTGCCTGGGGTCCCACCCCATAGGGCGCGCCCCCTTCCGGGCGCGCCGGCCTATGGTCTGGGGGCCCCAGGCCTCCCCTATGACTCCCCTTCGGTGTCCTGGTCCGTCTCGATGAATTATGATGTTTGGTCTTTGTTTCGTCGAATTCCGAGAATATTGCCCGAACAACCTTTCTGGAACCAAAAACAGCAGAAAACAAGAACTGGCACTTCGGCATCTTGTTAATAGGTTAGTTCCGGAAAATGCATGAAATCATTATAAAGTGTGAGCAAAACATGTAGGTATTGTCATAAAACTAGCATGGAACATCAGAAATTATAGATACGTTGGAGACGTATCACGGCTCTGTAGCCTTGCAGCTCCTCTCCAGATAGTACTGATTCTGCAAAAGCGGCCTCGCCCTCTTCGCAGTTTCGAGCTTTTTTGTAGTCTCCGGATACGGTGATCATACCGTTAGGACCCGGAATCTTGAGCTTGTTGTAGATGTAGCATGCTTTGCATGGAACTTGTGCTAGGTGGGCCTGCCAAAGATGAAATGGTACGAGATCTTGAAGGGCACAATTTCAAACGTGTTCATTTCTTTGCAGAAATTTTTAACATCGCCGAAGGCCACGGGAAGTTTGGTGTTCCCCAGGGAGTTTGCCTTTTTACCCGGAACCACACCATGAGCTCGGTGGTGCTGTGCTTAAGCTGCTCCTTGGTAAGGTTCATCCTCTCGAGAGTCTCCAGGTACATGATGTTCAGGCTAGCTCCGCCATCCGTAAGGCACTTGGAGAAGTCATACCCGTCTATGCGGGGACTAACAACCATGGCGTATCACTCTTTTGGGATGACAGTCGGATGATCTGCCCTGTCGAAGGTGCAGGGTTTTTCCGACCACTTGACGTATTGTGGCACAGCAGGAACCGTGGCATTCAGGACCCGAAGGGTTGATTTCTTGGCACTGACCATCGGAGTTCCGAGGAAGGTGTGGTATGCACCATCACTCTTTTTGACGAAGGGGTTGGATTTGTTAGCTGCGGAACCTTCCTTGGGATCCGGCGAAGCTTCATTCTCTTCCATCGCCTCAGAACTGTTCTCGTCCTTTTCCTTGTTCTTGCCCTTGCCTCCTTTGCCACGCAGGCGGTGTGAAAGATCGAGATGTCGCCTAGAGGGGGGGGGGGGTGAATAGGCAATTACAAACTCTTGCGGATTTGTCTTGTAAGAATGCGGAATTAAACTAATGTTTAGTTTACAAGCACAAACCCTAAATATGCTAAGCTCAACTAAGTGTAACAATGGCAACTAGAGCTAAGCAAGATAGGCACAAGATATATGTAGCACAAGTGATAGCAAGATATATGTACTTCAAGCACGATGGCTATCACAAGGAAAGAGAGCTCGGGTATAGAAATAACCGAGGCACGCGGAGACGAGGATGTATTCCCGTGTTCCCTTGCTTTGCAACAAGGTACGTCACGTTTGGAGGAGTGGAGGTCCCACGAAGGATTCCCCGCGCCACGAAGGCTCACCCTATTCTCCGAACCACACCCACGAAGGATAATGGCCCTTTCCTTATGGTTAGCTTTTCCTCCGCTCCGGAGATGGCAAGCTCCACAACCACTTCACAAGCTCCACGAAGGAGAAGCCCGGGCCTCTTCACAATCTTCTTGAAGAGATCACCGGAGCACCAACCGCCAAGCCAACTAGGAGGTTTCCCTCCAAGAGTAACAAGCTCACGGTCTCTCACTCGAACTAATCGTGGTGGAGAGCTCAACACTATGCAATGATGCAAAGCAAGAACACTAGAGGTGTTCAAATCCTTCACTCTCAAATCCCACCCGAACAACAAATGCTAGGATGAGATTGGAGAGGAAGAACAATGGGGAAAGTCAACAAAAGACTCCAAGATCTAGATCCCAAGAGTTCCCCTCACTTAGAGGAGAAATGGATTGGTGGAAGTGTAGATCTAGATCTCCTCTCTTAGATCCCTCAAGAATGAGCAAGAATCATGGGAGGGAAGGGAGAGGAAGCAAGCTCAAGAGGTTCAACAATGGTGGTAAAAAACGTGCTCAAGAACCCTAGAAAACTGTTGGGGAAGAAGCCCCTTTTATAGCCAAACAAAATATGACCGTTTGGGGCAGATCTGGGAGTTTTTCGTGCAGCCTGGCGGAAAGCCCGGTCAGACCGGGCCAGGGACCGGGCCGCCTGGCGGAAAACCCGGTCGACCGGGCCAGGGACCGGGCGCCCCTGAAAGCCCCCTGGAAACCGTCCGGATGGCACCGGTGTGGGAGCCGGTCTGTGCCGGACGAGCCGGTCAGACAGCCGGCGCCACCGGACCAAACATGAAAACATGGTTTACAAAAACCATGATAACTTTTGCGTCCGGACTCCGATTTCGATGATCTTGGGCTTGTTGGAATCAGGACAACAAGCCCTACAACTTTATGCATAGAAACATCATTGTCCACCCATGGAATAAAAACCATAAGATGAATGTTTTACCTATCTATAAAAGAGACACCGGTAAAACCTCCAAGCTTGAAAACGCAATAGAAGATGCATATGGATTCCGTTTTCGATGAACTTGAGCTTGTTGTAAAGCTAGCAACAAGCTCAAGAACCTCACACAGAGAAACACCAAGAAGCAATAGATTTATGGAATGCAAAGCATGCAAAGGGTTGAGCTCCCTAAGACGATGTGATCAAGTTACCCAACAGAAAGCCCCTCTTGATAGTGCGGCTATGTATCCTATAACCCGGTCTCCCAACAACCACCTTGAGACCGGTAAAAGGAAAACCTAGCAAGGCCATACCTTTGCCTTGCGCATCCCGCTTGATCTCGATGATAGATCTTCAAGCTCAACTCAAGCCGGAATGCCTCACTTGATCATTGTTGCTTCGTGAAAACTCACAAATGCTCCCCATACACCATGATGGGAAAGCTCCATTGATGCACATCTTCATATGTCCATTATCACCAAAATGGACAGCAAGCTTCAAGCACATGATCCTCTTGAGATGCTCAGTCTTGAACTTGCCCAACTCAACCTTGATGACGATCACCACTTGACGTCATCCTCTCATGGGCTATATGAGATCTCACTTTTGATGCATGCCCATGGAAAGATACCTAACCCACATAGACAACACAAGGGAACATATATGATGGGTTAGTTCATAAAGCATAATTGACACGGCTTACCCTACCACATGACTTCTCGTGGCACATTCTTCATGCTTCATGTGTTGACCAAACTTGAATCTATTCTTCACTCTTTGTATTGGTCAACCTTGTATCTTCTCATGCTCTATCATACTATCTTGAGGCGTATATAGAATTCTTCATTTGCTTGCATGCTCTAAATCTTAGTCAACCATAGCTCAACTTATGAGACTATCATGACACTGACTTAGAGCCATAACTTGAATTCTTCACTTGGAATCAAGCACTTAAGATCTTGATCATTCATTGCTTATCACATAAGCTAGAGCATGGCTAATACTGAGTTCCACATAAGAACTCCATCTTCATTTCTTCTTCTTGATCATATCATATATATATCTTTAAATCGATGATCTTGATGCCAATACACAAGGTATATCTTTATCTTCATGGCATCCATACTTGCATCCATACTTGAATCCAACACATGGACTACAAGTAGTACCTATGGAATATTCCTTCATATAAACTCAATGAAAACATTAGTCCATAGGGGTTGTCATTAATTACCAAAACCACACATAGGGGCAATATACCCTTACAATCTCCCCCATTTTGGTAATTGATGACAACCACAATAAGAGTGTTTATATAATGAATATTAGAAACAAGTACGCAACTTATCCGAGAATAAGTTGTATACAAGAGGTTGTATTTGATATGGTCAAGTAACACAAAGCTACTAGCCCATATCAAAACCCGGCTCTACTCACACAACTACAACAAATGCAAGAGATGTGAGTAGAACCAATATATATAGAAAACTCCCCCACAATGTATGCACGTGTGATGAACATGAATTCATTGCATACATTGTCAAGATTAACCTTTGGGACAATTTCCACTACATATATATAACCATGCAAGACATATAAATATGGAATGCATGAGAGGCAAAACACTTAAGCACAACTTAAGTATAAAACCATTCCCTTAAACCCTCTAAACTTCTCCCCCATTGGCATCGATTGTCAAAATGGGTGAAAAATTTAGAAAGCCAATATAATGTGAGTTCCTCCCCAAGGTGTGCACTTCTCATAATTTGAGTGGAATCAAATGCACATATCCAATGATGAATATTTGAAGGAAGTCAAACTATATTGAGGATCAAAGATTGCACGAGGATAACATGGTGAAGGAAGTTTTAACAAATAAAGCAAGCAATCAAAGATCCAATTGGACAAACAAAGATATCATGATAAGAGAGATATAGTGCTCTAAATAAAAATAAGGAAGCTCCCCAAGGTTCGTGCATAATTTATAATGGTTGCATTTGAATACAATATGCATAAACATGGAATCCTCACTCCCTCTATATCATTTAGAACAAACGAAGATAAAGATAATATGCTTATCAAGAATAACTTGAGTCCAAAAATTACGAGATATGAGTGCATGAATAAAAACAAGTAAACCAAGCACTCATAAATCTTCTTTACCAACACCACTAAAAACAAAAGGGTAAAAGATGGTTGGCAAAGAACAAGGATATCAAGGTGATGGATTAACGCTCTCATGTATATAAGTTTCTAAAGTGGACATAGTGATCCATAAAGAAACATGCACACACAAGAGGTTAACAAAAATAAATAAGACAAGATATCCAAGATGAAGTCATAAAATATACCAAAGAATGTTTGCTTAAAAAGCATATATAGCCTATGGCTCCAATATTCACTTGTGGTATATGAATGGGCTTCAACCATTAAAATCTCAAAAACATCACAACTAACAATAAGGGAAGTAAAGCTAGTTGAAATGTTTTGAGAGAGGCAACAAGTATCACAAATACGGATTTATTTCACAATTTTATCAATATTGCACATAAGAGCTCTTGAGGAATTGATATGCAATAAATTTCTAGAAAGCATATTTAGGATAGGTGAATCATAAATATGATATATATATATATACCTATCATATGCATCTTCTCAAATTGCTCAAATGTTCAATAAGAAGTTTTCTTTTCAAAGGATTTTTCAAGAACCGCAATATTTTCGAAATAAATAATTTCATGCCAAGATGCAACCTACAAGAGGTTGGATGCTATAGGAGAATGCACGAATAAGATACTTGTTACCGAGATACCAATGGCATGATGTAGTAGATAAGAGTTCATTCATCATCCTAGCTTGACTCCAATTATCATATGGTGACAACACCTTCCTTATAGATGAGACAAGCCTCCATTGCATCTCCAATGTACCTAAAACAACATTCAAGTACATCTTGGCCCCCAAACTTATTGGGTCCAAAATGGTTAGAATAACCACAATACATAGGACACACTCCATATAAATATGTGCATATTTATAGATGAAATTTGAATTTCATGCACATCTTAGCCATTTAGGATTTGATGGAGTATACCCTATATAATGGATCAAAGAAGGCAAGCACGCTACAAATGTAAACAAATTACATATAAGCATGCATAAAGACTTTAAAGATCCAAGAAAGATATACTTTGGACAAAACACCAAATGAATTTGAAGAAAGCATAAAGATGTGACCAAACAAATTTGTTGTCCAACATATATCAAAGACGCAAATCACAAAAGATTTGTTCAACAAAGTTCAACAAATGAACTAAGAGGAAACCTTTGAGCATAAAGGATGAAATAAAGCAAACATGCACAAAGATTTATCTCATTCAAGCAAATAAAACATGTAAGAAGGAATGAGATAGCAAACTCCCAAAAAGAGCAAGGTTCGAACAAATAAACCAAACCCTTCTACACTTTTCACAATGGCACAATGTACCGTAAGGAAAAAGGTTTGTCTTCCAAAATAAACACTTGATATGAATCAAGAGAATTTATCAAAAGATTTTTCAAAGGGACAAGGAAGACACATGGGAGCAACAAAGATTTCTTGGAAATAAAATAAGTAAATAAGAAGCAATCCAAGGTGAAGATGATCCATGAATTCAACCACATACAAGGTTATCAATTGTCAAAGACAATGAGTATATTGGAAATAATTTCCGGTGGTGAATTGACAATGTGTAACACCCCAAATTTTAATAAAAGAGAGAAGAAGAATTTCAGAGACCAAATTTGAGAACCAACAAAAACTTTTCAAATGTTGCATATAGTACCCTGCATAGGACTTGTGCATTTTGAGTGATATGCCATGATGAGTGTTATCTTGTGTATATGATGAATTCCAAAACCCTAGAGTGATCAAGTAATGATCACCAACCAATTAAATCAAAAAGAGAAAGAAATCAAATATTCATAAAACCCTAAAAAACCTAACATATGGTCCATGTCAAATTTGTAAAATTGACCATAGACCCATTTGATCTTCACCAATACTTGTAATATGATATTAAAGAGTAACTACAACCTTGAGAATCAAAGAAACCCCAATTAAATCAAAGCCAAGAATAAAAATAGGAGCACATGAGATAATGGTCATTTTTGACTTTTATATTCTGGTTACTACTTTGAGCCCCTCTATTTCAAAATTTCTAAACTAAACAAATCCAAACCTTTGCATGTCATCCAAGTACACAACAAGATGAACAACTTTGGTAAAGGGCATCACCCCAAATTCATCTTGGATCAAGAGATAGGATCAAGCAAAGTAGAGACTTTTTATTAAAAACAAGATCACCCCATTTTCGAATTTGCTCAAACCAGACCACTCCTTGACCACCACTTGCCCTAGCTTTGACCAGGGGACACCCCTACACCAAGCCCATGCCAAGGAACCGCCAGGAGAGGGCAGCCATGGTGTGGACATGGCCATGCCGGCCACGTCGCACCCCGACGCACCTCCCCTCTCTTCTCTCCACAGCAGCCCACGCCACCATGCCAAACACGTCGACGACGCCCTCCTGGATCTCCCCGTACGCGCCCTTGATCGCGAGGACGACGCCATGACCCGCCACGGTCGCGCCCAGTACGCCCCGGGTACGACGCGAGCGGCATGGGCGACGTCACCGTGCACGGCCGCGCGGCACGGCCACGCGTCGCTCGCGGCACCTCGCCGTACCCCAGCCAAACCGGCGCGCCACTGTGCCTTCCTCGCCGCGCGAGCTCGCCGGACAAGCGGCGTCATGCCTTGGCGACCACGGCCGCGGAGAGGACAGACGCCGTCACGGCCGCGCCAGTACATGCACGGCCCCGACAACCCTACGCGTCCCCTTGCCGCGCCGTTCACGCTCGTAGCTTCGCCGTGACGTCGTGAACACGACCCCGTCGTCGCCTAGCCCCCTAGACCCCCGGAGCGGCCGCGCCCTTGTCGACCTCGCCGCAGCACCCCGGCCACCATCGCGCCTATAAAAGGAGGCCTCGCCTCGACCATCTCTTCACACCACCAGCCTCCCCTCTCCTTCCTCGACCTCCCCAGCACCTCACCATGCTCGATTAGCCACCAGACGCCCCCAATTGCAAGCTCGCCGCCGCCCACAGTAGCCGACGATCGCCGGAGAAGGAGGCCACCCCTGGAGCTGCCGCCGGTACCAGGAGATTCGCCGTCGTCCACAACGCCATCGCGCATACTGCCCAACCCTAGCTGGAGCCACGGTGAGCCTCCGACCCCCTACCTGAGCCGCCGGCGAGCCCTCTCGCGCGTCGACGACGACACACGAGCCGTTAGATCACGATCGATCCAACGCCCCCTGTTGATTCATACCGCTTCGGCGTTAAGCGTCGCTGACGGGTGGAGCCCACTGTCAGGCGGCCCGCGCGTGCACAGATGCGTGGTGGGCTGGCCTTGGGCCGTTTTCAAACGTTTGAGCCCAGTTAGCTTTCCCGCCGGCCTTTTTAATTCAAATCCAGTTTAATAAATTTAGTTTGAATTCAATACTGGACCTAATTTGGAAAATTCATAGAATCTGTTTGGCTTGGCCAAATTTAACAAACTTTATATATTTAGAAAGCTTAGGAAATTATCTACACAATGCCACTGGTTTGAACCCTAGATCTATTATAGAATTAAAATGGAAAAATAAACAAGGCAGGGACTTTTCTGCCTTAGAATAATTATTAAAAATCAACCAAAATAGATATTTGAATAATTCCAACTCCTATAGCTCACAATTAACTTACACTAATTGTTTATGCAAGAAAATGGTGTGGTCACTTTGAATGATCATGCCCTAGATTAATTAATGGACACTATGGCTAGTTTAGTAAGTGATATTGTCCCAAAATTATTATGAAAATCATATGGAGGATTTCCCTTCATTTAAATCTTGTCCCAAATAAGTTCATGAGATGTTTGCACCCTTGGTCCAAACACTCCTATATGAATATTTGGAGATTTAAAACATTTGGGAATTATAAAATGGTATGAGGTGATCTACCTCATTTAAATCATCTTCTCAAATAATAATAATGAATGTTTGACTTTGGTCAATATGAATTCATGTATGATTATTTGAGAAGTTAAATCCTAAGAAGAATTAAATGAGAGGAAATTATTTTTCTCAAGAACTAAATGGAGTTTATTAATTACACATGTAATGAGAGGAAATTATTTTTCTTTAAACAAGAAAACCAATGCACCTAATTATTTTATGTGTGTGCTTAGCATAGTTTGTGTGAAGTAACTATGAGCATAGTATAGCCTTTGAATTTATTGAGTGATTATACCTCGTATTCCAATTTAGACGCTAGCACCGGAGATTACCAAGAGGAAGGAGAATTCTACCAAGAAGAGGAAGAAGAAAACCTAGAGAACTACCAAGGCAAGCTAATACTCTTGCAAAGTGCAAAGCTCTCCTTGGGCAAGGCACCATGATTCTTATCTTTCTTACACAAGCCTACCCTACATTTACATCATACAAGTTTTCCTTGTTGTTTTCAAAGAGTTGAATTAACTTGATTTAGGTGAACAAGATTCTGAGAGTAGCAAAGTTAGTTCAAAGATAGCAAAGCAATGTAGCACCCCTCATGATTAGTGCCAAAGCTAAAATACTAAAACTTGACTACTCTAGATGGGGACCTATGATATGTTGAATTTGAAAACTTGTGAATAATAAGTCATTCTATTGAATGAAGTTGAAGTTGAAGGTGAACAAGAGAAGATAGTGATATTTGATAAAACCTGATATTGGTTTGAATGCGATACCTTTCCAATTTTTAAGTACCCCCACAATACCTGATTATGGGTAGGGCTTAACTGGAAGTTTATACATCTTAGTATGGGTTCCCTCTGAACACACATCATAGGGGTTATGCTGAGGCTGCCTCCGTTGTTGAGAAATGATGTGAATTGAGGTGAATTATCCGGCCAAGCCCTGTGCAGTTCCCAGGTTAACAGTTGGTTTTCACTGGGAGGCCAAGCTCATGGGGAGAGGTGCTCATACTAGGGTTTGTAAGTGAAAGGTTAGGGTTGATGATCCGCGTACTGTGTTACGATGATTCGGAGATATTCCGACGGATGTAATCAAATGTTGTGGCACAAGTGTGCAACCTCTGCAGAGTGTCAATCTATTCGAATAGCCGTGTCCACGGTTACGGACGGTTGGAAAGGCCATACAGTTTCCGGTGTCAGATTTTGAAAATATTGATGAAATACATGGTGACTTGTTGATTTACAACAGATGTTGTGGGAATGACACTAATGTTCCCACTTGAGTTAGCTAGCACATGAACCAACACTTGTGAACTAAAATTTGGCTTAGTCCCATTAACTAGAGCTTAGTATCTTTATTTTAAATGGTTAGCACTTACTTTAGTGTTAGTTTGCAAGTACTTAAAGTACTTACGGCTTTGTCCCTGGCTATTCAAATGGCCAGAGTATGAAGATGAACAGAACTATCAAGACGATGACCAGCAGGACGCCTATGACAACTAGGAGCTTTCTGACGTCAAGCGTTGGCCTGTGGACTACAGAGTCCCTTTATATTTACGCTTCCGCTTTGAACTTGTGTTTGTTTGTTGATCAATAGATCAACTATTCGTGTAATATGGATCATGTGATTCAAGTTGTAAGACTCTATGAGTTGTAATAAATAATGACTGTGATACTTAGCTATTATATCTCGCAACAACAATATTCCTGGGATTGCGATGAATGATATAATAGGCATCCGGACTTAAAAATCCGGGTGTTGACAAGTTGGTATCAGAGCCATTGTTTGACCTTAGAAAACCTTAGTTAGAATGGGCGTTCATAAAAACCTAACTTTGATATCAAAATGAAGTGAATATTTATGAAAACTTATACATACTCTTGTCTTTGAGGCTTGTTCAAAATTTGGTGAAATCAAGCTTTTTCTTACTTGAATCTACTTAAAAGTTTGCCACACTTGCTCACTCTCTCACACACCCATCCTTTTTCACTTTCAGATGGAGCCAAATGAACCCCTCAACACCAAGTTCTATCAGCTGGGGAATGGTGGAGACTTGATCTTTGAGCACGACCTCAACGCACTCTCTGACTTCCTTGGCCGCCCCCACCCCGAGTTCCACGGGATCCAGATGAACGACCAGGTCGGAGGCGAGTTGCAGTGGATCATCACCGCCGACTTGAGGGGCAAGCTGGAGCCTCCCACCTCGGAGAGGATCCTCTTCTCCATCCGCGAGAGCAACTGGCTCGATGGTCTTGCACGTGGCCTTCAGGAGGCACTTGCACGCCTCTGTGGACAGAACGTGGTGCGCCTACTTGCGTCCCGCTTCGCGCACCTCGTGAGGCGTGATGCTATGGGTGTGCCTATGGCGCTGCAGTCGCACCCACAGCTGAGGCACCATGCTGAGCATCTGGATTACATGTTGTACAACACTCAGAAGGAGTTAGACAACTTCCGTGCGTACGCGAACCGGACTCACCTTGCACTGATCACTCATGGCGATGCCATCAAGCAGCTGTCCAAGGATCGCAACAAGCTTCGTCTGAAGTGTGCGAAGAAGGATGTTACCATTACACGCCTTCGCGCACAGATAGCGTCTCTTGAGTCCACTGTCAAGGCTCAGGAGGATCAGCTGAGAGAGATGGAGGAAGACGAGGCCGGTATCGATCTTCAGGGAGGAGACGCCTTCCTGAGTGACGATGACGACTTTGAGGAGGACGAGTTCACTGAGGAGGAGGACTACGCATTCCTGGAGCCAGGACCTGATGAGGTAGTTCCCATCGACATAGAGGATGAGGGTAGCCGCACTGGATCACGTCAGTAGGTGTGAGTTGTATCCCGTCCCGTGTATCGTAGCATGAAGGGTTCTTAAAACCCTGGGTATGAGTGTGTATCCCGTCCCTTGTATCGTAGCATGAGAAATGGTTCTTAAAACCATGGGAAGTGTGGTCTGTTAGTTTGTAATGTGTTATGTGGAATGAATGAATGAATGTGTGTGTTTGTCCTTTAAAGCATTCAAGTTTTACAAGTTTTTAAACTCACTCAAAATAAACCTTAGACATTTCCCTCTTATCTCATAATCTTATGTATATTCAGATGGCCCCTCCCAATCGCAACAACAATGATGCCATGATGCAACTGCTGCAAACCCTGCTTCAAGACAGGGAGACTGAAAGAGCTGAACGTCAAGCCAACATAGCAGCACTGCAAAATCTTGCTCATCAAGGCCATGGGAATCAGGATCACCCCGGATCCAAACTTAAGAACTTCCAGAACACCAACCCTCCGGTGTTTAGCAAGACCGAAGAACCCCTCGACGCCGACGACTGGCTCCAGACTATGGAGAACAACTTGGAGGTCGCCGGAGTCGAAGCCAATGAGAAGGTCCTGTTTGCAACCCACTACCTTGCCGGACCAGCCCGAGCCTGGTGGACCAGCACCCGTGCCATGAACGGAGGTCAAGTCATGACTTGGGCAGATTTCAAGCTCAAGTTCAGCAAGTACCATGTGCCCCCGGGTCTTATCAAAAAGATGCGGGATGAACTTAAGCAGGGAAGGATGACGGTGGTAGAATACCGCGACAGATTCCTTACTTGTCAAGGTACGCCCGATGAGACGGACACCACGAGAAGAGACAGGAGAGATTCCTGAACGGACTGCATGATGAGATGCAGACTGTCCTAGTCAACATTCCCTTTGCCGACCTTGAAGCCCTTGTTGACTCCACCATTCAGATGGAGGGCAAGTTGAACCTAGCCAACGAGAACCGCAAACGCCGCATGATGCACCAGAGTGGGCCCAGCAATACTCCCAAGTATCGCCCCAACTCAAGCGGAGGTTTTGCCCCCAGAAACAATAAGCCCCAGATGCAGACTTCACGCTCCGGATTCCAGAACCGGTGGAAACCCCAGGCCAGAGGCCACCACAACAACAACCACAACTACCAGAACAACACCAACAACTTCAACCGCGCGCCAATGCGAGCCCCCAACACCAACAACAACAACACCAACACCGCTCCAAGGACTGGAAGCAACGCCATTCCGGTCGCCACCAAGGACAAGTCCACCATCACTTGTTATGAGTGCGGTGTAGTGGGACACTACTCCAATGAGTGCCCCAAGAGGCTTGCCAAGCTCGCCGGCAATACTGCTGCACCTGCTCAACAGCAACGCCGCGTCTCCACCGGAAGGAAGTTCGCCCCCAACAACCCCAATAACCGCAACGGTCGCCTCTTCCACATGAACGCTGAAGAAGCCCAGGAAGCGCCGAGACGTTGTCTTGGGTATGTTTCCTGTCAACTCAGTACCTGCCCGAGTGTTGTTTGATTCCGGAGCATCTCATTCCTTTGTCACCGAAGACTTTGCATCCACAAGTAAAATTCAACCTATCAGTTGAAACATGTCATGATAGTTCAAATTCCCGGATCAACCACTAAGGCCAGAAAATTTTGCAAAAATGTACCCATCAGAATACATGAAGTAGATTTCTACGCCAATCTGATTGTTTTGGGAACGAAAGGATTGGAAATAGTGCTGGGTATGGACTGGATGGCCAAACATCATGGAATGATTGATTGTGCTAAGAAAGCCATCACCATGACCAGTAGCACCGGTATCATAGTGGAACATGTCTCGGAAAGACTACCCAGAAAGTTTACCTGCAACGAGTGTAGCCAAGCCAACTTTGGATCAGATCGAGTCGTCTGTCGATACTCGATGTGTTTCCGGATGGTCTACCCGTATGCCCCCGGATCGGGATATCGAGTTTATCATCGAGTTAATCCCCGGAACCGCACCTATAGCCCAGAGAGCCTATAGTATGAACCCAGTGGAATTAGTGGAGCTGAAGAAGCAACTAGATGAACTGCTAGCCAAAGGTCTGATCCGACCAAGTGCGTCGCCTTGGAGATCACCAGTCCTGTTTGTGGATAAGAAAGACGGTGCCAGCCGTTTATGTACGGATTATCGCAAGCTGAATGATGTCACCATCAAAAACAAATATCCCTTGCCAAAGATAGAAGATCTGTTTGATCAGCTGACCGGAGCCACTGTATTCTCGAAGATTGATCTCAGGACTGGGTACCACCAGTTGAAGATTCGTGCATCGGATATCCCCAAAACTGCCTTTACCACCCGATATGGATTGTATGAGTACAATGTCATGTCATTTGGATTAACCAATGCCCCCGCTTATTTCATGAACCTCATGAATAAGATCTTCATGAACTTTCTGGATAAGTTTGTTGTCGTTTTCATAGATGACATCCTAATCTACTCCAAGTCCGAGGAAGAACATGAGCAACACCTAGAAGCTGTCCTAGAGACCCTTAGGAAGCATAAGCTGTATGCTAAGTTCAGCAAATGTGAGTTCTGGCTAAAAGAAGTAGGATTCCTGGGACATATCCTGTCTGCAGGAGGAATCGCTGTAGATCCCGCCAAAATCAAGACTGTTGCCGAATGGAAAGCCCCAACCACCCAGACCGAGGTCCGCGCTTTTCTTGGATTAGCCGGATATTACCGCAGATTTGTAGAAGGCTTTTCGAGCATCGCTCGACCAATGACCCAATTGTTGAAGAAGGACAAGAAGTTCGAATGGACGGACAAATGTGAAGAGAGTTTTCAACAACTCAAGCTTAGATGACCACAGCCCCAATCCTGATCATGCCGGATATCACCAAACCCTTTGACGTTTACTGATGCATCCAAGATTGGTCTTGGATGTGTGTTGATGCAGGAAGGAAAGGTGATATCTTATCTGTCCCGGCAACTGAAGCAGCATGAGCAGAACTATCCCACCCATGACCTCGAACTCGCAGCCGTAGTTTTAGCATTAAAGGTGTGGCGCCATTACCTCATGGGTAATCGCTGCGAGATCTATTCTGATCACAAGAGCCTGAAGTATATCTTCACCCAGAAGGAGCTGAATATGAGGCAACGGAGATGGTTAGAATTGATCAAGGACTATGATATGGAAATTCACTACCACCCCGGCAAGGCCAATGTGGTAGCGGATGCGTTGAGTAGACTGCCATGTCAGTTGAACTCAATGATAGCCGAGGAACAACCCAGCCTATACCAGGAGTTTGAGCAGTTTAGAATGGAGTTAGTCAGTGAAGGATTCCTAGCTAGCATGGAGTTACAACCCACCTTGATTGGTCAGATCAAGGAAGCTCAGAAGGGAAATGCCAGCATCAACGGAATCAAGACCCAGTTAGCTGCGGGAAAAGCACCGGGATTTACCATAGATGAAGAAGGAGTTCTTTGGTACAACGGACGCCTGTGTGTACCGTCAGACTCAGACTTGAAGCAAGTTATTCTGAAGGAAGCCCATGACACCTTATACTCTATCCACCCCGGAGGTACCAAGATGTACCAAGACTTGAAGGAACAATTTTGGTGGCATGGAATGAAGAGGGAGATCGGAAACTACATCGCCAAGTGTGATATCTGTCAGCGAGTCAAGGCGAACATCGAGACCCGCAGGACTGCTACAGCCCCTCAGATTCCCGAATGAAAGTGGGACTCCGTAGGAATGGACTTTATCACCGGTTTGCCCAAATCCAGCAAAGGAAATGATTCGATATGGGTAGTTGTAGACAGATTGACCAAGGTAGCCCACTTCATCGCTGTCAAGACCACCTATCGGGGCCAAAATTAGCAGCTGTACATCTCAGAATTGTCGCACTACACGGAACCCGAAGTCAATAGTGTCCGATAGAGGATCACATTCACCTCCGGATTCGGCGAGAAGGTGCATGAAGGACTCGGAACCCGTCGAACTTCAGCACCGCTTACACCCACAGACTGATGGACAGACGAACGAGTCAACCAGATATTAGAGGACATGCTGAGGGCATGTGTGGGAATATGGATCCAAGTGGGAGGGTCTGCCTACGTGAAATTCTCTTACAACAACGGCTACCAAGCCGGTTCTGAGATGGCCCCCTTCGAAGCCATGCGGAAGGAAATGCCGTACCCCTGAATTGGTCCGAAGTCGGAGAAAGCCAAGTCTTTGGACCTGATGTGCTTCGAGAAGCCGAAGAGAAGGTGCACAAGATCCGAGAGTACCTCAAGACAGCTCAGTCCCGACAGAAGAGTTACGCCGACAAGAGGCGCCGAAGATGACCTTTGAGATCGGAGATTTTGTTTATCTCAAGGTGTCACCCCTGAAGGGAATGCAGAGATTCCAACTGAAAGGGAAACTTGCACCCCGATACGTCGGACCCTTCAAAGTTCTCAGCCGCCAAGGTGAAGTCTCCTATCAACTAGAGCTACCAGAAGAAATGGCGGCTGTACACAACGTGTTTCACATCTCACTCCTCCGGAAGTGCTTAGAAGTTCCCGAGAAGACCGAGGTATTCAAGAACATCGATCACCGTTCGGTGGATATCAATCATGACCTGACATACCGCGAAGTGCCGATTCGCATCTTGGAAGAAGCATACAGAACCACCCGCACCCGAAGCATCAAGTTTCTGAAGATACAGTGGAGCAATCATACTGAAGATGAAGCCACTTGGGAGCGAGAGGAAGACATGAAGAAGGAATACCCAGATCTCTTTAGTACCTAATTTTTTTTCTTTAGATCTCGGGACGAGATCTTTTGTAAGGGGGAAGGGTTTGTAACACCCCAAATTTTAATAAAAGAGAGAAGAAGAATTTCAGAGACCAAATTTGAGAACCAACAAAAACTTTTCAAATGTTGCATATAGTACCCTGCATAGGACTTGTGCATTTTGAGTGATATGCCATGATGAGTGTTATCTTGTGTATATGATGAATTCCAAAACCCTAGAGTGATCAAGTAATGATCACCAACCAATTAAATCAAAAAGAGAAAGAAATCAAATATTCATAAAACCCTAAAAAACCTAACATATGGTCCATGTCAAATTTGTAAAATTGACCATAGACCCATTTGATCTTCACCAATACTTGTAATATGATATTAAAGAGTAACTACAACCTTGAGAATCAAAGAAACCCCAATTAAATCAAAGCCAAGAATAAAAATAGGAGCACATGAGATAATGGTCATTTTTGACTTTTATATTCTGGTTACTACTTTGAGCCCCTCTATTTCAAAATTTCTAAACTAAACAAATCCAAACCTTTGCATGTCATCCAAGTACACAACAAGATGAACAACTTTGGTAAAGGGCATCACCCCAAATTCATCTTGGATCAAGAGATAGGATCAAGCAAAGTAGAGACTTTTTATTAAAAACAAGATCACCCCATTTTCGAATTTGCTCAAACCAGACCACTCCTTGACCACCACTTGCCCTAGCTTTGACCAGGGGACACCCCTACACCAAGCCCATGCCAAGGAACCGCCAGGAGAGGGCAGCCATGGTGTGGACATGGCCATGCCGGCCACGTCGCACCCCGACGCACCTCCCCTCTCTTCTCTCCACAGCAGCCCACGCCACCATGCCAAACACGTCGACGACGCCCTCCTGGATCTCCCCGTACGCGCCCTTGATCGCGAGGACGACGCCATGACCCGCCACGGTCGCGCCCAGTACGCCCCAGGTACGACGCGAGCGGCATGGGCGACGTCACCGTGCACGGCCGCGCGCGACACGGCCACGCGTCGCTCGCAGCACCTCGCCGTACCCCGACCAAACCCGCGCGCCCTGGTACCTTCCTCGCCACGCGGAGCTCGCCGGACAAGCTGGCGTCACGCCTTGGCGACCACGGCCGCCGGAGAGGACCAGAGCGCCCGCCGCGGCCGCGACAGTACATGCACGGCCCCGACAACCCTACGCGTCCCCTTGCCGCGCCGTTCACGCTCGTAGCTTCGCCGTGACGTCGTGAACACGACCCCGTCGCCTAGCCCCCTAGACCCCCGGAGCGGCCGCGCCCTTGTCGACCTCGCCGCAGCACCCCGGCCACCATCGCGCCTATAAAAGGAGGCCTCGCCTCGACCATCTCTTCACACCACCAGCCTCCCCTCTCCTTCCTCGACCTCCCCAGCACCTCACCATGCTCGATTAGCCACCAGACGCCCCCAATTGCAAGCTCGCCGCCGCCCACAGTAGCCGACGATCGCCGGAGAAGGAGGCCACCCCTGGAGCTGCCGCCGGTACCAGGAGATTCGCCGTCGTCCACAACGCCATCGCGCATACTGCCCACAGCCCTACCTGAGCCGCCGGCGAGCCCCTCTCTCGCCGTCGACGACGACACACCTGAGCCGTTAGATCACGATCTGATCCAACGCCCCCTGTTGATTCATACCGCTTCGGCGTTAAGCGTCGCTGACGGGTGGAGCCCACTGTCAGGCGGCCCGCGCGTGCACAGATGCGTGGTGGGCTGGCCTTGGGCCGTTTTCAAACGTTTGAGCCCAGTTAGCTTTCCCGCCGGCCTTTTTAATTCAAATCCAGTTTAATAAATTTAGTTTGAATTCAATACTGGACCTAATTTGGAAAATTCATAGAATCTGTTTGGCTTGGCCAAATTTAACAAACTTTATATATTTAGAAAGCTTAGGAAATTATCTAAACAATGCCACTGGTTTGAACCCTAGATCTATTATAGAATTAAAATGGAAAAATAAACAAGGCAGGGACTTTTCTGCCTTAGAATAATTATTAAAAATCAACCAAAATAGATATTTTAATAATTCCAACTCCTATAGCTCACAATTAACTTACACTAATTGTCTCTGCAAGAAAATGGTGTGGTCACTTTGAATGATCATGCCCTAGATTAATTAATGGACACTATGGCTAGTTTAGTAAGTGATATTGTCCCAAAATTATTATGAAAATCATATGGAGGATTTCCCTTCATTTAAATCTTGTCCCAAATAAGTTCATGAGATGTTTGCACCCTTGGTCCAAACACTCCTATATGAATATTTGGAGATTTAAAACATTTGGGAATTATAAAATGGTATGAGGTGATCTACCTCATTTAAATCATCTTCTCAAATAATAATAATGAATGTTTGACTTTGGTCAATATGAATTCATGTATGATTATTTGAGAAGTTAAATCCTAAGAAGAATTAAATGAGAGGAAATTATTTTTCTCAAGAACTAAATGGAGTTTATTAATTACACATGTAATGAGAGGAAATTATTTTTCTTTAATCAAGAAAACCAATGCACCTAATTATTTTATGTGTGTGCTTAGCATAGTTTGTGTGAAGTAACTATGAGCATAGTATAGCCTTTGAATTTATTGAGTGATTATACCTCGTATTCCAATTTAGACGCTAGCACCGGAGATTACCAAGAGGAAGGAGAATTCTACCAAGAAGAGGAAGAAGAAAACCTAGAGAACTACCAAGGCAAGCTAATACTCTTGCAAAGTGCAAAGCTCTCCTTGGGCAAGGCACCATGATTCTTATCTTTCTTACACAAGCCTACCCTACATTTACATCATACAAGTTTTCCTTGTTGTTTTCAAAGAGTTAAATTAACTTGATTTAGGTGAACAAGATTCTGAGAGTAGCAAAGTTAGTTCAAAGATAGCAAAGCAATGTAGCACCCCTCATGATTAGTGCCAAAGCTAAAATACTAAAACTTGACTACTCTAGATGGGGACCTATGATATGTTGAATTTGAAAACTTGTGAATAATAAGTCATTCTATTGAATGAAGTTGAAGTTGAAGGTGAACAAGAGAAGATAGTGATTTTTGATAAAACCTGATATTGGTTTGAATGCGATACCTTTCCAATTTTAAGTATCCCCACAATACCTGATTATGGGTAGGGCTTAACTGGAAGTTTATACATCTTAGTATGGGTTCCCTCTGAACACACATCATAGGGGTTATGCTTGAGGCTGCCTCCGTTGTTGAGAAATGATGTGAATTGAGGTGAATTATCCGGCCAAGCCCTGTGCAGTTCCCAGGTTGACAGTTGGTTTTCACTGGGAGGCCAAGCTCATGGGGAGAGGTGCTCATACTAGGGTTTGTAAGTGAAAGGTTAGGGTTGATGATCCGCGTACTGTGTTACGATGATTCGGAGATATTCCGACGGATGTAATCAAATGTTGTGGCACAAGTGTGCAACCTCTGCGAGTGTCAATCTATTCGAATAGCCGTGTCCACGGTTACGGACGGTTGGAAAGGCCATACAGTTTCCAGTGTCAGATTTTGAAAATATTGATGAAATACATGGTGACTTGTTGATTTACAACAGATGTTGTGGGAATGACACTAATGTTCCCACTTGAGTTAGCTAGCACATGAACCAACACTTGTGAACTAAAATTTGGCTTAGTCCCATTAACTAGAGCTTAGTATCTTTATTTTAAATGGTTAGCACTTACTTTAGTGTTAGTTTGCAAGTACTTAAAGTACTTACGGCTTTGTCCCTGGCTATTCAAATGGCCAGAGTATGAAGATGAACAGAACTATCAAGACGCTGACCAGCAGGACGCCTATGACAACTAGGAGCTTTCTGACGTCAAGCGTTGGCCTGTGGACTACAGAGTCCCTTTATATTTACGCTTCCGCTTTGAACTTGTGTTTGTTTGTTGATCAATAGATCAACTATTCGTGTAATATGGATCATGTGATTCAAGTTGTAAGACTCTATGAGTTGTAATAAATAATGACTGTGATACTTAGCTATTATATCTCGCAACAACAATATTCCTGGGATTGCGATGAATGATATAATAGGCATCCGGACTTAAAAATCCGGGTGTTGACAAGTTGGTATCAGAGCCATTGTTTGACCTTAGAAAACCTTAGTTAGAATGGGCGTTCATAAAAACCTAACTTTGATATCAAAATGAAGTGAATATTTATGAAAACTTATACATACTCTTGTCTTTGAGGCTTGTTCAAAATTTGGTGAAATCAAGCTTTTCTTACTTGAATCTACTTAAAAGTTTGCCACACTTGCTCACTCTCTCACACACCCATCCTTTTTCACTTTCAGATGGAGCCAAATGAACCCCTCAACACCAAGTTCTATCAGCTGGGGAATGGTGGAGACTTGATCTTTGAGCACGACCTCAACGCACTCTCTGACTTCCTTGGCCGCCCCCACCCCGAGTTCCACGGGATCCAGATGAACGACCAGGTCGGAGGCGAGTTGCAGTGGATCATCACCGCCGACTTGAGGGGCAAGCTGGAGCCTCCCACCTCGGAGAGGATCCTCTTCTCCATCCGCGAGAGCAACTGGCTCGATGGTCTTGCACGTGGCCTTCAGGAGGCACTTGCACGCCTCTGTGGACAGAACGTGGTGCGCCTACTTGCGTCCCGCTTCGCGCACCTCGTGAGGCGTGATGCTATGGGTGTGCCTATGGCGCTGCAGTCGCACCCACAGCTGAGGCACCATGCTGAGCATCTGGATTACATGTTGTACAACACTCAGAAGGAGTTAGACAACTTCCGTGCGTACGCGAACCGGACTCACCTTGCACTGATCACTCATGGCGATGCCATCAAGCAGCTGTCCAAGGATCGCAACAAGCTTCGTCTGAAGTGTGCGAAGAAGGATGTTACCATTACACGCCTTCGCGCACAGATAGCGTCTCTTGAGTCCACTGTCAAGGCTCAGGAGGATCAGCTGAGAGAGATGGAGGAAGACGAGGCCGGTATCGATCTTCAGGGAGGAGACGCCTTCCTGAGTGACGATGACGACTTTGAGGAGGACGAGTTCACTGAGGAGGAGGACTACGCATTCCTGGAGCCAGGACCTGATGAGGTAGTTCCCATCGACATAGAGGATGAGGGTAGCCGCACTGGATCACGTCAGTAGGTGTGAGTTGTATCCCGTCCCGTGTATCGTAGCATGAAGGGTTCTTAAAACCCTGGGTATGAGTGTGTATCCCGTCCCTTGTATCGTAGCCTGAGAAATGGTTCTTAAAACCATGGGAAGTGTGGTATGTTAGTTTGTAATGTGTTATGTGGAATGAATGAATGAATGTGTGTGTTTGTCCTTTAAAGCATTCAAGTTTTACAAGTTTTTAAACTCACTCAAAATAAACCTTAGACATTTCCCTCTTATCTCATAATCTTATGTATATTCAGATGGCCCCTCCCAATCGCAACAACAATGATGCCATGATGCAACTGCTGCAAACCCTGCTTCAAGACAGGGAGACTGAAAGAGCTGAACGTCAAGCCAACATAGCAGCACTGCAAAATCTTGCTCATCAAGGCCATGGGAATCAGGATCACCCCGGATCCAAACTTAAGAACTTCCAGAACACCAACCCTCCGGTGTTTAGCAAGACCGAAGAACCCCTCGACGCCGACGACTGGCTCCAGACTATGGAGAACAACTTGGAGGTCGCCGGAGTCGAAGCCAATGAGAAGGTCCTGTTTGCAACCCACTACCTTGCCGGACCAGCCCGAGCCTGGTGGACCAGCACCAGTGCCATGAATGGAGGTCAAGTCATGACTTGGGAAGATTTCAAGCTCAAGTTCAGCAAGTACCATGTGCCCCCGGGTCTTATCAAAAAGATGCGGGATGAATTCCGCGAACTTAAGCAGGAAGGATGACGGTGGTAGAATACCGCGACAGATTCCTTACACTGTCAAGGTACGCCCCCGATGAGACGGACACCACTGAGAAGAGACAGGAGAGATTCCTGAACGGACTGCATGATGAGATGCAGACTGTCCTAGTCAACATTCCCTTTGCCGACCTTGAAGCCCTTGTTGACTCCACCATTCAGATGGAGGGCAAGTTGAACCAAGCCAATGAGAACCGCAAACGCCGCATGATGCACCAGAGTGGGCCCAGCAATACTCCCAAGTATCGCCCCAACTCAAGCGGAGGTTTTGCCCCCAGAAACATTAAGCCCCACGCTCCGGATTCCAGAACCGGAGTGGGGGAAACCCCAGGCCAGAGGCCACCACAACAACAACCACAACTACCAGAACAACACCAACAACTTCAACCGCGCGCCAATGCGAGCCCCCAACACCAACAACAACAACACCAACACCGCTCCAAGGACTGGAAGCAACGCCATTCCGGTCGCCACCAAGGACAAGTCCACCATCACTTGTTATGAGTGCGGTGTAGTGGGACACTACTCCAATGAGTGCCCCAAGAGGCTTGCCAAGCTCGCCGGCAACACTGCTGCACCTGCTCAACAGCAACGCCGCGTCTCCACCGGCAAGAAGTTCGCCCCAACAACCCCAATAACCGCAACGGTCGCCTCTTCCACATGAACGCTGAAGAAGCCCAGGAAGCGCCAGATGTTGTACTGGGTATGTTTCCTGTCAACTCAGTACCTGCCCGAGTGTTGTTTGATTCCGGAGCATCTCATTCCTTTGTCACCGAAGACTTTGCATCCACAAGTAAAATTCAACCTATCAGTTTGAAACATGTCATGATAGTTCAAATTCCCGGATCAACCACTAAGGCCAGAAAATTTTGCAAAAATGTACCCATCAGAATACATGAAGTAGATTTCTACGCCAATCTGATTGTTTTGGGAACGAAAGGATTGGAAATAGTGCTGGGTATGGACTGGATGGCCAAACATCACGGAATGATTGACTGTGCTAAGAAAGCCATCACCATGACCAGTAGCACCGGTATCATAGTGGAACATGTCTCGGAAAGACTACCCAGAAAGTTTACCTGCAACCAGAGTGTAGCCAAGCCAACTTTGGATCAGATCAGGGTCGTCTGTCGATACTCGATGTGTTTCCAGATGGTCTACCCGGTATGCCCCCAGATCGGGATATCGAGTTTATCATCGAGTTAATCCCCGGAACCGCACCTATAGCCCAGAGAGCCTATAGTATGAACCCAGCGGAATTAGTGGAGCTGAAGAAGCAACTAGATGAACTGCTAGCCAAAGGTCTGATCCGACCAAGTGCGTCGCCTTGGAGATCACCAGTCCTGTTTGTGGATAAGAAAGACGGTGCCAGCCGTTTATGTACGGATTATCGCAAGCTGAATGATGTCACCATCAAAAACAAATATCCCTTGCCAAAGATAGAAGATCTGTTTGATCAGCTGACCGGAGCCACTGTATTCTCGAAGATTGATCTCAGGACTGGGTACCACCAGTTGAAGATTCGTGCATCGGATATCCCCAAAACTGCCTTTACCACCCGATATGGATTGTATGAGTACAATGTCATGTCATTTGGATTAACCAATGCCCCCGCTTATTTCATGAACCTCATGAATAAGATCTTCATGAACTTTCTGGATAAGTTTGTTGTCGTTTTCATAGATGACATCCTAATCTACTCCAAGTCCGAGGAAGAACATGAGCAACACCTAGAAGCTGTCCTAGAGACCCTTAGGAAGCATAAGCTGTATGCTAAGTTCAGCAAATGTGAGTTCTGGCTAAAAGAAGTAGGATTCCTGGGACATATCCTGTCTGCAGGAGGAATCGCTGTAGATCCCGCCAAAATCAAGACTGTTGCCGAATGGAAAGCCCCAACCACCCAGCCGAGGTCCGCGCTTTTCTTGGATTAGCCGGATATTACCGCAGGTTTGTAGAAGGCTTTTCGAGCATCGCTCGACCAATGACCCAATTGTTGAAGAAGGACAAGAAGTTCGAATGGACGGACAAATGTGAAGAGAGTTTTCAACAACTCAAGCTTAGACTGACCACAGCCCCAATCCTGATCATGCCGGATATCACCAAACCCTTTGACGTTTATTGCGATGCATCCAAGATTGGTCTTGGATGTGTGCTTGATGCAGGAAGGAAAGGTGATATCTTATCTGTCCCGGCAGCGAAGCAGCATGAGCAGAACTATCCGACCCATGACCTCGAACTCGCCGCCGTAGTCTTAGCACTGAAGGTGTGGCGCCATTACCTCATGGGTAATCGCTGCGAGATCTATTCGATCACAAGAGCCGAAGTATATCTTCACCCAGAAGGAGCTGAATATGAGGCAACGGAGATGGTTAGAATTGATCAAGGACTATGATATGGAAATTCACTACCACCCCGGCAAGGCCAATGTGGTAGCGGATGCGTTGAGTAGACTGCCATGTCAGTTGAACTCAATGATAGCCGAGGAACAACCCAGCTTATACCAGGAGTTTGAGCAGTTTAGAATGGAGTTAGTCGGTGAAGGATTCCTAGCCAGCATGGAGTTACAACCCACCCTGATTGGTCAGATCAAGGAAGCTCAGAAGGGAAATGCCAGCATCAACGGAATCAAGGCCCAATTAGCTGCGGGAAAAGCACCGGGATTTAGGAGTTCTTTGGTACAACGGACGCTTTGTGTGTCGTCAGACTCGAGTTGAAGCAAGTTATTCTGAAGGAAGCCCATGACACCTTATACTCTATCCACCCCGGAGGTACCAAGATGTACCAAGACTTGAAGGAACAATTTTGGTGGCATGGAATGAAGAGGGAGATCGGAAACTACATCGCCAAGTGTGATATCGTCAGCGAGTCAAGGCGAACATCAGAGACCCGGACTGCTACAGCCCTACATATTCCCGAATGGAAGTGGGACTCCGTAGGAATGGACTTTATCACCGGTTTGCCCAAATCCAGCAAAGGAAATGATTCGATATGGGTAGTTGTAGACAGATTGACCAAGGTAGCCCACTTCATCGCTGTCAAGACCACCTATCAGGGCCCAAAATTAGCAGAGCTGTACATCTCCAGAATTGTCGCACTGCACGGAACCCCGAAGTCAATAGTGTCCGATAGAGGATCACAGTTCACCTCCAGATTCTGGCAGAAGGTGCATGAAGGACTCGGAACCCGTCTGAACTTCAGCACCGCTTACCACCCACAGACGATGGACAGACGAACGAGTCAACCAGATATTAGAGGACATGCTGAGGGCATGTGTACTGGAATATGGATCCAAGTGGGAGGACTGCTCCATACGCAGAATTCTCTTACAACAACAGCTACCAAGCCGGTTTGAGATGGCCCCCTTCGAAGCCCGTACGGAAGGAAATGCCGTACCCCTGAATTGGTCCGAAGTCGGAGAAAGCCAAGTCTTTGGACCTGATGTGCTTCGAGAAGCGAAGAGAAGGTGCACAAGATCCGAGAGTACCTCAAGACAGCTCAGTCGACAGAAGAGTTACGCCGACAAGAGACGCCGAGAGATGACCTTTGAGATCGGAGATTTTGTTTATCTCAAGGTGTCACCCCTGAAAGGAATGCAGAGATTCCAACTGAAAGGGAAACTTGCACCCCGATCGGACCCTTCAAAGTTCTCAGCCGCCGAGGTGAAGTCTCCTATCAACTAGAGCTACCGGAAGAAATGGCGGCTGTACACAACGTGTTTCACATCTCACTCCTCCGGAAGTGCTTAGAAGTTCCCGAGAAGACCGAGGTATTCAAGAACATCGATCACCGTTCGGTGGATATCAATCATGACCTGACATACCGCGAAGTGCCGATTCGCATCTTGGAAGAAGCATACAGAACCACCCGCACCCGAAGCATCAAGTTTCTGAAGATACAATGGAGCAATCATACGAAGATGAAGCCACTTGGGAGCGAGAGGAAGACATGAAGAAGGAATACCCGGATCTCTTTAGTACCTAATTTTTCTCTTAGATCTCGGGACGAGATCTTTTGTAAGGGGGAAGGGTTTGTAACACCCCAAATTTTAATAAAAGAGAGAAGAAGAATTTCAGAGACCAAATTTGAGAACCAACAAAAACTTTTCAAATGTTGCATATAGTACCCTGCATAGGACTTGTGCATTTTGAGTGATATGCCATGATGAGTGTTATCTTGTGTATATGATGAATTCCAAAACCCTAGAGTGATCAAGTAATGATCACCAACCAATTAAATCAAAAAGAGAAAGAAATCAAATATTCATAAAACCCTAAAAACCCTAACATATGGTCCATGTCAAATTTGTAAAATTGACCATAGACCCATTTGATCTTCACCAATACTTGTAATATGATATTAAAGAGTAACTACAACCTTGAGAATCAAAGAAACCCCAATTAAATCAAAGCCAAGAATAAAAATAGGAGCACATGAGATAATGGTCATTTTTGACTTTTATATTCTGGTTACTACTTTGAGCCCCTCTATTTCAAAATTTCTAAACTAAACAAATCCAAACCTTTGCATGTCATCCAAGTACACAACAAGATGAACAACTTTGGTAAAGGGCATCACCCCAAATTCATCTTGGATCAAGAGATAGGATCAAGCAAAGTAGAGACTTTTTATTAAAAACAAGATCACCCCATTTTCGAATTTGCTCAAACCAGACCACTCCTTGACCACCACTTGCCCTAGCTTTGACCAGGGGACACCCCTACACCAAGCCCATGCCAAGGAACCGCCAGGAGAGGGCAGCCATGGTGTGGACATGGCCATGCCGGCCACGTCGCACCCCGACGCACCTCCCCTCTCTTCTCTCCACAGCAGCCCACGCCACCATGCCAAACACGTCGACGACGCCCTCCTGGATCTCCCCGTACGCGCCCTTGATCGCGAGGACGACGCCATGACCCGCCACGGTCGCGCCCAGTACGCCCCAGGTACGACGCGAGCGGCATGGGCGACGTCACCGTGCACGGCCGCGCGCGACACGGCCACGCGTCGCTCGCAGCACCTCGCCGTACCCCGACCAAACCCGCGCGCCCTGGTACCTTCCTCGCCACGCGGAGCTCGCCGGACAAGCTGGCGTCACGCCTTGGCGACCACGGCCGCCGGAGAGGACCAGAGCGCCCGCCGCGGCCGCGACAGTACATGCACGGCCCCGACAACCCTACGCGTCCCCTTGCCGCGCCGTTCACGCTCGTAGCTTCGCCGTGACGTCGTGAACACGACCCCGTCGTCGCCTAGCCCCCTAGACCCCCGGAGCGGCCGCGCCTTGTCGACCTCGCCGCAGCACCCCGGCCACCATCGCGCCTATAAAAGGAGGCCTCGCCTCGACCATCTCTTCACACCACCAGCCTCCCCTCTCCTTCCTCGACCTCCCCAGCACCTCACCATGCTCGATTAGCCACCAGACGCCCCCAATTGCAAGCTCGCCGCCGCCCACATTAGCCGACGATCGCCGGAGAAGGAGGCCACCCCTGGAGCTGCCGCCGGTACCAGGAGATTCGCCGTCGTCCACAACGCCATCGCGCATACTGCCCAACCCTAGCTGGAGCCACGGTGAGCCTCCGACCCCCACCTGAGCCGGCGAGTCCCTCTCTCGCCGTCGACGACGACACACCTGAGCCGTTAGATCACGATCGATCCAACGCCCCTGTTGATTCATACCGCTTCGGCGTTAGCGTCGCGACGGGTGGAGCCCACTGTGGCGGCCCGCGCGTGCACAAATGCGTGGTGGGCTGGCCTTGGGCCGTTTTCAAACGTTTGAGCCCAGTTAGCTTTCCCGCCGGCCTTTTTAATTCAAATCCAGTTTAATAAATTTAGTTTGAATTCAATACTGGACCTAATTTGGAAAATTCATAGAATCTGTTTGGCTTGGCCAAATTTAACAAACTTTATATATTTAGAAAGCTTAGGAAATTATCTACACAATGCCACTGGTTTGAACCCTAGATCTATTATAGAATTAAAATGGAAAAATAAACAAGGCAGGGACTTTTCTGCCTTAGAATAATTATTAAAAATCAACCAAAATAGATATTTGAATAATTCCAACTCCTATAGCTCACAATTAACTTACACTAATTGTCTCTGCAAGAAAATGGTGTGGTCACTTTGAATGATCATGCCCTAGATTAATTAATGGACACTATGGCTAGTTTAGTAAGTGATATTGTCCCAAAATTATTATGAAAATCATATGGAGGATTTCCCTTCATTTAAATCTTGTCCCAAATAAGTTCATGAGATGTTTGCACCCTTGGTCCAAACACTCCTATATGAATATTTGGAGATTTAAAACATTTGGGAATTATAAAATGGTATGAGGTGATCTACCTCATTTAAATCATCTTCTCAAATAATACTAATGAATGTTTGACCTTGGTCAATATGAATTCATGTATGATTATTTGAGAAGTTAAATCCTAAGAAGAATTAAATGAGAGGAAATTATTTTTCTCAAGAACTAAATGGAGTTTATTAATTACACATGTAATGAGAGGAAATTATTTTTCTTTAAACAAGAAAACCAATGCACCTAATTATTTTATGTGTGTGCTTAGCATAGTTTGTGTGAAGTAACTATGAGCATAGTATAGCCTTTGAATTTATTGAGTGATTATACCTCGTATTCCAATTTAGACGCTAGCACCGGAGATTACCAAGAGGAAGGAGAATTCTACCAAGAAGAGGAAGAAGAAAACCTAGAGAACTACCAAGGCAAGCTAATACTCTTGCAAAGTGCAAAGCTCTCTTTGGGCAAGGCACCATGATTCTTATCTTTCTTACACAATCCTACCCTACATTTACATCATACAAGTTTTCCTTGTTGTTTTCAAAGAGTTGAATTAACTTGATTTAGGTGAACAAGATTCTGAGAGTAGCAAAGTTAGTTCAAAGATAGCAAAGCAATGTAGCACCCCTCATGATTAGTGCCAAAGCTAAAATACTAAAACTTGACTACTCTAGATGGGGACCTATGATATGTTGAATTTGAAAACTTGTGAATAATAAGTCATTCTATTGAATGAAGTTGAAGTTGAAGGTGAACAAGAGAAGATAGTGATTTTTGATAAAACCTGATATTGGTTTGAATGCGATACCTTTCCAATTTTTAAGTACCCCCACAATACCTGATTATGGGTAGGGCTTAACTGGAAGTTTATACATCTTAGTATGGGTTCCCTCTGAACACACATCATAGGGGTTATGCTTGAGAGGCTGCCTCCGTTGTTGAGAAATGATGTGAATTGAGGTGAATTATCCGGCCAAGCCCTGTGCAGTTCTCCGGTTAACAGTTGGTTTTCATTGGGAGGCCAAGCTCATGGGGAGAGGTGCTCATACTAGGGTTTGTAAGTGAAAGGTTAGGGTTGATGATCCGCGTCTTGTTACGATGATTCGGAATATTGACGGATGTAATCAAATGTTGTGGCACAAGTGTGCAACCTCTGCAGAGTGTCAATCTATTCGAATAGCCGTGTCCACGGTTACGGACGGTTGGAAAGGCCATACGGTTTCCAGTGTCAGATTTTGAAAATATTGATGAAATACATGGTGACTTGTTGATTTACAACAGATGTTGTGGGAATGACACTAATGTTCCCACTTGAGTTAGCTAGCACATGAACCAACACTTGTGAACTAAAATTTGGCTTAGTCCCATTAACTAGAGCTTAGTATCTTTATTTTAAATGGTTAGCACTTACTTTAGTGTTAGTTTGCAAGTACTTAAAGTACTTACGGCTTTGTCCCTGGCTATTCAAATGGCCAGAGTATGAAGATGAACAGAACTATCAAGACGCGACCAGCAGGACGCCTATGACAACTAGGAGCTTTCTGACGTCAAGCGTTGGCCTGTGGACTACAGAGTCCCTTTATATTTACGCTTCCGCTTTGAACTTGTGTTTGTTTGTTGATCAATAGATCAACTATTCGTGTAATATGGATCATGTGATTCAAGTTGTAAGACTCTATGAGTTGTAATAAATAATGACTGTGATACTTAGCTATTATATCTCGCAACAACAATATTCCTGGGATTGCGATGAATGATATAATAGGCATCCGGACTTAAAAATCCGGGTGTTGACACAATGATAGTAAGGATCAACTTCTCAATAAAAGGCATATGATAAGTATATAGAATTAAGCACTATGCATGGATGAAGATTCTTGATAGCTTCAATTAGTCAAACAATCACGCACGGCAATGATTAGAATAACTTGAAGCAAACGGTGTCCCAAATAAGATATAGAGATATGTATTTGAGGAAAACCGTACCAAGAATTTCTTAATCAAACAAGAGTCCATAAGATGAGCCAATAAAAGCTTTTTAATAGAAGTGGAGCTTGTTTGAGTAAACATGCCACCTAGGAACAAGATAATTAAGAGCATCAAATCTCTAAGTGGCATAACCTCATATGTTCACATTTTCTAGGCTTGTGATATGTACAAAACATATTACTCCCCCATAATGTGATAAAACATTTCTTCTAAACAAGAGGCAACTAAAATTCAACTAGAGATGATTAATGGACATTTAGAATTTGAATTTCTCATGAGTATGACACACCACATAGTGACTAGATAATCTTGCAATATCAATACTAAGTGGTGATACCCACATACACACATTTTAAAGAAAGAGAGATGCACAATGCATATCACTCCCCCAAAATGGGATGTTCCATTAATCACTCAAAGAGAGCCAAATAAGATGTCATCAAGATGCATTAGGCTCACAACAATACACAAGTATATGATGAGTCAAACAAACATACTTGAATACACAAGATAGGCAAGTAAGACTCAACACATACAAACACATATTTGATACAAAATCAAACATGCAAAGGGGCAAGTAACTTACAATGAATATGAAGAGTTGAAGTATAAGTTACCGCAAGGAGGAACATTGGATATAAGATATAGATAATGATCCATACGACTTGGCTTGGTCAAAATAATATATGAAGATCCCTTAATTCTTCATGAATTAGCCAAGTCTCCAATGACCTCCACATGCACCTATTGATCAAGTTTGAGATTGTTGGACCCCAACCAAGTTGGGTCCTAAGAGGTTAGTCACAATAGGCTTGGCAACCCAAATGGTTCTTTTCTTAAAACCACTTTGAGTTCCAACAAACTTGGCAAACACATTGCCATCCTTATCCTTACCAAGAGAATAATCATTATCAACAATGATAGGGTTGGATAAGGTACCACTTAAACATGAAGAAGCAAAGTGCCCCTTCACACGGCATAAGTAGCAAGTGTTCCCCTTTCTCTTCTTTATTGATTTCTTCTCTTGGGGAACAATATGTTGATTCTTCTTGGGAAGTGGCCTATCTTCAACTTGAGGTCGAGCATGAGCTTGACCTTGACCTTGTGGCCGTTTCCCTTGTTGTTTCTCACTCAAGTGCTTCTTCTTCTTCAATGGGCATGATCTAACATGATGCCCTTCAACCTTGCACTTGAAGCAAACCAACTTGGCCGGATCCTTGACTTTGTCTTGGCCCTTCTTCTTGTTGCTCTTTCTCTTGGACTTGTTCTTGTTATTGGAGTTGAATCCAAGCCCACTCTTGTCATTGGGGGATTGTTTCACACTTAGCATCTTGTCAAGTGCGGATTTCCCTTCATGACGCTTTTCCAAGTCTTTCTTTAAAGAAAGGACTTGGGCCTCAAGCTCTTTGATTTCCTCTACATGGTTAGTAGAAATACAAGTACTAGAGGAAGTAGAAGCTTCATTGTTGGAGCAACAAGGCAAAGCAAGTAATCCAACACAAGGTGTATCACTAGTTTGACTAGATGGATTACAAGGACTAGCACATGGAAATTTAGCATTTGTAGTAGAGATTGTGCTAATGTCCACATGAGGCTCACAAGATGTTACCTTAGTGATACTAGCCTCATGAGCTAACTTTAGCCCATCATAGGAAATTAGAAGGTCATCATGAGAGCCTGAGAGCTTTTTATGACTTTCTTCCAATTCCCTATAATTGCTAGTTAGCAACTCAAGTTGAGCCCTTAACTCAACATTCTCCTTTAAGATAGATGCTTCACAAGAAGTAGAGTTAGTAGCACAAGCATCAACAATAGTTTTCTCATTTTCATGCTTATAGGATTCAATTTTTTGTGTAAGCATAAAATTAGTATGCTTCTCATCTTTTAGCTCATGCTTGAGGAGAGTGAATCTCATTTCCCCATTTTCAACATGGGACTCCAACTCCACTATGGTTTCCCTATATTTACTCAAGGTATCCATAGAGTGTTCGAGATTAGCACGAGCTTCTTTATTACCATGAAGAGAAGCATATACCATTGCCATATTATGCACCAAGGTATTATATTCTTCATCATTATCATCATCATCACTCTCATCATTAGAGGAAGTGTTAGGAGTCAAAGTAGGAGATACCTTTGATCCATTTGCCATAAGGCACATGTGCATACCGGAGGATGAAGATGAAGAAATTCTTGAATCCTCATTTGAAAACATGTCTTGATCCATAGGGTGTTCGGTTTCCTCTACATTGTTAGTCAAACAACTAGAGGAGATAGAAGCATTTTGATTACGGGAGCAAGACAAGGCAAGCATATCATCATGGGATTTATGTGAGCAATTTACACATGATATGCGAGGACTATCAACACAAGCATGTAGATTATTTTCAATGCTAGATGTGTTTAAGTCCAAAGAAGAAGCATTGCAATGGGATAGATATGAAGAATCATCACTATTGAGCACAATATCAACATTGCAATTTTCCTCACCACTCACCATATCATTACCTCGTGTCTTGCTACACGTTGGTGAAGTGGAAGAAGATGAGAACTCATCACGGCCGGAGGTGGAAGCAACTTGGAGCTCTTCATGATGTGAAGGGGAAGAGAGCTCCTCGGAGTCACCACCAACCAAATGAGAAGTGGATCCACCAAACATTTCCTTAAGCTTGATCCACATCTCATGAGACGATTTTCGCTTTATATATATCAAGAACCTATGAAAATCTGGTCTCAAAGAGAATACAAGCTCATTAGATACTTGAGCTTCAAGATGTAAGTTTTTCTCATCCTCTAAAGATAGATTTTGAGGGTCCATCGGAGGAGAAAAACCTACATCTAGAAATTGCTCAATGTTTGGACACAAGGTCCGAAGTTTGCAAAGCAAGCAATTTCGCCACAAGAGATAATTTGTGCCAACAAAGATAATTGTGTCATTGTGCACTAAGTTACTAGCCGACATCTTTACTCTCAAGGCGGTGAAGCCTTAAACAAGGAGAGACCTTGCTCTGATACCAATTGAAAGATCGAGATGTCGCCTAGGGGGGGTGAATAGGCAATTACAAACTCTTGCGGATTTGTCTTGTAAGAATGCGGAATTAAACTAATGTTTAGTTTACAAGCACAAACCCTAAATATGCTAAGCTCAACTAAGTGTAACAATGGCAACTAGAGCTAAGCAAGATAGGCACAAGATATATGTAGCACAAGTGATAGCAAGATATATGTACTTCAAGCACGATGGCTATCACAAGGAAAGAGAGCTCGGGTATAGAAATAACCGAGGCACGCGGAGACGAGGATGTATTCCCGTGTTCCCTTGCTTTGCAACAAGGTACGTCACGTTTGGAGGAGTGGAGGTCCCACGAAGGATTCGCGCCACGAAGGCTCACCCTATTCTCCGAACCACACCCACGAAGGATAATGGCCCTTTCCTTATGGTTAGCTTTTCCTCCGCTCCGGAGATGGCAAGCTCCACAACCACTTCACAAGCTCCACGAAGGAGAAGCCCGGGCCTCTTCACAATCTTCTTGAAGAGATCACCGGAGCACCAACCGCCAAGCCAACTAGGAGGTTTCCCTCCAAGAGTAACAAGCTCACGGTCTCTCACTCGAACTAATCGTGGTGGAGAGCTCAACACTATGCAATGATGCAAAGCAAGAACACTAGAGGTGTTCAAATCCTTCACTCTCAAATCCCACCCGAACAACAAATGCTAGGATGAGATTGGAGAGGAAGAACAATGGGGAAAGTCAACAAAAGACTCCAAGATCTAGATCCCAAGAGTTCCCCTCACTTAGAGGAGAAATGGATTGGTGGAAGTGTAGATCTAGATCTCCTCTCTTAGATCCCTCAAGAATGAGCAAGAATCATGGGAGGGAAGGGAGAGGAAGCAAGCTCAAGAGGTTCAACAATGGTGGTCAAAAACGTGCTCAAGAACCCTAGAAAACTGTTGGGGAAGAAGCCCCTTTTATAGCCAAACAAAATATGACCGTTTGGGGCAGATCTGGGAGTTTTTCGTGCAGCCTGGCGGAAAGCCCGGTCAGCCGGGCCAGGGACGGGCCGCTGGCGGAAAACCCGGCCGACCGGGCCAGGGACCGGGCACCCCTGAAAGCCGTCGGATGGCACCGGTGTGGGAGCGGTCTGTGCCGGACGAGCGGTCAGACAGCCGGCGCCACCGGACCAAACATGAAAACATGGTTTACAAAAACCATGATAACTTTTGCGTCCGGACTCCGATTTCGATGATCTTGGGCTTGTTGGAATCAGGACAACAAGCCCTACAACTTTATGCATAGAAACATCATTGTCCACCCACGGAATAAAAACCATAAGATGAATGTTTGACCTATCTATAAAAGAGACACCGGTAAAACCTCCAAGCTTGAAAACGCAATAGAAGATGCATATGGATTCCGTTTTCGATGAACTTGGGCTTGTTGTAAAGCTAGCAACAAGCTCAAGAACATCACACAGAGAAACACCAAGAAGCAATAGATTTATGGAATGCAAAGCATGCAAAGGGTTGAGCTCCCTAAGACGATGTGATCAAGTTACCCAACCGAAAGCCCCTCTTGATAGTGCGGCTATGTATCCTATAACCCGGTCTCCCAACAACCACCTTGAGACCGGTAAAAGGAAAACCTAGCAAGGCCATACCTTTGCCTTGCGCATCCCGCTTGATCTCGATGATAGATCTTCAAGCTCAACTCAAGCCGGAATGCCTCACTTGATCATTGTTGCTTCGTGAAAACTCACAAATGCTCCCCCATACACCATGATGGGAAAGCTCCATTGATGCACATCTTCATATGTCCATTATCACCAAAATGGACGGCAAGCTTCAAGCACATGATCCTCTTGAGATGCTCAGTCTTGAACTTGCCCAACTCAACCTTGATGACGATCACCACTTGACGTCATCCTCTCATGGGCTATATGAGATCTCACTTTTGATGCATGCCCATGGAAAGATACCTAACCCACATAGACAACACAAGGGAACATATATGATGGGTTAGTTCATAAAGCATAATTGACACGGCTTACCCTACCACATGACTTCTCGTGGCACATTCTTCATGCTTCATGTGTTGACCAAACTTGAATATATTCTTCACTCTTTGTATTGGTCAACCTTGTATCTTCTCATGCTCTATCATACTATCTTGAGGCGTATATAGAATTCTTCATTTGCTTGCATGCTCTAAATCTTAGTCAACCATAGCTCAACTTATGAGACTATCATGACACCGACTTAGAGCCATAACTTGAATTCTTCACTTGGAATCAAGCACTTAAGATCTTGATCATTCATTGCTTATCACATAAGCTAGAGCATGGCTAATACTGAGTTCCACATAAGAACTCCATCTTCATTTCTTCTTCTTGATCATATCATATATATATATATCTTTAAATCGATGATCTTGATGCCAATACACAAGGTATATCTTTATCTTCATGGCATCCATACTTGAATCCAACACATGGACTACAAGTAGTACCTATGGAATATTCCTTCATATAAACTCAATGAAAACATTAGTCCATAGGGGTTGTCATTAATTACCAAAACCACACATAGGGGCAATATACCCTTACACGGTGCTTCCGTGTGCAGTTGTATCCTGCTTCCGGGTCAGTCTTCAGATCGTTGAACCACTTGCAGTTGCGATTAGTGTGGGAGGACTCGCCAATAGCCGGATCAATATGGGCTAAGCATGGCATGTCCTTGTATTCTTCGTAGGTTTGGGGAGCGCGGAACCCAGCGACGGTGACCTTGTCCGCGCGTTGCTGGCCCCTGCCGGCTCCGCCACCACGGCCGCGACCTCTTCCGCCTCCTTGACCTCCGCGTTGGAACGTCAGGGCAACCAAGTCGGATTCGCCGCTTTTTTGGTCGTCAGAGGGGTTCTTCAGCTTGTTGTTGCTACTGCCGCCATCACGGTTTTTATTTTGCTGATGCAGGGGTATGGTTGTGGCTGTGAGTTCTCCACCTGCGTCGTCATCAGTGGCGGTGTGAGTGCTGGCGATGCCGATCATGTTGTCCAACGTCAGATTATTCTCGTTGATCAGGCAAGTTAGCTTGTGCCGGAGCAGCCCTCCCCGCTGCAAGCCACCTATGAAGGCGTGCATAGCTGTGCGATTATCTAAGTTTTCGCACTCGTTTCTTGTTGCTAACCACCGAGTGCGAAAAGCTCGAGAGGTTTCATTCTTCTTCTGGATACATGCCTGTAGGTCGCTAGTTGTGGCAGGTCTTTTGTAGGTGCCCCTGAAGTGTTTCTCGAAGGCGATCTTCAGGTCGAACCAGCAAAAGATGGAGTTTTCCTCAAGGTCGCTGAGCCAAGTACGGGCTGGACCAACAAGGTACAGCTGAAGCATGCAGCAGGCTACATTGGGGGTCCCTCCGGCAAGCTGACTGCGTTGAAGTAGTCCTCGATCCAGGTATCGGGCCTTTCACTGCCATCATAATGCTTCAGGCTTTCGGGTAGCTTGAGGTTCAAGCCTTTTGGCTTTGGCTCCTCTCGGATCATCTTGCCGCAGCACTTTGGGCCGATGTATTCGGCTCTGTATTCGTTGAGACGTTCCCGTGTGTCGCGCGGGCCGTTGCGGGCGGGAGATTTTGAGCGGGAGCGAGATCTCCGGCCTCCGCTTCGCCTCCTCCACTAGGTGGTGGGGAGGGAGATCTGCGAGGGGGCTGATGAGACCTTTTGCTTTCGCCTTCAGATTCTCTGCGCCCTTCTTGTTGTTGACTCCGGCTTCGGTGGCTACCTTCTCCATGATGGTGGTCGCCTCCCTCGTTCCGGCTTCTGCGGGGCTCAGGCTCGCGTTCTTCGTTCCGGCTCCGACGGGGCTCCGATGTGCGCTCCTTGTTCCGATTCCTCCGAGGGGCGACGTTCCCGCAGATATTAATTCCACCAGGCCCATGGGGTCTAGTGTTTCCGGCTGGACTACGTCGGCGAGGTGGCGGAGGAGGACGCGGGTTCCGGGGCAGAGGTGACGGGTTCCGGTACTTGTCCCTGCTAGTGTACATCGGATCCTTTCCCTTGTTTGGGTCTGTCGGAGGAGTTTTCGAGGACACATGGATCATATTTGGATGTTCTCTGGTTCTTCGGCACTCCGTGGATCCGGTGCGCGATTCTTCGTCACGACGATCCCTTCCTGAGGCGTCCTTCTGCACGGTGGATACACATAGTTCCGGGTTGGATTCCAACCTGCGTGAAGTGTCTGCCTTACTCTGTTGCTTCATTGCTGAGGCTACGAGTGTGCGAAGGTGGTTGATGTCGATTTCCTCATCGTTCTTGTCCAAAAGCTCCGCAACCTTTTTCATATTGTCCTTTGAAGTTGTGAGCGGCTGATGATCGGTGGGGCTCGCAAAGTTGATCTTGCGGGGGCGAATTGCTTCTCGATGGATCCTATCTGCTTCCCTGCTGGCATCACCTATGATGGTTTCCCACCGCTCTCGGAGCGCTTTGGCCTTCTGCATGTATTCTACGGCTGTGCGCTCTTTCTCTTCGACTAGTGCCATCACTTCCTCTGCATCTTGCCTTTCCTCCAGCATTACTACTGCGGTGTTGGCAAATCTTTCAGCGGCAGCCAGCAGTTCCTTCCTTTTGGCTTCTAGAGCTTCCGGATCTGCGGCCTCTTCTGAAGTTACTGGCTTGGTCAAGATTTCTGAGTTTGCAATAGCACCCCGGCCTTCATGCCTGGCGAGCTCTTCTATGGACAAGTCTTCCCTGTTTTCGAGGATACATCCTTCTCCAGGATCCGACACAATGCGATAGCGCATCCGTTGCGGAGTCTCCGAATTGGACGGGCCTGGAATTCCGGCGTTGGTCGGAGTCGCTTCTGCGTCAGTTCCTTGCTCCATCCCAGTTAAGGTCACAAGGACCTCCTTTGGCGGGGCGGATTCTGCCTCAGCTTTCTCCTCATCCTCCAACTCCTTCATAGCACGGTTGTATTCTTCTGTGTCCATGGAGGAAGCATCGTCAGAGATTGGGCTTAGGTTGCCAAGGATTGATTCTTCTTTTTCTCCGGCCTCCTCTTGCTGATCCTGAGCATTGTTGTCTCCGGCAGCCTCGTGCTGATCCAGAGTGTCGCTGTTTTTGGCAGCCTCAACCTGCATTTGTCTAGACCCTTCCTGAGAAGGGGCGGTTCCTGCGGTATGTGCGAGGAAGTGCACGAAGTGGCACCTTTGCTTCTCTAACACTAGGGAGACCCAGGCGGATTTGCATTGGTCTTCCACCGTAATTTCCTGCTCCGGGGCGGATTGGGTGGGTTTTGAAATTTTCAGATCTAAGGCGGAATCTTCCTTAGGAAGTTCATGCGACTCAGATCGGATCTTCGTGACTACGTCCTGCTCAGCGGCGGTCGCGTTAGTACCAGAGAGCGTGTCGAAATCGGTCTTGCCGTGAATAGAATGCCGAGGGACGATGGAGAGCTTGATGGCGGAAAGTTTCCGGCGAACACGCCCCACAACGATGGAGTCGTTGAAGCTTCCCATGGCGGAACCCTCCCGGTTCCGGCCTCCAGACGCCGTTGGCCCCATGGTGGGCGCAACTGTCGTTGCCTATTCGACGGTACCTCGGAGGAGGGATCCTCCCGAGGGGGAGAAGAAGTAGGGGCCATCGGGCGGAGAGTCCTCGGGACGGTGGTATGCGCTTTACCCAGCTTCGGAACACCTGCACGATGACATGGCCTACTGCTGCTTGTCTGGAATTATCTGGGAGCTTTCGCGTTGTTACAATGAGTTGTGGTTGTGCCGCTAGGGCTCTCGAGATCCGGCTTATAAAGGCGTCAGGATCTAGGGTTTACACGGAGAGTCCTAGCCGGAATACAAGATGCCTAACTACGGAATATTACATTGCCGTGCACGTCAAGGATCCACCTTTCCTTATACGCCGTAATGGATCCGGATACTTCATGGGCCTCCACGGATCCGACTACCTTCATAGGTCGGTTGAGATCCGGCTCCTGTTCCTGGGCTGGACTTAATCCATCTTCTATCAACAGCAACTGGGCTGCCCGATGGCCATAAGCCACCATCACCATTTGTGGGCCACCCGGGCTTGCCGGATCTAGACCACGTCGTTGATATACCCATAAAGTATACACACAACACTAGGATTTGTGTGTGAGGGACGATGCGAGAGCGCCCCTTTTCATAGGCCGGACGGAGGCGGGGGAGCGGTGGTGCTCATTAACGCCGAGATGGAGAACTAGGAGGGACGAGACGCATCGCTGCGCCTCTGCGGAAACTACACAATCGCTGCGCGCCAATAACTTATGTCGCGAGGTAGGCGACGGTTAGGTTAAACTTGAATGTGCCACTGATGTGTCGGGCCCACCACTCCTCGCCTCGCTTTTCGTTATGTCCGGCGTGCCCGGAGCGTCCCTCGTGGACTGGGGACGGGCTCGGGGAGCCAGACACCGTATTGGGCCGCGCCGGATAGAAGGAGGCTTTGGGGCACGCGGCTGGGGAAAAAATTGTCCGGCGCGCCCCAAATACCTTTGGGGGACACGGCTGGAGATGCTCTAAGGATCTGTTTGTGTAATGGATTTTCTCGTGGAGACAGAAAACATATTTTGGTTGCTAGTGGAGGAAAGATTTCCTGCATCGCACGAACTTTAAAGCACCCGAAAAGTTGTATGCGGAGGAACACTTGATTCAACTGTTTCCGGCGATGCAACCTTGTCTCGCGCTCGCTGGAGCCAAACTGCACCACGCTGATGCGAGGGAGAGATGGCGGGAGCCCAACGCACGTGGGGGGGGGGGGGATACGGCGGGAGAAATTCGGTCACCTCCCTCTGATACTCCCCCTATTTACACCGCCCCGCCTCACCGCCCAAAGGCGCGCCACCATTTTCCCCCTTTCGAGCTCTCCGTCCATAGCTGTTTGCCGGCGACCAAGGTAAAGGACGGGCTCTTCTGAAGCCGCTGGACCTCCGCTGGGGCTGCTCATTGGCGACGGTTGCTGCTCCTGTACGCTGGTCCTTTGGGGTCTTAGCACGATAACTTTCTGTATGTCTACTACAACAAGCTCTACAATAACAAATTTTTCCCCGCTCTAGTGAGGGAGGAGAGAGGACGGCGGCGCGCCTTCGGCTCGCTCGAGTGCTTGTAGTCATCGCTTGGTGGTCTAAAGACCTCTTTATATTTTAAATTAATTTTGCACTTTCTTGTACTTTCGTTGAGGATTATGAATAGATCAGCGGACTTTTCATCCTAAGAGAAAATAAGATGAGGCTAACAATGCAATAGCTTAAGCAAACAATGAAAAATAATGCTGAACTACAAATAACTTTCTTTCTAAGAGACAAATTAAACAGCTCCAAAGCACTGAAAAGCTAACAAAAGCTCATGTGAAGCCGATGACCTTCACCAATATGGCAAGATCACTCTTGTAATAATGAAAAACTTAATAAAATTTATTTTGGTGTAAGAAATACAGGACATGATCACACCTTTTAGTACCCGTTCAAAATACAAGGGACCCTCAGAAATCATGATGCCATGAAAATATTGTGCTTATAAGCTCCACAGAAACTGATGAGTTGGATGATGAGCTATGATCCTAGGTCGTCATGAGTATAGCAAATTAGAATATAAATAACAACCATTACCTACTGTCTTCTTTGATGTACAATATGAGTGACTTATTATTCCAACAGTCTAATATAAAGGTCAATTATGTGAGCTAGGTTCCTTTCTCATATTCCAACATTCATACATCTGTTGGCACTAAGCCATGTCAGTGCGTGGCTAGTGCGTGTATCGTGTGCGTGCGTTGTGTTAGCTGTTAGCTGTTGGCGAGAAGAGCGGGGAGACGACCATGTCCTGGGCACGAAGGGCTGGCCGCGTTGATCGCGTTCGAGCGCGACATGGGCGTGAGCCGGGTCGTGTGGATCATGGCGGAGTGGGGTGCGTGAGTCGCGTGTGTGCGTGCGTGGGCGCAGGCAGGAGTGTGTGCTCCGCCTATAAAACCCAACCCCTCTGTAATCGCTTGAGTATCGAGTTGGAGCTCGAGACAGAATAGAAGGCGTCTGTGCGCCGGCGTTCGTGCGCCTGAAAAAAACTCGGTCTCCCTGTTCATCTTCTTCCTCCGTTAGTTAGCCACTACATTTGGTATCAGAGCGAGGTGATGGCGTTGGTTCCGCACGGTGGTGGCGCCGGGGGGAGCGCGATGCCGCTCTTCTGTCCGATGCTCACCCGCGACAACTACACCGTCTGGGCGATCAAGGTCGAGGCCAACCTCGACGTGCAGGGCGTCTGGGAGGCGGTGGTTCCGGCGGACCCGGCGGCGGCGGTCGATCCGGAGAAGAACAAGAGGGCGAGGGCGTACCTGCTCGGCGCGCTCTCGGAGGACATTCTCCTGCAGGTGTCGTCGAAGAAGACGGCGGCGGCGATCTGGGAGTGCCTCAAGGCGCGGTTCGTCGGTGCGGATCGCGTCAAGGCAGCTCGGCTGTCGACGCTCCGCGGCGAGTTCGACCGGCTGATCATGGCGGACGGCGAGGAGCTGGACGTCTACGCCGGCAAGATCGGCTGCATGGCCGCCAGGTTTGCAAGCCTCGGCGGGACGCTGAGCGACGCCACGATGGTGAAGAAGCTGCTCGACACCGTCCCGGAGTCGCTGTTCGCGGCGGTGGCCGGCATCGAGCAGTTCTGCGATGTCGAGACCATCTGCTTCGACGAGGTGCTCGGGCGTCTCAAGGCGTTCCAGGAGCGGACGGAGCGGCGCAAGGTGGCTGTTGGCGGAGAGCATCGTGGCGACCAGCTTCTGCTCACGGCTGCTCAGTGGGAAGCACGACGCCGTCAGCGCGGCGGTGGCCACGACCACGACGACGGCGGGAGCAGCGTGGACTCGGGCGCGAGAGGACGGCGCGGCAAGTGCTGGAATTGTGGCGTTCGCGGCCACTTTTCCCGTGACTGCCCGGAGCCGAGGAAGGAGAAGGCGCTCCTCGTCGACGTTGACGACGAGCCGGCGCTTCTGTAGGTCATGGCTTAGGGGGAGATTGTTGGCACTAAGCCATGTCAGTGCGTGGCTAGTGCGTGTATCGTGTGCGTGCGTTGTGTTAGCTGTTAGCTGTTGGCGAGAAGAGCGGGGAGACGACCATGTCCTGGGCACGAAGGGCTGGCCGCGTTGATCGCGTTCGAGCGCGACATGGGCGTGAGCCGGGTCGTGTGGATCATGGCGGAGTGGGGTGCGTGAGTCGCGTGTGTGCGTGCGTGGGCGCAGGCAGGAGTGTGTGCTCCGCCTATAAAACCCAACCCCTCTGTAATCGCTTGAGTATCGAGTTGGAGCTCGAGACAGAATAGAAGTCGTCTGTGCGCCGGCGTTCGTGCGCCTGAAAAAAACTCGGTCTCCCTGTTCATCTTCTTCCTCCGTTAGTTAGCCACTACAACATCAGGACCAAAGATGTCGCAGATGGATTTTGAGTAGGATTGCTGATTTAGGAAATTCCTATAAAATGTCCTTTGGTAGGTGTGTATTTTCTCAACTGGGATAGCGCATCTAACAACTGTTGTGTAAATTCATCGAATGAAAAACAATCGCTGTAAATTGAACATGAGCATGTACCTTTGGATTATATACGCAAGTTCATGAAGCACAATCTCTACACTGCGTCACGCCGATTATACTAAACTAAATGGCTCACCACAGAGTAGTATCTCCTTAGCCTCCTTGTAGTTGTTGACGGGAGCTGCTGACTGCTCTCCGTATAGCTGGAACCACCGCAGCATCAGCGGCTCTGTCAAGGGAGGCCGGCCGCGACGACGTCTCCACCGCCTTGCTCTGGATGCAGATCTCGCACCCAGCCACGCCCGTCTTCACCTCGTGCCTTGTTAGCGAGCGAAGCACATGAGGACACGGGGAGGGCGGCGCTGAGCCCTGTGATTCGACGCGCTCTGAGTCCGCTGTGCCGGTGGGGGTGCCCGTAGTTCGATTGGAGCTAGCACCGGAGGCAGGCCGGCGACCACGTCGGTGGTGTCACACCGTTGTCAACGATGGTGGACATGGACAAGTCGCCAGGCTGAGCTGGCGAGCTCTTTGGGCCCAGTATCAGGAGTTAAGAGTTGTGTCTCTCGTGTATGTGTCTTAGCTGGCGTTGTTTGTGTGGCTCCCTGTGTGTACCCCAGGTTATAAGGGGAGGTGGTTGTATCGAATCCTAAGTAAGTAAGAAAAGAAACTTGTAAAATCTAATCTCATCTTCCGTGTCTGGTTTCTCATCCCCTCCTGCTTCCTCATCCCAGGTCCCCTTTCCTGTGTATCTCAACCCACAAATTCGTCTGATGTGTGTCCTGACTACCTCCAGGACATCACAATTTGGTAATCAGAGCTAGCCGCCGCTTTCCTCGCGCTCCACAGTCTCGAGATCCGACCGGTAAAACTCCACCGTGAAAGGTGCGGTGTCGCTCCGGTGACGCCGCGCAAAATCCTGATCGGGGTGCGGTTGGGTTCAGAGGAGAGCCGCGACGGCGCCCGCTAGGTCTGCCCAGCCGTCGGCGCAGACCAACTTCGTATTGGAGAGGATGGAGGCGCTGCAAAAATCGGTGGAGGAATTGGTAAATTTTTTTGGTGCCATGCCAGCGGAGGTGAAGGTCGTCTCGGGCGACGTCCAAGGACTACGCCAACAGATCGTGGACTTCAGCGAGGACCTCAATGGCGTCAAGCGCCGTCTTGTGGAGCCGGCGAAGCCACCTTGCGTCGGGCCGACCAGGCTGGCCCATACCACGCGCAGGGATTGTCGGCGCGCGGTAGCGGCCGACTTGGTCGGTGTATAGGAATTGCCGTTTTGATGGCAGGTGCAGCTAGCAAGATTATATGGGCTTCCCCGCAAAAAAGAAAGATTATATGGGCTTGACGCCTTCACGGCCCATGGTCTTCCTTCCCGAATTTTCCTCGTTGTTTTGTCCTTCCACCTGATCCGCCTCGTTCCCGTCAAAAAAAAAGAACTGATCCGCCTCGATCTCAGGCATCGACTAACCTAGCACCCGGCCGACACTTTTTTGTTTGCTTGCAAGAGCAGGGAGATGGTGATGGATTCCCTTACTCCGGCACCTGCTACTGAGGCTACCCTTGCTCCGGCACCTGCTGCCGAGGCATCTTCTCATCCACCACCTGCTGATGACACTAGTAGAAAAATGGGCATCCGTCTAAGCCATATATACCGGATACCTTACGAACCGGTACGAAAGGGGGCATTCGTACCGGTTCCAGGCGTGGGACATCTATACCGGTTCGTAAGGCCCCTTTTATACCGGTTCGTGTTACGAACCGGTATGAAAGGGTTTGAGCCCTGTATCCAGGCGGAGGTGGGGCCAGGGCTGCACCTTTAATACCGGTTCATCTAAGGAACCGGTACTAAAGGGTCCGCACCCTTTATCAGCTCGCCCGACCCCTGTATCTCATTCTCTCCTTCTCCTCTCACATTTCCAAATATTTTGCACCTCTCACACTCCAATAATCTTCATTTTTCTCCACCATTTTAACAAGATCAACGGCATACATCTATCCAAGGGTTAGCAATATCATCCTTTCTTCCGGCGTTCCTAATTTAGCTCATTTCTTTGGTAGTTTTAACTCGTACTATTTTTCTAGTGCTAGCAAGGTGTTCGATGAAATGCCTAAGTTAGGGATTTTAATTTTTTATATGCAATTTGAGCTGAAATTATGGTATGTTTTGTAGGTTTTAATTAGTATCATCCCCGTCCTCACCGTCGTCGATCGCCAGCGTCGTCCCCTAGCCGGCACGGTACCACCTCGGTGAGCCTCTTCTTTTTTATAATTTTTTTAGTTTTATGTGATGAACTTGAATATTAATTAAGTTGGTCACTCATATATCCACGATGTTGTGTACTTAATGATTTTTGATATACATATAAAATGCAGATGAGTCGACAATGGATGTACGGTGACCGGTGCCATCCCGAGTTCATTAATGGCATGCATTATTTTCTCAGCGTGGCTGAGGCAAACAGGCGGTCGAATGGTTTCATGTATTGTCCATGTAGTTCCTGTAAGAATATGAAGGATTACTCTACCTCAAAGACCCTTCACGTCCACCTGCTTGAGAACGGTTTCATGCCCAGCTATAATTGTTGGACCAAGCACGGAGAAAGAGGGGTTATATTGGAAGACAACGAAGAAGAAGAGGATAGTGACAACTATCCCTTATTCACTGAAGACGGTGATAGTAGAATGGGGGAAGACGAAGCTGAAGAAGAGCCCATTTTCGAAGAGCTGATTTTTGATGACCCGGATGACGATTTGGGTCGGGCCATTCTTGATGCGAAGATGAACTGCGGAAATGAAAAGGAGAGGTTGAAGTTGGAGAAAATGTTAGAGGATCACAACAAACTGTTGTACCCAAATTGCGAGAATGGTCAGAAAAAGCTGGGTACCACGCTGGAATTGCTGCGATGGAAGGCAGAGAATGGTACTTCTGATAAGGGATTTGAAAAGTTGCTGAAAATAATAAAGAAGATGCTTCCAGGGGAGAACGTATTGCCCTCTACTACGTACGAAGCAAAGAAGGTTGTCTGCCCTCTAGGATTAGAGGTGCAGAAGATACATGCATGCATCAATGACTGCATCCTCTACCGCGGGGAGTACGAGAATTTGAATGCATGCCCGTATGTAGTGCATTGAGGTATAAGATCAGGCGAGATGACCCTGGCTATGTTGAGGGCGAGTCCACCCCCAGGAAGAGGGTTCCTGCAAAGGTGATGTGGTATGCTCCTATAATACCACGGTTGAAACGTTTGTTCCAGAACAAAGAGCATGCCAAGTTGTTGCGATGGCACAAACAGGACCGTAAGAAAGATTTGATGCTGAGACATGATGGTGATCGAGAAAAATCGACGAGAGAGTTCAAGTCATTTTCGGATGACGCAAGGAAATTAAGATTTGGTCTAAGTACGAGATGGCTTTAATCCTTTCGGGGAGCAGAGCTCCAGTCATAGCACCTGGCCTGTGACTCTATGTATCTATAACCTTCCTCCTTGGTTGTGCATGAAGCGGAAGTTCATTATGATGCCGGTGCTCATCCAAGGTCCGAAGCAACCCGGCAACGACATTGATGTGTACCTGAGGCCATTGGTTGAAGAACTTTTAGAGTTGTGGTGTGACGAAGGTGTACCTGTGTGGGATGAGCACGAACAAAAGGAATTTAACCTACGAGCGTTGTTATTTGTAACCATCAATGATTGGCCAGCTCTTGGTAACATTTCAGGGCAGTCAAACAAGGGATACAATGCATGCACACACTGTTTAGGTGAGACTGACAGTAATTATTTGGGAAACAAGAATGTGTACTTGGGGCATCGTCGATTTCTTCCAAAACAACATCACGTAAGAAAGAGAGGAAAGCATTTCGGAGGTGAGGCAGATAACCGAACGAAGCCTACCCGCCCTACTGGGGAAGTTATATATGATATGGTCAAGGATTTAAAAGTGATCTTTGGAAAGGGTCCTGGCGGACAATCTGTTCCGCATGATGTTGACGGACACGTACCCATGTGGAAGAAGAAGTCGATATTTTGGGAGCTACCATACTGGAAATTCTTAGAGGTTCACTCTGCAATCGACGTGATGCACGTGACGAAAAATCTTTGCGTGAACCTGCTAAACTTCTTGGGCATGTATGGGAAGACAAAAGATACACCGGATGCACGGCAGGACCAGCAAAGTATCCACGAAGGAAACAACCTGAATCCAGAGAAGTATCAAGGTCCTGCCAGCTACGCTCTTACCAAAGAGGAGAAGGAGATCTTTTTGAAGTCCTGAGTAGCATCAAGGTCCCGTCTGGCTTCTCGTCGAATATAAAGGGAATAATAAATATGTCAGAGAAAAAGTTTCAAAACCTAAAGTCTCATGACTGCCACGTGATTATGACACAATTACTTCCGGTTGCATTGAGGGGGCTTCTGGAAAATGTTCGAGTACCCATTGTGAAGCTATGTGCGTTCCTCAATGCAATTTCTCAGAAGGTGGTCGATCCACTTACTCTACAAAATTTACAGAAGGATGTGGTCCAATGTCTAGTCAGCTTGGTGTTCCCACCATCCTTCTTCAATATTATGACACATCTCCTTGTTCACCTGGTCGAAGAGATTGGCATTTTCGGTCCTGTATTTCTACACAACATGTTCCCCTTTGAGAGATTCATGGGAGTCTTAAAGAAGTACGTTCATAACCGTGCTAGGCCAGAAGGAAGCATCTCCAAGGGCTATGGAACAGAGGAGGTCATTGAGTTTTGTGTTGACTTTATTCCTGACCTTAAGCCGATCGGTGTTCCTGAATCGCGCTATGAGGGGAGACTGCGTGGAAAAGGCACGCTAGGAAAGAAATCAACAACGTGTATGGACGGACATTCTTTCACTCAAGCACACTACACAGTTCTACATAATTCCATCTTGGTGGCTCCGCACAAAGAGGAACACAAGGATATCTTACGCTATATATACCCGGAGCAACGTGAAGATTGGATTGTTGGAGAACACATGAAGACTTTCGGCGGTTGGTTGCAAACACGTCTCATGAATGTCACCGATGACGAGCAGCTGTACTTGTTGGCCAAGCAACCATCTTTTACTATATCGACTTTTCAAGGGTACGAGATTAATGGGAACACATTTTACACGTTCGCCCAAGACAAAAAGAGCACCAACCAAAATAGTGGTGTCCGCTTTGATGCAGAAGATGGCAATGGGAACAAGGTCACATATTATGGGTACATAGAGGAGATATGGGAACTTGACTATGGACCTAATTTCAAGGTCCCTTTGTTCCGGTGCAAATGGTTCAACCTGAAAGACGGGGTACAGGTAGACCCGCAGTACGGAATGACTACAGTGGATTTCAAGAATCTAGGGTACGACACCGAACCATTCGTCCTAGCCAGTGAAGTGGCTCAGGTTTTTTATGTGAAGGACATGTCTAGCAAACCGAAAAAAAGAAAAGAAAGGCAAGAGGACACATCATACGATGAGCCAAAGCGGCACATAGTTCTTTCAGGAAAAAGAAACATCGTGGGAGTAGAGGACAAGACAGACATGTCAGAAGATTATAATAAGTTTGATGATATTCCACCCTTCAAGGTAAAAATTGACCCAAGCATCATCTTAAATAATGAAGATTGTCCATGGTTGCGTCGCAGTCAGAAGAAAGGGAAACAGACGAAGAAAACTCAGAAGACTAGCTAGATATAGGGATCATAACTTGTGTATCTCAATATGGAAATCACTTTTGTGTAATGATGTTACTGTATGTAAGATATTAACAATGGAGATGGGTGGCTTGTTTTACTAGTTAAGTAGCTTTCACGGGCTTGCAGGGAAATTTTTCCGAGGCGGAACTTCCGAATATGCCATATATAGGGCATGTGCACCAAGGGCATATTCGAGAAGTTCCGCCACGGGAGATTTCCCAACCCTTTCCCCAACATTGTTAGAGAGGCGGAACTTCCGAAGATGCCATAGGGCGTGTGCACCAAGGGCATCTTCGAGAAGTTCCGCCACGGGAGATTTCCCAACCCTTTCCGCAACATTGTTAGAGGAGATGGAGTCTTTCACGGGCTTGCAGGGAAATTTTTCCGAGGCGGAACTTCCGAAGATGCCATAGGGCGTGTGCACCAAGGGCATCTTCGACAAGTTCCGCCACGGGAGATTTCCCAACCCTTTCCTCCATCCATGGTGATGAAACTCTCCATCCGGCCATGTTGGCTTGTTGAGCTGCTTGCCATGGCGTATCGATGCTCCTTTTATAGGCACGGCGCCGCTTCTACATTCTCTTCTTCCTCCGACAGGGCGTCGTGCGCTACATGCTTTATCTCATCGAGCAGGGCGTCCTTATCCTGCCGAACTGACTTTAGTACCGGTTGCACCCACCAGCCGGTACTAAATGTTACACGCGTCCTTATCCCACCGACAGTTGTTACATGCCACAAAAACACCTTTAGTAGCGGTTGCAGCCACCAACCGGTACTAAAGGTTTGCCTCTTTCTTCCCGCGCTTTCCACCGGTTCCCGCCTCTGTCTTCCCGCCATTTTTCACTATATATATGTAGGCTTGGCCTCCATTTACATATCACATCTAGACTCATATCTGCAAACCTCATCATTCTCTCCCATGGCTTCCATCGTATCTCTAACCCCCGGGAGGCGGAGGCGCTTTGCGCCTCGAACTACCCGCCCGCCGGGCTACCGCGTCCCGGCTGGTTGCTTGAGCGTCGGAGCGTACCGGGTCCCTCCTGTCCTCTAGGTGTGGCGCGCGAGATGGCCATCACGAACCACTACTACTTCGAGCTCACGCCAGAGCAGCGGAGGAATCCCCGGTGGCATCCCGACTACAGCCCGACTTGGGAAAGCTTCTTCATCAATCGGCGTGAGAGGGCGGCCCGCCTCCTTCGAACTTCAACGAGGCCGGCCGTCGGCTGTGGTGGCGCGGCCGGACTCTCCAGGGCGTCATGGCCTACCGTGGCCCCCGCCTGCGCTACCCTCAGTCCCAGCCCACGCGTGCTCACCCGCCGACGTTCGACTACCGCGACCCCGATGTCAGCGACGATGACGACAACGACGACTACAGTGGAGACTACTACAGGGCTAGGCACGAGTATGACTGAATGACTCCAACAGTAGAATCTGGCCATGTATCTTTAATTTTCAGTTAAGCTATGTACTTTTAATTCGATTTCAATCGTAACAAAATTTTATTCCCGCCCTTTCTTTCCCGCATTTTTTCTCCCGTGCGGCGTACGTCGAGGCGGGAAAGTTTCCCGCGCGACGTCGTAAAGTTTCCCGCGCGGACGGCGTCGTGGCGGGAGTAAAGAATAGAAATAGAAAATATATAGAAAAGAAATAGAAAAAGAATTAGAAAATATATAGAAAACAAATAGAAAAGAAATATAAAAAAGGTTATAGAAAAGAAATAGAAAAGAAAACAAACGGAAAAAGAAAAAGAAATAGAAAAGAAAAGAAATAGAAAATAAAAAGAAAAAAAAAAAGAAAAGAAAAGAAACAGAAAAGAAAGAAGAAACAGAAAAGAAAAAATAAATAGAAAAGAAATAGAAAATAAATATAAAAAAGGATATAGAAAAGAAATAGAAAGGAAAACAAACGGAAATAAAAAAGAAATAGAAAATATATAGAAAACAAATAGAAAAGAAATATAAAAAAGGTTATAGAAAAGAAATAGAAAAGAAAACAAACGGAAAAAGAAAAAGAAATAGAAAAGAAATAGAAAAGAAAAGAAATAGAAAATATATAGAAATGAAAAGAAACACAAAAGAAAAAAAAAAGAAACATAAAAGAAAGAAGAAACAGAAAAGAAAAATAAATAGAAAAGAAATATAAAAGAAATATAAAAGAAAAGAAACATAAAAGAAAAGAAAAAGAAACAGAAAAAAAAAGAAAAAGAAAAGAAACAGCAAAAGAAAAAGAAAAGGAAACAGAAAAACAAAAAGAAAAACAAAAAAAAAACCTTTGGTATTTCGTACCGGTTGGTACCAAAGGTGTTCCCCTGTGTTACACTTAGCGCCGCGGGCAAAATTTCCCCATCTTCTCCATTCTCACACGCAGAGACCCGCGCCCACGCCGTCGCCCACGCCGTCGCTCGCGCCCACGCCGTCGCCATCTTCGCCGCAGAGCCGACGCGCCGTCGCCGTCGCCGTCGCCGTCGCCCACGCCGTCGCCTTCGCCGTCGCTCTCCCCTCCTCCGCGCGCCGGCAACCCGTCCAAGGTGAGCGCGCCGCCGCCCCTTCTACCCCTCCTCCTCCGGCGCTGTCGCCCGCCCCTCTACCCCTCCTCCTCGGCCGCGCTCCACGCCGCGCGCGCCGCTGCGAGATCAGGCGCGCGGAGACGCCTACGACTACGCCCACAGACGGAGACTCCTACGCCGGCGCCAAGGCCACCGCCGCCGCTTCGTCGCCACCGCGCGCGTAGGCTGTTCGACAAAATGTCGACGCCATGCCAACGCCGCTCGACGCCAAGCGCGCGCCAAGGCCACCGCCGCCGCTCTCCTCGTACGGCCTGCACCTGCTCGACGCCAAGCGCACGCTCACCGTGCCCGACGGCACGCTCACCTACCTCGGCCCGGTCGCCGTCGCCGGGTGCAAGGCACTGGCACGCCGGACTTGTCTCGTGAGGCCGACGCCGGGAGGAGCCTGTTGCATGTGGCACTCGATGGACAACATATTCAATGACTCATGCTGCTGTATGATTTTTGCGATTGCAAGGATTCTGATGGCTGCATACAACGAGTTGGAACTTGAAAAGGCAACTACACTTCAGATCACCATGACTGAAAAATTAGGCTATTTCATTAGCATCAATTTCTCATCTTCTATAATATCAGTTATTGGCGCTGACTGTTTAATGTACTTATGCATATACTTGACGTATCCCCGTAAGTCTATTTTCAGAAAATGCCGTTTTGCCGTATCTCCGTATCCGTATCCCCGTATTCGTATCCCCGTACCATGCCAGTGCATCCCCTTGCCGCGCGGAGCCGGCGCCGGCGCCGGCGAGGGGAGCGTGTCCTTGGGTTATTCGGGAGAGGCAACACGCAAATACACGAGCGTGAGAGACAGAGGGAGGGGAATACTGATTTACTAGTTCCTTCTCTCTTTTTTCTCCGTTGTTGTTGTCGTCTGTGAGCTTGCGAGAGGAGGAGCGTCGAGTGTTAGGGTTAGGGTCTAAAAAAAGAGAGAAGAGCGAGACGAGTAGCGCCGAGGGTTATTGCTTTCTTCATTTCAATTGTTATCCATCTAGCAATCTGTTATATGATCATGACATGATGAATGAAATACAATTGCTTTCTTAATTTTGTAGTGACATTGAGGTATGGAGGACGGCACCTTCGTCCGAGATGAGGAGGGGGAAGAAGCGGTGCAGAAATTGATCTATGATAGTGCCCGTGGTACGGAACCCGATGGAGATGACAACGAGTTCCAAGACTTTCTGAATGATTTCGGCGAGGGACTTGAGTCCGAACAAATTAGAAGAGACGACGAAGTGTCCATCACAAACTCCGCCGAGGTGTATATTTATGTATCAATTAGTCTATGTTCATCCCTAGATGCATTCATTTATTTGTATTGCACTTATTAACGAATATTTTTTTCTTTTAGCCTTCTGGATCATCGAGCAAGTCTGTTAGATCAAAACGAGGCCCGACGCAACTGCTAAAGGGCGAGGGCAGGTTAGCCCTCACGGCATTCAAGGCTAGTGGTGAACCAGAGCATCCCAAAGAGTTTTGCCGCAAATTTACAAGTCAAGCCGGAGTTCTTGTTAGGGACCATGTACCGATCAGCATTCAAGAGTGGCATAAGCCGAAGAAAGCGGAGAGTGGTGCTAGTTATGTCAACGACACGATGAAAAAATTTCTTTGGGACACGCTACTGACAAAGTTCAGCCTACCGGAAGACATGACGGAAGGCCAGAAGAATAAAGTCAAGGAATGGACATTGAAGAAGATGGCCATATAATTCCAGACCTGGAAGAAAAATTTATGGAACAAATATAAGAATGAAGATCCAGTATTCGATGATAATCTAGTGAAGATAAAAGATCACTGGCCCGAATTTAAGAGGTATAAGCAATCATCTACTTTTAAGTCCAGATCGATCAAAAATACCGAAAATGCTTCAAAGAAGAAACTTCCGCATCATTTGGGGTCAGGTGGCTACAAGAGTGCCATTCCGAAGTGGATATAGTTTGAAAATAAACTGATGAATGCAGAATCACTCCACAGACATGGGACTGGCCCGAATGGTCCAAGTTCTGTTGTTCGCTCATGGGGCCGGGTTGGACCCAAAGACAGGGCTGATCGTTGCGAGGGAAAATTGAAGGAAAAAATCGTACCGAAGCTTGTAGCTGCAATTGAACAGGTTCGAAAGGGAGAGTACATTCCCGATAGAGAGAATGACGAGCTGACACTCGCTGGGAAATCCTGAACATGTTGGACGGGTACGAGGTCGCCCAGGTCTCACCATGAAGGAAGCGTTCCCGGAGTCCGCTGACACTTATAGAAGCCGTTCGCGAAAGAAGAAGAAGGACGCTGACGAGTTAGCAGAATTGAGGACTAGGTGGAGGCGCTTGAGAAAAATCAGAGGGCACCTAATCAGCAGCTGTTTCTACAGGATGCACAAGCCGATGCTGCCCCATCTCAGCGAAGAAGCAGTGTCGGTTCCTCGCATCTTGACGGATGTGGAGGAAGCTACCCCGTGGATTATATCACGGAGAAGACAGATTGCGAGCTACATATGTTATTCAGGACCGCGTCCGTTAAGGTGGCGGTCGGCTATGTGTACCCAAGTGAAGAAGGAGCAATGCACCATCATATGCCCATTCCACCTGGCTGTCTTCGTGTCGGGGTGGATGAAGTTGTTCCAGGTTTTGAAACAGTGGAGCTTGATATTCCTAGAGGTGAAGATGAGAGGACACTGGCCGATGTCAAGCACGGTTTCGCCCTATGGCCGAAGAAGTACATCGTCCTTTTGCAAAGGCCACCGACTCCTACACATGAGCAGCAAATGCCATCGACTCCTCCTGGTAGCAGTCCTCGTGAGCAGCCAAGTCCACACCTACCTGAGAGGGACCCCGGCGTGAGTCCACCATCTCGAGATCCTCCGCGTAAGACAGCGTCCGTTAAGCGGAATGGTACGCCACCTAGGAAGAGAGCTAGAAAGGAGAAACCACAGCCGCCCATTGAGAAGTTACCTTGGGAAAAAAGTGTCGAGGAAAACAGGCAAGTCGTTGAGGCCGAGGTGAAATTTTTTTTTGCACCGAAAGTGCCAGAGATACCTTTCGAGAAGACACTTGATCCGGTGAAAGTTGCGCGTACCGTTGACAATCTATATGACCCTGTACCATCGCCGCCATCTGACTATAGGCGTTCTATTGAAAGGTCGTATGACAAGATGATCGAGGCGACAAAACCCGTTAAATCGGGTATCAGGGAGATAAAAGGGATACACCAAGTCTACCAGCTCGGACAACAACCCGTTCAATCGGTCGAGCCTCTCAAGGTGTTTGACGGGAAGCCCGTTCAAAGTTCTCGACAAGACACAACCGATTACGCCTTCGCTGAACGAGCATATCAATTTGTTCAAGGGAAAAATTTGGTCGAGAATCTCAGTAAGCTACCAACATGTATGCGTAACTTGCATTCGTGGTACCTTAATGCCTCAAAGGAAGGGATCGAGACTATCATGGTGCGAGTTGGGGAAGAGCACTACTTCCAGGATTATTGTGTGAACGTTGACTTCAACGAGCTTTTCCAGTTATACAATCTCCGGGCCCTCGACAAATCTATCATCAGTTGCTATTGTCTGTAAGTGATTTATTTAATTTGAGAAGTCTTTAGCTCAGCTCGTTCATTGTCTGCAGATTATAATCCTTTGTGCGCTATATTATGCAGATCGAAGATGTTCGAATGCAAAAGGGACGAAATCACGGACATTGGGTTCATTGACCCGCACACAATGCATGTTAAAACCATAGAAGATCCCCTCTATAACAAGGATACACCGGAGACTTTGCTAAGGTTTTTGAAGCGACAACGTGACAAAAGGCTAATAATTTGGCCTTACAACTTCCAGTGAGTCTTACTGTCTTATAACACATTATATTTTGCTCACCGTATGTTAAAATTTTAACTAATGACTTATATATATGACACTACATATTTAAACGTGCGTAGGTTTCACTTTATTCTTCTCGTCATCAATATGCACATTGGAGAAGTTGAAGTCTTTGACTCACTAAGCAAAGAATCGGAACTATACTTGTCTTGTTATTTAATGCTCAAAAGGTAATTTTAATTCTTATCGGTTTGTTTTGTTAATTTCCTGCTATGAACTAATTGATAACTCTTTTATTCATTTTCTTTTGTCGGGCAGCGTATGGGAAACTTTCATCAAGGAAGATAAGTCCCATGAATGGACACCGAAGCTGCGATGGCGTGCGAAAGTAAGTAGTACTACCTAGGTCCACACACCTTTAATTATCATATATACTTGACTATTGTTTGATTGAATTATATTCTTGTAAAGAAATGCCCGCAACAACCGCAAGGGACTGATCTCTGTGGATTCTACGTTTGCGAGTACATCCACAGAATTGTCAGCGAGAAAACGAATAATGAAAGAAATAAAGAGGTACGAAAACAATATTCACAAATTTGTTTTCTTATCATAAGTTGTGCTGAGTTTCAGTAATAGTTGTTTCATTGTGGTTTAAATAAATATATATATATACACACACATAGCTCATGTATTTATTTGTATCTTATTCTTTTATAGTTGGCAAGAAAGCGGAACAAGCTCTCAATCGATGACCGCTTCATAGCAATAGGCGAGGAATTGGCGGGATTCTTCCTTCGGGACGTCATACCACCATTCGCAGAGTTCCACTATGAATGAAGATGTACATGCTACATATATAGTTGACTCGAAGAGTACCACTATGCTACATGTAATAGACATACATAGAGTACGCCTCGGAGAGTACCACTACTATGCATGAAGATCGATCTTCATGCATAGTGCTTCTTAATTTGCTATCTTATGCAATTACATGTGTGTTATATTATATGCACCAACTTGCTATGCATCATCTTGATCTTCATGTACTACCTAAACCCAAACGCGTTTCTGGTGCATCGACGCGATATGAAACAAACCGATATCCCTAAACCCCTCCAAAAACCCTAAAACTTCAATTCTCTGCCGCGGCGAGATTCGTGCAAATTCCCTGCCGCGGGTGGGAACCTTTGGTACCGGTTCGTATTACCAACCGGTACCAAAGCTCCTTGGCCCTGAGCTCTCCTGGTGGCCCACGTGGAGGCCCCTTTTATACCGGTTGGTAAGCAACCGGTACGAAAGGGGGGGGGGGCCTTTAGTGCCGGATAATTTATACCGGTTGCTCAACCGGTACGAATGCCCCTCTAGAACCGGTACGAATAGACGTTTTTCTACTAGTGTGAAGAGGACTGGATGAAAGAAGAACGAGAGAAAGGTCGCGCACTCAAGCTATATCTGTAAGAGTTCTAATTCGTACCGCAAGATTATATATACCTAGCTATATTCATGCCGTCTGCTGGTCATATGGTATAACTTATTTTTATAGCTGTAGTAATTATTATGAGGAAATACATATGTACACCCAAGCATGGGTGTGGGTGTTGCTGGAGCCGTTGGATGCTTGGAGATTCGGATAAGATGTTAGGACAGAGTGTGGATTTTGCTCCTTTTTCCATCGTTTCTGAAAAATTGCTTGGTCCCATGAACAGAAGCAAAAGCCACCAGACACGGCTTTTGACTCCACGATACCGCTGCTGCGTCTCCCCACTCACCCGACACGGCCGGCAGTAGCCTCTCCTCCCGACTCCTCTCTCCTCCACCATCATCTCTCCTCCATCGACAGGAGCGGCATGTCGCAGTCAACCTTGCGCAGCAGCACCAGCGGCGGAGGCGGCGGCGGCGGATTCGGAGGCGGCGGAGGCGGCGGCGCCGGATTCGGAGGCGGCGGGGGCGGCGACGCCGGATTCGGCGGTGGCGGCGCCGGATTCGGAGGCGGCGGCGCCGGATTCGGAGGCGGCGGAGGCGGGTGCGGCTCTGCCACAGGAAGGGGCGGATGTGGCGGCGTGGGCGGGTGCAGCGGCGGCGTGGGCGGATCCGGCGGTGGCGGTTGCGGCTCTCCCGTTGGATGCGGGAGCGGAGGACATGGCAGCTTCGACGGTTGCGTCCAGCGATGCAGCATCGGGGGCGCTTGCCGCGGCAACAGCTACTGCTGCTGCCCCGGCGTTGGATGCGGCGGCGCCGCCCCGTGCAGTAAGGAATGCAGCATCGAAGAAGAGGATTCAGAGCATGTTCCGAAGCACCAGATGCTGTGCGCTTGCAAAATCCCGCTTAGCCAGAAAACCTCCCTTAGCGCAAGGAATCCACACCGAGACTACTACATCTGCCGGAAAGCAGACAGAAATGTAAGCAATGCATTCGCTTTTTTCTGCTGATTGTCCTTCGTGATTTTTTCTTGCTGTTGCTGCAATTCTCCTCACTGCCTATTTTACTCCTGTTATTCCCACAGGAATCATACTCTTGCAAGACATGGTTATGGGTTGATCTCGTCGCCGATTATGTGGAGAAGATGGTCAAGTTCAGAACAACATTTCTTCAGGCGAAGCACGGACGGGAGTTGGCGGCCATACGAGAAGAGCTTGATCAGAAGGCCCAGGCTCTCAGAAGAATGGAGACAGAGTTAGATGATCAAGGCCTAGCCCGACAGATAGAGATTAGTGAGTTGCAGTCACAGATCAACTCACTAAGCTCATCTGCCTCAAAGTTCAGGAAGCTCCGCATGGTGATGACTGTGTTTGTTGTCATGTGCTGGTTATTACCCCCTGGTTCAATCATGGTTACACTTGCTGCAACTGCCATAGCAGCTCTGATGTTTGTTGTGTAGGTTTGCATGCAATGTGGAGGGCCACATTTGCTTGCAGTCTTTTGGATGTTGATCTAGTGTAGCCTGTTGTGTAGGTCTAATGTATCCAAGGTGTACCTCTGAATGTTTATTAGATTGAATGAAGAGCCAAGTGTCCATTTCTGTATGTGTTTTTTGCTCCCCTGCTGTTGTAGTTGCTGCATTTTTTTAGAAGAAGACTAACATTGTTTTTAATCCCTGGGCGTCCTATTGCTTTTGGTGCGCTCTCACATGTGGTTTTACACATGTACAGAACCTGGAGCACCCCATGTCCCCAATATCTGGCTTTTTCCCATGCATCATTGTTTCCACAATACCTGTCTTTCCACGGTGGACCAACTTTTTCCAGCTTGTGTTGTCAAGTCATGTAGGGGCATGGCATGGTAGCCTGGTTGCACGTCATGGAGTTATTTTTTCCAGCTGCCACAGGTTGAGTGAGTTCTGGCCACATCCACCTGCCCCTCTATCTCAAACGCATTGTTCATCTCTCACACCAGAGAGGCTGTCGACATGGATCTGAGCAGTGGGAAGAACACAAGCATACCATCTGTAAGTGTTGAACCATGCGCCTCACAATGCTCTCCCTCGTTTGGTCTCAGAGACCACTACTACTGTTTGATTGAAGCATATCATCACCTTTCCCCCCCCTTTTTTCTGGCCTTTTCTTTGCAGCAAATGATCCAAAAAGCAGACACTTGGGCAACTTACAAGTTGAGGAGTGCTCGGAAGAAGGCTGGGCAGACGGAAGGAAGGCTGGTCGAGGAGACAGAATCTGTAGCATCAGATTCAGAGCTTTCTGAGTCGGAATGTGAAGGCTCTCGGACCTCACGCAGCTCAGCCAGGCATGCTGCATCGGTCATGGCAGATTTCTGCGATGGGAAGAAGCAGGCCGTCCGTGAGATTGGCTACGGAGGCGTACTCCACGTCCCGCTGGTAAACAAGGTCAATCTGAAGTTTACTCTATGGCTGCTAAGTAGGATTGATGTGAAATCTAGATCCATGCCTGTTGGAAGAGATGGGAGGTTGTTCTTGTGCCCAACACACATGGAGAAGTTGCTAGGAGTGCCATCGTCTGGAAGGCAGGTGTGTGGTTTGGAACCTGACAATGCTCAGGAGAGGTCAGACTTTGTTAGGTTGGCAATGGGTGCTAACCAACACTGCAACAACCCTTTGAAGGCAGCTCAATCAGTTGTAACCAGGCCCTGGAAAGATGATGTATCATCTGACATGGTGGATGAATTCAAGGTTGCTTTTGTTGTTTGGATCAATGGGCGCTTTCTTGCTCCAACAACAAAGCACGACCTCGGATGTTCTGACTTCTGGGGTTCGCTATACATCACTAGTGAGATCAAAGAGTTCAACTGGGGTTTATATTATCTGGATCACATGATGGAGGCAGCATCTAGGGTTCAGGCAGACATGAAGCTAAAGAAAGCTACAATGACAATCACTTCATGCCCTCTAGTATGGCAGGTAATACCCTTTTTTTGCGACATATCTGTACCCCGTCGAGGGTAACCAACATGCTTATATTATAGCCTTGTCCCCGATGCAAGTCTGATCCTTTTATCTTAACTGTGTCCTGGCAGATGATTTATTTTGATAACATTGACCTCGGCACGCTTAGCAAGCCGCACAAAGTGTTCCCCCGCATACTAGACTTCGCTAGCGAGTCTCAGATCAACAAAATGATCATGGAGGACATGTTGCCTAAGCAAAGCGGGCAAGGGGAGCCAGCTTGGGGAGCAGCCAAGGTTGTCAGTACTACCTGAATTATTTACAATCCCACCTGTTTTTGTAAACATTCTTTCATGTTTTCTAGTTAGTGAAATTGAGAAAAAGAAGTTCATTCTTTTACAGGCCAGGGGGCGCGACGATTCATGCTACCTGGCATGTGAAACAGGGCAGTCAAGCTCATCGCACGTGGGGCGTCCCAGTAAGGAATTTGACAACCCGAACCGTGGTGACGGAATAAAAGTGGGGTCCCCTTTCTCTGCATCTCTGCTGCGCCCTGCCTCTGCAAGCGATTTCTGTGCCTGTAGCACATTGGGCAGCAGCCCTGCCGAAATCTTGTGACGGCGCGTCGCCATCGTCGCCGGCTCCCTCTTGGACGCCTGTAGAACATGGGGCAGCAGCGCCGTCGAAATCTTGGGACAGGGTCTCCTCCATGTTGCAGCCCAGCTCGTCGCCGCCGAGCCCTTCGTGGCTCCACCCTTCTTCCTCGGACACGGCGTCGAATCTAGAGCCCGCAGCACCTATTCCCTCGTCGTCGGCGGTGCCTGCGTGGGCAGAGACGCTCGATTCGCCACCTTGCGCAGCGCCCGGAGGAGGTATCAGCGAGCCGACGTACTCGGGTACAGGGGAGAAGAAGCTTGAGGAGTCACCCCCTCCAGAGCAATGTGGATCCGTCCGCCCCGTTGCTCCGCCCGTGGCCATTGCCTGCACGCACCACGCGTCGCCGTTAGTACAATATCCAAGGAAAGGGGGAGACGGTGGCGACGCACGGCGCACGTCAATGGTTACCTTGTACCTGCTAGTCGACGGCGCGGTGCGGACGGCTTGCTGGCGACCGCGGCGACGGCGCACGGGGACGCGCGTCGGCGGCGTGGACGGCTCCCTGGATACGGCGCACGGGGGAGACGACGGCTTGAGCTATCTGCGCGTCGGCGGCGCGGTGTCGACAACTGCCTGGCGACGCCGGCGGCTACAGCATGAGGGAACACAACGGAGAGGTTGGGGATGGTACTCAGCGGGACCCTAGTACTTTCTGTTACTCAGCGCGTCTCCTGTCCCCGGCAGATACCGTGTCGCGTGGCAAAAAGCCGGAAGAAAAGGAGAACGGACGTGACAGGAAAATTGTGGAAGTGCAGGATAATGTTTCACCAGGTCAGCCTTCGCACGAATCTCCAGGCCCAGATCAATGGTACAGAGTACACCCACACCCATGCTTGGGTGTACAAAATCCACTCTCTGTAGATTTATTTGCATTCTAAGTCGGCATATATTTGCAAAAAAGTTTCATAATTTAGCACTTCTAGGGAATTTGCAGTCTGTTGGTGATCGCACTGCATCATACCCCCATGGCCCCATGCTCATGGCCCCTGAACCATGCCAACTGCCTGCATCTACATTAGGCCTTGTGAGGGATTCCATGCTATTCTTTCCGTGGATCATCCCCCTCCAACAAATTTAGAAATCTCTTTCCCTTTTTTTTGCAAGCATATGTAAATGTAATACATGTACATATATCTATGACTTAAGTATTTGAGTTCTGTCGATCTAAACTTTTTTTCTCTATAAAAACATCTCATGAGAGTAGGAGATATCACTAATTATTTGAAGGACCATTGCAGGTCCCAGCTGGATCCCGATGAATGCTTACGATATGTGCAGTCAACGCTAGCGGAGATGGCGAAACATTCTCAAATGTATGGGATTTCTTCTTAATTTCATGTCGAGTTAAATGTTCAGTATTTCTTTCTTTGATTTCCCATCAGTTGGGCTTAGTTTTAGGGAAAAGTGCAACGAAGCAGGTGCGCGGAGCGCACCCGTATCTGCACCGTCGATGGTAGCTGGAGATTCGGTGCCCCTGTCTGACGCTGGCAGGTGATTAGCAGCTTCCGTGCCCTTCCACTCTATAATTATCTAGAAGCCATAGGGCACTGTAGGTCTGTCTGTAGCGCATAGCGCAGGGGCAGACTTATCGCTGCATTGTCTCGTTTCAGTCACGTGCTTCTGGGAGATGCATTCTCCACTATTTCTCCAACAAAGGCCTCTTCTTTCACACCTTCGATTCATTCATCGATAAATGCTGTTGGTTTGCCGCGGCATCGTCGAGCGGGCTGCACTTCTTCCCGCTGGCGCCCTGCTCCTTGCAGGCCGGCGGCAGCATGTCAACCTTCTTGCCGGTGGCCTTGCGGAGGCGGCGCCGGAGCCGCTCGGGGTCGGCCTTGGCGAGCAGGCGCACCTCGCCTGGTTCGCCGTCCACGCTGTCGCTCCTCCACGTTCGCTGCGCTTGCGCAGCTCCGCGTCCTCCTCCCTGCTGCGTTGCACGGGCGAGCTCTCGCGCGGCCATGTGGGGCCAAGGAGCATCTGCAAGCTCAACGGTTCGCGCCAGTGATTGAATCGGCCGTGGGCTTCGCCGCCACCATGGATGCTGCTGGGAGGTTCTCCATGACTTGGGCAGACTGAGAGCGACGGACGGGCTGGTAGCTGTGTAATTTTTCTCGTTCTTGCAGCAAGTCACGGGCAGAATATGAACATATAAAGACAAAAGTCAGAGCCACAGGCCACAGCATAGCACAGTGACCTACGAAGCCCATATGGATTGAAAACTAGACCCCCACTCAGCCATCATTAACGAGCCTGAATTGAGGTACACGTGAGCCAGTGTGGCTATTCACAGGCCACCATCTATGGTGCAGATACGCGTGCGCCTTGCGCACCTGCGCTGAAAAACCACTCTCTTTTAGTTTTATGCAACAGATATCTATTGGAACATATTCAATCTGTAAAGTCAATGTTGACTAAGACGATAGTTATCCTTAATACGGGATTTCTTCTTAATTTCACATCCAGTTAAATGTCTAATATTCTTTTCTTTTGAATGCCACAACGTTATTTTTATTTCTTGTTGGTTGGGTTACATCTGTGGAACGTATATACTTGAGCAGAGAACTGTTAGGACAATAGCCACTCAGATTCTGACTTGTATATGCAATTGAAACCCCTTGTTTCCACCACTAGCGTCTACACGGTTGAAAGATACGGCGAGGGATTTTTTTCCAACATGGATGACAGCGTGATTTGCGGATTGATCTTCCACCGGCTTAGGCTTCTTTTTTAAAACCTCCTTTATAGTGAGCATGTCGTGGACTTCAGTTTTTTATGCTTGTAATATGTGGTTTGGAATGGCTGTGTGCATCCTAGTTATGCAAAGACCGGGTTTGTGGAACATATTTCTACTAGACCATAGGACCATTAGGACGATAGCCGCTGAAATTCTGGCATGTATATGCAAATGACGCCCCTTTTTTCACCAATAGTGTCCCTCAGTGGCCTAATGCAGGTGTCTCACGTGTGTGCAACCAGCTCATGCATATACGGATGCTCTCCGTAGGTACTTGCATGGCCTGCAGAACACATAATCCAGGCGTTGTCTCAGAAACGACAGTTTGCCATTATGCTCAAAGTGGTGGAAAACATTGGATTGCATAGGTTTTGTGAACAGTTGTACAAAGCTTGCAATTTATTGCACACCTAGCGGTAACAGAAAACGAAAACGTTTTGAGTGCAATTATTATGTGTTTATTTCTCATTAGGTTATGTTCTACATGATTATCAGTTTTATCATCTTACGGCACATATGTATTCTATATGTTCAATAGGATACTTTAATGCCATGCTACTAAGCAACATTAGTTTGTACCTTTTGCAATATAGCGGTAGCATGCACCATGAAGTATATAGTCATTTTAGAGGATTTTTTTGCACTTCAGTAAAAGAAACTTTTGTGATTGCAAATAAGCCTCTTCAATTTACTATGAGGTTAGCTGCACTGGTAGTGCAGCTAACATGGCCCAATTAAGACAGGAACAATGATTACATTTGCTAAACAAGGGGCGTCTTGACCACGTGGTTTCAGTGGTAGTGTAGCACCGAAGGCCCAACGTTTACAATGACGGCTCGGAGATTAAGGAGCCATTACTTGTCTTAGATATAATAAAGTTTGAATGTGTTTTTCTCTGATCAAGCCATGTAGAAGAAACCCACGTGCATTGATGGTAAGTTTGATAGTGTTGATTTGGTAGGACCTCCCCTATAGGAAAAATTAGAACATGGGAAGAAGTTTGATCCATGGGAGACTTCATAACATGGATAACTACATACATAAAATTAATAAGCTAAATGTTGGCAATTAAATTTGTTAAATAGGAGCCAAGCCCCTAAAACTACATGATAAAAGCTAAAATATTGTCAATCACTGGATTAAACTATGGTATAGCCTGCACTTATAAAGAATTATGTATCTTGTACAAATTGATGAAGCTTCTCATTGTGTGTTGATATATATGAAATAACCTCCATCAGTTGACTGACTTTTTTTTTATTTCACATGCCAGTGTTCAAACTTTAGGTATGCATTACCGACCACTGATATGCATAATGCAAGTGTTTTCTTAATTATACTCTGTTGTGATGCAGGGATACCAAGTCTGCCAAACAAGCTGTGGAGAAAAGCTGGATGGATAATGTTACAGAAAATTTGATACCAACGACTACTGACCCAGATATCTTGAAAGCACGCTATCTCTTTGAAAGACTTGTGGAGAAGAGAGAAACAATTGAGAATGGAATGAAATGGATGCGAAAAGGGGTTCTTCAAGCTTTCGGATCCTATAGATCATTAGCTGGTTATAATAAAGTATGTCTAATGTTCACTCTAAAATTTCATTGGACATTTTTTTTCATATGGATGTTTACTTTTTAGTAAATCATAAGCTTCTCATGACCCTACAAGTAAAATAAAACTTTCCATAACTCGCTATGTTTGAATCTGAGAATTCTCCTAATAAATGTTTAATGTTTCAGAATTTTGAGTATGATTTTGTGAGGCTTGACTTCCAGTGTCTCATATATGGCACCTTATCAAAATCATACCATCACTACAATTTTACTATGAGGACAAGACTGTCTCGGTCAAAGCCATGGACCTACCAGCAGTTCTTTGCTGAAGTCAAGCCCACAGAGAATGGAACAGAATACTTTTGCTGCCCACTGCAGGCTAGTGAAGATGGTAGTTATCTTTTTCCATTGCCACTATCTCTGATTTCTTGACGTTCTCTCTTAAATTTATATGTCATTAAATACATTTAAATTATTCTTAAAGGTCATTGCTTTGGATGCCGGAAGGTTGGTATTTCTCTGAGACACCCCGAGAGTGGCGGCTATGAGAAGGGTCATCCAGGCTCTGGATTTCCGTTTGGCACTGATAGTGAGGGTAATGATTGACGACTAGGTATGTAGTAATATTTTGCTATCTAAGTTCATCACTGTGACCCTAACTTTTTTGTTTACTTGTTATACAAAATATATATTTGAAATGTAAGTGCATGGAACCTTTGATGACCAATCTAAATATCGTTTTGTGCAAATTACTCCTTTGTACACGATGAGATAATTTTAGGCCAACCACTCATATTTTATATGCTAGCGATCCCAGAATGAATGAGGCAAGACAATGATGTTGGTATTATGTAATATTGCAGTGGATTTCCTTATGTGGGTGCTTCATCGAGCTCGCTTCTCCACTGGAATCACGTCGGCGCAACATGATGGATGAGTTTTAGGTCTAGACTTTGATGCTATATATGATTCGTGAATATATGTTGTGTTTTTGTGTAACATGTCGTATGACTTTTTGGTCTTTCTAGTTATTGCCAACTTTATACATCAAACAAATGGGTGCTTGTGATTTTCTACCTATGTAAGGTCCATCTATACCTATACCTAATAATAAAGGTAGAAGCGTTTCCGTGGTTCGGTCCGTTCGTCCGTCCTCCCTCTTCTATTTGCTTCGTCCGTCGCTCCTAAAGTTGTAATTTCGCACGCAGGTTGCCGTGAACCGCGCCCTACACAAACAGAGTTGGCCGTGACCTACTACAACAGAGTCAGCGTCACGGGATATAAGTACAGGCAGGCTCGTGTTCCCAGAGAAGTAATACATATGCAAGATTGTTTCGTCTCCACGATGCGAGAAGGCAAGAAAATCAACAGATACGTCGGAGCCGAGGGCCGCCGTCGGAAGAATTCGCGGCAGCGGCGGAACTGGGATTTGTTGAGCTCGATGGTGTTCTCGGCGGGTAGAGGAATAGGTGGTTACAGACAGGCCAAGGGCAGAGCCCGATCGTTCCCTTGTAGAGCCGACAGGCGCGGTTGCACCACCAAATATCCTCGCGGCCCAGCACGACCGCATCCTCCTCCCCAAAATCCCCGGCGTTGCCGCGCCGACTGGCCAGTCCCCTGGCCTATGGTTTCAACGGCGTGTTCGCGAGCGTCGGACAGTACTCAGCCCGGTCCTACACGGCAATTACGCCCAGCGCAGCCCCTGCCCTGAGCCCCTGGCCGATACGTAGGCAGCGCGCCCTCCACGGCGAGGCTCCCGGCGCGGCCTGGCCATCCACGGTGAGGACGCCCGGCGCAGCTGTCCTGGTACTAAGAGGCCGCGGACATCGATTGATCGGCCACCACGACGCAGACACCATGGCCACCGACGCTGCGGCCACCGCCCCCTGCGTACAGTCAGACGACCCAGCAGCAGAAACAGCGTGGTGCACGCGCGAGGCCGACCTCGCTCGGCGGGCTTCCCGTCTCAGGGCGTGGTACACAGACGAGTATAGATGACCCAGCACAGCGGCGCGCGGACGAGCTCCCTCTGCGTGGCGGCGGAAATCGGCGGACTCCCGTCTCAGCAGCAGCAACAGCGTGCACGCGCCGGTTGCCACCACAGAGCGCACGACCGAGCTCCCTCGGCACGGCAGTGATCGTCGGGCTACCGGTAGACGGGCACATGGCGCGCTGGCCGAGCTACCTTGCACAAATCCACGCGCCACAGAGAATTCGGGGAGGAGAAAAGAGGCTGCTTTCACGCTATGGTCGATCACCATGGACGCCGGTGGTGAACGTTGCTGTGGCGGACGAGTGCATAGACGCAGCCTGCCTTGCTTGGTTGGTCGACCGGTGTTATGGGAAACTGATTTGGGGATTTTGACTGATCCATATCGATTTGTCGCTTATCCTTGGTTGTCTTCGTTTTTTAATCATGGTTGTGCTTTCACAGCTGATTCGCATGCGGCAGGATAGTAATATTTCCTCTTAGGGGTGCTTGGCTGTTTTTGGTGCGACTAGAGCTGCATCGCTTTATTTAGGTCTAATACAGTCGTGTATGCCTTTTTTTTACAGCTTCAGCACCTTGCATATAACCGACTGTACTCGAAGATATTTTCGAATTCTGAAACGAACAAAGAGCACGCCCAGGTACCTGCTGTTACATAAAAAATACTTTGATTGACTGAGGCCAGTTCGTCCACGCACCTTTTGAAAAAAAGCTGTGACAGTCATTCTCCCTAGCTATTGTGCATAATAAGAGAAAGGAACCATAAAATCATGTTGATGTGATTTTAGCATAGCTGACTTTAATACATACACATCTCTGAATTTATAGGTTTTGTGTTCTGTTTCATACCTCTGAAACTTGTGTGGGGTTGCTTTGTTTGCAAATGCAGTGGTGCATAAATAAAAAAATAAAAAATAATAGTTGATCAAATAAAAAGATAACGAAAACTACGAATTAAAGAAAAAGGATGAACTGGGACTAGGGTTATGCGGGTTGATTGACTTTGCGGTAGCTACAATGATGTCATTGTGGCGGCCCTTACGCACGTGCGGTAGCGGTCATCGCTCGTGAAATTGTGCCCATGAAACAAGGTATATACATAGATTTTTTCTCCCGCCGCAACGCGCGGGCATATTTCCTAGTTTCTACCTATGTAAGGTCCATTTCTCCTGAACCCTCCTTAACTTTCATTGTCATACCTCTTGAATTCTACTTTTACTGTTCCTTGACACACTTAATTCTAGGATTCCTGCTATATCTTTTTCACAGAAACAGAGGTCGACAGTGTCATTGTGGGCAGTTTATGAAGATACGTAAATAATTCTTTGCCATCTCGACAGGTTTGATCTGCAACGATACTACAGCACGATATCCCTGCAGACTGCAGTGTCTTGCCATTTGTAGCCACTGGTAGTCCATCATCAGACAGTAAGATGCAAACTGAAAGGACCCATATCACAATTGAACTTGCGTTTCATAACATTGGGGTGGATGCATACCATAGACCAAGGGACTCTGATGCCATATTGAACAGAAAAATGTGCCTGTCTTCAGCACGAAGAACATATAAACCCGCTTTGCACGTGATGGTCGTACATGGCTTCTGATGCCCCGCCGGTGAGGCCTTGACCCCTCCGACAGGTTTTCGCAGTGTAGAGGTGGAGGAGAGTGCTAGAGAGCAGATGTCGAGGGTATTCCTCGGCAATGCCCTCCATATGGAGCTTAGGGTTGATGGAATCCTGTAGCCTGACACGAGACATCGGTTATCAAACAAGCGAAGAAGGCGATTTACCTAGGTTCAGGGCCCTCGATGAGGTAAAACCCTCACGTCCTGCTTGTCTGATCTTGATTATGAAAATATCGGGTTACAATGGGGTGCCGAAGGTTTCGGCTATGATCTCGTCGAGAGTCTAAGTTCTGTAGGGACCTAGCTCTAGATTTACGGTGGCTATGGTTGCTAAGATTTCGTGTGTCCTCGGCAGCCCCTCTCCTGGCCCTTATATTGGGAGCCAGGTCTCGAGAGATCTGTCCGGGTACAACTAGGTTACAAAGAGTCCTAGTTCTAAACTTACCTTTCATTCTTCGTCTTCTTGCCTTGCTCCTCAAGAACCCACATTGTGAACCGACGTTATGGCCCACCTGGCCTTCGGGTGTCTTCATGGGCCTCCGGTTGGGCCGCAAGAGGTAACACGATAATAGTTACCCGAAGGGTAATGCCCACGTCAGTAGCCCCCGAGTGTCTAGCCGGAAAATATTTCGGGTAGAGACTTAAAGCATGCCTCTGTCGAATGTTTTCTTCATCCGATAAATTTTGTCCTCCTTGTTCCAACATCATCTTCTTCTATCGGGTGCGCGTCCAGCGTCCCGATGGGAGTAGCCCCCGAGTCTAGGTACGGATACTTGCAACCGTGCATAGACTCAAGTTGTACTACTCGAATGTTTTCTTCTGTCGAAGCTTTTTGCAGGTCTTTATAGTCCATCCGATACATTTATATCGGGTCTTCAATTCAGTACGTAAAGGATATCGAGTAACATGCCAGCTTTGCTGGTTAACTGCCGATGGCAAAACAACGTTACCTTACACAGAATCAAGTCCCCGGGCATGATCCTGGAGTGTGAAAAACTTTCGTCGGGCATGCAATCAGCACTCCCGATGGGAGTAGCCTCCGAGTCTGGTCGCGGGTGCTTGCAACCGAGTGCAGACTTAGGCCAAACGGTCTAAAAATTTCAGTCTTTCTTTAGATACTCTTGAAGTGCTTCTTTTTGCAGTTGAATCTTCGGCTCCGGAATATATCGGGTGCGCGTCCAGCGCTCCCGATGGGAGTAGCCCCCGAGTCAAGGTACGGATGCTCGCAACCGTGCGTAGACTCCAGCCGTACTACCCGATGGTTTTAATTTTCTTCGAATGCTCCTTGTGGACTCGATATTTTTCATGACATCATTGATGACGCTGCCACTGCTACGGTTTGATTGATAGGACGTGACCTAACGGGTCCACCCCACTTCTGCACGGTTCTGTTTTTGGAAATGACCAGTACTTCCGTGCAGTTACCAAGGTGTCTCCTCGATTTCCGCGCTTAATGATGAAAAAAGATCCCTTTACTAAATCGAGGGCACCAGCACGTGTCCACTCAATTCTCAAACTTCCTTCTTCCTTATAATCTCAAAGGGTAAAGTTTCCTCTCTCCACGCTTTCTCCTCGCACCCTTTCTTTCTCATTCATACTCCTTGCTCGTAACCGCTGCGCCGCCGTCGCCGCCATTCTCTAGATCTTCATCAGATCTCGCGATGGTGAAGAAGAAGAATCCCACTCTCGCCGCCAATGTCGCGAGCAGTGGCGCCGCCGCCAAAGTCCCTCCAAGTTCATCGAGGAGAAGCGCATCAGATGCTCCTCCCCCAGCTCCGTCGCCGCCCGCACCGGAAAGCTCCGCAGCTGGGCCTACGTCCGGTGATTGGCCAGTTTCCACCACTACAAAGTGCGACGAGAAGAGGGCTCGGAGCCTTGCAATAATTTCTGCCGGCGAGGGGAACGTCATCCTCCCAGGTGCGACCTCGCGGCCTAATCCCCCTGCCGGTTTTACTGTGATGTTCTTGTCTTTCTTGTACCGAGGTCTTTCGCTTCCTGCTCACAAATTTCTCCATCGCCTCCTTCGTGAATACGAGATCCAACTCTGGCAGTTGACCCCCAATTCGATCCTTCATCTTGCTATCTTTATCACCCTCTGTGAAGCATTTCTGGGTATCGAACCTCATTTTGGTCTGTGGAAGAAGATTTTCTTTGTGAAGAGATACAACTGCAGTGGTGGGTCCTTCGTCATTGGCGGAGTTGGGTTTGTTGTTCGTAAGGAAGTCAACTGCTTCAACTTCCCAATGAAAGAATCCGTTCAGGGATGGAGGCTAAAGTGGTTTTATATCAGAGATTCTTCAGTAGCCGACACTCAGCTTCCACAATTCACCGATGTCCTGGAAGCCGAACCTAAAAAGTCTTGGAAGAACATCCTTTCACCCGATGAGAAACCAGCAGTCCATAGATTATTCGAAAGATTCCTTCGGATCAAGGAATTCGATGGCCAAACCATGATAGGTACCGAAGTGGCAGCTGTGTTCTTAAAACGTCGAGTCCAACCAGTCATGTCTAGGGCTCATCCGATGTGGTTGTATTCGGGACCCAAAGATGAAACTAGGGTAAATGTTGCCGAGTTATCTGAGAAGGAGCTGCTTGATGAAGTTAGGCGCCTTACTCATTTTAGCCAAGAAGATTCAATCCCATTAATATCTCCCCAGCCTCCGTTCGACGCTGACCATCTACCAATCGAGGTAAATCTCTCTTTCATGTACTTGTCAACCTGTCACCTTCATTCTCTACAATTTTCATTATTTTTACTCGAATACTCTGACAGATTCCCATAGCTCCCGAGCGTCTACAAGATCTGTCGAATGATGTTTTTGAAAGAAGAGACTCTTCAGCCCCTGTAGAGTCCCGTACGGAAGGAAACATAAGCTCGGAAGATGATCATGACGATCCAATGAATCCTGAAGCTTCCTTCATTGATCCTCAATCCCCTACCGACGATATAAGTGACACGGCGGGGTCGATCCATGATGATGACGCTGACCGCGCTGCCTTTGTTGATACAGCTGCGGAGAAGGCCGACGAACTGCCCTCGAAGAGATCATCCGGCGGCTTTGCCGAAGAAGATGATCTTTTTGATCTGTAAGTCCTCATTACTTTTTCCTGAAATTAAACTCTGATGATGACTATTTGCACTTGATTCTCATATTATCGGCTTCTCATCCTTGTAGTGAGGGTTTCATCGAGCCCCCTGACATAGGCATCCCCAATGGGCCTGCCAAAGATGGTACCCGGGGTTTATCCAAGGCCCAAGACCCGAAGAATAAGGAGACTTGGAAGCCCATTTAGTATTAAGGAAAGATAGTTTGTATTAGGAAAGATAGAGACTTGTAATCTTACGAGCTGGGTACGAAACCCTCTCGAACTCTGTAACTTGTGTATTACGAAATCCTCGGCTCCGCCTCCTATATAGGGGGAGTCGAGGGACAAAGGGATCGAATCAATTGTCAACATAACCCTAGTTTTCATAATCGTCGAGTACTTTTCGCCTGAACCTTCGAGATCTACTTGCCCTCTACTTCTAGCAAAACCCTAGTCTACAATCTGTAGGCATTGACAAGTTAATCCTTTGTCAATTGGCGCCGTCTGTGGGAATTAGAGGTTGCAAGGAGCTGATCTCGATGGCACGTTCAAGATCGTCGACTTCATCGATAGCAAGCAACGCGATGGATCGAGGTAACAAGGAAAAACTGATCTAGTCAATTTTATTCCTCACCCGCCCTCCCGTATGGATGCATGTGCCTATCTGGAGGAGCCCATCATCATGACGTTCGGAGAATTCCGATTTGGCGTCAACAAGGAAGGATCCTACCGTCTCGAAGTTCCGATCTCGTCGGAATTTTCAGCGATCGATTCTAACTTTTCGTCGAGTGACGAGGAGTTTTCGTCGCCACGCTTCGTCGACAACAAGGCAAGCGGAAAGCTCGCCAAGATCTTCAGCAACACATCCTTCGAGTCGTCTGCGGACTCCTTTATAAGCAGCGACTCCGACAGCGTCGACACTTCAACTTCATCGACAGATCTGTCGCCATCGGAAAGGTCTTCACCACTCTATATGATGGTGTCACCAAACGACAAAAATCAATACGCAAAATATCATCGATCTATGCGATAGAAGAGGCAGCCGATCAGAACCGAAACGTCGAGGCTTTCGATGATTTGGGAAATCCTTACATCGATCCCGCTGATCTCAGAAAAGGCTTAGGCACTAAATATGCTGGGACTTCAACTCGAGCACAAGTCCAACTCCCGCAAGCAGCGTGGGATAGGGCTGCAAGAGCCATGGATGGTTCAGAACCAATGACCACCACTGCTACCGTACAAGAACTACAAGCATATCAATATAGACTTGCTCGAGTAAGCAGAGAGTTGGAAAAACAGACAGCATCACTAAATAGAAGAAAAGAGGCAGCTTCCGCCAGCAGCAGATTTAAGTCGACAATCGGGAACTTCGGAGACTCACGGAGAAGCTCGGAGGAGAGCAATGTCTCGGCTGCAAAACATACCCGAAGCAGAGAGAGGAAACATAATTCAAAATCTCGACATGTCCTTTATGTCGATCGATGAAAGGGGAAATATCATCCCAAAAATGCCAGAGGCAGGTTACATGGCAACACAAGCTTACATCTTAGCGTCCAGACCACCTCCTGGGGACCCGAGAGAACCATTGTTCAATATGGCGATGGCTGGAGTAGGAGTTATGGGAACAGCGTTTGCAACAACGCCTCCCGAAGAAAACCCTAGGCAAAATAGTCCACGACCAACCGCAGCAGTTCAAGATCCCCCAAGAACAAGTGGAGCAAGAGACACAACAGTCCAAGTAAGGGTGGACAGAGCGCGACAAGAAAGAAGAGAGCGCCAGCACTCACCAGAAGTTGCCGACGAAGATATGTGTGGGCTCCGTGTTTCACGAGAAGAGTTCGAAAGACTCGAGTCCCAAAAGGGTTCAAGCTACCCGAAAATTTCAAGAAATTCGACGGCCTGCAAGATCCCGAGGATTGGCTCGTGGATTATCTCGAGATGGTAAAGCTGGTAGGAGGAACCAGAGCAACAGCTATGCAAAGTATCCAAGTTCACTTGAGCGGTGCCGCGAGATCTTGGATAAAGAAACTCCCCCCAAGTTCCATCGACAGCTGGGATAACTTTGAGGATATATTTGTGAAAAATTTCCGATCTACTTGCAAGAAACCTGCGTCATTGGAAGAGTTGAGGGCGTGTCGACAAAAACATGACGAGTCGATGAGAAAATATATACAGCGGTGGAACATTATAAAAAACTCGGCAGAAGATATATCGACGAGCGAGCAATAGATGCGTTCGTGGCGGGAATTCGCGAGAGATTTCGTCGAGGACTTAGGGAGAACTAACCCTAAGACCATATCAGCACTCATGGAAATAGCCAACAAATGGGCAGATGGAGAAGACGCAATATACAATAAGCGACACAGGTCGCCAGAAGAAGATCGTGGTCGAAATTATCAAAATAGAAGGCGATTTTCTCGCCAGTTCTACAACAACGATGCTCCCGGCCATATATCGGCTGGTTTTCGAGGAAACCCTGGAGGAAACAGTCGAGATGACTATCAAAGGAGTAACGAACATCAAGGCGACAATAGAGGCGATTCTCGCGGCAATAGACAAAACAATGGACCAAGGTTCCAAAGACCTTATGTGTCCCCGAAGAGATGATGAACGGTCCGTGCCGGATGCATTTTTATCTTGACAATAATGGAAAAAGGCAGTCGGGGCATCTCCGGAAGATTGCCGAAACTTTCAGGCAATGTTGCGAGCCGCAGGAATCGCAAATGCCGGCCACGAATAGAAACCCCCGGGGGCCAAGGAGCGAAATCCATCTTCCACCTCCTCCCGCAATTACGGACGAAAATCGGCACCAGCTTAGAATAGCGGCAGCACCACATCCACCTCCATACGTTGACCCCAACTCTAACGGTGCGGTCTCGATGATTCAGAAAGCTAGGCCATCAAACAGGGCGCAGGTAATTTCGCGACAAGTGTTCATGGCGAGAAGATGCCTCCACCAACAGTCGAGTACTTAAATTGGTCGGGGCAAGACATCGGCTTCACAATCGCAGACCATCCGAGCAAGTTCCTCGACAGGACAATCAGCACTCATCTTACCCGGTATCGCTGGTTTTGACGTGTCGAGAGTTTTCATAGATGGCGGCAGCAGCTTAAACCTCATGTATGCAGATACATTGAGGAAGATGAACATATCCCTAGCAAACTTGAAACCAACGACACACGTTTCCACGGGATTACACCAGAGAAGCCAAGTTACCCATTGGGCAAAATCAACCTCGACGTTCAGTTTGGAACCCGAAAACTACAGGATAGAGAATTTGGAATTCGAAGTTGTGGATTTCCCATCGCAATATCATGCTTTGTTGGGACGACCAGCATATGCCAGGTTCATGGCAGTGCCGCATTATACATATCTATTGTGGAGGTTGCCTGGGCCTAAGGGACCTATCACAATCAAGGGAAGTTTCGCATTATCTGATAAATGCGACAAGGATTTTCATCGACTATCGGAAACTTTCGGGGTGCAAGCGAATATGCGGCGCCAAGGTTCACTGATTATGATGTGCTGCCAGAAGTAGGGAGATCTTCCAAGGAGCCAACTTTCAGTACAACCAAGGATTCAAAAGAGGTACAGATCCACCCGATAGATCCAAAGAAAACGACATCCATTGCCGCAAACATGGATGTCGCATAGAAAGCGCTCGTCGAGTTCCTCCGTGAGCACTGGAAAATCTTCGCATGGTGTCCAGCTGACATGCCAGGAGTACCCAGGGAACTTGCCGAGCACCACCTCAATTTGGATCCTCTCGCAAGACCGGTAAAGCAACCTTTGCGGCGTTTTTCGGAGCCTAGCCGCAAAGCCATGTTATCTGAAATAGATCGACTCAAAAATGCTGGTTTCATCAGGGAAATATCTACCGAAGCCACGTGGGTAGCTAACCCAGTGATGGTGCCGAAAAAACACACAATAGTCCTTCGCATGTGCGTCGACTTTACGTGTCTCAATAAACATTGTCCCAAGGATCACTTTCCCCTCCCAAGGATCGATTAAATCATCGACTCCACGGCAGGATGCGAACGTCTTTCCTTTTTGGACGCATACTCTGGTTATAACCAAATCAGACTAAAAGAAGAAGATGAAGCCAAGACAGCGTTCATCACACCTTACGGCGTGTTTTGTTACAAAACAATACCCTTTGGTTTGAAAAACGGGAGCAACGTATCGACGGATGATGCAGAAGTGCCTAGCAACACAGATTGGTAAAAATGTACAAGTCTACATTGATGACGTCGTAATAACATCAAAGAAGGGGTCAACTCTGATCGAAGATTTGAAGGAAACCTTCGACAACCTCGACAAGTTCTGTCTCAAGCTGAACCCGACAAAGTGCTCCTTTGGAGTTCCCGCAGGAGAACTCCTCGGGTTCTTAGTATCAGCAAGAGGGATTGAAGCCAACCCTGAAAAAATCCAGGCCATAGTGACTATGCGGAAGCCAACAAAGTTGAAAGAAATACAACAGCTAACGGGGCGAGTCGCAGCTTTAAGCAGATTCGTCGCCAGGCTAGGAGAAAAGGCGCTACCGTTCTATGCATTGATCAAACAGGGGGAAAAATTTCAATGGAACGAAGAAGCAGATAGAGCCTTCGAGAACCTCAAGCGGGCAATTTCGACACCACCGATATTGGTGGCGCCTAAAGAGAAAGAACCTCTCCTCTTGTACATTGCAGCCACACCTCAGGTGGTCAGCACGGCCCTAGTAGTCGAGAGAAGAAGAAGGCAAGCTTCATGGAGTTCAGAGGCCAGTATATTTCATCAGCGAAGTACTGTCGCCTTCAAAACAGCGGTACCCGCAATATCAGAAGCATATGGAGTATTCACGACAGCAAGAAAATTGCGACACTATTTTTCGGCGCACCCGATAATAGTGGTCAATGAGGCTCCCTTGTCAAATATACTGAACAACCCAGAAGCTACGGGTCGTGTCTCCCTTTGGGGAATAGAACTTTCTCCTCGGGACATCACGTATGAAAAAGAAAAGCAATAAAATCGCAGGTTTTACCAGATTTCATTGCAGAGTGGATGGAACTACAAAACACGGGGCCTCCAGATTTATCGAGAACTTGGACCATGAACTTCGACGGGTCCAAAAGGTTGGAAGGTGCTGGAGCAGGCGTAATATTGGTATCACCTGAAGGCGATAAGTTGAAATATGTTTTGCGGATGACGTTCCCAAACGCGTCTAACAATGAAGCAGAATATGAAGCTCTCATACACGGGATGAAGATGGCGAAAGCGTGCGGTGCAACCCGACTGAAAATTTTCGGCGACTCACAATTGGTGGCACAGCAAGTTATGAACCAATGTGATGCAGTCAACGAAAGTATGATAGCATACAAAGAGGTGTACAATGAGCTGGAGAAATTATTTGATGGTTGCGAGGTAAACCACATCAGCAGGATGAGTAACGATGAAGCCGACGTTCTTGCAAACATCGGGTCACAGTGTCTCGCGATTCCTCCAGGCGTGTTTGGGGAAGAGATAAGCGAGAGATCAACAAAGCCAGCAAAAACAAAGAAGGAGAAGAAAGAGAAACCCTCGAGTATCACCAAAGACACAGCAGAAGAAGAAGAAGAGCAAGAGCTAGTCATGATGGTGCAAATTCCATGGATGCAGGTTTACATATCATACATCCTAAGGAAAACGATACCCGACGATCCAGTTGAAGCAAGGCGAATAATTAGGAGATCAAAAGCTTTTACTGTGATAAAAGGGGAGCTGTACAAACGAAGTATCTCGGGCGTGCTACAGAGATGTGTTACACCCGAAGAAGGAAGAATCATCCTGAAAGATGTGCATGAAGGAATATGCGGTCACCACGCGAGTAGTCGAGCTATCGCGGCCAAAGTTTTCAGAGCTGGATTTTACTGGTTAACGGCAATAGAGGACGCGAAGGAAATAGTGAGATCTGCGACCACTACAAGAAAAAAGTCATGTAGAGACGGCTAAATTAGTGACTAAAGACGCTAAATTTCATCTCTACGTGATTGTAAAGACCCTACTATAAAGCGTCATAGGAGCGTCTTCTAGTGCACCGTCTCAAATACCATAAAGACGCATTGTGAGCGTCTCAAAAATAAAATGGGACGTTTTCAAAAGCGTGTTTATGCTAATAGAGGCACTCTGGAGAGGTCCAACAAATCGTCTCTACCAACATTGAGTCGCTTCATTGAATCCTTGAGTGGAGAATATTTTTGTGTTATATATGAATTAATTTATTTTTAAAATCTTTTGGAAAACTTGCATAATGCACATAATAAGATTAAAATCAAATTCTATTCATAAAGAACAAAAGACATTACGAATGTACATTACACGGTGGAAAAAATTTCTATTACAGTACATCATTTGATGACAAATGTACTTTTACAAGTGAAATGTACATCGTTACAAAGATTTTTATACATGACTAAATAATACAATAATTTCCGTTGTGTGATTTCCTAGATGATGGGATTAATCTATTGGATCTCGAAATCAACTCCTGTCTTGTTCACTTGTTCTTCAGACTTTCTTTGCTCTCGACAATGCGGTTTGAATAATCTTTCACGAACAGTATCCTGCAGAGCAGCAAGTACACGAGAAAAAATCATTAGGCTAGAATCAACAGGAAAAGACTTTCCGTGTGATTTTGATAGCAACATAATATTTTTATTAACTCAGAGTGAATATCCCTAGTAAATACCGTGTGCAGCGAAAAAAAATTCTGGAGTTCATGAGTCCAGCAACACGCGATCCAGTTTGCAGATAAATCCAAAATGCAAAGCATCAATTCTAGTACAAAATTCGAATCTGGGTGAATATAAAATAATTAAAAAGTAAAGTAACTTTCTTCTGATCGATGCAATTGGGTCATCCGCTTTGCATGCCACCTTACAGCGTTGGCTCGTTTATTATCCTCCGTGCAAGATCTACATCAATATCCATGGTCAGCGGGCAAATACAAGGATGAACACTAATCTGCATCGTACAAAAAAATGTGTCAAAGATCTTAGAGTGGAGAGGCGGAAGATGCACATACTTGCAGACAGGAATAAAGAGGCAACAAGGGGCAATCAACAGTTAGCAGTTGATCACGTTCGGCAATAAAGAGGCAAGGGGCAATTTTCAGTTAGCAGTTGATCGAGTCCGGCAGGAAGGAACATTTAATCGTGTCGAACAATTCAACGCCAAGGAAGAACTAATCTATTCGTCAAGGAACTCACCAGATTAGTCATCCTTTGCTCAAGGAACTCACCAGATCCAGCCAGGTGTATCCTCGGAATCGCTAGCGGAAGGGAGAGTTCCTCCTGGAGAGGTGCACCGCGATTAGATCGGGTGGCGCCGCGGTGGCGGCTAGGTTTAACAGGGGATGTGGAATTAACAAATTGGCTATGAGAAAGGTAATCGTGGGTTAGAGGGGAGTAGAAAGTATTATTATTATTCTTTTAGTGACAATTTAATCCTACAGTTTAGGACGATATGTGCTTCGTCTCAATAAACGTCTTAAAAAACAACTTGTCGACGGATGTAGGGACGAAATAGAAAGCGTCAAATGCGAAGCGTCTCTACATGACTTTTTTGTTGTAGTGGACGCGTGCCAAAGATTTGCCGCCAAACCTCACTCTCCCGCAGCAGAACTTATGCCAATCCCACTATCTTGGCCCTTTGCTCAATGGGGTCTCGACATGGTGGGAAAACTACACAAAGCATCGCCAGGAGGTTATGAGTATATGCTTGTCGCTGTCGACAAATTTACAAAATGGATCGAAGCAAAGCCGATAAATTCACCGGACGGTGCGTCGGCGATTAAGTTCGTGAAAAGCATCGTTTTCAGATTTGGAGTCCCTCATAGCATCGTCACAGACAACGGCAACAACTTTACGTCCAAGGAGTTCAAAGCATACTGCGCAGAAGTGGGCATTAAGTTGAGTTTTGCGTCTGTCGCACATCCACAGACCAATGGACAAGTCGAAAAAGCCAATGGCATCATCTGCAATGGTATCAAGAAACGCCTGCTAGGTCCACTGGAAAAAGCTCGGCATACTTGGCCGGAGGAGCTGCCAAGTGTGTTATGGAGTATCCGAACAACACCAAATACGGCGACACAGGAAACGCCGTTTTTCTGGTCCATGGAGCCGAAGCAGTCCTGCCGATAGAAATCGAGCATGACTCCCCAAGAGTTACAGAATATAATGAAGAAATCTCGAGAAAAGCCTTGGAGGACGACATCGATGCACTTGACGAAGCTCGAGACGAAGTTCGTCGAGTCGCTAAATATCAACAGGACTGAAGAATTACCACAGTCGAAGATTGCGGCCAAGATCTTTTCAAGTTGGTGATTTAGTTTTGCGACTCAATCAAAAAAGTCATGAAAAACTCGAGTCACCATGGCTTGGACCCTACATCGTCACAGAAGTCATCGAAGGAGGAGCATACAGAATCAAGGACAAGAAGACGGGGAACGTTGAGCCAAATCCTTGGAACGTGGCACAGCTCAGCGTTTTACGCCTAGATAGCGAAATATAGCCTCCTCTGTAAACATACAATGTACTGAAACGCCCGCGAGTTTTCAGACGCACTCTTTTCCTTTTTCGGGGCACCGAGTGGGGCCGGAGAAGGTTTTTAATGAGGCGGGCTCGCGGTGCTGTAATATAATAAAGATAGTGGAATCATATATCTTTTTTCGACAGGCTCGGGGGCTCCCCCCTAAACGATACAATATATATATATACAGTGTCGATAGATACAAAAGAAACATCCTGCCTCGGTATAAAAATACCTCGCCAAAATAAAAAAAGATATCGACAAATAGCGGTCAATAAAAAGCTCGGGGGCTCGTACCCGCAAAAAGATAGTACACAGTATATATTATCTTGCTTTGGGACAACCTCGCATTATAATAAACAAAAATACTGCAATCAAACGCCCGGGGGCTTGGCGACAAAAATAAAAATATAATGACTTCACAATATAGATCATATGCACAAGATACAATCTTTGGAACAAGTTTATCCTCAAGGATTTCCCAATATATTGTCTATGGTTAAGCGCTCATTATTTACAGCACGAGTGCTATGCTCAGCGTAGCTGCCCTTCACGAAGAATTCGGAATCCATCCGAAGAAGTTCATCCATCATGTCTTCGGCAACAGGAGTAACAATATCATCATACTTTCCGAAGCTTCTCTTCCTCTTCGACATCTTCTCCAAGCACTTTGGAACAATCTGCCCGACGTCTAATTTCGGGTAACAGATTTTTATCATGATCATCGCAAACCTTGCGCCAGCAGCTAGTTGTGCTCGTACAAAGCCATGGATGCGAGGAGCATCTCGAAATTTATCCATCAACGCAGGAAGGGTTTCTGGCATCTTATTGCGAGGAAACATGGTACCATAGACCAGAGATAAAGTCCTCGTACAGAAATCAAGATACTCGCGAACCTGAAGCGCGCGATCTTGAAATCTGACAATTTGGCGAGTCCGTTCAGGCGTGCCCCAAAAAGTCGACCCATGTTCACGTGCAAGCCGAAGAAGAACATTGGAACGAGCCTCGACACGTTCATCTTCAGTAACAGGATCCAAAAAAGCACCTATTGTTTCTTAAAACAAGTCAGTAAGTAATAAGGAGATAAGCAGCAAAGAAGAAGCACGACAAAGATAATGAAACATACCTGCCATATCCAAGCTAGCATCTATCAGCAGCTGAAGCATAGAATTTTCTCGGGACGTAGCTGCAGCAGCTTCAGCAACAGCAGAGTCCTTCTCAGCGATGGCAGCTTGAGCTTGTTGGAGTGCAATTTTTCCCTTTCAGAAGATTCTCGAGATTGTTCCATGAGCATAAGCGATTGCTTCTTCACGGACTGGAGTTGTACTCGAAGTTCTTTCAATTCGTCTGTCAGATCCGTACTCGCAGAATCATCAACAAAATCAACGGGGACAGAGGGTTTCTTCGGCAAAGACGAAGGAAAAACTTCGGAAGGACCAGGAACTGGCGTATAGTTGTCAAAAATTAACTGAAAAAATAGAAAAACGTCGACATCAATCATTGAGACAAAGATAGACTTCCATTCATTCTCATAATATATACATGTCTATTACAGAAGAAGGACCTCTAGAAGATCTAATTATCGCCAGGAGCACTATGGCGACAGTACCAAAAGGAGGAGGTAAACTAAAAACAAAGCAAAAGAGCATTAAACTAGACCTCCGGCCTTGATGAGCTGGGAGTCGAAGATGGCTTGATCCCGAGATAGGCCAGGATTTTCTTCGTGTTCAGCTTTGCCGCCTTGACCAATGATCGCCATTTTGCTTGCTCTATCTGCTCCGTGTCGCCAACTTTGGCCCAGTCAATAGTCTGTTGACTGTCAGCAACTAGGGCGACGGTGCTTTCAACGGCAACCTTCATGTTCTCATGGCGCATCTTCAGCCCAAGATCTTCGGGAGGATTAAAGCACTTGGCAAGACCAAGGAAAGTCGCGGGCTCCTCTTTCCTCGGGAAGAAGTAGGGGAAAAGCTTCGACAACCCAGCCCTGGCTTCATCCATGCCTTCACGCGCTTCCGTCCCATGGAATTCAAGGAATGAAACGGCGTCAAGAAGAGAATCATTGTCGGGATCTTCAAGTTCAAATTCTTGAGAGGTCCTATCTGTCAAAATAAAAATAGAAAATTTGGTCAACAAACAAGTGCAAAAAAGAAAAATCCAAAGGATATGACATAGTGCAGATACTTACTGACAAACCGACGATTTTGTATTCTTATACATTTGGTGACAGCTGCTTCACGAGCAGATTGCGCAGATATGTGCTCGCTTAACGAAGTCTCGGCAGCGTGCAGACGTTTCCGAATATCTTCGACACTAGCAGCATCAGCCTTGGCTTTGTCAGCTTCTCGCCTAGCTTGAACAACATCGACTCAGCCTCTTTACGAGCCTCTTCACATTGCTCTAATTTTTGAGCAAGCGTGTCAGCACGTTCATTGGCTTCTTTCTGTAAAAGGAAGACAAGATTAGCTACAAACGTCGACAATAAAGCAGAAAGGAAGCAGAAGCAAAAAGAAGTAGCCAGGCACTACCTTCAGTTTTACTGGCATAATCACGGTACCCAACGAATTGGGCACCGATGCGAAGAAGCTCTTTGATCATAGGCTATCAAGGAAAGACAAAGAAAGAAAATGTCGGTAGGGGAAAAATGACGACACATAGGAGCAAACGGAGAAAATATAAACAGCGACAAGCGCATTAAGAACTTACGTCATCCAAGAGAGGGTTAGAAGAGCTACTCGATTGAAGAGTAAGCTCCGGGATTGTTTCCACCCTTGCCCTTTTTGGTGAAGGGACAAGGGGGCTTGAAGGAGGAGTAGCAGCGCCGACGTTCTGTCGAGGAGGCGAGGTTTCTTCTCCTTCAACTGGCGTCTCCGAGGCGACTAATGTATGTGACGTACTCGTTCGAGCAGCCACATCAGCAGTTGGTACTTCTTCTTCATCATCACTACGAGTAAATGTCGACAATATAAAAAGCAAGATAGACAAAAATCTTCAAGTACAAATAAACAGAGAGAAGGGTACTTACGAACTGATGAGAGTCTCGAGGTATGGATCATAAGCTGCCTTTTGGCGAGAAGGAACAGCTTCTTCGGCCTTGGAGGTGCCGGAATTTTCGGCATCATTCCTTTTCCTTTTGTTCTTTGGAGAAACAGCAGGAGGAGGAGATTGTGCCGACGCAGTGGCTTCAGAGGCATCCTCCTTTTCGTCGGATCCCGCAGATTTTCGAGATTTTGCGGGTTCATTTGCAAAAGAGGGGGCATCTTGGTTATCGTCGGAGATAACGGCCCTTTCTTCGACTTCCCCACCTTCAGGAAGAGGAGGAAGTGAAACAAGATTTGGGTGGTCCTGTATAAAAGAAGGAAGGATGTCAGAAAGGAGTAATAACACAAATAGCAAGACAATAACAAATTACGGCGACAATTTTTACCTTAGGAAGCGCATTGGCGGCGCTGTATGGTTGCACGCGATAAGTGGAAGGGATAGAATCTTTCTTCTTGAGAGATGAAATTTTTCGGATAAGCCTATCCAAATCTTTGACTTCCAGATTCGTCGACAAGCGATCTGCATCTTCATCGCCAGCATAATTCCAGAAAGGGTTTTTGCGAGCCGAAGAGGTTGCACTCTAGTCCTAAGGAAATACGATGTAATTTGGATGCCGATAATTCTTTTCCTGCGAGTATTCTGCAACTCATGGATGCGGTCATGCCTCGTCGAAGTTCTTTCTTCCTCGGTAGCTGCGTCCCAAGAACGGCGAAAGGATTTTCTCGGCACCGTCAAAAGGAGGAATGTTGTCTTCGGCGCATCCATGGTTTTCTTCACGAATATATAACCACTTCTTGCGCCACCCTTGAACGGAGTCGGGGAGTTTGACGTCGAAGTAGTTGACAGAGGGACGAACAGAAATAACAACGCCGCCTATATTATAGGCGACATTGGGAGAGCCATTACGGCGACAGAAGAAAATGCGCTTCCATAATGCCCGGTTAGCTGGACACCAAGGAAGGCTTCGCAGAGGGTGATGAAGATGGAAATGTGAAGGATAGAGTTGGGCGTGAGGTGATGAAGTTGGAGACCATAAACATAAAGTAATCCCCGAAGAAAAGGGTGAATGGGGGCAGAAAGACCGCGGATGAGGTGATCAACAAAACTTACCCGATACCCCATTGGAGGGGTTGGGTAGCTTTCTTCAGGGAAGCAAACCGCTTTGGGTTTCTTGCTAATCCCCAGCTTCTTCAAGAGATTCAGGTCCTGGTTCGTGATCTTGGACCTCTCCCACTCCGCGGCTCCTAGATCCGCGGCAGCCATCGATGAATCGGGTGTGCTGTGCCTGGTCAAGCGACGCGGTGGCATCAACAATGGCGGAGAAGTGTAGTTGCGAAGAGAAGAGCTTTGAGAGCTGAGGAGCGCAGGAGGAAGTTTTGCAGAGGAAAGCAGGGGAACGGCGCAGCGGAAGTGTTCGAGGAAGAAGAAGGGGATCTTATATAGAGGTGCGGTGAAGCGGCGGACCGTTGGATGGAAAAAGAATGCGGGAGATGATTACCACGTGGAAACAAGGGTAAAAAGGTATTTTAACATTGACGAGGTTACGGAACGTGTGCCAGAAAAAGGGAGAACATGTGTCCCCCACTTGCACGACGTGTCCGTTAGATCAGAATTGGGACCCACAAGGCAGCGAAAGAAGCGGTAATGGTCGGTTTCCAAAATAGAAATCGTGGCTATCATCAGCAATGACGTCGTCAAGATAAAAGAAAAGCTCGACTATGAGGTTTCAAAAGTTTATCGACAACATAAGATTATCTCGGAGCCTTTGATCAAATACAAGTTTTTGCCCAAACGCTCGGGGGCTACTCGGAAAAAGAAAATTCGAGTCGACAAGATAGAAATGGCGAGAGCCTATGATCAAATACAAGTATTTGTTCATAGCCTCGGGCTACTCCCATCGGGAGCGCTGGTCGCGCACCCGATAAATATAAAAATATCGAGAAGGATTATAAATATAGCGGCAAGGAATATTAATCTGTGGAGCCTACACCCAAGCACAAGTCCTTGGCTGTAGCCTCGAGCTACTCCCATCGAAACGCTGTTCGCGTGCCCGATGAATTTTTATTAAAAAAAAAGAAGTACGAGTGAGTATATTTCGAGTTATACAGATAACTCTACATATACTCCCATCGGGAAGACAAAAAAGTCATCAAATATGACTCGATAAAATGTGCTATTCCAGCAGTCGAAAAGCACTCGACAAAATATTCTCAGAGCGCTAAAAGTCGCGAATACATCTCTGAATGCCGCAAAACTTTGCGAAGGTAAGACCCGAGATCCGTTCGAGCGGCGTGGCACCGTCTCTGACGGCGGATTGCTACTATTTTCCGTATCAACAGATACGAAGAAAAATCTAACGGACGCGTTAGGTACCGATAAAATATGGCGGGACTCGACAGAATGGTAAGACCTTAAGCGGCACTGTCGAAGTTTACAGTATCCGAGATCATGTCCGGGGACGTGATCTTGAAGTAGGTTTTTGCGGATTGCCACTAGAGCGATTAACTAGTACCTGATCCGTCATGAACTAGCCCCAACTACTAATATCCCTGTACAACATAATATTTACATATCGAAAGATTATGTAATGAGTAAAATTGGAGATTTTCCTTGATTCTTCGATTCAAGAAAAATCTCGGGGGCTACTGACATAGGCATCCCCAATGGGCCTGCCAAAGATGGTACCCGGGGTTTATCCAAGGCCCAAGACCCGAAGAATAAGGAGACTTGGAAGCCCATTTAGTATTAAGGAAAGATAGTTTGTATTAGGAAAGATAGAGACTTGTAATCTTACGAGCTGGGTACGAAACCCTCTCGAACTCTGTAACTTGTGTATTACGAAATCCTCGGCTCCGCCTCCTATATAAGGGGAGTCGAGGGACAAAGAAAGGATCGAATCAACTGTCAACATAACCCTAGTTTTCATAATCATCGAGTACTTTTCGCCTGAACCTTCGAGATCTACTTGCCCTCTACTTCTAGCAAAACCCTAGTCTACAATCTGTAGGCATTGACAAGTTAATCCTTTGTCACCCCCTCCCAAGAAGGCCAAGACGAGTACCAGCAGGCCGGATCCAGCGGCCTCTGAAGCTCCGACTCCTGCTATGGCCCCAGCGGCACAAATTTCAACAGCTTCTTCCCTCTCCAAAGGGAAAGAAATCCCTTCGACTGACGCAGCCACGACTTCTTCTGAGAAGCCCGTAAGTTTCTTTTTTTTGTTTTAATAATATGTCTATCTCTGGCAGCTCTTGAGTGAGTTTTCATCGGATTATGAAATTTCCGATGATCAATTTTCTCCTTTGGTAATTATCATCTTTCTTCTACTTCCCCAGGACTTGCGGGCCGTCATCTCATCTTTGGAGGCTTTCGCCTCCCGATATACTTCTCTTGAGAATGACAAAAATCGGCTCCAAAAAGAGGTCGAGTCTTCTTCCTCAAAGCTAGAGGGCGCAATTAAAATTGCTGCCGAAGCTCGCCAAAAGGCCGAGTCTTTGAAGGATGAACTCGAGAGGTTGAAGAAGAAGCTGAAGGACGAAGAGACATCCAGGCTTGTTGTCGAAGCCCAAATGAATGAAAAGGATGATCTCCTTCGCCAATCTGTTTTGGCCTTGCTCAGTAATTCCCATCTGACTTTTCTCTTTGATTTTCCCTTTATTGATTTTTTTTTTGTTTAGCAAATCCTTCCTTTTCGTTCCTTGCAGAAGATGCCGATATTCCTGCTGAGGCCTTGGATAAGCTCCCGAATAACTCTCCTGCCAACGCTCTGTCGTTGGCCCTGGAGTCTCACAAGCTTGTTCAAGCCCTTCTCCAGAAGAGCAAAGGAGCCGTGGCAAGGATGCACGCGATGATCTTCCCCAAGATCGACCAGAACAAGACCCTGGGGCAGCTGATTGATGCTTTCGCCGTCAATACGAAAGAGGTCATTGAGGTATTCAAACGTACTTCACGCACCTATGGTGCCCTCCTAGCTTTTCAGCTTATGATGGGTCACAGTTTCAAGGCCGATATTGAAGAAATGTCCAAGGATCTGCCGAAGAACCAGGATGGGAAATATGTCGACTTGGGCGAATTTAAAACTTCAGCACTTAAGTGTGCTCGCCAACTCCTTGAACTAGTCTCGGCAAAGAAATCATCTACTGGTCCAAGCTTGTCGAACCAGACCCAGGCCCCTTGAATTTATTTTTGTAATTCTTGCTTAGTTTGAAACAATTTCCTGTCCCAAGACCTTATGTTTGTAACAACTTTTGTACTGGCAATGTTGCCAGTACCCTCCTGTGATAATACTTTTATTTGCATGCTCCCGATGGGAGTAAATTCCAGTGTTGGTCCCATATAATCCATCATGCTTCTGAATAATTTTTGCAGGTTTTTCCTGTGCCTTCATTTGTCGATGATTCTTTGGGTGCCTCATCTGAGAATGATCGGCTGCAACGTATGAAAGGTCGAATTGCTCAGATGGAAAAAGATATGCGCAATACTTATGCCTTGGCCGCTATTGTCAGGAAAAAGAGCGAGCTGGCTGCCGACGCGGAACGCTATGCTCTTGCAGAACTGCATAAGGCCACAGAAAGCTTGAACTGTAAGTTCCCTTAACTTCCTGTCCTTTGAATTCCATAAAGGTATCTTCTTATCTTTCTTCGTTACTCCTTGTAGTCATAGCTCTAAACCCAGCCGAAGAAAACAAGCGTATACATGAACGCGTGAATGCATTGACTGAACTATCATCTCTGGATGAAGTTTTCTGGAAGAATCAATCAAAGGCTTCTACTATCGCGAAGTTCCAGGATCGGGTTCAGCAAGTCCACCGCTTCTTCGACAAATGCTATAAAGTGTTGAGAATAATCTGGAAGACGATGTTCCCATTAAACGGGGTTCCTCCCACATTACTGACATTAATGTCTGAGTTTGGGAACATCAGGAAGATCCGAAGGTTAATCCGTTCGCAAGTTATTGCCGGGGCTCAATCTGCTTTTGCTCTTCTTTTGGCAAAACATCCAACCATAGATCTGATGGCCGTCGTAAATGCTGAGGGAGATGTAAATCACCTTTTCGACACAGCTTTTATCCCTTCCTGCATTGTAGCCGATAAGCTAGAACATAACTCAAAGGTAGATGAAAAGATTGCAGAGGAGGGGTCCTAAATTTTTTTATGTTGAAACAATGTAAACTTCTATTGCACTCGAATATTCGGGTGCACTTGACCCGATCGGAATTGCATATATGTGTAGCTTTTTTAACTGCATTGAAATGCTTGTTGGCTATTTTCATTCAGTGGGGTAAATTTTAATTACCCGTTGGGCATTATGATGTATGTTTATCGGCAGCAAAATGTTTGAGTGATCAGCTCGTGTTGCAGGTTTTGCTAAACCTATTGTATGTGCAACTTTTGCTTTCAACCGACGTATGTCTTGATAGAAGCTCCCGAATAGATCGGTGGAACTAGACCTGTCGATGACTCTGTCGTTCGTTAGTACTTCTGTAGTTTAAAGTACCGAACATAGGTCGTTTTTATATGTGTTTCATGATCCTTGCTATCTGCGGCTCTCTTATATTCTCGAGGCGTCTGTAGCAAAGGAGAAAAAGCGAAATTCCCACCGATTTTGCCTCGTAGCACTCGTAATTTCAGAGGCTTTTTAGAGTGCAATTCTGGGGGTTCTTTCAATTGGACCAATGTTCACTATAATGTGCGAACAAAAGGTCTTTATAATCTTGTTCGGGTAACCCAATTTACTGCAATACTTCAGAAAAACAAAACTTGAGTCTTCATTAATAAGATAAGTAAAAACTAAGGGGCTAAAAGTGAGCCCTTATTGAAAAGCGAAAAAAGCTAAAAATAACGACACCCATCCTTTTAAGCAAGAGGAGGGTTCTTCTTATCTTCGGTCTTATCCATCGTGCCGATGGCTTTGGATGCATCACTGGCGTCATCAGGGGTGCCTGCAGCAAGTGATGTAGTTTTGCTTCCTTCAATAATGACTTTGCTACCAGCTGCCGAAGGTTCTACTGTCGATGCTTTCAGAGCGAGATCGCTCGGTTTCTTCTTCAGCTTCTTGACGCGTTCATCCTCCTTATCATCGAGTGTTGCTGACTTAGAAGGGTAGTCATCAATTTCTTTCTTCAGTCCGAACTTGGCAGCAATCTTCTGAAACTCTCGATCACAATTATCTGAGCGTGAGAAACTTCCATAGACTGTGATGTTTGTTCCATTGTTCCCAGGCATCTTGAGCTTGATGTATGCATAATGCGGCGTGAACTTGGCATAAGCTGATCTCCCGAGTATAGCATGGTACTGTGATTTCCAGTTTACTACTTCAAACTCGATCTTTTCCTTCCGAAAGTTGTCAGGTTTGCCGAAGACAACGTTCAGGTAAACTTTGCCAAGAGAGTACGCCGGTAAAGTGGGGAGAATCCCTTGGAAACAGGTGTCTGTTTCCTCCAGCATCTTCATCGTGATTCCCATATTTTAAATTGTGTCAAGGAATATCAGATTTAATCCGCTTCCACCGTCCATGAAGACCTTTCTCATGTTAAATCCTCCAATTTGTGCTTCGACTACTAAGGCTGCATGTCCTGGCTTTGGAATTGTCATCGGGTGGTCCGCTCTACTAAACAGAATGCTCTGAGAGGACCAGTCGATGTACTCAGGAATATTCGCCATGATACTCTCCGCTAAGTTTATCTCTTGGGTGAGCTTCTTCATCTCCCGTCTCGAGACACCAGTTCGATGAATCATGCTCATTTGTCCACGTGGTGGCGGGAAAGACTTGTTAGAGTTGCGAGACTGGACCTGCTGAACTTGGTGCTGAGGTGGTGGTGGTAGATTCGGCTGCTGCTGCTGCTGGATAAGCTTCTGCATCTCAATGAACTGTCGACAATCCCTGAGCAAGTGACTCGACTTCTTCTTATCGTCCTTTGGATCAAAGTATGAGTGCAAGTAGCACTGAGCGTTTATCTGTTCGGCAAAGGGTGACTCAGGGGTCCTTGCAGGTCGTGGTTTGTAATTACCACGGTTCTCGGAGTTACTCCGATTGCCGTCCTGCCGATCGTCTCGCCTGTCATCGTAGCGATCGTCTCGGCGATCAGAATATCTCGCAGCTACTAAGTTATTATCATCGTAGCTTCGGTCCTTTCTCTTCTTGCGACGATCCCTTCGGCCACCTGAGTCATGCCTCGGCTGATCATCGTCTTCGTCCTCGCTGCGTGGTCGCGGCCTTCATACGTTGTCCTCGCCATCAGCCCAACTGTTGGCGATTTCCATTAACTTAGTTATGGTCTTTGGCTTTTTGCGTCCGAGCTCCTCAATGTAAGTTTCGCGTCGGATACCATCGTTGAAGGCGTCGATTGCTCTGTCGACGGAAACGTCTTCGGCAGCGTTCAGGAGCTTAGTAAACCTCCCGATGTACGTGCGCATCGACTCTTTTGGTTTTTGCTGGCAGTGTCGTAATTCCTCAATTCCGACAGGTCTCTTGTATGTTGCTTGGAAGTTCGTGACGAAGGCATCTACCAAATCATCCCATGACTTAATGGACCCCTTCGGCAGGCCTCTCAACCAGGCTCGTGCCGAATCCTTGAGGTAAAGTTGTAAGCACTGCATTGCAGCTATTTGGTTTCCTTTGTGCAAGATCACAGTCTGCAGGTAATCATCTATCCAAGACCTTGGCTCCTGCTGCCCATCGTACTTGGCGGCATCAGTGGGAGTAGGCTTGAATCTTTTGGGTGGCATAGTCTCACGGATCTTGTAACTCAAACAGTCTGCTCCCCTCATCTCGCCATCGTACTCCTGACTTTCTTCGGATTCGTCGCTGTCGTACTCTTCCCTTGTGGCTAGACTATTTCCCAGGATTGCTAGGCTTTCCAGGGCGCCCCGATGGGCTTGAGCCATGGGACCGTCGGGTGCTGGTTGTTGGTTGATGAGGTATGCCGTGAGATTAGCGGTTGCTCCCTCAACATTTTTCGGCCTTAACATTCCCGCTGTGTCCGTGGTCATGAAGGACTTGGTTAAATTTGACGTTATTTCTCTAGCATCTTCTTCAGAGAGTCGGGGCAGCCTTGATCGATGTTTTCCTGCTCCTTGGCTGCTTCGGGACGCACTTCCCCGCGAGCCCCTCCGTCGTTCACTAGATTGATCCGCTGCTAGCAAACGTCGCTCGAGGGTGGCTTGCTCATTCGACAGTCGCTGCCGATTCTTCTCCAAGATAGTGCGGTAGGCATTGAGGGTCCCAACCGAGGTTCCAGCGGGGAGTGGCGTGTTGTTGAATATGGCCGCCCGGGCTGCTACCCATTCTTCCTCCGCGATGGTGTAATCACTGTCGTGGTTACTAGCACTGTTTTCAAAGTTACGTCGTCTGCTAGAGCGGGGGGTACGATCTCCTTCTTCTCCTCCGTTTGCCGCGTTGGTGGCGTAGATTTGGTGATGAGCCGTCTTCCAGGTGGTCATCCTGACGGCGCTGTCGATACTTTCCTCTCCCGATGAGTATCTGGCGCTGCAGATGAACGGTGTATCACTCGATCCCAATCCGTGCCTGGGGTCGCAGTTCAGGCATTAGTACGAGGTCATATCCGATGGTTCAGAGTCATCGGATCCGATCGACATTGATGATACCGACCGAGGTGTCGATGATGGAGACGAACTCGCCGAATCTGTTATGCCGGCCGAAAGATCAATCGATGATGACATGATCGATCCTGTTGCCGATGGGGGCAATTTCCTTGTAGATTTGGGGACGAACGGCTCCAACAACCGAAGGACTCCTTCTGCGTTGATGTTGTAGTGGACGCTTTGGAACGCCATGCCCATGTTTCCTTGCAAACCCGAGAAATTCGATCGAGACGAATTGCTGTGCGGGGTGAATTCGTAGGAGCCGAATCGAATCGGGCTCCGTGAGCTTGGTGATGCCGACGGTGTTGACGATGCTACCGACGACATGGATGGATCTGCCGATGGCGAATCTTGTGCCAACAGGGTTCCCACAGACGGCGCCAATTGTCGAGGTATTCCTCGGCAATTCCCTCCATATAGGGGCTTAGGGTTGATGGAATCCTGTAGGCTAACACGAGACATCGGTTATCAAACAAGCGAAGAAGGCGATTTACCCAGGTTCGGGGCCCTCGATGAGGTAAAACCTACGTCCTGCCTGTCCGATCTTGATTATGAAAATATCGGGTTACAATGGGGTGCCGAAGGTTTCGGCTATGATCTCGTCGAGAGTCTAAGTTCTGTAGGGACCTAGCTCTAGATTTACGGTGGCTATGGTTGCTAAGATTTCGTGTGTCCTCAGCAGCCCCTCTCCTGGCCCTTATATTGGGAGCCAGGTCTCGAGAGATCTGTCTGGGTACGACTAGGTTACAAAGAGTCCTAGTTCTAAATTTTCCTTTTATTCTTCGTCTTCTTGCCTTGCTCCTCAAGAACCCACGTTGTGAACCGACGTTATGGCCCACCTGGCCTTCGGGTGTCTTCATGGGCCTCCGGTTGGACCGCAAGAGGTAACACGATAATAGTTACCCGAAGGGTAATGCCCACGTCAGCAGATATGGTCCTGGGTTTTGGGTGTTTTTTTTCCGTTTCCAGCAGCTTTGTTGCGCACAGAACTTGTAACAGGCAGTTTACGAACTGGCTTCCACTCAGATTATTTGTGTGATGTCACATGACAAGAAAAAAAAGGTTTCTTGCAAATGTTTTTGGGAGTTCTGTTTTCGCTTCTACGAACCGGTTCCGTCGTACATGAGATGGATCGATGTCCACATTCCCATGATCCATGACACGTACACCATGCGCCCACATGCCAACTGCCTGCAGCTAAATTAGGTTTTGTGAGGGATTTCGTGCTGTTTTTTTTCGTGGTTCATCTCCCTCAAGAAGAGTTATGTCGTCGTGGTGAACAGACAGATGCCATAGGATGGCTTAAGTTGGGCCGAATGGACGCTAGAGGATTCGGGGGAGGGTTTGGTTAACAGATGGATGGATCTCGGATGGATTCCGGTATCTTATTGATGAACTTGGCCTTGGCCAGAGGTTGAAGATGAACAGTACAAGCTCTATGAACTAGGGTTTCTCTCTATCGGCTAATGATCTCTCAACTATCCGCCCCGCGCAAGGGAGTGCCCTCTCTCCTTATATAGGGGAGAGGGTGCTTACAAGGGAAGGAACCCTAATGGTATCTTTGACTAGACAAACTACTTTACAAAGCCTCTTTGACGGCGTGTGACGCTGGTATGTCTTTAATCGGGGAGCTGTGACGTCCTCCGGATGCTTTATCGTCATCTTCTACTTTGGCGTCAGGGCTTCGTTTAAAGCTACTTTGCTTAGCTCATCTTTGTCCTCTAGCCTTGGAGAGAATCTTTGACCAACGTGCCGACAGGCTACAGTGAAAATCATACCGGTACTCCGGTACCTCTCTTGTTCCCTAAGTTCCGGTATACCCCTCCTGGGATACCGGTAGGTTTGAACTTGGCTCTTGCCAAACTCACCAAAACCATCCGGATTGATCTACAATCCGGCATCTTTAAGATAGAAACATGGCTACTTTGCCATGCCTTTGGCCTACCGGGGGCCATCCCCCCGACATTAGTCCCCGAAGCTGGTATAGTCTGGCAGACTCTATCTGACGGACCATGCCAGGTTCCCGAACCAATCGTACCGGATTAATTCTTCCGGTTTCCATTTAAACTCTTCCGGCCCATCTGCCGGACTTAAGCCAACACCACCTCAACCGAGCCACCGGTATCTTTTTCCGGTAGCTTACCTATTTAAGCCTCCTCGACGAAGTCGAGAATATATCGAACTGTGCTGTGAGACATGCGTGCTGTTCCTGACGCGCCCGTGTCAGGTCACTTCCCTTCGACTTCTGCGCTCGCATTTAATGTGCCACACCGGATCCTCGTCGCCGTACCGGATCCGCGTGGCCTCCCTGTGGCACCCTGTTTTTTACGCGTGTAGCTTTGTGCCACGTGGCGGCCCATCAGGCGAAGCGCCGCGGGCTCGGCGGTTTCCGGCCCACGAACCCCCTCTCTGTATAAGGGCTGGGCGGTTCCCATTCATCTTCTTCTCCGCACTCCCCACTTCCAGAGCACAGGCATCCCTCGCCGCTAGCGCTCCTGCCTTCAGAGCTCACCTGCACCACCGTCGCTCCGTTCTTCTCCGGCGAACTCTCGCGGAGAAGCTTCACCGAGCCTGCTCTCCAATCTTCGCCAGGAACCACCGGGGACCGCTGCATTTCCCGGCCTAAGCTTGCCTCGCCTTCCTCTTCCTCGCCGCCGTTTGCCGCCCTCGGCCACTTCTTTTCCGTTTCGCTGCGATTCGTCGGCTCCGTCGTCCGCCGCCCCTTTCAGGTTAGCCCTTCGAACAACACTGCTTCTCCTCCTCTGTTTCTTTGTTCTTGGGCCGGTAGAGGTATTTATTCCCTCTTTTTCTATGTTTTTTCTCTTACTCATAGATCTTCGCGAGGGGCTAGATCCGGGGAAATCTGTTTCTAGGTAGATCTCATCCTTAGTCATGTCATCCGAAGAATATATATCGGGGACCTCCGGTAGGAGCCACCAGAGCGAGAGTCCCATCATCTCTTCCGGAGGGGAGACTCCAATGAATCAAGCCTCCGACGGGCTCACGGCCGACATGGCCCGAATGGAAAACGACACATGCAACTCCGCTCAGCACACCGGTGATCAGGGAGAAGTCGGCAGCTGTAACATCCCAAATTTCAATAAAAGAGAGAAGAGGAATTCCAGAGACCAAATTTGAGAACCAACAAAAACTTTTCAAATTGCATATAGTGCCCTGCATAGGACTTGTGCATTTTGAGTGATATGCCATGATGAGTGTTGCTTTGTGTATGTGATGAACTCCCAAAACCCTAGAGTGATCAAGTGATGATCACCAACCAAATAAATCAAAAAGAGAAAGAAATCAAATATTAATAAAATCCTATAAACCCTAACATATGGTCTATGTAATTTTGTAAATTTGACCCTAGACCCATTTGATCTTCACCAATACTTGTAATATGATATTAAAGAGTAATTACAACTTTGAGAATCAAAGATATACCATTTAAATCAAGTTCAAAAATGAAAATGTGATCACATGAGATAATGGTCATTTCTAACTTTTATATTCTGGTCACCACTTTGAGCCTCTGTATTTCAAAATTTCTAAACTAAACAAATGCAAATCTTTGCATGTCATCCAAGTAGACAACAAGGTGAACAACTTTTGTAAAGGGCATCACCCAAAATTCATCTTGGATCAAAAGATATGATCAAGCCAAGTGGAGACTTTTTATCAAGAACAAGATCATCCCAATTTCGATTTTGATCAAACCAGGCCACCCCTTGACCATCACCTGCCCTAGCAATGACCCTTGGACACTCCTACACCGAGCCCATGCAAGGGAAGCCACGGAGAGGGCCAGACATGGCGTGGACATGGCCATGCCGGCCACGTTCGCCACCGGCGCGCCTCCCCTCTCTTCCCTCCACAGCAGCCCTCACCACCGTGCCAAACGCGTCGACGATGATCCCCTGGATCTGCCCGTACGCACCCTTGACCGCGGGGACGACGCCACGACACGCCACGGTCGCGCCCAATACGCCCAGGTACGCCGCGAGCGGCATGGGCGACGTCACCGTGCACGGACGCGCGCGACACGGCCACGCGTCGCTCGCAGCACTCCGTCGTACCCCGACCAAACCCGCGCGCCCTGGTACCTTCCTCGCCACGCGGAGCTCGCCGGACATGCGTGCGTCACGCCTCGGCGACCACGGTCGCCGGAGAGGACAACGCGCCCGCCGGCCGCGACGGTACATGCACGGCCCCGACCACCCTACGCGTCCCCTTGCCGCGCTGTTCACGCTCGTAGCTTCGCCGTGACGTCGTGAACACGACTCCGTCGTCGCCTAGCCCTCTAGCCCACCGGAGCGGCCGCGCCCTTGTCGCCCTTGCCGCAGCACCATGGCCACCCTCGCGCCTATAAAAGGAGGCATCGCCTCGGCATCCCTTCACACCACCACACTCCCCTCTTCTTCCTCGACTCCCCGCCACCTCGCCATGCTCGATTAGCCACCAGACGCTCCCAATTGCGAGATCGCCGCCGCCCACAGTAGCCGACGATCGCCGAAGAAGGAACCGCCCCTGGAGCTGCCGCCGGTACCAGGAGCTTCGCCGTCGTCCACAACTTCATCGCACACACTGCCCACCCTAACTGGAGCCACGGTGAGCTCTCCGACCCCCTACCCGAGCCGCCGGCGAGCTCCTCTCTCCCCGTCGACGACGATGAATGTGCGTCGTTGATCTGCGTTCTAATCCAACGACCCACACTGCCCCGTACCCTTTCGCGTGTTAAGAGAGGCTGACGGGTGGAGCCTTGTCAGGCGGCCCGCGCGTGCGTGGATGCGTGGTGGGCTGGCCTTGGGCCGTTTTAAACGTTTAGCCCAGTTAGTTTTCCCGCCGGCCTTTTAATTCAAACTTTGTTTAATAAATTTAGTTTGAATTCAATACTGGACCTAACTTTGAAAATTCATAGAATCTGTTTGGCTTGGCCAAATTTAACAAACTTTATATATTTGGAAAGCTTAGGATTTTATCTACACAATGCAACTGGTTTGAACCCTATATCTATTATAGAATTAAAATGGAAAAATAAACAAGGCAAGGACTTTTCTGCCTTAGAATAATTATTAAAAATCAACCAAAATAGATATTTGAATAATTCCAACTCCAATAGCTCACATTTGACTTACACTAATTGTTTTTACAAGAAAATGGTGTGGTCACTTTGCATGATCATGCCCTAGATTAATTAATAGACAATATGGCTAGTTTAGTGAAGTGATATTGTCCAAAATTATTATGTAAATCATATGAAGGATTTCCCTTCATTTAAATCTGGTCCCAAATGAATTCATGTGATGTTTGCACCCCTGGTCCAAACACTCCTATATGAATATTTGGAGATTTAAATCATTTCTGGAATTATAAAATGGTATGAGGTGATCTACCTCATTTAAATCATTTTTTCAAATGATGATAATGAATGTTTGACTCTGGTCAACATGAATTCATGTAGGATTATTTGAGAAGTTAAATCTTAAGAAGATTTCAATGAGAGGAAATTATTTTTCTCAAAAACTAAATGGAAATTATTAATTACATATGAAATGAGAGGAAATTACTTTTCTTTAATAAAGAAAACCAATGCACCTAACTAATTTATGTGTGTGCTTAGCATAGTTTGAGTGAAGTAATGATGTGCTTAGTATAGCCTTTGAGCTTGTTTAGTGATTATACCTCGTATTCAAATTTAGACGCTAGCACCGGAGCATACCAAGAGGAAGAAGGATTCTACCAAGAGGAGGAAGAAGAGAACCTTGAGAACTACCAAGGCAAGCTAATACTTATTGCAAAGTGCAAAGCCCTCTTTGGGCAAGGCACCATGATTCTTATCTTTCTTACACAAGCCTACCCTAAGTTTACACCATACAAGTGTTACTTGCTGTTTTCAAGGAGTTGACTTAACTTGGTCTAGGTGAGTAAGCATACTAGAGTAGTAAAGTTAGTCTCACAAATAGCAAAGCAATGTAGCACCCCTCATGATTAGTGCTAATGCTAAAATACTAAAACTTGACTACTCTAGATGGGAACCTATGATATGTTGAATTTGAAAACTTGGGAATAATAAGTCATTCCATTGAATGAAGTTGAAGTTGAATGTGAACAAGAGAAGATAGTGATTTTTGATAAAACCTGATATTGGTTTGAATGCGATACCTTTCCAATTTTAAGTACCCCCACAATACCTGATTATGCGTAGGGCTTAATTGGAAGTTTATACACCTTAGTATGGGTTCCCTCTGAACACACATCATAGGGGTTATGCTGAGGCTGCCTCCGTTGTTGAGAAATGATGTGAATTGAGGTGAATTATACGGCCAAGCCCTGTGCAGTTCCCAGGCTAACAGTTGGTTTTCACTGGGAGGCCAAGCTCATGGGGAGAGGTGCTCATACTAGGGTTTGTAAGTGAAAAGTTATGGTTGATGATCCGCGTACTGTGTTACGATGATTCGGAGTTATTCCGACGGATGAAATCAAATGTTGTGGCACAAGTGTGCAACCTCTGCAGAGTGTCAATCTATTCGAATAGCCGCGTCCACGGTTACGGACGGTTGGAATGGCCATACAGTTTCCGGTGTCAGATTTTGAAAATGTTGATGAAATACATGGTGACTAGTTGATTTACAACATATGTTGTGGGAATGACACTAATGTTCCCACTTGAGTTAGCTAGCACATGATCAAGCACTTATGAACTAAAATTTGGCTTATGCAAGTTAACTAGAGTTTAGCATCATTACTCAAATGGTTCGTACTTACTTTAGTGTTAGTTTGCAAGTACTTAAAGTACTTACGGCTTTGTCCCTGGCTATTCAAATGGCCAGAGTATGAAGATGAACAGAACTACCAAGACGAGGACCAGCAGGACGCCTATGACAACTAAGAGCTTTCGACGTCAAGCGTTGGCCTGTGGACTACGAGTCCCTTTATCTTTACGCTTCCGCTATGAACTTGTGTTTGTTCGTTGATCAATAGATCAACTATTCGTGTAATATGGATCATGTGATTCAAGTTGTAAGACAATATGGGTTGTAATAAATGATGACTGTGATACTTAACTATTATGCCTCGCAACAACAATATTCCTGGGATTGCGATGAATGACATAATAGGCATCCGGACTTAAAAATCCGGGTGTTGACAAGTTGGTATCAGAGCCATTGTTTGACCTTAGAAAACCTTAGTTAGAATGGGCGTTCATAAAAACCTAACTTTGAAATTAAAATGAAGTGAATATTTATGAAAACTTACACATACTCTTGTCTCTGAGGCTTTTTCGAAATTTGGTGAATCATGCTCGTTCTTATATTGAATCTACTTAAAAGTTTGCCACACTTGCTCACTCTCTAACTTACTCATCCATTTCACTTTCAGATGGAGCCGAATGAACCCCTCAACACCAAGTTCTACCAGCTTGGGAATGGTGGAGACTTGATCTTTGAGCACGACCTCAACGCTGTCTCGGACTTCCTTGAACGCCCCCACCCTGAGTTCCACGGGATTCAAGTGAACGACCAGGTCGGAGGCGAGTTGCAGTGGATCATCACCGCCGACTTGAGGGGCAAGCTGGAGCCTCCCACCTCGGAGAGGATCCTCTTCTCCTTCCGCGAGAGCAACTGGCTCGATGGTCTCGCACGTGGCCTTCAGGAGGCACTTGCGCGCCTCTGTGGACAGAACGTGGTGCGCCTACTTGCGTCCCGCTTCGCGCATCTCGTGAGGCGTGATGCTATGGGTGTGCCTATGGAGCTGCAGCCGCACCCACAGCTGAGGCACCATGCTGAGCATCTGGATTACATGATGTACCACACTCAGAGGGAGTTAGACAACTCCCGTGCATATGCGAACCAGACTCACTGATGTCTACGGGTGCTTCTATTCTTGTAGACAGTGTTGGGCCTCCAAGAGCAGAGGTTTGTAGAACAGCAAGTTTCCCTTAAGTGGATCACCCAAGGTTTATCGAACTCAGGGAGGAAGAGGTCAAAGATATCCCTCTCATGCAACCCTGCAACCACAAAGCAAGAAGTCTCTTGTGTCCCCAACACACCTAATACACTTGTCAGATGTATAGGTGCACTAGTTCGACGAAGAGATAGTGAAATACAAGTAGTATGGATGTATATGAGTGGTAATAGCAATCTGAATAAAATATGGCAGCGAGTAAACATGCAACAGAACAGTAAATAAACGGTGTTTCAATTGGAAACAAGGCCTAGGGATCATACTTTCACTAGTGGACACTCTCAACATTGATCGCATAATAAATACTTCTTCTCATATGTGCTACATACACTCTTGTTTGATAATGAACATCATTCGTTGCGTAGGATTACACGAACCCTCAATGCCGGAGTTAACAAGCTCCACAACATTCGATATTCATGTTTAAGTAACCTTAGAGCATAATAGATCATTGCAAAATAAACCAAGAACTAACATAGCGCACGCACTGTCCACATTACACTATGAAGGAGGAATAGATCACATCAATACTATCATAATGACAATTAACTCCACGATCTACAAGAGATCATGATCATAGCCTACGACAAGAACCACACGGTGCACACACTAATCACCTTTACACCAAGTAGGAGGAATAGACTACTTTAATAACATCACATGAGTAGCACACAACTAGTAGCGATACAAAGCTCATCATATGGATCTCAATCATGTAAAGCAGCTCATGAGATCATTGTATTGAAGTACATAGGAGAGAGATTAACCACATAGCTACCGGTACAGCCCCGAGCCTCGATGGAGAACTACTCCCTCCTCATGGGAGCAGCAGCGGTGATGAAGATGGCGGTGGAGATGGCAGCGGTGTCGATGGAGAAGCCTTCCGGGGGCACTTCCCGTCCGGCGGCGTGCCGGAACGAGACTCCTGTCCCCCAGGATCTTGGCTTCGCGATGGCGGCGGCTCGGAACTTTTCTCGTCCGTGGCTTCCTCGTGGGGTTTTTAGGTCTTTAAATAGCGAAGAGGCGGAGTCGGAGGGCGAAGGGGCGACGACACCATAGGTGCGCGGGCCCAGCCCTGGCGCGCCACCCTATCATGGGGCCACAGGGCCCCCCTCTGCTCTCGGGTGTTCGGATGCTTCGGGCAAAATAGGAACAGGCGTTGATTTCGTCCAATTCCGAGAATATTTCGTTACTAGGATTTCTGAAACCAAAAACAGAAAACAGGCTGGCACTTCGGCATCTTGTTAATAGGTTAGTTCCAGAAAATGCACGAATATGACATAAAGTGTGCATAAAATATGTAGGTATCATCAATAAAGTAGCATGGAACATAAGAAATTATCGATACGTTGGAGACGTATCAGCATCCCCAAGCTTAGTTCTGCTCGTCCCGAGCAGGTAAAACGATAACAAAGATAATTTCTTAAGTGACATGCCATCATAACCTTGATCATACTATTGTAAACATATGTAATGAATGCAGCGATCAAAACAATGGTAATGACATGAGTAAACAAATGAATCATAAAGCAAAGACTTTTCATGAATAGTACTTCAAGACAAGCATCAATAAGTCTTGCATAAGAGTTAACTCACAAAGCAATAAATCAAAGTAAAGGTATTGAAACAACACAAAGGAAGATTAAGTTTCAGCGGTTGCTTTCAACTTACAACATGTATATCTCATGGATATTGTCAACATAAAGTAATATAACAAGTGCAATATGCAAGTATGTAAGAATCAATGCAAAGTTCACACAAGTGTTTGCTTCTTGGGATGGAGAGAAATAGGTAAACTGACTCAACAATAAAAGTAAAAGAAAGGTCCTTCAAAGAGGAAAGCATCGATTGCTATATTTGTGCTAGAGCTTTTATTTTGAAAACATCAAGAGAGTATAAAAGTAAAGTTTTGAGAGGTGTTTGTTGTTGTCAACGAATGGTAGCGGGTACTCTAACCCCCTTGCAGGCAAACCTTCAAAGAGTGGCTCCCATTTTATTTTTATTTTTGGGTGGCACTCCTTCCAACCTTTCTTTCACAAACCATGGCTAACCGAATCCTCGGGTGCCTGCCAACAATCTCATACCATGAAGGAGTGCCTTTTTATTTTAGTTTTATTATGATGACACTCCTCCCCACCTTTGCTTTCTCAAGCCATGGCTAACCGAATCCTTCGGGTGCCGTCCAACATTCACATACCATGGAGGAGTGTCTATTTTTGTTAATTAATTTGGGACTGGGAATCCCATTGCCAGCTCTTTTTGCAAAATTATTGGATAAGCGGATGAAGCCACTAGTCCATTGGTGAAAGTTGCCCAACAAGATTGAAAGATAAACACCACATACTTCCTCATGAGCTATAAAACATTGACACAAATAAGAGGTGATAAATTTTGAATGGTTTAAAGGTAGCACTCAAGCAATTTACTTTGGAATGGCGGAGAAATACCATGTAGTAGGTAGGTATGGTGGACACAAATGGCATGAATATTGGCTCAAGTATTTGGATGCATGAGAAGTATTCCCTCTCGATACAAGGTTTAGGCTAGCAAGGTTATTTGAAGCAAACTCAAGGATGAACCGGTGCAGCAAAACTCACATAAAAGACATATTGTAAACATTATAAGACTCTACACCGTCTTCCTTGTTGTTCAAAAACTCAATACTAGATATTATCTAGACCTTAGAGAGACCAAATATGCAAATCAAATTTTAGCAAGCTCTATGTATTTCTTCATTAATGGGTGCAAATCATATGATGCAAGAGCTTAAACATGAGCACAACAATTGCAAAGTATCACATTATCCAAGACATTTTACCAATTACTACATGTAGCATTTTTCAATTCCAACCATATAACAATTTAACGAAGAGGAAACTTCGCCATGAATATTATGAGCTAAGAACACATGTGTTCATACGAACCAGCGGAGCGTGTCTCTCTCCCACACAAGGATGAACTTATTCAGAGAATGAAAATAACAAAACAAAAATAAAAGCACACACAGACGCTCCAAGTAAAGAACACAAGATGTGACTGAATAAAAATATAGTTTCAGGGGAGGAACCTGATGATGTTGTCGATGAAGAAGGGGATGCCTTGGGCATCCCCAAGCTTAGACGCTTGAGTCTTCTTAGAATATGCAGGGGTGAACCACGGGGCATCCCCAAGCTTAGAGCTTTCACTCCTCTTGATCATAGTATATCATACTCCTCTCTTGACCCTTGAAAACTTCCTTCACACCAAACTTCAAGCAAACTCATTAGAGGGTTAGTGCATAATCAAAAATTCACATGTTCAGAGGTGACACAAACATTCTTTTCACTTCTGGACATTGCATAAAGCTACTGGACATTAATGGATCAAAGAAATGAATCCAACATAGCAAAAGAGGCCATGCGAAATAAAAGGCAGAATCTGTCAAAAACAGAACAGTCAGTAAAGACGAATTTAAAGCTGGCACCAGACTTGCTCAAATGGAAAAACTCAAAACTAATGAAAGTTGCGTACATATCTGAGGATCACGCTCGTAAATTGGCAGATTTTTCGAATTTTCTACAGAGAACTGTGCCCAGATTCGTGACAGACAGCAATGCTGTTTCTGCGCAGCGATCCCAAATATAACATCATCTTTGACATAGAAACTTTACTTGGCACAAAAACATGATAAGGAGAGGTTGCTACAGTAGTAAACAACTTCCAAGACACAAATATAAAACAAAGTACTGTAGTAAAAAAAAACACATGGGTTATCTCCCAAGAAGTTCTTTCTTTATAGCCATTAAGATGGGCTCAGCAGTTTTAATGATGCACTCGCAAGAAATAGAAGTTGAAGCAAAAGAGAGCATCAAGAGGCAAATTCAAAACACATTTAAGTCTAACATGCTTCCTATGCATAGGAATCTTGTAAATAAACAAGTTCATGAAGAGCAAAGTAACAAGCATAGGAAGATAAAACAAGTGTAGCTTCAAAAATTTCAGCACATAGAGAGGTGTTTTAGTAACATGAAAATTTTTACAACCATATTTTACTCTCTCATAATAACTTTCAGTAGCATCATGAGCAAACTCAACAATATAACTATCACATAAAGCATTCTTATCATGAGTCTCATGCATAAAATAATTACTACTCCCAACATAAGCATAGTCATTCTTATTAATTGTAGTGGGAGCAAATTCAACAAAGTAGCTATCAAATATAGGAGGTATATTGTAATCATAATCAAATTTATCCTCCATAACAGGTGGTAACAAAAGACTACTATCATTATAATCATCATAAATGGGAGGCAAAGTATCATCAAAGTAAATTTTCTCCTCAATGCTTGGGGGACTAAAAATATCATGCTCATCAAAACCAGCTTCCCCAAGCTTAGAATTTTCCATAGCATTAGCAACAATAGTGTTCAAAGCATTCATATTAATATGTTCCATGGGTTTTTTAATTTTCGCATCAAACCATCCATGTCTTAAATCAGGAAATAGAATAAGAAGCTCATTGTTCTCCATTATGCCTAACTAGTGTAAACAAGAAACCAAATGTCGCAATTGCAGAGTCTAAAGGAAATAGCTTCGAGCACACACACAATGGCGCCAGAAAAGTACTGTTGGAACCGGAGTATTAGTGCCTTTTACCTTTCCTCCCCGGCAACGGCGCCGAAAAGTGCTTGGCGCGTAGTTGACGAGGGAGGAAAAGTGCTTAGTTGCCGGGCTTGCCAATGTGTGAGTGTCGTTTACCTTCCCTCCCCGGCAACGGCGCCAGAAAAGTGCTTGATGTCTACGGGTGCTTCTATTCTTGTAGACAGTGTTGGGCCTCCAAGAGCAGAGGTTTGTAGAACAGCAGCAAGTTTCCCTTAAGTGGATCACCCAAGGTTTATCGAACTCAGGGAGGAAGAGGTCAAAGATATCCCTCTCATGCAACCCTGCAACCACAAAGCAAGAAGTCTCTTGTGTCCCCAACACACCTAATACACTTGTCAGATGTATAGGTGCACTAGTTCAGCGAAGAGATAGTGAAATACAAGTAGTATGGATGTATATGAGTGGTAATAGCAATCTGAATAAAATATGGCAGCGAGTAAACATACAACAGAACAGTAAATAAACGGTGTTTTCAGTATTGGAAACAAGGCCTAGGGATCATACTTTCACTAGTGGACACTCTCAACATTGATCGCATAATAAATACTTCTTCTCATATGTGCTACATACACTCTTGTTTGATAATGAACATCATTCGTTGCGTAGGATTACACGAACCCTCAATGCCGGAGTTAACAAGCTCCACAACATTCGATATTCATGTTTAAGTAACCTTAGAGCATAATAGATCATTGCAAAATAAACCAAGAACTAACATAGCGCACGCACTGTCCACATTACACTATGAAGGAGGAATAGATCACATCAATACTATCATAATGACAATTAACTCCACGATCTACAAGAGATCATGATCATAGCCTACGACAAGAACCACACGGTGCACACACTAATCACCTTTACACCAAGTAGGAGGAATAGACTACTTTAATAACATCACATGAGTAGCACACAACTAGTAGCGATACAAAGCTCATCATATGGATCTCAATCATGTAAAGCAGCTCATGAGATCATTGTATTGAAGTACATAGGAGAGATTAACCACATAGCTACCGGTACAGCCCCGAGCCTCGATGGAGAACTACTCCCTCCTCATGGGAGCGGCGGCGGTGATGAAGATGGCGGTGGAGATGGCAGCGGTGTCGATGGAGAAGCCTTCCGGGGGCACTTCCCCGTCCGGCGGCGTGCCGGAACAGAGACTCCTGTCCCCGGATCTTGGCTTCGCGATGGCGGCGGCTCTGGAACTTTTCTCGTACCGTGGCTTCCTCCGTAAGGGTTTTTAGGTCGGGGACCTTTAAATAGGCGAAGAGGCGGAGTCGGAGGGCGAAGGGGCGACGACACCATAGGGTGGCGCGGGCCCAGCCCTGGCCGCGCCACCCTATCATCTGGGCCACAGGGCCCCCTCTGGCGGCTCTCGGGTGTTGGATGCTTCAGGGCAAAATAGGAACCTGGGCGTTGATTTCGTCCAATTCGAGAATATTTCGTTACTAGGATTTCTGAAACCAAAAACAGCAGAAAACAGGAACTGGCACTTCGGCATCTTGTTAATAGGTTAGTTCCAGAAAATGCACGAATATGACATAAAGTGTGCATAAAATATGTAGGTATCATCAATAAAGTAGCATGGAACATAAGAAATTATCGATACGTTGGAGACGTATCACTCACCTTGCACTGATCACTCATGGCGATGCCATCAAGATGCTGTCCAGGGACCGCAACAAGCTTCGTCTGAAGTGTGCGAAGAAGGATGTTACCATTACGCGCCTTCGCGCACAGATAGCGTCACTTGAGTCCACTGTCAAGGCTCAGGAGGATCAGCTGAGAGAGATGGAGGAAGACGAGGCCGGTATCGATCTTCAGGGAGGAGGCGCCTACCTGAGTGACGATGACGACTTCGAGGAGGATGAGTTCACTGAGGAGGAGGACTACGCGTTCCTGGAGCCAGGACCTGATGATGTCGTTCCCATCGACATAGAGGATGAGGGTAGCCGCACTTGATCACGTATGTAGGTGTGAGTTGTATCCCGTCCCTTCTATCGTAGCATGAGAAATGGTTCTTAAAACCATGGGAAGTGTGGTATGTTAGCTTGTAATGTGTTATGTTGAATGAATGAATGAATGAATGAATGTGTGTGTTGTCATCAAAAGCATTCAAGTTTTACAATTTTTTTTAACTCACTCAAAATAAACCATAGAAAATTCCCTCTTATCTTATAATCTTCTGTATATCCAGATGGCCCCTCCCAATCGCGACAACGCCATGATGCAACTGCTGCAAACCCTGCTGGCCGACAGGGAGAATGAAAGAGCTGAACGTCAAGCCAACATCGTCGCACTGCAGAATCTCGCTAACCAAGGACATGGGAATCATGATCATCCTGGATCCAAGCTCAAGAACGTTCAGAACACCAACCCTCCGGTGTTTAGCAAGACTGAAGAACCCCTCGATGCCGACGACTAGATCCAGACCATGGAGAACAACTTGGAAGTAGCCGGAGTGGAAGCCAACGAGAAGGTTCTGTTTGCAACCCACTATCTTGCAGGACCAGCCCGAGCCTGGTGGACTAGCACCCGTGCCATGAACGGAGGTCAAGTCATGACTTGGGCAGATTTCAAGCTCAAGTTCAGCAAGTACCATGTGCCTCAGGGCTGATCAAGAAGATGCGGGATGAGTTCCGCGAACTTAAGCAAGGAAGGATGACGGTGGTAGAATACCGCGACAGGTTCCTTACACTGTCAAGGTACGCCCCCGACGAGACTGACACCACTGAGAAGAGGCAGGAGAGATTCCTGAACGGACTGCATGACGAGATGCAGACTGTCCTCGTCAACATCCCCTTCGCCGACCTGGAAGCCTTAGTAGACTCCGCCATTCAGATGGAAGGCAAGTTGAACCAAGCCAATGAGAACCGCAAACGCCGCATGATGCACCAGAGTGGGCCCAGCAATACTCCAAAGTATCGCCCCAGCTCAAGCGGAAGTTTTGCTCCCAAAAACACTAAGCCCCAGATACAGACTTCACGCCCGGATTCCAGAACCGGAGTGGAGGAAACCCCAAGCCAGGAGGCCACCACAACAACAACCACAACTACCAGAACAACACCAACAACTTCAACCGCGCGCCAATGCGAGCCGCCAACACCACCAACAACAACACCAACACTGCTCCAAGGACTGGGAGCAACGCCATCCCGGTCGCCACCAAGGACAAGTCCACCATCACTTGCTATGAGTGTGGTGTAGTGGGACACTATTCCAACGAGTGCCCCAAGAGGCTCGCCAAGCTCGCGGCAACACTGCTGCACCTGCAACAGCAACGCCGCGTCTCCACCGGAAAGAAGTTCGCCCCCAACAACCCCAATAACCGCAATGGTCGCCTCTTCCACATGAACGCCGAAGAAGCTCAGGAAGCACCAGACGTTGTCTTGGGTATGTTTCCTGTCAACTCAGTACCTGCCCGAGTGTTGTTTGATTCCGGAGCATCCCATTCTTTTGTCACCGAAGAATTTGCATCAACAAGTAAAATTCAACCTATCAGTTTGAAACATGTCATGATAGTTCAAATTCCTGGATCAACCACTAAAGCTAGAAAATTTTGCAAAAATGTACCCATCAGAATACATGAAGTAGATTTCTATGCCAATCTGATTATTCTGGGAACCAAAGGATTGGAAATAGTGCTGGGTATGGATTGGATGGCCAAACATCATGGAATGATTGACTGTGCCAAGAAAGCCATCACCATGACCAGTAGCACCGGTATCATAGTAGAACATGTCTCGGAAAGACTGCCCAGAAAGTTGCAACCAGAGTGTAGCCAAGCCAACCTTGGATCAGATCGGGTCATCTGTCGATACCCTGATGTGTTTCCGGATGGTCTACCCGGTATGCCCCGGATCGGGATATCGAGTTTATCATCGAGTTAATCCCCGAACCGGACCTATAGCCCAGAGAGCCTATAGTATGAACCCGAGCAGAGCTAGTGGAGTTGAAGAAGCAATGGATGAACTGCTAGCCAAAGGTCTGATTCGACCAAGTGCATCGCCGTGGAGATCCCCGTTTTGTTTGTAGACAAGAAGGACGGTGCAGTCGTTTATGTACGGATTACCGTAAGCTCAACGATGTCACCATCAAGAACAAATATCCTTTGCCAAAGATAGAGGATCTGTTTGATCAGCTGACCGGAGCCATAGTATTCTCGAAGATTGATCTTAGGACTGGATACCACCAGTTGAAGATTCGTGCATCGGATATTCCCAAAACTGCCTTTACCACCAGATATGGATTGTACGAGTACAATGTCATGTCATTTGGATTAACCAATGCCCCCGCTTATTTCATGAACCTCATGAATAAGATCTTCATGAACTTTCTGGATAAGTTTGTTGTCGTTTTCATCGATGACATCCTAATCTACTCCAAATCTGAAGAAGAACATGAGCGACATCTAGAAGCTGTCCTGGAGACCCTTAGAAAGCATAAGCTGTATGCTAAGTTCAGCAAATGTGAGTTTTGGCTGAAAGAAGTAGGATTCCTGGGACATATCCTGTCTGCAGGAGGAATTGCTGTAGATCCCGCCAAAATCAAGACTGTCGCAGAATGGAAAGCCCCAACCACCCAGACCGAGGTCCGCGCTTTTCTTGGATTAGCCGGATATTACCGCAGATTTGGAGAAGGCTTTTCGAGCATCGCTCGACCAATGACCCAATTGCTGAAGAAGGACAAGAAGTTCGAATGGACGGACAAATGTGAAGAGAGTTTCCAACAACTCAAGCTTAGACTGACCTCAGCCCCAATTCTGATCATGCCGGACCTCACCAAACCCTTTGACGTTCTGCGATGCATCCAAGATTGGTCTCGGATGTGTGCTGATGCAGGAAGGAAAAGTGATATCTTATCTGTCCCGGCAACTAAAGCAGCATGAGCAAAACTATCCAACTCATGACCTCGAGCTCGCAGCCGTAGTTTTAGCACTGAAGGTGTGGCGTCATTACCTCATGGGTAATCGCTGCGAGATCTATTCTGATCACAAGAGCCTAAAGTATATCTTCACACAGAAGGAGCTGAATATGAGGCAAATAAGGTGGTTAGAGTTGATCAAAGATTATGATATGGAAATTCACTACCACCCCGGCAAGGCCAATGTGGTAGCGGATGCGCTGAGTAGACTGCCGTGCCAGCTGAACTCAATGATAGCCGAAGAACAACCTAGCCTACACCAAGAGTTTGAACAGTTCAGAATGGAACTAGTTAGTGAGGGATTCCTCGCCAGCATAGAGCTACAACCCACCTTGATTGGTCAGATCAAGGAAGCTCAGAAGGGAAATGCCAGCATTAGCGGAATTAAGACCCAGATAACTGCGGGAAAGGCATCGGGATTCACCATGGATGACGAAGGAGTTCTTTGGTACAATGGACGCCTGTGTGTACCGTCAGATTCGGAGTTGAAGCAAGTTATTCTGAAAGAAGCCCATGACACCCTATACTCTATTCATCCCGGAGGTACCAAGATGTATCAAGATTTGAAGGAACAATTCTGGTGGCATGGAATGAAGAGGGAGATCGGAAGCTACATCGCCAAGTGTGATATCTGTCAGCGAGTCAAGGCAGAACATCAGCGACCCGCAGGACTGCTGCAACCACTACAGATTCCAGAATGGAAGTGGGATTCCGTAGGAATGGACTTTATCACCGGTTTACCCAAATCCAGCAAAGGAAATGATTCGATATGGGTAGTTGTTGATAGATTGACCAAAGTAGCCCATTTCATCGCTGTCAAGACCACCTACCAGGGCCCAAAGTTAGCGGAGCTATACATCTCCAGAATTGTCGCCCTGCACGGAACCCCAAAGTCAATAATGTCAGATAGAGGATCACAATTCACCTCAAGATTCTGGCAGAAGGTGCATGAAGGACTCGGAACCCGTCTGAATTTTAGCATATACCCGCAGACCGATGGAAGGGACGAGCGAGTCAACCAGATATTGGAGGACATGCTGAGAGCATGTGTTTGGAATATGGATCCAAGTGGGAAGACTGCTGCCATACGCAGAATTCTCTTACAACAACAGCTACCAAGCCAGGTTTACAGATGGCCCCCTTTGAAGCCTGTACGGAAGGAAATGCCGTACCCCCCTGAATTGGTCGGAGGTCGGAGAAAGCCAGTTTTCGGACCTGATGTTCTTCGAGAAGCCGAAGAGAAGGTGCACAAGATCCGAGAGTACCTCAAGACTGCTCAGTCCAGACAGAAGAGTTACGCCGACAAGAGACGCCGAGAGATGACCTTTGAGATCGGAGATTTTGTCTATCTCAAAGTGTCACCCCTGAAAGGAATGCAGAGATTCCAAAGGGAAGCTTGCACCCCGATATGTCGGACCCTTCAAAGTTCTCAGCCGCCAAGGTGAAGTTTCTTATCAACTAGAGTTACCCGAAGAAATGGCGGCTGTACACAACGTGTTTCACATCTCACTCCTTCGGAAGTGCCTAGAAGTCCCAGAGAAGACCGAGGTGTTCAAGAACATCGATCACCGTTCGGTGGATATCAATCATGACCTGACGTACCGCGAAGTGCCGATTCGCATCTTGGAAGAAGCATACAGAACCACCCGCACCCGAAGCATCAAGTTTCTGAAGATACAGTGGAGTAACCATACGGAAGACGAAGCCACTTGGGAGCGGGAGGAAGACATGAAGAAGGAATACCCAGATCTCTTTAGTACCTAATTTTCTTTTAGATCTCGGGACGAGATCTTTTGTAAGGGGAAGGGTTTGTAACATCCCAAATTTCAATAAAAAGAGAAGAGGAATTTCAGAGACCAAATTTGAGAACCAACAAAAACTTTTCAAATTGCATATAGTGCCCTGCATAGGACTTGTGCATTTTGAGTGATATGCCATGATGATTGTTGCTTTGTGTATGTGATGAACTCCCAAAACCCTAGAGTGATCAAGTGATGATCACCAACCAAATAAATCAAAAAGAGAAAGAAATCAAATATTAATAAAATCCTATAAACCCTAACATATGGTCTATGGCAATTTTGTAAATTTGACCCTAGACCCATTTGATCTTCACCAATACTTGTAATATGATATTAAAGAGTAATTACAACTTTGAGAATCAAAGATATACCATTTAAACCAAATTCAAAAATTAAAATGTGATCACATGAGATAATGGTCATTTCTGACTTTTATATTCTGGTCACCACTTTGAGCCTCTCTATTTCAAAATTTCTAAACTAAACAAATGCAAATCTTTGCATGTCATCCAAGTAGACAACAAGGTGAACAACTTTTGTAAAGGGTATCACCCAAAATTCATCTTGGATCAAAAGATATGATCAAGCCAAGTGGAGACTTTTTATCAAGAACAAGATCATCCCAATTTCGTTTTTGATCAAACCAGGCCACCCCTTGACCACCACCTGCCCTAGCAATGACCCTTGGACACTCCTACACCGAGCCCATGCAAGGGAAGCCACGGAGAGGGCCAGACATGGCGTGGACATGGCCATGCCGGCCACGTTCGCCACCGGCGCGCCTCCCCTCTCTTCTCTGGCAGCCCTCACCACCGTGCCAAACGCGTCGACGATGATCCCCTAGATCTGCCCGTACGTGCCCTTGACCGCGGGGACGACGCCACAACTCGCCACGGTCGCGCCCAGTACGCCCAGGTACGCCGCGAGCGGCATGGGCGACGTCACCATGCACGGACCGCGCGCGACACGGCCACGCGTCGCTCGCAGACACTCCGTGTACCCCGACCAAACCCGCGCGCCCTGGTACCTTCCTCGCCACGCGGAGCTCGCCGGACATGCGTGCGTCACGCCTTGGCGACCACGGTCGCCGGAGAGGACAAACGCGCCCGCCGCGGCCGCGACAGTACATGCACGGCCCCGACCACCCTACGCGTCCCCTTGCCGCGCCGTTCACGCTCGTAGCTTCGCCGTGACGTCGTGAACACGACCCCGTCGTCGCCTAGCCCTCTAGCCCACCGGAGCGGCCGCGCCCTGTCGCCCTTGCCGCAGCACCACGGCCACCCTCGCGCCTATAAAAGGAGGCATCGCCTCGACGATCCCTTCACACCACCACACTCCCCTCTTCTTCCTCGACTCAACCTCGCCATGCTCGATTAGCCACCGACGCTCCCAATTGCGAGATCGCCGCCGCCGCAGCCCGATCGCCGGAGAAGGAAGCCCCGGAGCTGCCGCCGGTACCAGGAGCTTCGCCGTCGTCCACAACTTCACCGCACACTGCCCACCCTAGCGGAGCCACGGTGAGCTCTCCGACCCCCTACCCGAGCCGCCGGCGAGCTCCTCTCTCCGTGACGACGATGATGTCTGCGTTCTAATCAACGACCCCACTGCCCCGTACCCTTTCGCGTGTTAAGAGGCTGACGGGTGGAGCCCACTGTCAGGCGGCCCGCGCGTGCGTGGATGCGTGGTGGGCTGGCCTTGGGCCGTTTTAAACGTTTAGGCCCAGTTAGTTTTCCCGCCGGCCTTTTTAATTCAAACTTCGTTTAATAAATTTAGTTTGAATTCAATACTGGACCTAATTTTGAAAATTCATAGAATCTGTTTGGCTTGGCCAAATTTAACAAACTTTATATATTTGAAAATCTTAGGATTTTATCTACACAATGCCACTGGTTTGAACCCTATATCTTTTATAGAATTAAAAAGGAAAAATAAACAAGGAAAGGACTTTTCTGCCTTAGAATAATTATTAAAAATCAACCAAAATAGATATTTGAATAATTCCAACTCCAATAGCTCACATTTGACTTACACTAATTGTTTTTACAAGAAAATGGTGTGGTCACTTTGCATGATCATGCCCTAGATTAATTAATGGACAATATGGCTAGTTTAGTGAAGTGATATTGTCCAAAATTATTATGTAAATCATATGAAGGATTTCCCTTCATTTAAATCTGGTCCCAAATGAATTCATGTGATGTTTGCACCCCTGGTCCAAACAATCCTATATGAATATTTGGAGATTTAAATCATTTGGGGAATTATAAAATGGTATGAGGTGATCTACCTCATTTAAATCATGTTTTCAAATGATGATAATGAATGTTTGACTCTGGTCAACATGAATTCATGTAGGATTATTTGAGAAGTTAAATCTTAAGAAGATTTCAATGAGAGGAAATTATTTTTCTCAAAAACTAAATGGAAATTATTAATTACATATGAAATGAGAGGAAATTACTTTTCTTTAATAAAGAAAACCAATGCACCTAACTAATTTATGTGTGTGCTTAGCATAGTTTGTGTGAAGTAATGATGTGCTTAGTATAGCCTTTGAGCTTGTTTAGTGATTATACCTCGTATTCAAATTTAGACGCTAGCACCGGAGCATACCAAGAGGAAGAAGGATTCTACCAAGAGGAGGAAGAAGAGAACCTTGAGAACTACCAAGGCAAGCTAATACTTATTGCAAAGTGCAAAGCCCTCTTTGGGCAAGGCACCATGATTCTTATCTTTCTTACACAAGCCTATCCTAAGTTTACACCATACAAGTGTTACTTGTTGTTTTCAAGGAGTTGACTTAACTTGGTCTAGGTGAGTAAGCATACTAGAGTAGTAAAGTTAGTCTCACAAATAGCAAAGCAATGTAGCACCCCTCATGATTAGTGCTAATGCTAAAATACTAAAACTTGACTACTCTAGATGGGAACCTATGATATGTTGAATTTGAAAACTTGGGAATAATAAGTCATTCCATTGAATGAAGTTGAAGTTGAATGTGAACAAGAGAAGATAGTGATTTTTGATAAAACCTGATATTGGTTTGAATGCGATACCTTTCCAATTTTAAGTACCCCCACAATACCTGATTATGGGTAGAGCTTAACTGGAAGTTTATACATCTTAGTATGGGTTCCCTCTGAACACACATCATAGGGGTTATGCCGAGGCTGCCTCCGCTGTTGAGAAATGATGTGAATTGAGGTGAATTGTACGGCCAAGCCCTGTGCAGTTCCCAGGCTAACAGTTGGTTTTCACTGGGAGGCCAAGCTCATGGGGAGAGGTGCTCATACTAGGGTTTGTAAGTGAAAAGTTATGGTTGATGATCCGCGTACTGTGTTACGATGATTCGGGGTTATCCCGACGAATGAAATCAAATGTTGTGGCACAAGTGTGCAACCTCTGCAGAGTGTTAATCTATTCGAATAGCTGCGTCCACGGTTACGGACGGTTGGAAAGGCCATACAGTTTCCGGTGTCAGATTTTGAAAATGTTGATGAAATACATGGTGACTTGTTGATTTACAACATATGTTGTGGGAATGACACTAATGTTCCCACTTAGTTAGCTAGCACATGATCAAGCACTTATGAACTAAAATTTGGCTTATGCAAGTTAACTAGAGTTTAGCATCATTACTCAAATGGTAGTACTTACTTTAGTGTTAGTTTGCAAGTACTTAAAGTACTTACGGCTTTGTCCCTGGCTATTCAAATGGCAAGAGTATGAGATGAACAGAACTACCAAGACGAGGACCAGCAGGACGCCTATGACAACTAAGAGCTTTCCGACGTCAAGCGTTGGCCAGAGAGTCCCTTTATCTTTACGCTTCCGCTATGAACTTGTGTTTGTTCGTTGATCAATAGATCAACTATTCGTGTAATATGGATCATGTGATTCAAGTTGTAAGACAATATGGGTTGTAATAAATGATGACTGTGATGCTTAACTATTATGCCTCGCAACAACAATATTCATGGGATTGCGATGAATGACATAATAGGCATCCGGACTTAAAAATCCGGGTGTTGACAGCAGCTCTAGCTTATATGCCGGCATAGATCTGGATTCATATACACGCGGGGCCTGGATGGGCTCCGACGTGACTCCAGCTGAGATCGATTGGCTCTACCGCTCCCGGAGGATTCCGGAAGAGGTTTGGTGCCGCATCCCTGGAGAGGTTCAGCGTGCCTCGGCCGGAGAATCGTGGTCTTCGCCGCTCATTTTGAGCGCGGCTTGGGCTTCGGCGTCGGATTTCTTCGCGCTTCCTTGTTTTTACGAACTCCAGCCCCATCACCTTCGGGCAACGCCATTTCTTCCCTCTCTTCCTTCGCTGCTTTCATGGGGGATGCGGTATCACTCCTTCCGTAACTCTTCTCCTTCTTCTACTACCTCAGGAAGAACTCTCTTCGGGATAAGAAGCTTCCGTACCCCAAAGCGTTGCGTAGGTGCGGGTTGCATCTTGTCTCCCCGTCAAGGGAGCAACTTCTTCAAGCTTGCGATGCGGAATCTGCTCGGACCGGCAAAAGTCTTTTCTATGTCCGACGACCCGAATGACTTCATCAACCTTCCGGAGTACGTTCCGGGGCCCCCCTCTACGGCAAATGGCTCCACTACCCGCGGGATGACAAGGAGTCCCAGCGGGTGGCTCAATATGTTGAGAAGAGCCAAGAGATGACCAACCTCTGCGCAGAGGACATTGTGAGGACCTTCCTCTCTCGCCGGGTGCTGCCGCTCCAGCGCCGCGGCCACAAGATTTGCCAAATGTCGGGCCTGAGGGACACGACAAGAATAACCAATCACACGCTGAGCAATGATGACTTGGTCCTTAAGGCCAAGCAGATTTGCCAGAACTCGCTGAGCCCCAGCGGGAAATACGGGATGATCCCATATAGTCGCAGCAATCCTCCTCCTGCTGAAGTAAGATCCTGGGGCTTCCGGAAAACCTTTTACCGGTTCCTGTGAACTTTACTGACTCGCTCTTAGTTGTTGCAGAACCTCCGCCGGGCGCGAGGGTGCGGCCAGCTACGCACCCAACCGGCGGTTCCGCGATGACCCGGAGCCCGATCCTACACGAAGAGTCACAAGATGGGCCCTACCTACCCCGCGCCCCGGTAACTTCTCAACTCCTCCGGCACATCCTTCCGGAAGTGACGACGAGGTTGTTATCCTCGAGGTATATTGTCCATATTTTTTCCTTATAAGGTTGTTTTCCTGTAGTTCCTCCTTCAGCCGGTGCCACTCCCCAGGTTGTGGAGCACGCCGCTCCCCTGCAAGCCATGGTTGGCCGGGAGTTCCTGGACAACCTGGCCTCTAGGCGTAGGACGAGCCCACACTCCCGATGCCGGTACCGCGACGCTCCTCGGGCGCAAAAACAAAGCCCCACACGAGGCCGGCTCCGCGAGGCTCCCACGCCGCTCCAAAGACGAGCGGGCAAGCCCCTTCTGAAGCGCTACCGCAGCAAGATGCCGATCACCAGCGGGTAAGCTTCCGGTTCATTTTCCTTCATCTTTTGTCCTTGATTTTCTTTGTTTCACTGTAGGATAACTCTCTTTTTCTTTTTCTCAGACCTGCTCCGAGCCTCACCCGGAGCGCCCCAGGCATTCCGCCGGAAGCTCCTGCCGAGCGTCACCGGGACTTCCTCTCCTCGACCAAGCCCGGTACCATCGGGTGCCGGCAGATCTCGGCCTCCCCTGCGGGAGGCAATACAGGAAGTGCGGGTGCGCGGCCCTGAAGCTTCTCATCACCGCGCGAGAGGATTTCTTTTCCCTCCAGAGATTGAAGACAGCGCCGGCAACACCGGTGCCGGAAAGGAAACATCGGACGGGCGGAACTTCGGTTCCCACAGCAAAAAGAAAAAGAAGAAGCCACCGCCTCCTTCTAAGACCGCGCCGGATACTTACAGCGGCAAACTTCCACCAGAAGACAACGCCCCGGATGCTCCCGCGCCGGCCAGAGCGCACCTTCGGCTCCTCGGCAGCTTCAGCCGGCAAGACCGCTCGCCAAGCCTGCTCCTTCGGAAGGCCCACTCTAACCGCCCAACAACTTGCTGCGGCGGTGACGGCGTCGACCCCTCCTTCGGCTCGTAGTCTAGTGCTGCACGCTGACGCAGGCCGCCGTTGCGGCCGTGAGAAGGCCTCAGCTCAGCTGGGCCGGATCAGCGAGCTCAGCAGCGATAACCCTGACCGTTGCGACCTACGCCGAGAAGTGGAACTTGGCGGATCTGTCTCCGGTCACCCGCGGCCTGGGCAAGGACAAGCTCCCAGTGGTTGATCCTTCCGGCCCACGCGGCATGGCGCAGCATCTGAGCCGGCTGCGGCGCGCCGTCAAGGAATTTGACACCGCGTGGCACGATGCTAGCGGCAACGTGGCGGTAAGCTCCATACCTTCATCCTCAAAGCTTTATTCTTCACACACATGTCGGTTTTTAATTTCCAGCTTATATATGTATATCCTCCCAGTCCCCGAGTTTCGGGTTGAGTACGCAGTTCTTAGCGCGAAACTTTCTTGAACAAAACCGGCATAGCTAGTCCCGAGTTTCGGGTTACGCACGAAATGTATGACTGCAAAAACCGGCATAGCTAGTCCCAGAGTTTCGGGTTAAGCACGAAGCCTTGGCCTGAAACACGGCATAGCTGGTCCCCGAGTTTCGGGTTAAGCACGAGGTACTTAGCGCAAAATTGCAAAAAACCGGGATAGCTAGTCCCCGAGTTTCGGGTTAAGCACGAAGTACTTAGCGCGAAACTACAAAAAACCGGCATAGCTAGTCCTCGAGTTTCGGGTTAAGCACGAAGTACTTAGCGCGAAACTGCAAAAAACCGGCATAGCTAGTCCCCGAGTTTCGGGTTAAGCACGAAGTACTTAGCGCGAAACTGCAAAAAACCGGCATAGCTGAATCATTTTTAACTTGTACAGAGCACGGCGGACGCCCGGAAGCAGCTCTTTGAGGAGCTTCTGTGGGAACACCGCCTCTCTGAGGCCCACAGCAAGTGCCAAGGTAAGCTTTCCATCTCCGGCCTTTTTCGGTTGCCTTTGGTAATAAACTCATAAGTTCGTTACACAGCTGCCCTTCCGGAAGCTTCCTCGAGACCTCTCTCGACTCTCACGCTAAAAGGTAGAACTTTCTTGCCGTTTCTCCTCGCTTTTGAACCTGCCGATTTCTTTTGTTACTCACTTGTTCTTGGGATTACAGCCGAACAGGCGGCTCACCCTCGAGCACCGCAGGAGCTCTGGATGCTCAGGAGACAATCTTTGGGCTGAAGGATGAAAGCTCGTGCAAATGAACTCCGGCATCGCGGGAGCTAAAGGCCAGGCTGCTTCAGGGCCAAGCAGATGAGTCTCTAAAGGACTGCGTGCTAGCGTGCGGTAGGGAAGGAGCTGGAGGAGCAGTCCCGGCCTCTTTGAAAGGCACAAGACCGAACACCGTAACAATAGATCAGCCCAGATACCCAGGTTGGTCCTTCGGTGATGCGCGGCTCTCAGTAAGACTCTTTTCTTTCTCTTTCTGCTTATAAGCTCATACTTTCCGGCAGTATATCCTTATACCGGTTCCTTTTTTCCTTTGTCTCTCTCTCTCAGGGCTTTTCCCGGACTCGCAGCCGCATGCATTCAAGAAGGTAGCGGAGCGCAGGGCCGAGCAATCTCTCAGCAATCCGGATGCGCCCTGGGACGCCTATGACCACCTCGTTGCACTAGCCCCGGATCTCTCATATGAGGGCTGTGGACCGGCATCTGGTCGATCTTTGGATGTGACACCCAAATCTTCAAGGTCTTGTGGCGCGAGATGGTCCGTCAACCTGACGCTCCTCTCCGATTCGGTTGAAGGATGTCGGCAAAGGTTCGCGGCTGGAACGTTCATCTGCCGCGCCGGAGCTGATGCGAGCGCTCGCGTTGCTGTTCCTGAGTACGAGGATCTGGACCTCGATGCCCTCCACAACTTGCGTGGCAAGGCTCCTACCGATACGGATCCCGCCAAGACATAGCGCCGAGACCGTGCCGGATCGCCCAGTCCGCTCCTACCAGCACCTTCATCCTCCTCTATGATTTAGTGATGAACTATGTGAGGACAAGGAGGAGGAGGATGCCCGAGGATGAGGAAGAGCCCTGCGACGATCCGCCGAGACCAAGCTGGAAGCCCTGTGCGTGAAATCTCATCGTGTTTGCACATTTACACTGCTACCCCTGTTGTCTTAAAACAATGCCAGTTAAATTCTCCCCCGGTATGCCGGGGTGTCTGATGTAAGATAATACTGTTAAGTCCTTTTGGTTGTGCTACATTTTTAACATGCCGGTATCTTATATGATACCCGGTAAATTATTAAGTTATGCTAGTATGCTACCTTAGCAATTTGCTTCGTTTGTTTGCTTTGATCTTGCACAGTGAATCTTCCGGATTCATTTCCGAATTCAATTTGATGCACACTTGGTTCTTTTGCTTTGGCTCTGCCTACCTCTCTGGGTGTTTTGGCGTATGAGGCACAAAGTTATTTTGCCAAGTAAGCACTTTCTTGAACTTAGAAAAAATTCGAAATTTTTCACAAAAAACCGGTACAACCGGGGTTAGTTAAACTTTCATCGGATTGCTTGTTTTTGATTTCCCTTTGCGTTTTTCACGTGTTTATATCCTTCCGGTTTATCTTGCTTGCCATGAAGCCGGGTTGCGGACAACAGCAAGTCGAAGACTCCGGTAGGTTTAGCACGTTATAGGAAAAAACCTCAACAACAAAGCGGTATACAGAAAAAATAAACACATTGCATGCAATTCTGATAGAGGCAGTCCCCAAGATACATTCGAGGTGCCGACATTTTATTCATAACATAAGGTACAAAAAGGAAGTTTTTACACCACATCTTCAGGAGTAGAAAGGACACAACAAAGCTATGTTCCACGATGTGCTCTCCTCTCCGGTTGTCGCGCTTTCCTTCCATCCATTCTGTGCATCAATCAAGTAGTAGGCATCATTGTGGAGAGCTTTGCTCATAGCCCTTCCCTGAGTGAGAGTTTGTGCCGTCCTTCGGTCGCTGCACTAGACGTAACACCAGATCTCCTTCCCGGAATACCCTCGGGTTTACCTTCTATGATAGCGTCTGAGGTTTTGCTGGTATATGGTTGACCTTTCAGAGCCATTTCCCTTTGCTCTTCAAGCAAATCCACATCATTTTCTCGGGCCTCTTTTACCTCTTCTTCGGTATAGAGCTGTACCCTTGGTGAGTCATGGAGAATGTCGGTTGGTATGACCGCTTCTGCTCCGTATACCATGAAAAATGGCGTATATCCGGTAGACCGGTTCGGTGTTGTTCTTATGCTCCACATCACAGATGGTAATTCATCAAGCCAGCATCCGGGCATTTTTTCAAGCGGTTCAATGAGCCTCGGTTTGATACCGGAGAGCACGAGTGCATTAATTCTTTCAACTTGGCCATTGCCTTGCGGGTGTGCCACTGAGCACAAATCCAACCGGATGTTGTTATCCTCACAGAATCGCTTAAACTCTCCTTGAGCAAAGTTGGTTCCGTTATCTGTAATGATACTGTGCGGGTATCCATACCGCAAGATCACATCTTTCAAGAATTTCACGGCTGTATGCCCATCGCATTTTGCTATCGGCTTCACCTCTAGCCACTTAGTGAATTTATCAACCATCACCAAGATATGAGTCATTTTTCCTCTTGCGGTTTTGAATGGTCCAACCATATCCAGGCACCATACGGCAAAGGGCCAAGTTATCGGTATAGTTTTTAAACCGGATGCTGGGGTGTGATTCTGCTTGGCGTACCTCTGGCATCCATTGCATCTCGGACCAAGTCCTCAGCATCCTCCAAAGCAGTGGGCCAATAGAACCCATTCGGAACACTTTTGCCACCAACGCTCTGGATGAGGCATGGTGTCTGCACTCTCCTTGGTGCACCTCCACGAGCATTTCTCATCCTTCTTCCGGTTCCACACATCGCTGGAGGACACCGGTAACACTTCTTTTGTACATCTCCCCATTGATGATGGTGTATGCCTTGGATCTTCTCTGGATCCTCCTTGATTCAGTTTCGTCAACCGGCAAGGTGCCGTTGATCAGGAATTCCTTAATAGGTTTAACCCAAGTTGGCGTTTCTCGAACCGTAAACACCGGTACATCTATCTCCATGTGATCCACTATCATAGCTTCTTCCGGTTTGGATCCCGAAGTCCCCGGGTTTGCCGGAATACCCTGTGCTTCCTTCGTCCACATCCATGGGTACGATGTGGGATTCCGGTACGAAAATTGATTCAGACTCCGGACTTGGTGTGATCGATGGTTTTCTCAGGTGAGCCAAGGCTATTCCGGAAGGAATTTCTTGCCTAGATGAGCCTAGCTTGGACAAAGTATCCGGGGCTTCATTTTCTGCCTGCGGCACATGGTGAAATTCACATCCTTCAAAGAATCCGGCAATCTTTTGCACATGGAACCGGTACAAGGCCATGTTGGCATCTTTCGCATCCCAATCTCCGGAACATTGTTGCACCACCAAGTCTGAATCACCATAGCAAATGATCCGGTGCACTCCAACTTCCTTTGCCACTTTTAGCCCATGGACCAAAGCTTCATATTCAGCGACATTGTTTGATGCCCTGAAGTGTATCTGCAGCACATATCTCAAGTGATCCCCCTTTGGTGAGGTGAGAACCACTCCGGCACCTAGACCCTCTTTGAGTTTGGATCCGTCAAAGTGCAACTTCCAGTAGTCTCGTTCCAGTTTTGGCGGCTTGTATTGCATCCCTTCTCTCATATGCCGGTACATATGGAGACAGCTGAATTGCCCATTTAGCAACCCGGCCGCTGGCATCTTTGTTGCCCATGATCTCCGAGATAGGTGCTTCACTCACCACTTTCGTCGGATGCTCTTCAAAGTAGTGCTTGAGTTTTGTGGTGGCCATGAACACGCCGTAGGTCATTTTTTGGAAGTGAGGGTAGTTTTGCTTTGAAGAGGAGAGCACTTCGCTCAGGTAGTATACCGGCCTCTACACGGTTTTTCCTTCCTCGTCTCTTTCTACCACAACCACAACACTTACCACCCGGTTTGTTGCCGCTATGTAAAGCAACATGGGTTCCCTTTCCAAAGGTGAAGCCAGTATAGGAGTTGTCGCGAGCATATATTTTAGCTCCTTGAAAGCTGCATCTGCCTGGGGTGTCCAGACAAAAGTATCTGATTTTCTCATCAGGGCGTAGAGAGGTAAAGCCTTCTCCCCCAACCGGCTGATGAACCGGCTCAACGACGCCAAGCTACCGGTAAATTCTGGACATCTTTTAGTTCTTGAGGTATGGTCATCCTCTCAATTGCTCGAATCTTTACCGGGTTAACTTCTATACCGCGGCTTGATACCAGGAAAACGAGAAGTTTTCCGGCGGGCATACCAAAGGTGCATTTTGCCGGATTAAGTTTCATCCGGAACCTTCTTAGGTTGTTAAAAGTTTGCGTCAGATCATCGATCAGGGTATCTTTTACCTTTGTTTTTATCACAACATCATCCACATAGACCTGCACATTTTTGCCGATCTGATTGAATAAGCATTTTTGCATACAGCGCTGGTATGTTGCGCCGGCATTTCTCAAACCAAAAGGCATAGTGACATAGCAATAAGCCCCGTGCGGGGTAATGAATGCAGTCTTTATTTGATCTTCCTTTTTCAAGGGAATTTGGTGGAATCCGGAATAAGCATCCAGGAAAGACAACAGTTCACAACCAGCAGTGGAATCGATCACTTGATCAATTCGAGGTAAAGGGAAAGGATCTTTAGGGCACGCCTTGTTCAGGTTGGTGTAGTCGATGCACATGCGCCACACCTTTGGAGCTTTGGGGTCTTCCTCTTTTTCTTCTCGACCAGCACCGGATTGGCCAGCCACTCGGTGTGCAGTACCTCCACGATGAAACCGGAAACCAGTACTTGGTAACTTCTTCTCCGATGATTTTCTCTGTCTTCAGCGAACCGGCGCAAAGGTTGCCGTACCGGTTTGCATCCTTCCGTACATTCAGAGAGTGCTCAACCAACTCCCTCAGCACCCCACAAGTCATCGGTAGACCGGCGAAGATGTTCGATTCTCACGGAGGAAGTTGACGACGCGCTTTCCTATGCTTGGCTCGGCCAGCCCAATGGGCCGTGCGCTGCGGGCATGCTGGATCGAGCATGATGTCCTTGGTCTCCTTTGATGGCTGAAATGCCGGTGTTCCCAAGTTGCCACTCATGGCCGCTAAGTTCAGCTGGGAGGACTGAGCCAGCGCCACAGCAGTTTGCATCCTTTTCTTTTCCTCAGCTATCACCAGCGACTCTGCCAGGTTTGATCCGGCAGAAGCAGTTTCCAACGATACTTTGTAGTTTCCCACCACGGTCAGTGGACCATTGGGTGCCGGCATCTTCATCTTGAGATATGCGGTGTGAGTACGTGGCCATGAAGGCCGCCAGTGCCGGTCTCCCCAGCAGTGCATGGTACGGGCTGTCCAAGATCAACCACCTCGAACAGAACATTTTCCACCCGACAGTTGTCATGTCCTCCGAAAGACACATCCACCGGACTTTTCCCAGGGGCGAGCAAGACAACCCCGGAACGATGCCGTGGAAAGTAGTGTGGGTTGGCTGCATCCTGTTTTCTTTTATGCCGAGCGTTATCGCAGTGTGCCGGTACATGATGTTTATGCTGCTTCCGTTATCGATCAGCACCTTGCTGAACTTGACCCGGCTGACTGGTCCGTGCATGATTGGATCCACAACCAAAGCATATCCGCCCGGATTCGGCATGATTCTCGGATGATCCTTGATTGACCAAGTGAGCTCCTGATCTGACCACTGCATGTACCTCGGTACTGTCGGCATCACCGCGTTCACTTCCATGGAACGGTGATAGACACTTTGCTTATCTGTTGGCTCAGTGACGAACACAACGCAGCATATGTCCGGATCCTGGTAAACGTTCCGACCCACAGGTGCCGGTGGTGGTGGCTGGTTGTTATTGTACGCCACCTGATGAACCTCTTGCTGTTGCTGCGGCCGGTTCTGCTGAGCAAAAACGGGCTGCGCATTTGCGCCGGTTAGCGGCGGTGGTGGTGGTAACTTGTCTCTGGCATCCATCATATTGCCCTTCATATTGCCTTTTTCCAATAACCTCTTGGTCCAGGAGCAATCTTTTGTCAGGTGGTTTGCCGGTCTTGCCGGATTCGGTGTGTGCCACCGGCATGGTTGATCCATCGCGGATTCCATGGTGTATTTTTCCTGATCCTGCCACTGTTTTTTCTCCACCCACTGCTTCTTTTGACCGCCCCAAGGTGGTGTTCCGGTTTTTTGCCTCTGGCTTCCGCCGGCGCCGGAATTATCCTGCACCGCGGCTACTTGCTGCGGACCATACCTTCGATCGGAAATCCTCCCTTCTTTTTGTTGTGCTGGTCTTGCCGGTTATCGCGGTCTTGATCTTGGCGCGGCTATTCAGATTTCTTGCCGGTTGCATTGGGTCTCCCAATGCGTAGCTATCTGCCACCCGATCATTTCAGCCAGTGTGGTTGGCATGTTCCTTTGTAGCCTTTGCCACAGCGGTGATCCTCTCCGGCATCCATGGCAAAACCAGAAATTGCTTGTGCTTCTATCACCCCTTCACACGTATTCCTTGTTGAGTTCCACCAGGTCGGGAAATCCCGGTCTGTTTCGTTAGGGCGCTGCTGGCATAGAGCGAGCTGCTGCGGCCTGTTTGGCCTCCGGTATGTACTGCTGAAGTTGCTCACGAAGGCTTCCTCAAAATCCAGCCAACCATTGATGCTTCCCTTTGGCAAATTGTTAAGCCAAATTCGTGCCGGTCCCACCAGGAAGGATGGTATGATTCTCACGGCCCAGCGCCGGTTTCCTCCACCGTTAGCTGTTCCTCCGCCACCAGCGACGTAAACAGCTGTGACATAATCTGCCAGCCAATCTTCCGGCTTTGTTGTGCCATCGTATGTTTTTGTATCCCGGGGCAACTGGAAGTTGCGCACCGGTGGTTCTTCTCTCATGATCCGCGGGCCAAAGCATTGTGGACCGGGCGGACCCTCAGCTTCGATCATCTCAGAAAGATGCACTCTGTCCAGCCTGTGCCTCGCATCTGGCTCGCATCTTTCTCCCACACGTTCCCCAAAGGGTACCGGTAGAGCTCCGGCCGTTCCACTCCGGAATCGCTTCATCGTATCTTCGGTGCCGCGGCTCTTGCCTGCCGGTACCTTGGTGGTGGCATTTCCTCAATATATGCTGCTCGGGCGCTCGATAATTTTGCCCGGTTTCACCTCTACGGCATAAGCGTTACATATCCATCTCCGTCATAGTCATCACCGGCATAGCCGTGACCTTCCCCTTGATTTTTTTACCAGCCTCGTAGTGCCCGGCTTGTTGTTTTCCGGCAAGAACCGGATCATACACGGTCATCTGCCGCGCATTTCCTTCTTTTTCTCTTCTCCTGTCCGGATGGGGGGACGAAGCCTATCCATGGGACTTGCTTCCGGCATTCTTAGTCGACCGGATCGATTTTGATGCTACCGTTGCTTTGCTGATTCTAGCGAGCTCAGTGTTTTGTGCCTCTATCATCTCAAGCAACTCTCTAACTCTATCATGTTGTTTAGCTAGAGCATCTCCGGATAGCGACTCACACATCAGCACAGCGGCCTTAGCAGCTTTGTGATACGTCCATTTTGCATCACTATTTTATATCATAATTTACTGTTATTCATTGATATATTTCACATTTAGAGATGATACTTATGTTATTTCACCTATTTTGCATGTTTCATGATTATTGGAGAATTATTCACCGGAGTCAGAATTCTGCTGGAAAAAGCACCGTCAGGATACCATATTTCTGAAGATCAACAATTGACGGAAAATACACCGAAGCTCTTATTTTTCCAGATGATGGAGCCAGCCAAAAGGGAGGCCGAGGAGGGCCGCCATGGGCCCCCCATAGGCCGGCGCGGCCACCAGGCCTGGCGCGCCGCCATGTGGGGAGGGGTCCCACGACCCCCCTCGGCCTCCTTCGCGTACTTCATCTCCCGAGAACCCTAAGGTACGGGGAGGCATCGAGAATAGACACAGCCGCCTCTGCGGGGCGGAAAAACACCAGAGAGAAAAGAGCTCTCCGACGGGCAGGAATCCGCCGGGGAAATTCCCTCCCGGAGGGAAATCGTCGCCACCGTCACCGTCATCGAGCTGGACTTCATTGGGATCATCATCATCATCATCATCATCATCATCATCTCCACCATCGACGCCGCCATTTCCACCGCTGCACCTCGTCTCCGCTGTAACATCTTGGGTTAAATCTTGGTTATTTCGTAGGGGAAACTCTCCCGGTGTTGATTACTCCTTGTTATTGATGCTATTGAGTGAAACCATTGGAGCAAGGTTTATGTTCAGATTGTTATCCATCATTATATCACCTCTGATCATGTTCCATATGATGTCTCGTGAGTAGTTCGTTTAGTTCTTGAGGACATGGGTGAAGTCTAAATGTTAGTAGTGAACTATGTTGAGTAATATTTAATGGTTTGATATTTAAGTTGTGGTGTCATTCTTCTAGTGGTGTCATGTGAACGTCGACTACATGATACTTCACCTTTATGGGCCTAGGGGAATACATCTTGTATTCGTTTGCTAATTGTGGGGTTGCCGTGTGACAACAGACCCCGTTGGTATATCGATGCAGGAGGGATAGCAGGATCTCCGAGTTTAAGGCTGTGGTTAGATTTATCTTAATTACTTTCTTGTATTTGCGGATGCTTGCAAGGGGTTTAATCACAAGTATGTATTAGTCCTAGGAAGGGTGGTGCATTAGCATAGGTTCACCCACACAACACTTATCAAAACAATGAAGATTAATCAAATATATGAAGTGAAAGCATTAGACTAAATTCCCGTGTGTCCTCAAGAACGTTTGGTCATTATAAGTAAACAAACCGGCTTGTCCTTTGTGCTAAAAAGGATTGGGCCACTCGCTGCAATTATTACTCTCGCATTTTACTTACTTGTACTTTATTTATCTGCTATATCAAAACCCCCTGAAAACTTGTCTGTGAGCATTTAGAGTGAATCCTTCATCGAAACTGCTTGTCAATACCTTCTGCTCCTCGTTGGGTTCGACACTCTTATTTATCGAAAGTACTACGATACACCCCCTATACTTGCGGGTCATCAAGACTATTTTCTGGCGCCGTTGCCGGGGAGTGAAGCGCTATTGGTAAGTGGAATTGGTAAGGAAAAACTTTTACTGTACGTGTTGTTTTTGTTTCTGCCTGCTGCTATAATTCATTATGGAGAGATCTTCTCTTGAATTTCTATTTGGGAAATCTACTACTACTGCAAAGGTAGTGGATGAGGCGCCAGGTGAGGAAGTAATTCCGTATAAAATACCTATGAAAATTATTGAACGTGTTGTGGATAACCGCTATGAAGGGGATGGAACTGTTCATCCTGGAGATCATTTATTGTTCTTACATGAATTATGCGGGTTATTCAAGTGTGCAGGTATTTCAATGGATGAAGTTAGGAAGAAATTATTCTCTATGTCGCTGTCTGGTAAAGCGGCGCATTGGTATAAACTGAAGGATGGGCATTCTCTTGATTGGAAGGATATTGTGCCTCTATTTTATTCTAAATTCTATCCTCCAAGTGAAATTCACAAAGACCGAAACCGCATATATAATTTCTGGCCTCATGATGGAGAGAGTATTGCCCAAGCATGGGGGAGATTGAAGTCTTTAATGCTCAAATGCCCTATTCATGAGCTTCCTGGTAATATCATCGTTGATAATTTCTATGCAAGACTTTCTTTTCAAGATAAAACCTTGCTGGATACTACTTGTTCTGGATCATTCACACGCAATAAAGAAGAGTTTAAATGGGACCTTCTTGATCGGATCCAAGAGAATACTGAAGGATGGGAGAACGACAAAGGTAGAGTGTCAGGTATAAATTATGATTATGAATGCATTGAAACTTTTATGGATACTGATAAATTTCGTAATATGAGTGCTACTTATGGTCTTGACTCTCAAGTTGTTGCAAATTTTTATAAAGCTTTTGCCTCTCATTTTGAATTGCCTAGGAAGATTTTTGATAAGTATCATGAACCTTACAAAGATAAAACTGATTCACTTATAGGTAAATGTATTGAAGCTAAAACTATTGATAGCATTCTTCCTGAAGCTTATATTGAAAAAACTCCTTTCCCTGCTAAAAGGAAGGAGTATTCTGTTATAACTAGTGCGGTTAATAAAAGTGCAAAGAAACCTATAGAACCTGAGGAGCAAATAAAGGTTGAACCTGCTATTGCAATAGTTAAAGATCTTGTGACTGAAAATGTAGAAGATGGTCATATCATTTTTTGTGAAGATGCTTCTAATATTGTTTCGCATCCTAATAAGTCTAGGAAAGCCAGTGTTCCTATGCTCTCTGTTAGAATTGGTGATCATTGTTATTATGGTTTATGCGACATTGGTGCAAGTATTAGTGCCATTCCTTATGAGCTTTACACGGAAATCATGCATGAAATTGGTTCTTGTGAACTTGAAGATATTGATGTGGTTATTCGGCTAGCTAATAGAGAAACTATCTCTCCTATTGGTATTGTTCGAGATGTGGAAGTTCTATGTGGTAAGATTAAATATCCTGCTGACTTTTTGGTACTTGGTTCTGCTGCTAGTAAGTCTTGTCCTATTATTTTTGGTAGACCTTTTCTAAATACTTGTGGAGCTGTTATAGATTGCAAGAAGGAGAAAATTTTGACTAAATTTGCTGGTGAATCTTATGAGTTTAATTTCTCTAAATTTGCCAAAACTCCTTATAAAGCTGATTTGCCTAATAATGATTTTAGAGTTGAACAGTGTGCATCTATTGCTCTTGCTCCTAATAATCCTTTGCAGCAACATTTGGAGGATAGTGAGAGTGAAGTCTTTAGGGAAGAAAGGAATGAGCTTGATGAAATTTTCCTTCGTCAACCTATTCTTAAACATGACTTACCGGTTGAAGATCTAGGTACAACACCACCACCAAAGGAAGATCCTATTTTTGATTTGAAACCATTACCTGATAATCTTAAGTATGCTTATATTGATGATAAGAAAACATATCATGTTATTATTAGTGCTAAGCTTTCAGATTTTGAGGAAGAAAGATTATTGGAAATATTGAAGAAACATCGAGGAGCTATTGGCTACACTCTTGATGACTTGAAGGGGATTTCTCCCTCTATTTGCCAACATGCCATCAACATGGAAGATGATGCAAAGCCTGTTGTTGAACATCAGCGTCGTCTAATTCCTAAGATGAAGGATGTGGTAAGGAATGAGGTATTGAAACTTCTTGAAGCTGGTATTATATATCCTATTGCTGATAGTAGATGGGTTAGTCCTGTACATTGTGTTCCTAAGAAAGGAGGAATAACTGTTGTACCTAATGATAATGATGAGCTCATTCCTCAAAGAGTAGTTGTAGGGTATAGAATGTGCATTGATTTTCGTAAGGTTAATAAAGTTACTAAGAAAGATCATTACCCTTTACCATTTATTGATCAAATGCTAGAAAGGTTATCTAAAAATACTCATTTTTGCTTTCTTGATGGTTATTCTGGGTTTTCACAAATTGATGTTAGAGCTAAAGATCAAGAGAAAACCACTTTCACTTGTCCCTATGGAACTTATGCTTATAGGCGTATGCCTTTTGGTTTATGTAATGCTCCTGCTACTTTTCAAAGATGTATGTCTGCTATTTTTCATGGTTTTTGTGAAAAGATTGTAGAGGCTTTCATGGATGATTTTTCTGTCTATGAGAATTCTTTTGATAATTGCTTGCGAAACCTTGATAAAGTTTTGCAGAGATGTGAAGAAACTAACCTTGTTCTTAATTGGGAGAAATGTCACTTTATGGTTAATGAAGGAATTGTATTGGGACATAAAATTTCGAGAGAGGTATTGAAGTTGATAGAGCTAAAGTTGAAGCAATTGAAAAGATGCCCTATCCTAGGGATGTTAAAGGTATTCGTAGTATTCTTGGTCATGCTGGTTTTTATAGGAGATTTATTAAAGATTTCTCTAAAATTTCAAAGCCTCTTACTAATCTTCTTCAAAAAGATGTACCTTTTGTTTTTGATGATGATTGTAAGGAAGCCTTTGAAACTCTAAAGAAAGCCTTAACAACTGCTCCTGTAGTCGAACCTCCTGATTGGAATTTACCTTTTGAAATTATGTGTGATGCTAGTGATTTTGTTGTAGGTGTTGTTCTTGGACAACGAGTAGATAAAAAATTGAATGTTATTCATTATGCTAGTAAGACTCTAGATGCTGCTCAAAGAAATTATGCTACAACTGAAAAAGAGTTATTAGCCGTAGTTTTTGCATGTGACAAGTTTAGACCTTATATTGTTGATTCAAAAGTCACATTCATACTGATCATGCTGCAATTAGGTACCTTATGGAAAAGAAAGATGCTAAGCCAAGGCTTATTAGATGGGTGCTTCTCTTGCAAGAATTTGATTTACATATTGTAGATAGGAAAGGTGCTGATAATCCTGTTGCTGATAATTTGTCTAGATTGGAAAATATTGCTTATGATCATGTTCCTGTTAATGATAGTTTTCCAAATGAACAATTGGCTGTAATAAAGGTGAGCTCGCGAGATAGTCCTTGGTATGCTGATTATGCTAACTTTATTGTTTCGAAGTATTTGCCTCCAACCTTTTCAGCTCAGCAAAGGAGGAAATTCTTTTATGACTTGAGACATTATTTTTGGGATGACCCACACTTATATAAAGAAGGAGTGGATGGTATTATGCGAAGATGTGTCCCCGAATATGAACAACAAGAGATATTGAGTAAGTGTCATGGTAGTGTTTATGGAGGACATCACGCGGAGATAGAACCGCACAAAAGGTTCTACAATCAGGTTTTTATTGGCCAACGCTCTTTAAAGATGCAAGGAAGTTTATCTTATCTTGTGATGAATGTCAAAGAGTTGGTAATATCTCTAGACGCAATGAAATGCCTATGAATTATACTCTTGTTATTGAACCATTTGATTGTTGGGGATTTGACTTCATGGGTCCTTTCCCTTCTTCAGAAGGTAACACTCATATACTTGTCGCTGTTGATTATGTTACTAAATGGGTGGAAGCTATACCCACAAAAAGTGCCGACGGTGAGACCTCTTTAAAAATGCTTTTAGATGTTATCTTTCCTAGGTTCGGAGTACCTAGATATATTATGACTGATGGAGGTTCTCATTTTATTCATGGAGTTTTAGAAAAACTCTTGCTAAATATGGTATTAATCATAGAATTGCTTCAGCTTATCATCCTCAAACTAGTGGGAAAGTAGAATTATCAAATAGAGAAATTAAATCTATCTTGGGAAAGACTGTTAATAAATCTAGAAAAATTGGGCTAGTAAGTTAAAGGAAGCATTGTGGGCTTATAGAACTGCTTATAAAAATCCTATGGGAATGTCTCCTTATAAAATGGTTTATGGAAAAGCTTGTCATTTACCTTTAGAATTAGAGCACAAAGCTTATTGGGCTGTAAGAGAACTTAATAAAGATTTTAAACTTGCCGGTACGAAAAGGTTGCTGCAATTGAGTTCTTTGGATGAATGGAGAAGTGAAGCATATGAAAATGCTAAACTTTTTAAGGAGAAAGTTAAGAAATGGCATGATAGAAGAATTATTAAAAGAGAATTTAATATTGGAGATAAAGTCCTATTGTATCGGTCTCGTCTCAGGCAATAAATTGCCTCGCTGAAAGATGATTTCACACAAGTGGTGAATGGACAAATACTCAAGCATTATATTTTGGAGATTCTTATAATGAAGATGTTGATGTTATTCAAGTGGTGACTCCGGAAGCTTTCATCAAAGACCAAATTGACAGTTCTGCAGAGTTCGACTTTGAATAGGTAACAATTTTAGTAATAAAAAGTCCGCGTTTAACTTTCCGAACAATATTTCTGCTATTTTTGGAAAATATGAAAAATTACGAGATCGAAACGGAGTGGAGGAGACGCGCGAGGGCACGTCCCCACGTGGGGGCGCGGGCCCGAGCCTGGCTGCGCCGCCCTATGCGTACGGCACCTCGGAGTCCCGTTTCCACTCGTTTCGACCTGGTACTTTCCTTTTGTCGTGAAAATATTTGCTATATAATCCCCCGGACCCTTCGAGATCCGTATATCGTTTTCTCGTCTTGTTTTGTTTCGAGCTGTTTCTGCCAGGATCTGTTTTTGATCTAGAAGCATGATGACCCACAAGTATAGGGGATCGCAACAGTCTTCGAGGGAAGTATTACCCAATTTATTGATTCGACACAAGGGGAGACAAAGAATACTTGTAAGCCTTAACATGGAGTTGTCAATTCAGCTGCACCTGAAACAGACTTGCTCGCAAGAGTTTATCAGTAGCAACAGTTTTATAGCAGTAGGAATAGTGAAATAAAGCAGCGGTGAAATAAAGACGGCAGTAGTGATTATAGTAAACAGCGGGATTAAAATACTGTAGGCACAGGGACGGATTAACGGGCGTTGCATGGATGAGAGAAACTCATATAACAATCAAAGCAGGGGCATTTGCAGATAATAATAAAACGGTATCCAAGTACTAATCAATCAATAGGCATGTGTTCCATATATAGTCGTACGTGCTCGCAATAAGAAACTTGCACAACATCTTTTGTCCTACCAGCCGGTGGCAGCCGGGCCTCTAGGGAAACTACTGGAAATTAAGGTACTCCTTTTAATAGAGCGGACAAAGCATTAACACTCCGTGAACACATGTGATCCTCACATCACTACCATTCCCTCCGGTTGTCCCGATTTCTGTCACTTCGGGGCCATTGGTTCCGGACACGACATGTGTATACAACTTGCAGGTAAGATCATAAACAACGAATATCTTCATGAATCAATAACATGTTCAGATCTGAGATCATGGCACTCAGTGACAAGCATTAAGCATAACAAGTTGCAACAATATCATAAAAGTGACATCTACGGATACTAGGCACTATGCCCTAACAATCTTATGACTATTACATGACCAATCTCATCCAATCCCTACCATCCCCTTCAGCCTACAGCGGGGGAATTACTCACACATGGATGGGGGAAACATGGCTGGTCGATGGAGCGGCGTTGGCGGTGATGGCGGTGAAGATCTCCTCCAATTCCCCGTCCCGGCGGAGTGCCAGAACGGAGACTTCGGCTCCCGACGGAGTTTCGCGATGTGACGGCTCTCTGGAGGGTTTCAGCGACTTCGACTTCCCTCCGTGCGTTTTTAGGTCGAGGCCAATAAGTAGTCCGAAGGAGGGCGTCGGAGGCCGACCGAGGGCCACACCATAGGGCCGCGCGGGCCCCCTAGGCCGCGCCGCCTTATGGTGTGGGGCCCTCGGGCCTCCACCTTACTTGTCCTTCTCCGTCAGTATTCTGGAAAAATAGGGCCTTCTTAAATTCCGAGGATTTTCCCGAAAGTTGGATTTCTGCACAAAAACGAGACACCAGAGCAATTCTGCCGAAAACAGCGTTAGTCCGTGTTAGTTGCATCAAAAATACACAATTTAGAGGCAAAACAATAGCAAAAGTGTTCGGGAAAGTAGATACGTTTTGGACGTATCAACTCCCCCAAGCTTAGCTTATTGCTTGTCCTCAAGCAATTCAATTAACAACTGAGCGATAAAAGAACTTTCATGAACACATTTGCTCATATGATGTATATATTCTCATGCTATGGCTAATACTTAAGCAGTTCATAATGAGATACATGCGAATGAGATCATCCAACAGCTATGTCAATCATGGAGAGGTACCAACAATTAATAATAAGCATCATGAATCATGTATATAAGCAGGATTGCAATGTTCATAAGAGAATATGATAAAGTGGTATCTCGCTTGCCCGTATTTGATTGGCAAAACATAAATGCCGAGGCACCTCTGGAGTTCATAGAAAGACTAGAAGTAGTGATTGTCAAAGATAAAAGCATCAAAGTTATACCACAATCAATCATATTTTGAGAAAGCATATTATACTAAGAATGACAGTTGTGCTCTCAAGATAGTGCTCAAAGAAAGAATGGAGACACAACATAAAAGTAAAAGATTGACCCTTCGCAGAGGGAAGCAGGGATTAACATGCGCTAGAGCTTTTCATTTGTAAAGCAGGAGTAAAATTATTTTGAGAGGTGTTTGTTGTTGTCAACGAATGGTAATGGGTACACTAACTACCTCATCAACCGGACTCCCAAGAGCGGCTCCCATGAATTATTTGCATGTTTATGTGGCACTCCTTCCAACCTTTCTTACACAAACCATGGCTAACCGAATCCTCGGGTGCCTGCCAACAATCACGTACCATGAAGGAGTGCCTTTTATTTAAGTTTTATTATGATGATGACACTCCCCCAACCTTTGCTTACACAAGCCATGGCTAACTGAATCCTTCGGGTGCCGTCCAACAATCACAAACCATGGAGGAGTGTCTATTTAAGTTAATTAATTTGGGACTGGGAATCCCATTGCCAGCTCTTTTTGCAAAATTATTGGATAAGCGGATGTGCCACTAGTCCATATGAGAGTCCGTCAAAAGTAAATGACAAGGTTGAAAGCTAAACACCACATACTTCCTCATGAGCTATGAAACATTAACACAAATTGAGAAGCATTTTGAAGGTTTTTAAAGGTAGCGCATGAGAATTTACTTGGAATGGTTTGAAATGCCATGCATAGGTATTTATGGTGGACACTTTGGAATAACTTGGTTTTCATGTGTTTGGAAGCACGAGCAGCGTTCCCGCTCAGTACAAGTGAAGGCTAGCAAAAGACTAGGGAGCGACAAATCAAGAGAGCAGTAACTGTCATAATCATGCTTGCGGCAAAATAAATTAACGGAGGCATAAAAGTGATACAAGAACTCTGAAGCAATATAAATCATCGAGGCTTAATTGACTTTTTGTTCAGTCATATGCATGCGTGAGCATGTGCCAAGTCGATATAAATGAATTATTCAGAGGAGGATACCACAATGCCATACTTACTTATGAATAAAACAATGCAAGCGAACATCCATGACATGCTACTCATATTAATAAATTGGAGCTAAACATGAGAGATCATGAACTACTAGACTTTCTCACATAACATATACCTCACATGAACCAAATAAGCATGCTCACATGGATGAGTATATGTACAAAAATGAAAACAAATAGAGTTCATACCAGCCTCTCACCACAATCCAATCGTTGCATCGTCATTATTGCCTTTCACTTGTGTAACTTGGATAATATGAAATGAAAACCACGCTCCAACCACCGAAGACCATTGAACTCATGATGAACTTTACAAACCAAAGAAGAACAGCAAATATTTTTGGTGTTTTCGAATTGGAAACAAGAACAAAAGAAACAAGAAAACAAAGCAAATCTTTTTGGGTTTTCTCATAGCAAACCAACGATAGCAAATAAAGTAAACTAAGAGCAAGGAACCAAATAAACAAATGGTGAAGAGAAACAACAGAAATATTTTTGGTCTTTTTGTGTTTTAGGAAAGAAACAAAGCGAAAACAAAAGAATGCAAACTAACAGAAACACAGAAAAGCAGGATGACAGAAATCTGCCAAATCCTGACAGCAGTACAGAAATCGAAATTAACAAAAATCTTCCATTGCTCAGACCAAAAAGTGTTCAACTAATGAAAGTTAGATAACAACCTGGGGCACATGCTCAAAAATTGGCAACTCAAAATAACGTTCTGGCTGTGCGTACGAATTTTTTTGGTAACAGCCCAGAATCTGTTTTTGGACAGCACTTCCCCAAATATCATCTCCTTCTCATTAGAAAACCACTCTAAGAAACTAAACAAGTATGTACAAGTATCCAGAAACCATAATATGCAAAGAATGAGTGATGCCGGTATACCTCCCCCAAGCTTAGGCTTTTGGCCTAAGTGGAGTTCATTCCCACGGTCCCCATGAAGTGGTGTCTCCGTAGTACGACGAAGAACGACCCGGTTCCAGGTATGTGCTGGAGGAAACATCGGGGTATGTGACGGTGCAGTCGTAGGAGGGCTCGGTGTTCTCGGAGTCATGTTGCTGGTGGAATTCTTGTATCTTCATATGTTCCTCCACCTCCTCCTTAGTGAGCGACCATGATTGCCTGTCAATATTGAACAAACCTGGCTGGGGAAGAGGGATTTCCTTCTCATTCCCGTCAGCAAACAACATTCTATAGACCATATTATCTATAGTGGAATCAGTAGTAACAAAATGATGACTCTTCATAGCAGCAATATCTAGTCTCCTAGGGGTTAATGGCACATCATTAGAATCAAGAGGAAGTCTTAAATGTGTTAAAATGCGCAGTGCAATAGTTCCTCCAAAAATAGGCCCCCTGCTAGACAGGCGGCGAGCAATAAGAGAACCAAGATGATAAAGTGTCTGTCCAGTAAGTGCAGCATTCAAGAAAGCAAGATGGTAGCTAGAGATATTGCTAGTATTTTCTCTACCCAGAATGCTAGTAGCAATGTAATATGCAAAATATTTAATGGCGGGAAGTTGAATATTTCTTATCTTCCCGCGCTGAATGGTGCGGCAATCATCTTCGGTGATCCCTCGATAGAGCTCCAACAGGTCCCGGGGGTTGTCATCAATCCTCCTTGCTGTACCTACAGGGGCAATATCCAATGCACGACAAAATTCTTCCAATTCCATAGTAACAGGATTATCATAGATCTTGAATGCAACTGTCGGCTCATATTGCGTGTTGTGGAACTTGAAGCTCTCAACGAAAATTTTGGTGAGCATGTAGTATTGCTCCCTTTCATCTCCCACGTAGGTGGCTAAGCCTGCCCTGTTGACAAGGGTGAAGAAGTCATCCAATATCCCTGCATTTGTCAGAAAATCATAACATGGGAAGGATGAAGCATTAGGAGCCCCATTGTCCTCCTCGGGCGCGAAGCTAGGCGCGATGATATCCTCATTGTAGGATCGCCTAATCTGAGTGGACGCCCTCGAGGGCCTACCGGTGCTGGTTGTTCCTTTCTTGAACAATTCTCCAAATTTGAATTTCTTCATCTTCCTCTTCTGAAATTTTCAACAACCATTATAAAATTTGATTTCAAGGTATATAATTGAGAGGAACTACTATAGGAACTTGCTAGAGTACTAAACATGCATCAAAACTAGTTTCTACCACTTAGAACAAGCATGCAAGCTCACTAAACATGTTATCTACAGCAGCAAAATATTCAAGATATACTCAACCAAACAAAATTCTAATTGGACAATCAAAGGAGTCACATACCAAGGAGTAAATGTGCCAAATTTCAGACAGAAATCTGGGCTGAGCAAGGAGATCGAGAAATCGCGAGTTCTTGAGCAGAAACGCGAGTGAGAGGAACTTGGTGCGAGTTTTTTCGGGAGAGAGAAGATGCTGGGAGGAAGAGATGAAGTAGTGGGGCAAGGAGGGGCCCACACCACAGGGTGGCGCACCCACCTCCTTGGCCGCGCCGGCCTGTGGTGTGGCACCCTGTGGTGCCCCACAGGTCATCCTCTGGTACTCCCAGGTGCCTCGTCGAAAAATAGGACCAACGGTGTAATTTTTGCGAATTTTTGAAAACTTTGAAAAATGCACATTTCTGGGTATTAAATTAATTATTACTGCGCAGGAAAATGATTTCCAAAATCCTAACAACTAAGGCATATTGCAAAAAAAAAGGTGCTACAGCAAGTAAAACAAATGGAGGGAGAAAGAAAGAAAGAAATGTTGTTTAGCTCTCTTATGCATTAAAACATACTTGTTAACAAGGTTGATCAAGTCTTGCTACCAAATAAATTTTATATGACATAAGAATAAATAAACCTCAAATCAATCATGTTACCTTATATTGAATTGATATGGATCCAATCACAAGAGTTTGATATTCTTCTTTAGGCTCATATATAGGACAATCAATGGATCCCACTTTGATAGTTTTCACATTAAAAATTGTATTAACTCCACATACTTTATCAATCCTCTTGGGAAAATAGATAGTGTGTTCCTTATCATCAACATTGAAAGTAACCATGCCTTTATTGCAATCAATAACAGCCCCTGCAGTATTAAGAAAGGGTCTTCCAAGAATAATGGACATATTATCATCTTCAGGCATTTCCAACACAACAAAATCAGTTAATATCAAGCAATGCTGAGTAACTTGAACAGGAACATTTTCACATACACCAACAGGAATAGCGGTAGATTTATCAGCCATTTGCAAAGATATACCAGTTGGTATCAACTTATCTAAATCAAGTCTCTTATAAAGAGAAAAAGGCATTACACTAACTCCCGCTCCCAAATCACATAGAGCAGTTCTAACATAATTATTCTTGATAGAACAAGGAATAGTAGGTATACCTAGGTTGCCCAACTTCTTTGGAACTTTGCCATTGAAAGAGTAATTAGCAAGCATAGTGGAAATTTCCTCATTGGGGATTTTCCTTTTGTTAGTAACAATATCTTTCATATACTTTGAATAAGGAGGCAATTTAATAGCATCGGTCAAAGGGATTTGCAAAAATAAAGGTTTCATCCAATCACAAAATTTATTATAATGTTCCTCCTCCTTTGATTTTAGTTTCTTAGCAGGAAAAGGCATTTGCTTTTGAACCCAAGGTTCTCTTTCATTACCATGTTTCTCAGCAATAAAATCTTCTTTAGTGTACTTTTTATTTTTAGCAGGCTTTTCAGGTTCTTTTTCAATTTCTTCTTTATCAGGAGTATCATCCTTATCATTATCTTTATCATGTTCATTACCACTTTCAGTTTCAGCATCAGAAATAGAAATACTATTAGGATCATTAACAGGTTCAGAGGATTCTACAATATTCTTATGTTTCTTTTTCTTTTTCTTAGATGGAGCACTAGTTTTAGTTAGTTGAGAATCTTGTTCAACTCTTTTGGGATGCCCTTCAGGATATAGAGGATCCTGGGTAGAAACACCACCTCTAGTTGTTACTTCATAAGCATGTTTTTCTTTAGAATTATTTCCCAACAAGTCATTTTGCACTTTAGTAAGTTGATCAATTTGAGTTTGAACCATTTGAAAATGTTTAACAAGTATCTTAACATCATTGGAGGTTCTCTCCACAATACCATGCAATTCACTAATAGCTCGAGAATTTTCCATTAAATGACTCTCTACTCTCATATTAAAGTTTTCTTGCTTAACAATATAATTATCAAACTCATCTAAGCATTGAGCAGGAGGTTTTGAATACGGAATATCTTCCCTAGTAAAGCGTTGAAGAGAGTGTACCTCAATCATGGATGAAGGGGGAGTTATCTCACATAAATCTTCTATAGGAGGTAAATTCTTCACATCTTCAGGTTTAATACCTTTCTCTTTAAGAGACTTCTTGGCTTCCCTCATATCTTCATCATTTAATTTAATCATACCCCTCTTCTTCAATATCGGTGTCGGGGTTGGTTCAGGTGTAGACCAATCATCATGATTCCGGCCTATTTTAGCCAATAATTCTTCAGCGTCGTCTGGAGTTCTTTTCCTGAAAACACAACCAGCACAACTATCCAGGTATGCCCTAGACTCAATGGTTAGTCCACTATAAAATATATCAAGTAAATCATGCTTTTCCAAATCATGGTCAGGCTGAGCTCTAATAAGAGAGCAAAATCTCGCCCAAGCCTCAGGCAATTTCTCTCCATCTTCCTGGTCAAAATTATAAATTCTCTGCAAAGCAGCATGTTGAGCACTAGCAGGAAAGTATTTCCGGAAGAAAACATCAAGCAATTCTTTTGGACTTTTAATAGAACCAGGAGGCAAATTATTATACCAAGTTTTAGCATCATCCTTTAATGAGAAAGGAAAAATTTTAGCGACAAAATAAGTACGCATCTTAATATCATCAGAAAACAAGCCACTAAGAGTAGATAACTCAGTCATGTGTTCAACAGCACTTTCTTTTTCAGTACCACAAAAGGGTGTTTTCTCAACAATAGCTATATGAGATAGATCAAGAGAAAAATCATAATCTTTATCCTTAATGTTTATAGGAGATGTGGCAAATTTAGGATCAGGAGACAGTTTATATCTAACAGCATGTTCTGCAAGCAACTTTTTAATTTTTCTTGCATCAGTAGTAGCATTGCATTTTTCAATAAAATCATCATCAAGCTCTACATAATCTTCATCAAGATCATCACTAGAATATTCAACAGACTCAGGTGAATTAACAGGTGTAGCAGCATTTTCATTAGGAGTTTCAGTATTTTCAATTTGCCTAGACCTAGCAATTGTAGCATCTAGAAAAGATCCTAACGAACCATCATTATCAAGCACAGCAGAAGCATCATCACAATTATGAGAGGAATTTTCAGATTCAGCAGAAGTACCAGCATTTGAAGCTTGTGGTGGTGAAACAAGTTTACTTATCACAGATGGTGAATCAAGAGCAGCAGAGGTACTAAGAGTTGTACCTTTTCTTGTAGTGGATGGTAATATGGCGATCTTAGTATCGCGAGGTTTACCCATAATGGAGACTTTGCAGCGAACAATATAAATCCAAGTGAACTTCCAAATAAAGCTATGCTCCCCGGCAACGGCGCCGGAAAATAGTCTTGATGACCCACAAGTATAGGGGATCGCAACAGTCTTCGAGGAAGTATTACCCAATTTATTGATTCGACACAAGGGGAGACAAAGAATACTTGTAAGCCTTAACAGCGGAGTTGTCAATTCAGCTGCACGGAAACAGACTTGCTCGCAAGAGTTTATCGTAGCAACAGTTTTATAGCAGTAGGAATAATGAAATAACAGGTGAAATAAAGACAGCAGTAGTGATTATAGTAAACAGCGGGATTAAAATACTGTAGGCACAAGGACGGATTAACGGGCGTTGCATGGATGAGAGAAACTCATATAACAATCAAAGCAGGGGCATTTGCAGATAATAATAAAACGGTATCCAAGTACTAATCAATCAATAGGCATGTGTTCCATATATAGTCGTACGTGCTCGCAATGAGAAACTTGCACAACATCTTTTGTCCTACCAGCCGGTGGCAGCCGGGCCTCTAGGGAAACTACTGGAAATTAAGGTACTCCTTTTAATAGAGTACCGGAGCAAAGCATTAACACTCCGTGAACACATGTGATCCTCACATCACTACCATTCCCTCCGGTTGTCCCGATTTCTGTCACTTTGGTTCCGGACAGCGACGTGTGTATACAACTTGCAGGTAAGATCATAAACAACGAATATCTTCATGAATCAATAACATGTTCAGATCTGAGATCATGGCACTCGGGCCCTAGTGACAAGCATTAAGCATAACAAGTTGCAACAATATCATAAAAGTGACATCTACGGATACTAGGCACTATGCCCTAACAATCTTATGACTATTACATGACCAATATCATCCAATCCCTACCATCCCCTTCAGCCTACAGCGGGGGAATTACTCACACATGGATGGGGGAAACATGGCTGGTCGATGGAGAGGCGTTGGCGGTGATGGCGGTGAAGATCTCCTCCAATTCCTCGTCCCGGCGGAGTGCCAGAACGGAGACTTCTGGCTCCCGAGACGGAGTTTCGCGATGTGGCGGCTCTCTGGAGGGTTTCGGCGACTTCGACTTCCTCGTACGTTTTTAGGTCGAGGCCAATAAGTAGTCCGAAGGAGGGCGTCGGAGGCCGAGGGGCCACACCATAGGGCCGCGCGGGCCCCAGGGGCGCGCCGCCTTATGGTGTGGGGCCCTCGGGCCTCCACCTTACTTGTCCTTCTGGCTCCGTGTGGAAAAATAGGGCCTTCTGCATAAATTCCGAGGATTTTCCCGAAAGTTGGATTTCTGCACAAACGAGACACCAGAGCAATTCTGCTGAAAACAGCGTTAGTCCGTGTTAGTTGCATCCAAAATACACAATTTAGAGGCAAAACAATAGCAAAAGTGTTCGGGAAAGTAGATACGTTTTGGACGTATCAAAGCACCATGGTCTCCAACAACAAGGACAAGGGGCCTATGGAGGAAGATATTCAAGACCCCGATCTGAAGGAAGAAGTCAAGAGCGAGGATGAAGGAGAAGTGGAGGAAAATCCGCGAGTATACCCGCTCACCACTGTCGCAAGCATTGGGGTGGTAGCGAATTCATCCAACCTCAAGAGGAGCGCACGGATAAACCTCAAGAGGAGCGCACGGTTAAAGTAAATATTTCATGTGCTACCTTTAAACAATTCAAAAGTTATTATCTCTTAATTGTGTCAATGTTTTATAGCTCATGAGGAAGTATGTGGTGTTTTATCTTTCAACCTTGTTGGGCAGACTTTCACAGATGGATTAGTGGCACATCCGCTTATCCAATAATTTTGGAAAAAGAGCTGGCGGGGTTCCCAGTCCCAATTAATAACTTTCATTAATAATTCTCTTCACATGTTTTGCCCTGATTTATCAGTAAGCAACTTAATTTTGCAATAGACACTCCTCCATGGTATGTGAAATGTTGGAAGGCACCCGAGGATTCGGTTAGCCATGGCTTGTGAAAGCAAAGGTTGGGGGGAGTGTCATCCATAAATAAAAGTAAAATACATGTGTAAACAAAATAGAAGGGGGATGATCTACCTTGCTGGTAGAGATAGCGTCCTTCATGGGAGCCGCTCTTGGAAGGTCTGTTTGACAAGGGGTTAGAGTGCCCACTACCATTCGTTGGCAACAAAAAATACCTCTCAAAACCCTACTTTTATGCTCCTTTTATGATTTCAAAACTTGAAAAGCTCTAGCACATGATTTAATCCCTGCTTTCCTCTGCGAAGGGCCTATCTTTTATTTTTATGTTGAGTCAGTAAACCTATTTCCCTCTATCTCAAGCAAGCAATTGAGTTGTTGTGATCCAACCATTTATATTGTGATCTATTTAATCATGCCTTTTATTCTTCCTTGTTTAGTACAAATTTTATCTGAATGAATATAACTTTGAAGGCTATCAATGATTATGAGGAGATTGTTATGATTGAGAATGTAAGTTACCATATAAGTTCTAATATAAAGGCTTTGCTCGAAAGATAAGTACAATCTGTTAATAGTTCTTTGACCAAGAACAAAGTTTGCCATAACCAATTATGATTTCCTATGCACCTTTATTTGTGGTTTCTCTTCACTTATTTCAAGTTGAGTTATATGAGGAAGATGTTTACTAGAATGTCTTGTGTGAATTAATAAATGTGATTCTTCTTGTCCGTATTTTATTTATCGACTCTTCACTCCATAAACATGTGGTCTTGTTTACTGAGTTCAGTTTCGCTTGGGGACAAGCGAGGTCTAAGCTTGGGGGGAGTTGATACGTCCATTTTGCATCACTATTTCATATCATAATTTACTGTTATTCATTGATATATTTCATATTTAGAGATGATACTTATGTTATTTCACATATTTTGCATGTTTCATGATTATTGGAGAATTATTCACCGGAGTCAGGATTCTGCTGGAAAAAGCACCGTGGATACCATATTTCTGAAGATCAACAATTGTGGAAAATACACCGAAGCTCTTATTTTCCCAGATGACGGAGCCAGCCAAAAGGGAGGCCGAGGAGGGCCGCCATGGCCCCCCATAGGCCGGCGCGGGCCCAGCCCTGGCCGCGCCGCCATGTGGGGAGGGCCCACGACCCCCCTCGGCCATCTCTCCTTCGTGTACTTCATCTCCCGAGAACCCTAAGGTACAGGGAGGCATCGAGAATAGACACAGCCGCCTCTGCGGGGCGGAAAAACACCATAGAGAAAAGAGCTCTCCGGCGGACAGGAATCCACCGGGGAAATTCCCTCCAGGAGGGGGAAATCGTCGCCATCGTCACCGTCATCGAGCTGGACTTCATTGGGATCATCATCATCATCTCCACCATCGACACCGCCATCTCCACCGCTGCACCTCGTCTCCGCTGTAACATCTTGGGTTGAATCTTGGTTATTTCATAGGGGAAACTCTCCCGGTGTTGATTACTCCTTGTTATTGATGCTATTGAGTGAAACCATTGGATCAAGGTTTATGTTCAGATTGTTATCCATCATTATATCACCTCTGATCATGTTCCATATGATGTCTCGTGAGTAGTTCGTTTAGTTCTTGAGGACATGGGTGAGGTCTAAATGTTAGTAGTGAACTATGTTAAGTAATATTTAATGGTTTGATATTTAAGTTGTGGTGTCATTCTTCTAGTGGTGTCATGTGAACGTCGACTACATGATACTTCACCTTTATGGGCCTAGGGGAATACATCTTGTATTCGTTTGCTAATTGTGGGGTTGCCGGAGTGACAGAAACCTAAACCCCCGTTGGTATATCGATGCAGGAGGGATAGCAGGATCTCAGAGTTTAAGGCTGTGGTTAGATTTATCTTAATTACTTTCTTGTATTTGCGGATGCTTGCAAGGGGTTTAATCACAAGTATGTATTAGTCCTAGGAAGGGCGGTGCATTAGCATAGGTTCACCCACACAACACTTATCAAAACAATGAAGATTAATCAACTATATGAAGCGAAAGCATTAGACTAAATTCCCGTGTGTCCTCAAGAACGTTTGGTCATTATAAGTAAACAAACCGTCTTGTCCTTTGTGCTAAAGAGGATTGGGCCACTCGCTGCAATTATTACTCTCGTATTTTACTTACTTGTACTTTATTTATCTGCTATATCAAAACCCCTGAAAACTTGTCCGTGAGCATTTACAGTGAATCCTTCATCGAAACTGCTTTGTCAACACCTTCTGCTCCTCGTTGGGTTCGACACTCTTATTTATCGAAAGTACTACGATACACCCCCTATACTTGTGGGTCATCACTTTGATTGTTTTATCCGGACTACTATACTTAGGCTTTTCCACCACACTCAGCGATACCGACGCGCTTTTTCCGGCAAGCACTTCCTTGCGCAAATCCTGGTCTAAGTTTCGTGCCTTAAGCCTGTGTTCAGCTGCTCTAACCGGTTGCGCTAACAGAAGCAAAGCCATGGGGCAGCGTTGTACTCACGTAGGGTTAGGTTCAGCTCGCGCTGCGCCTTGAGGATGTCCGCGCCCCCGGAGAGTAGCTTCTGCCGTTGCTCCTCCAGCTCCACTTGGGTCGCCGCCGCATCCGCGTTGCGCGCGATGGGTGTGGCCAGGACGTTCATGGCCGCGTGCAACGGTGTAGCCTCCGGTGCCGCTGTAGATGTTCCCGCGACGCCCTCGCCGCGCTCGAGCGGTTGCTTGGCCGGGCGTGTGGACGCAGTATGCCCTGCACCTTCTCCAACAGATTCTTCGCCGGCGCCGCCGGTGGCGAAGCAGCCTGGGTTGTCGTTGATGAAGTCCAGCGAGTAGATGCGCTGCACAAGCGCAGACACCACCCGCTCGCCGGAGACGTTGAGGAGGCCCGCCCGAATATGAACTCCAGCAAGCGCCGCTGCTGGCCCCACGGTGGCGCCAGCGTCGTCGTGGTGAGCAGACACGGATGCCATAGGATGGCTTAAGTTGGGGCCGAATGGACGCTAGAGGATTCGGGGGAGGGTTTGGTTAACAAATGGATGGATCTCGGATGGATTCCGGTATCTTATTGATGAACTTGGCCTTGGCCAGAGGTTGAAGATGAACAGTACAAGCTCTATGAACTAGGGTTTCTCTCTATCGGCTAATGATCTCTCAACTATCCGCCCCGCGCAAGGGAGTGCCCCCTCTCCTTATGTAGGGGAGAGGGTGCTTACAAGGGAAGGAACCCTAATGGTATCTTTGACTAGACAAACTACTTTACAAAGCCTCTTTGACGGCTTGTGACGTAGGTATGTCTTTAATCGGGGAGCTGTGACGTCCTCCGGATGCTTTATCGTCATCTTCTACTTTGGCGCATGATGTCTACTCACGCTTCTTTTTCCTGTAGACAGTGTTGGGCCTCCAAGAGCAGAGGTTTGTAGAACAGCAGCAAGTTTCCCTTAAGTGGATCACCCAAGGTTTATCGAACTCAGGGAGGTAGAGGTCAAAGATATTCCTCTCAAGCAACCCTGCAATTAAGATACAAGAAGTCTCTTGTGTCCCCAACACACCTAATACACTTGTCAGATGTATAGGTGCACTAGTTCGGCGAAGAGATATTAAAACACAGGTGGTATAGATGGTGGTAATATTGCAGGAAGTAAAGATGCAGTAAAACAGTAAACAAGCGATGTTTGCAGTATTTGGAAACAAGGCCTAGGGATCATACTTTCACTAGTGGACACTCTCAACATTGATCACATAATAAATAAATAACTTCTCCTCACTTGTGCTACATTCACACTCTCTTGTTGGATAACAAACACCATTCATTGTGTAGGGCTACAAGAGCTCCCTCAAGCCGGAGTAAACAAGCTCCACAACATTCGGAGTTCATATTTAAGTAACCTCTAGAGCATAATAGACCGTTGCAATTTAGACCGAGTACTGACATAGCATACACACTGTCAACAATAGCTATGAAAGGAGGAATAGATCACATCAATACTATCATAGTAATAGTTAACTCCATAATCTACAAGAGATTACAATCATAACCTACGCCAAGTACTACATGATGCACACACCGTCACCTTTACATCGTGAAGGAGGAATAGACTACTTTAATAACATCACTAGAGTAGCACATAGATTAATAGTGATACAAAGCTCATCATATGGATCTCAATCATGTAAGGCAGCTCATGAGATCATTGTATTGAGGTACATGAGAGAGAGATTAACCACATAGCTACCGGTAGAGCCCTCAGCCTCGAGGGAGAACTACTCCCTCCTCATCATGGGAGACAACAACGGCGATGAAGATGGCGGTGGTGTCGATGGAGATGGATTCGGGGGCAATTCCTCGTCCGGCGGCGTGCCGGAACAGAGACTTCTGTCCCCCGAACTTGGCTTCGCGATGGCGGCGGCTGCGTAACTTTTCTCGTCCCGTGGCTTATGTTTTTAGGGTTTTCGAGGAGGAGAGACTTTATAGGCGGAAGGGCAGCCTCGGAGGAGTCCTGGTGGTCCCACACCATAGGGCGCCCCCTTGGCCGCCGCATGTGGGGTGGGGCCTCTCCTCTGGTCCCTCTCGCTCTCCCAAGCTTCGTGAAAAATAAGATCTTGGGCTTTTGTTTCGTCCAATTAGAATATTTCTGTGTAGGATTTCTGGAACCAAAAACAGCTTGAGCGGCACTGGCATCTTGTTAATAGGTTAGTTCCAGAAAATGCATAAAAACGATATAAAGTGTGAACAAAACATGTAGGTATTGTCATAAAACTAGCATGGAACATCAGAAATTATAGATATATTGGAGACGTATCAAGCATCCCCAAGCTTAGTTCCTACTCGCCCTCGAGTAGGTAAACGATAACAACAATAATTTCTGAAGTGACATGCTACCAACATAATCTTGATCAACAATATTGTAAAGCATATGAGATGAATGAAGTGATTCAAAGCAATGGTAAAGATGATGATTAAACAACTGAATCATATAGCAAAGACTTTTCATGAATAGTACTTTCAAGACAAGTATCAAAAAGACTTGCATAAGAGCTAACTCACAAAGCAATAAATTCTTAGTAGAAAGTTTTGAAGCAACACAAAGGAAGATATAAGTTTCAGCAGTTGCTTTCAACTTCAACATGTATATCTCATGGATAATTGTCAACATGAAGTAATATAACAAGTGCAATAAGTAAACATGTAAGAATCAATGCACATAGTTGACACAAGTGTTTGCTTCTAAGATAGAAAGAAATAGGTAAACTGACTCAACATAAAGTAAAAGAAAGGCCCTTCGCAGAGGGAAGCATGGATTACTATTTTTGTGCTAGAGCTTTTATTTTGAAAACATAGAAACAATTTTGTCAACGGTAGTAATAATTCATATGTGTTATGCATAAAACTTCCTACAAGTTGCAAGCCTCATGCATCGAATACCAATAGTGTTCGCACCTTGTCCTAATTAGCTTGGATTTACATGGATTATCATTGCATAACATATGTTTCAACCAAGTGTCACAAAGGGGTACCTCTATGCCGCCTGTACAAAGGTCCAAGGAGATAAATGGAGTTTTTGATAGATCTCAACTAAGGACATCCATACCGGGATAACATAGAAAACAGATAATGGATTCCTCTTTAATGCATAAGCATTCAACAACAGATAATATTCTCATAAGAGATTGAATGTCCAAACTGAAAACTTCCACCATGATACATGGCTTTGGTTAGCGGCCCAATGTTCTTCTCTAACATATGCATAATCAAACCATTAGATCATGATAAATCACCCTTACTTCAGACAAGACGAACATGCCTAGCAACTCACATGATATTCAACAAAGGTGTAAAAAGTTGATGGCGTCCCCAGAAACATGGTTACCGCTCAACAAGCAACTTATAAGAACTAAGATACATAGCTACATATTCATCACCACAATAGTTTTTAAGCTATTTTCCCATGAGATATATATTGCAAAGACAAAGGAATGAAATTTTAAAGGTAGCACGCAAGTAATTTACTTTGGAATGGCAGAAAAATACCACATATAGGTAGTTATGGTGGACAAAAATGGCATGGGTTTTGGCTCAAGGTGTTTGGATGCACGAGAAGAATTTCCTCTCAGTACAAGGCTTTGGCTAGCAAGATTGTTTGAAGCAAACACAAGTATGAACAGGTACAGCAAAACTTACACAAGAACATATTGCAAGCATTATAAGACTCTACACTGTCTTCCTTGTTGTTCAAACACTTTTACCAGAAAATATCTAGACCTTAGAGAGACCAATCATGCAAACCAAATTTCAACAAGCTCTACGGTAGTTCTCCACTAATAGATTTAAACTACATGATGCAAGAGCTTAAACATGATCTATGAGAGCTCAAAAAAATTGCCAAGTATCAAATTATTCAAGATAATATACCATTTACCACATGAAGCATTTTCTGTTTCCAACCAAATAGCAATAAGTGAAGCGGTCAACTTTCGCCATTGAACATTAAAAGTAAAACTAAGAACACTAGTGTTCATATGAAAAAGCGGAGCGTGTCTCTCTCCCACACATGGATTGCTAGGATCCTATTTTATTCAGAGAATGAAAATAACAAAACTAAAATAAAAGCACACAGACGCTCCAAATAAAGTACATAGGGTGTGACGGAATAAAAATATAGTTTCACTAGAAGTGACCTGATAAGTTGTCGATGAAGAAGGGGATGCCTTGGGCATCCCCAAGCTTAGATGCTTGAGTCTTCTTGAAATATGCAGGGATGAACCACGGGGGCATCCCCAAAGCTTAGACTTTTCACTCTTCTTGATCATATTGCATCATCCTCTTCTCTTGACCCTTGAAAACTTCCTCCATACCAAACTTAAAGCAAACTCATTAGAGGGTTAGTGCATAATCAAAAATTCACATATTCAGAGGTGACATAATCATTCTTAACACTTCTGGACATTGCCCAAGGCTACTGGAAGTTAATGGAACAAAGAAATCCATTCAACATAGCAAAAGAGGCAATGCGAAATAAAAGGCAGAATCTGTCAAAACAGAACAGTCCGTAAAGAAGAATTTTTCTGAGGCACTTAACTTGCTCAGATGGAAAAACTCAAAACTAATGAAAGTTGCGTACATATCTGAGGATCACACACGTACATTGGCAGATTTTTTTGATTCCTCTACAGAGAGAAGGACGCGAATTCGTGATAGACAACAAATCTGTTTCTGCGCAGAAATCCAAATCTAGTATCAACCTTCTATTAGAGACTTTACTTGGCACAACAATACATGAAAATAAAGATAAGAAGAGGTTGCTAAAGTAGTAACAATTTCCAAGACACAACAAAACAGTAGCAAAATAAACACATGGGTTATCTCCCAAGAAGTGCTTTCTTTATAGCCATTAAGATGGGCTCAGTAATTTTAATGATGCTCTCATGAAAATAGAAAATGAAGCAAAAGGAGCATCAAGAAGCAAATTCAAAACACATTTAAGCCTAACCCACTTCCTATGCATAGGAATCTTGTGCACAAATAAATTCAAAAAGAACAAAGTGACAAGCATAGGAAGATAAAACACGAGTAACTTCAAGATTCTCAACATAAAGAGGGGAAACTTAATATTATTAAGATGCATATATAACCATGTTTCCCTCTCTCATAATAACTTTCAGTAGCATCATGAACAAACTCAACAATATAACTATCACATACAGCATTCTTGTCATGAGCTACATGCATAAAATTATTACTCTCCACATAAGCATAATCAGTTTTATTAGTTGTAGTGGGAGCAAATTCAATAAGATAGCTATCATTATTATTCTCATCACCATAATCATCATATATAGGAGGCATATTGTAATCATAATTAATTTTCTCCTTAATAGTAGGTGGACTGAAAATATCATATTCATCATTGCAAACATCATATATAGGAGGTAAAGTATCATCAAAGTAAATTTTCTCCTCCATGCTTGGGGGACTAAAAATATCATGCTCCTCAAAACCAGCTTCCCCAAGCTTAAATTCTTCCATAGCATTAGCAACAATGGTGTTCAAAGCATTCATACTAATAACATTGCCATTAGCATGCATATAAAGCTCCATAGGTTTTTAAATTTTCTCTTCAAACACCTCATGTCCTAACTCAAGATAAATACTATAAAGATCTCTAATATTTTTGTTGTTTTCCATTAAGCCTAACTAGTCTATCTATTATATACTAAAAGCAAAATAAGAGAGTTTTTCGAGGCACTAGGTTAATCCACATCATCTAAATTATAATGATAGTTAGATCTAAAATATGTGGTTAGGATTTAACAAAAAGCTATTTGTTATGTAACTATGTAGTACACGTTCTACGTACGCTTGACACGTTCTATATTGAAAAGAGCATGAATGGGTTATTAAAGGAAATAAGACTATACAGAATATTTGAGCAGGTTAGACGTGACAAATCGTGAAATCTGTTTCCATGTAATACAATCGTATGATGCATGGAGTCTTGGGAAAATCAGAGTCTTGGAAAATTTATAGACTGATTAGTCGGTCGGTCCGGCCGGACTCACGTCATCTAAATAGAGTCACCAGGTGCTTCTACGTGTATTTAATAATCTAATCCACTAACTCTTTGTTAACCATAAATATTAACTATGTAGATTTTAAATAGAGGGTACAAAATATATGGTTATGGGCGGGCTTAGTCGCGATCGTCCAAGAGCATCATGACCTGGTATGACCGGACGTAGGAGTTCGGCAGCTATAAATACGTTGCAGTTCACCTAGCTATAACTTTCGCCTAAAAATATTCTAACTTTCCCCGTGAAAGAAGGCAGCTCTAACTTCTTGCAGGCAGTAGTACTATGGGATCGTGTTCTCATGGGTCTCCACAAGTCCACATGCATGCATGTCTTTACCAGAAAAAAATGCACAATGCATGTTCTATCTAAGTCCAGCAGGCACTAATAGCAACAATGGATTTTATATATTAATCTACCATGATAGATCACGTACCCAAATCACACATGCTGCATGGAGGCATAGTTCCATACGTCGGAACATACAAACACTTGCACATTATAGGTTCATGTCAGCTTGAGGCACGCGTATAGGTTCATATATATCGGAACATAATATAGAAAAATGTAAAAAATAAATAAATCTTCTACATATCAAAATCATATGCACATTATAAAAAAATAAAAAACAGAGAAGTTTGTGGACTAACTGCCTCAATACAATATATGAATATATTATATAGATGAAAAAGTGACAATATATATAACAATCACTACCGGAAAAAAACGTCACTGCCATGAGGGCAATGTTTGCGCGGCCGACCAAAGTGGCCATATATTAATATATGTGCCAGCTATTTTCTGGCTGCCGAACAGTTGAGTATAGATTTGTTGAGAGTAGAGTTATTTTTTTCAAAAAAATACAAAGATTATATGGCTAAACAACATGACTCGATAATTACATGTGTAAAAGGTTCAAAATTGTGAAAATGAATTTGGAAAAGTACGGGATGTAGTTTGCCTTTTGTTTTCTTGGACGAACCCAACTAGGGTATTTAATTTTCTTTTCCTTTCTTAAACAGACACATGCAAAATTTAGAGACATCTATGTCAACCCATTTTCTTGTGGATTTAAGTTTATGTGCCACGAGGAAATGTCTCAAAATGACGTCCATAATATGTTATATAAGAAAAAGTTTAATCTAAAACGGTTTTAAAAATAATCCTCAGCGAGTCAGCAGACGTAAATAGAAATTCAAACATTATTTAAATACGTGAGTCAGCGATCAAAACATTTCTCAAAAATATCAGGTACTATATATTATATCAACACAAGCCTTTTTTATTCCTATACAAGAACATCCACATGTATATATTGACGGCACTATCAATATACATTAGGGAAATATCTGCGGTCATCTCACAAAAAATATATATACATTATCAGTAAGTTTATGATGTTTCACGGTAAAATAATAAATTGTTGCCATAAAAATAGTTTAATAATAATCATTTTTATTTCTAGGACACTCATGTACAAAACTTTCAAAGTTAAGCATTTTAGGAATATATGCATATCTAAACACGTCTATCTTTCAATGATGAAGGAACTAAATAGGATGAAAAGTGTTTATAAAAGATAAATTTAAATAAAAAACACGTCCACAATATGTTCTATAAGAAGTTTTTAATCTAAAACGGTTTAGAAAAATAAACCTCAGCGAGTCAGCAGACGTAAATAGAAATTCAAACATTTTTTTAAGAACTGAGTCAGCGATTAAAACATTTCTCGAAAAATTCAGGTAGTATATATTATATCAACATGAGCCTTTATTCTTCCTATACAAGAAGATCCACATGTATATATTGATGGCACTATCAAGATACATTAGGAAAATATCTCCGGTCGTCTCACAAAAAATATATAAATTATCAGTAAGTTTATGATGTTTCACGGTAAAATAATAAGTTGTTGCCATAAAAATTGTTTCATAATAGTAATTTTTATTTCTAGGACACTCATGTACAAAATTTTCAAAGTTAAACATTTAGAAATATATGCATATCTAAACAGTCTATTTTCAATGACCAAGGAGGTAAATGGGATGTAAAGTGTTTATATAACATAAAAGTAAACAAGAAAAATTTAAGGACTAAAAGCGATGCCCTCGCATTTGTGAGGGCTCCTGTTCTAGTGAAAATAAAAATAAGAAACAAAAAGATATAATTGCAGAATCTAAAGGAGATGCCTTCGAGCACTCATACACCGGCAACAGTGCTAGGAAATAGCTTAGTAGTCGGAGGATGTGAATACCTTTTACCTTACCTCCCCGGCAACGGCGCCAGAAAATAGCTTGATGTCTACTCACACTTTTTTTCCTGTATACAGTCTTGGGCCTCCAAGAGCAGAGGTTTGTAGAACAGCAGCAAGTTTCCCTTAAGTGGATCACCCAAGGTTTATCGAACTCAGGGAGGTAGAGGTCAAAGATATTCCTCTCAAGCAACCTTGCAATTAAGATACAAGAAGTCTCTTGTGTCCCCAACACACCTAATACACTTGTCAGATGTATAGGTGCACTAGTTCGGCGAAGAGATAGTAAAACACATGTGGTATAGATGGTGGTAATATTGCAGGAAGTAAAGATGCGGTAAAACAGTAAACAAGCGATGTTTGCAGTATTTGGAAACAAGGCCTAGGGATCATACTTTCACTAGTGGACACTCTCAACATTGATCACATAATAAATAAATAACTTCTCCTCACTTGTGCTACATTCACACTCTCTTGTTGGATAACAAACACCATTCATTGTGTAGGGCTACGAGAGTTCCCTCAAGCCGGAGTAAACAAGCTCCACAACATTCGGAGTTCATATTTAAGTAACCTCTAGAGCATAATAGACCGTTGCAATTTAGACCGAGTACTGACATAGCATACACACTGTCAACAATAGCTATGAAAGGAGGAATAGATCACATCAATACTATCATAGTAATAGTTAACTCCATAATCTACAAGAGATTACAATCATAACCTACGCCAAGTACTACATGATGCACACACCGTCACCTTTACATCATGAAGGAGGAATAGACTACTTTAATAACATCACTAGAGTAGCACATAGATTAATAGTGATACAAAGCTCATCATATGGATCTCAATCATGTAAGGCAGCTCATGAGATCATTGTATTGAGGTACATGAGAGAGAAATTAACCACATAGCTACCGGTAGAGCCCTCGGCCTCGAGGAGAACTACTCCCTCCTCATCATGGGAGACAACAACGGCGATGAAGATGGCGGTGGTGTCGATGGAGATGGATTCCGGGGCAATTCCCCGTCCTGGCGGCGTGCCGGAACAGAACTGTCCCCGAACTTGGCTTCGCGATGGCGGCAGCTGTGTAACTTTTCTCGTCCCGTGGCTTATGTTTTTAGGGTTTTCGAGGCGGAGAGACTTTATAGGCGGAAGGGCAGCCTCGGAGGAGTCCTGGTGGTCCCACACCATAGGGGGCGCCCCCCCTTGGCCGCGCCGCCATGTGGGGTGGGGCCCCCAGGGCTCTCCTCTGGTCCCTCTCTGGCTCTCTGGAAGCTTCGTGGAAAAATAAGATCTTGGGCTTTTGTTTCGTCCAATTCTGAGAATATTTCCTGTGGGATTTCGGAACCAAAAACAGCAGAGGCTGACACTTCGGCATCTTGTTAATAGGTTAGTTCCGGAAAATGCATAAAAACTATATAAAGTGTGAACAAAACATGTAGGTATTGTCATAAAACTAGCATGGAACATCAGAAATTATAGATACGTTGGAGACGTATCAGCGCCAGGGCTTCGTTTAAAGCTACTTTGCTTAGCTCATCTTTGTCCTCTAGCCTTGAAGAGAATCTTTGACCAACGTGCCGACAGGCTACAGTGTAAATCTTACCGGTACTCCGGTACCTCTCTTGTTCCCTAAGTTCCGGTATACCCCTCCTGGGATACCGGTAGGTTTGAACTTGGCTCTTGCCAAACTCACCAAAACCATCCGGATTGATCTACAATCCGGCATCTTTAAGATAGAAACGTGGGTACTTTGCCATGCCTTTGGCCTACCGGGGGCCATCCCCCCGACAAGTTAACAATCCTTTTCTAAACTTTTGCAAACATGTGTTCCATGTGTGTTATTTTGACTGGGCCGTCCCACAACTATTCTACAACGATACCGCTGACCACCACCGTAACTAATCTGATTGCGTTACTGGCTCAGTCTCTTCCTCCGCCGACCCTCTTCGCCTCCCTCTACCCCCTCCGCTCCCATATTGTCCACAACCTGAAGTCTCCTGCGAGCAACAGACCTGACCGGCCATCGACCTCTCCCCTACCTCCGACCTCCACCTCCACCTCCACCTCCTTTCCAAGCTAGCTCCACGGGAGCATCAGCACTGGACACCAATCCAGCTACACAGCGCAACGAGAGCAGTAGTCGAGGTTTCTTCTCCACGCTGCTGTCCTCCTCCTCCATCATCCCTCCTTCAATACCCCTTCTGCAGGTGTTTTCACTTTGTTCATCTTTGTGTTGTACACAATTCTACTGTTGTTGAACTATTCTTAGTTTGGGTGACTAAAGCAGTTAACCTCATACCTTTTGTGCCATGAACCAAACAAAATTGCAACACCGTAATCTCTGAACCGAACACAAGTGTCATCATTTGTGATATATCTCCGTGGCGCCACCCACAACCCACGCTGCCTTCACGGCTGCAATGTCATTTGCGCCATGTGTAGGAAGCTTTATAGCATGCTTCATACATTGCTCCAAGACTGCAAATATGGAGCCCCAAGGGCTGGTTTAGAGCGCACTAAAAAAAGAGGTTGAAGATATTTTCAAAACTTTGCTAGAGTGGGTATGTAGTGCTTCAGCCTCTAAAATGTCTGTACATTTATAGTTCAATGGGTATGGTTGCTCTTAGTAAAGATCAACGTTGATGGACCATCTTCTAAGTCATGAGATCACAAGGGGCGCAGCTACTGCAGTTTGCCATGGTGCTTGTAAAGTCGATTTTGTAATAATCAAACGTGCTACCCTCGTTTTTGAGTAAAATACATGAGGGGTCACCAAAGTTGACACCCTAGCCCGCCTTCATCACCGTACACAGAGATACACATTCTACAATCACTAAATACGGTTGAGATGCTCATCGACGGCCACTAGGTGGCGTAGCGCAACATACATGGCAAGTGATTCCACTGCCTCTCGCAAAGCCCTAGCCCGCTAGGAGCGATGCCAACAATGACGTCCAACGGCGGACAGAGGCAAGGGCTCATGGCGCGGCGATGAATTAGCGCAAGAGGGGGTCAGAGGAGAGTTCTAGGAGGACCGGGAGCTCACCCTGATGATCCTCATGTGCTCGGAGAGGACGAAGATGGTCGGAGGAGACGTCACGGTTCGCGGCGGAACTCGGCCGACCACGGGGAAGATGCGTCGATTGGGAGCTTCCCCGGATGCGTTCGTCAGCGGGGAAGAAGCAGAGGAGTCTGTGGAGCTCTGTACATGCTCAGAGAAGATAGGGAAGGCGCGGAGTGGCGAGGCGATGTGACGGCTGAGCTCGGGTCCCGCGAGCTCACGTGGGAGACCACACAGCCGATGGTGTACGAGCATGAGGGGCGCCCTGCTCCCTGGGCGTGCTGCAGCGAATGGGGTGGCAGGCTCCGGCCAGTGAGGACGAGGTGTCCTAAGCCGGCGTGGGGTGTGGCTGCGCATCTCTGATGTCTACGTTCCCCCTCCTTTCCTGTAGACAGTGTTGGGCCTCCAAGTGCAGAGGTTTGTAGAACAGCAGCAAGTTTTCCCTTAAGTGGATCACCCAAGGTTTATCGAACTCAGGGAGGAAGAGGTCAAAGATATCCCTCTCATGCAACCCTGCAACCACAAAGCAAGAAGTCTCTTGTGTCCCCAACACACCAAATAGGTGCACTAGTTCGGCGAAGAGATAGTGAAATACAGGTGGTATGAATATATATGAGCAGTAGCAACGGTGCCAGAAAATAGCTTGCTGGCGTGTAGTTGATGGTGGTAGTATTGCAGCAGTAGTAACACAGTAAAACAGTAAACAAGCAGTAGTAACTCAGCGGTATTTAGGAACAAGGCCTAGGGATTACACTTTCACTAGTGGACACTCTCAACATTGATCACATAACAGAATAGATAAATGCATACTCTACACTTTTGTTGGATGATGAACACATTGCGTAGGATTACACGAACCCTCAATGCCGGAGTTAACAAGCTCCACAATAATGCTCATATTTTAGTAACCTTTAGTGTAAGATAGATCAAAAGACTAAACCAAGTACTAGCATAGCATGCACACTGTCACCTTCATGCATATGTAGGAGGAATAGATCACATCAATATTATCATAGCAATAGTTAACTTCGCAATCTACAAGAGATCATGATCATAGCATAAACCAAGTACTAACACGGTGCACACACTGTCACCTTTACACATGTGGGAGGAATAAAACTACTTTAATAACTTTGCTAGAGTAGCACATAGATAAATTGTGATACGATGCACATTGCAATCATAAAGAGATATAAATAAGCACTTCACTACGCTCTTCAACGGTGAATAAGTACTTCGTGAAATATAGCCTAAGAGACCCACACGGTGCACACACTGTCACCTTTACACACGTGGGACAAGGAGTCTCCGGAGATCACATAAGTAAAACCCACTTGACTAGCATAATGACATCTAGATTACAAGCATCATCATATGAATCTCAATCATGTAAGGCAGCTCATGAGATTATTGTATTGAACTACATAGGAGAGAGATGAACCACATAGCTACCGGTACAGCCCGAGCCTCGATGGAGAACTACTCCCTCCTCATGGGAGCAGCAGCGGTGATGAAGATGGCGGTGGAGATGGCAGCGGTGTCGATGGAGAAGCCTTCGGGGGCACTTCCCCGCTCCGGCGGGTGCCGGAACGAGAGACTCTGTCCCCCAGATCTTGGCTTCGCGATGACGGCGGCTCTGGAACTTTTCGCGTACCGTGGCTTCCTCCGTAAGGGTTTTCGATGCAGGGGCTTTATATAGGCGAAGAGGCGGCGCAGGGGGGTCGAAGGGGCAACCACACCATAGGGTGGCGCGGGCCCAGCCCTGGCCGCGCCAAGGTATCATCTGGGGGCCCTGTGGCCCCTCTCTGGCGGTTCTCGTGTGTTCTGGATGGTTCCGGGAAAAATAGGAATCTGGGTCTTGATTTCGTCCGATTCCGAGAATATTTCGTTACTAGGATTTCTGAAACCAAAAACAGCAGAAAACACCAGGCATCTTGTTAATAGGTTAGTTCCAAAATGCATAAATATGACATATAATGTGCATAAAACATGTAGGTATCATCAATAAAGTAGCATGGAACATAAGAAATTATCGATACGTTGGAGACGTATCAGCATCCCCAAGCTTAGTTCTGCTCGTCCGAGCAGGTAAAACGATAACAAAGATAATTTCTTAAGTGACATGCCATCATAACCTTGATCATACTATTGTAAGCATATGAGATGAATGCAGCGATCAAAACAAAAGTAATGAGATGAGTAAACAAGTGAATCATATAGCAAAGACTTTTCATGAATAGTACTTCAAGACAAGCATCAATAAGTCTTGCATAAGAGTTAACTCATAAAGCAATAATTCAAAGTAGAGGTATTGAAGCAACACAAAGGAAGATTAAGTTTCAGCGGTTGCTTTCAACTTATAACATGTATATCTCATGGATAGTTGTCAATGCAAAGTAATATAATAAATGCAATATGCAAGTATGTAGGAATCAATGCACAGTTCACACAAGTGTTTGCTTCTTGAGGTGGAGAGAGATAGGTAAACTGACTCAACATAAAAAGTAAAAGAATGGCCCTTCAAAGAGGAAAGCATCGATTGCTATATTTGTGCTAGAGCTTTGGTTTTGAAAACATAAAGAGAGCATAAAAGTAAAATTTTGAGAAGTGTTTGTTGTTGTCAACGAATGGTAGTGGGCACTCTAACTACCTCATCAACCAGACTTTCAAGAGCGGCTCCCATGAAGGACGTTATCTCTACCAGCAAGGTAGATCATCCCTCTTCTCTTTTGTTTACACATGTACTTTAGTTTAGTTTTTCTTTATTTATGGATGACACTCCTCCCAACCTTTTGCTTACACAAGCCATGGCTAACCGAATCCTCGGGTGCCTTCCAACATTCACATACCATGGATGAGTGTCTATTTGCAAAATTAAGTTGCTTACTGATGAATCAGAGCAAAACATGTGAAGAGAATTATTAATGCAAGTTAATTAATTGAGGCTGGGAACCTCATTGCCAGCTCTTTTTGCAAAATTATTGGATAAGCGGATGAAGCCACTAGTCCACTGTGAAAGTCTGTCAAAAGTAAATGACAAGATCGAAAGATAAAACACCACATACTTCCTCATGAGCTATAAAACATTGACACAAATAAGAGGTAATAACTTTTGAATTGTTTAAAGGTAGCACTCAAGCAATTTACTTTGGAATGGCGGAAAAATACCATGTAGTAGGTAGGTATGGTGGACACAAATGGCATGAATATTGGCTCAAGGATTTTGGATGCATGAGAAGTATTCCCTCTCGATACAAGGCTTAGGCTAGCAAGGTTATTTGAAACAAACACAAGGATGAACCGGTGCAGCAAAACTCACATAAAAGACATATTGTAAACATTATAAGACTTTACACCGTCTTCCTTGTTGTTCAAAACTCAATACTAGAAATTATCTAGACCTTAGAGAGACCAATTATGCAAACCAAATTTTAGCATGCTCTATGTATTTCTTCATTAATGGGTGCAAAGCATATGATGCAAGAGCTTAAACATGAGCACAACAATTGCCAAGTATCACATTATCCAAGACATTTTAGAATTACTACATGTAGCATTTTCCAATTCCAACCATATAACAATTTAACGAAGAGGAAACTTCGCCATGAATATTATGAGCTAAGAACACATGTGTTCACACGAACCAGCGGAGCGTGTCTCTCTCCCACACAAGGATGAACTTATTCAGAGAACTAAGATAACAAAACAAAAACAAAAATAAAAGCACACAGACGCTCCAAGTAAAGTACATAAGATGTGACCGAATAAAAATATAGTTTCAAGAGAAGGAACCTGATACTTTGTCGATGAAGAAGGGGATGCCTTGGGCATCCCCAAGCTTAGATGCTTGAGTCCTCTTGAAATATGCAGGGATGAACCACGGGGCATCCCCAAGCTTAGAGCTTTCACTCCTCTTGATCATAGTATATCATACTCCTCTCTTGACCCTTGAAAACTTCCTTCACACCAAACTTCAAGCAAACTCATTAGAGGGTTAGTGCATAATCAAAAATTCACATGTTCAGAGGTGACACAAACATTCTTTTCTGGACATTGCATAAAGCTACTGGACATTAATGGATCAAAGAAATGAATCCAACATAGCAAAAGAGGCAATGCGAAATAAAAGGCAGAATCTGTCAAAAACAGAACAGTCCGTAAAGACGAATTTAAAGATGGCACCAGACTTGCTCAAATGGAAAAACTCAAAACTAATGAAAGTTGCGTACATATCGAGGATAACGCTCGTAAATTGGCAGATTTTTTCGAATTTTCTACAGAGAACTGTGCCCAGATTCGTGACAGACAGCAATGCTGTTTCTGCGCAGCGATCCCAAATATAACATCAACTTTGACATAGAAACTTTACTTGGCACAAAAACATGATAAGGAGAGGTTGCTACAGTAGTAAACAACTTCCAAGACTCAACAAAACAAAAATTGCTGTAGTAAAATAAACACATGGGTTATCTCCCAAGAAGTTCTTTCTTTATAGCCATTAAGATGGGCTCAGCAGTTTTAATGATGCACTCGCAAGAAATAGAAGTTGAAGCAAAGAGAGCATCAAGAGGCAAATTCAAAACACATTTAAGTCTAACATGCTTCCTATGCATAGGAATCTTGTGAATAAACAAGTTCATGAAGAGCAAAGTAACAAGCATAGGAAGATAAAACAAGTGTAGCTTCAAAAATTTCAGCACATAGAGAGGTGTTTTAGTAACATGAAAATTTCTACAACCATATTTTCCTCTCTCATAATAACTTTCAGTAGCATCATGAGCAAACTCAACAATATAACTATCACATAAAGCATTCTTATCATGAGTCTCATGCATAAAATAATTACTACTCCCAACATAAGCATAATCAATTTTATTAGTTGTAGTGGGAGCAAATTCAACAAAGTAGCTATCAACTATAGGAGGTATATTGTAATCATAATCAAATTTATCCTCCATAACAGGTGGTAACAAAAGACTACTATCATTATAATCATCATAAATAGGAGGCAAAGTATCATCAAAGTAAATTTTCTCCTCAATGCTTGGGGGACTAAAAATATCATGCTCATCAAAGCCAGCTTCCCCAAGCTTAGAATTTTCCATAGCATTAGCAACAATGGTGTTCAAAGCATTCATACTAATAACATTCCCATTATCATGCATATAAAGTTCCATGGGTTTTTTAATTCTCTCTTCAAACACATCATGTCTTAATTCAAGATAAAGTTCATAAAGATCTCTCATATTTTTGTTGTTTTCCATTATGCCTAACTAGTGTAAACAAGAAACCAAATGTCGCAATTGCAGAGTCTAAAGGAAATAGCTTCGAGTACTTACAATGGCGCCGGGAAAATAGCTTAGTAGCCGAGATCCGGAGTGTGAGTACCTTTTACCTTTCCTCCCCGGCAACGGCGCAGAAAATAGCTTGATGTCTACGTTCCCCCTCTTTGTAGACGGTGTTGGGCCTCCAAGTGCAGAGGTTTGTAGAACAGCAAGTTTTCCCTTAAGTGGATCACCCAAGGTTTATCGAACTCAGGGGATGAAGAGGTCAAAGATATCCCTCTCATGCAACCCTGCAACCACAAAGCAAGAAGTCTCTTGTGTCCCCAACACACCAAATAGGTGCACTAGTTCGGCGAAGAGATAGTGAAATACAGGTGGTATGAATATATATGTTAACAACGGTGCGGAAAATAGCTTGGCGTGTAGTTGATGGTGGTAGTATTGCAGCAGTAGTAACACAGTAAAACAGTAAACAAGCAGTAGTAACTCAGCAGTATTTAGGAACAAGGCCTAGGGATTACACTTTCACTAGTGGACACTCTCAACATTGATCACATAACAGAATAGATAAATGCATACTCTACACTTTTGTTGGATGATGAACACATTGCGTAGGATTACACGAACCCTCAATGCCGGAGTTAACAAGCTCCACAATAATGCTCATATTTTAGTAACCTTTAGTGTAAGATAGATCAAAAGACTAAACCAAGTACTAGCATAGCATGCACACTGTCACCTTCATGCATATGTAGGAGGAATAGATCACATCAATATTATCATAGCAATAGTTAACTTCGCAATCTACAAGAGATCATGATCATAGCATAAACCAAGTACTAACACGGTGCACACACTGTCACCTTTGCACACATGCAGGAGGAATAAAACTACTTTAATAACTTTGCTAGAGTAGCACATAGATAAATTGTGATACGATGCACATTGCAATCATAAAGAGATATAAATAAGCACTTCACTACGCTCTTCAACAGTGAATAAGTACTTCGTGAAATATAGCCTAAGAGACCCACACGGTGCACACACTGTCACCTTTACACACGTGGGACAAGGAGTCTCCGGAGATCACATAAGTAAAACCCACTTGACTAGCATAATGACATCTAGATTACAAGCATCATCATATGAATCTCAATCATGTAAGGCAGCTCATGAGATTATTGTATTGAACTACATAGGGAGAGATGAACCACATAGCTACCGGTACCCCGAGCCTCGATGGAGAACTACTCCCTCCTCATGGGAGCAAGGCGGTGATGAAGATGGCGGTGGAGATGGCAGCGGTGTCGATGGAGAAGCCTTCCGGGGCTTCCCGCTCGGCGGGTGCCGGAACAGAGACTCTGTCCCCGGATCTTGGCTTGCGATGACGGCGGCTCTGGAACTTTTCGCGTCGTGGCTTCCTCCGTAAGGGTTTTCGATGCAGGGGCTTTATAGGCGAAGAGGCGGCGCGGGGGTCGAAGGGGCAACCACACCATAGGGTGGCGCGGGCCCAGCCTGGCCGCGCCAAGGTATCATCAGGGGCCCTGTGGCCCCTCGGCGTGTGTTCTGGATGGTTCCGGGAAAAATAGGAAGGGTCTTGATTTCGTCCGATTCCGAGAATATTCGTTACTAGGATTTAAAACAAAAACAGCGAAACAGGCGGCACTGGCATCTTGTTAATAGGTTAGTTCCAGAAAATGCATAAATATGACATATAATGTGCATAAAACATGTAGGTATCATCAATAAAGTAGCATGGAACATAAGAAATTATCGATACGTTGGAGACGTATCAATCTCCTCGGAGGAGACAAGGGCACTGGCTCAGTTGACAACCTTACCTCTTTACCAATTTTGCAGTTTAGTCCTTTATTTATTTATTATTTGAAATAGAACCTCTTTACTAAGCAGTGGCAGTGGCTGACAGATAGGTGATACTTCTCAAACGTATCTATAATTTTTGATACTCCATGGTTGTTTTACACCAATTTATATATGTTTTGCTCATACTTTGTTGCACTTTTATACATTTTCTGGCACTAACCTATTAACAAGATGCCACGGTGCCAGATCCCTGTTTTCTGTTGTTTTGTATTTTAGAAAAGTTGTACATGAAATATTCTTGGAATTGGACGAAACAAAAGCCGAAGTCAATATTTTTCCATAACAAAGACAAAGTCCAGAGGGGGGTCGAAAAGGAGCCACAGGCCTGGGCCTGCGCCAAGGGGTGGTGTGGGCCCCCCAGGGCTCTTCCAACCTCGCCCTTCCGCCTATTTATTCACTATCTCGGGAAAAACCTAAACACCCGAGCCTCCATCCACGAAAAGTTCCGTCACGGCCGCCATCGCAGACCCTAACTCGGGAGGGTTCTGAAGCTCTTCCCTGCACCCTGCCGGAGGGGGAAATCATCACCGGAGGCATCTACATCGCCTTGCCCGCCTCCAAAGTGATGCATGAGTAGTTCATCCTTGGACTATGGGTCCATAACAGTAGCTAGATGGTTGTCTTCTCTAATTTGTGCCTCATGTTTAGATCTTGTGAGCTTCACTACATGATCAAGATCATCCTTAGCTACATGTTGTGTTCGCTGGGATTCGATGAATATTGAATACTATGTTGAGATCGATTATATATTCTTGTCATATATTATTTGTGATCTTGCATGCTCTCCGTTGCTAGTAGATGCTCTGGCCAATTAGATGCTTCTGACTCCAACAGGAAGTATTTATGATCGATAGTAGGTTCATGCCTCTAGTTTTCTGGAAGAGTGACAATAACTTCTAAGATTGTAGATGTGATGTTGTTACTAGGGAGAAAACAACAATGTTTTATCCAAGGGTAATTCTATTGTTTACTTTACACACATTGCTTAATGCGATAATCTATTGCTTGCAACTTAATACTGGGAGGGGTTCGGATGATAACCGGAAGGTGGATTATTAGTCATAGACGCAGTTGGATTAATGTTGTAATGCCCAAACGAATCTCATAGTAATCATCTTGTCATGTATGGTATTTATCAATTGTAATTTATTCACCCAACATGTTATTTATCTTTATGGAGAGACACCTCTAGTGAACTGTGGACCCTGGTTCTTTCCTTTACACTAATAAATTCATCCACTGCATTACTTCTATGTTTACTTACTGCAAGCATTGTTCTCTTTAATTTCACTTCAAACAACTCTTTCCACTCGATACGTTTAATCCTTTGTGTTCAGCAAAACCGGTGAGATTGGCAACCTCACTGTAAGTTGGGGCAAAGTATTTTGGTTGTGTTGTGTGCAGGTTTCACATTGTTGCTGATGTCGGTAGTGCGCCCATGCCAATAGTCAGCTAGCAACACCTTCAGAAGTCACGCCTTTCTCCTACTGGTCGATTAAACCTTGGTTTCTTACTAAAGGAAAAATTGCTACTGTGCTCATCATACCTTCCTCTTGGGGTTCTCTAACGGTGTGCAATCTGCGTTCATCAATCTCTTTTTCTGGCGCCATTGCCGGGGAGAAAGATGATTTCTGCAAGGGGGGTCTCTCTTCTCCAATCTCTTTACTTTGTTATTGTTTTGCTTAGTTTATTCCATGCTCACTTTCCATGTTGATGTTTCTTGTTTTTATTTCCACTAGTTAGGCTTACTGGAAAACAACAAAAAAAATTAGAGAGCTTTATAGTATTTATCTTGAGTTAGGACACGAAGTGTTTGAAGAGAAAATTAAAAAACCTATGAAACTTTATGTGCATGATAATAGCAATGTTATTATTACGAATTCTTTGAATACCATTATTGCTAATGTTATGGAAAAGTCTAAGCTTGGGGAAGCTAGTTTTCATGAAAATGATCTTTTTTTTAACTTTCCCCGCTTTAGAGGATAAAATTTGCTATGATGATTACAATGATGAATATGATATTTTCAGTCCACCTACCATTGAGGAGAAAATTAATTATGATTACAATATGTCTCCTATATATGATGATTATGGTGATGAGAATAATAATGATAGCTATTTTGTTGAATTTGCTCCCACTATAAGTAATAAGAATGACTATGCTTATGTGGAGAGTAATAATTATTTTATTTATGCGGCTCATGATAAGAATGTTTTATGTGATAGTTATATTGTTGATTTTATTCATGATGCCACTGAAAATTATTATGAGAGAGGAAAATATGCTTGTATAAGTTTTCATGGTACTAAAACACCTCTCTATATGCTAATTTTTTTGAAGTTACTCTTGTTTTATCTTCTTATGCTTGTCATTTTATTCTTTGTGAATTTATTTGTACAACATTCCTATTCATAGGAAGTGGTTTAGACTTAAATGTGTTTTAAATTTGTTTCTTGATGCTTCTTCACTTGATAATACTTGATGCTAGTTCTTTTTCTGCGCCTAGCTGAAAGGCGTTAAAGAAAATACTCTTGGGAGATAACCCCCCACGTTTTATTTCTATAATATTTCTTTTATTGCGTCTTGGAAGTTATTACCTTTGTAATAACCTCTCCTTATCATTTTTTATTTCGTTTTTGTGCCAAGAATAGCCTCTAATAGGAAGAAAGTAAGATTTAGGGAAGTTGTTGTCCTAAAAACAGATTCTGTGTTGTCACCATAAATAATTTTATTCATAGACAGAGCGGAATTTTGAGCTGCCAATTTTTGAGCATATGCCCCAGGTTATTATCTAACTTTAGTTTGTTAAACACCTTTCGATCTGAGCAACGGAAATTTTTCGAAAAAATCAATCTTTACCTGCTATTCTATTTTGACAGATTTCTGCCACTATTTGCATTTGCCTCTTAATCTCTTTCTTTTTGAGTTCTTTTGAGCAAACATATTCTTAAAAAGGTTGCTACAGTAGCTAATGTTTCAATGGATGTTTGATATATGTTAGAACTGAATCTGGGATTTGTTATTTTGATTGTACTAATGCTGCTAATAAAGAATTGTGTGAAATTTTATATGAAGGAAGTTTTCAAGTGTAGGGAGAGAAGAATGATGCAATGAGATGAAGAATAGACAAAAGCTTAAACTTGGTGATTCCCATGTCACCCCAAGAAATATCCAAGAGGTACAAGCGTTAAAGCTTGGGATGCCCAAGGCATCCCCTCTTCATCAACAAAGCAACATGTCATCTTTCTATGCGCTATATTTTTATTACTTCATACACTATGTGTTGTTCTTGGAGCGTCTTTATTTATTTTTGTTTTGTTTTGTTTTGTTTGCTGTAGCATATGGTTGTATCCCAGCATATTTGTTTTGGAGAATGACACGCTCCATTTTAATTGCTTAGAACACTCTAATTTTCGCTGTTATTGTTCTGCGAGTGTTCTAGTTTTCTAGTACTGCATTTAGCTCTTGTTCTTTCACTTGAATTTTGTTCAGATCTCGTTAATATTCTTTATTTATGTATGATTAGCTCTCTGGTACATATTGATTTTCATCTTTGAGAGCTATTTCAAATAAGTTGATTGGTGTTGGAGACGAGTAAAATGTTTCATGACCATAGTGATGCAAAAGGAAGCTTGTCTAGACTGTGGCATAGACTTTGGCATATCATGTTGGATGTTATTTTTGTCATATGATTAATATTTATTGTTGTAGCATGACTTGTCTCAAATAGCTGAGAGTGCTTAATGTGCCATTGAAAGAATCATGTGTTGTTTCCATCATAAAAACATAATATTGTGGTATTCTCCTTCGATGCTTTATTGGGTTGACTTGGCACAAGCTTATACCATGTTATGACTACAACCAGTCAACTAAAGCCTCTATGATTATTTAGTTTTTTACTTGTAATATCACTTTATGCTTTGATTGGTAATGTTTTGTCGATATGCATGATTATGGCCATTATTGCTCTCTTAGTTGGTCGCCCCCAGTCTTTTGCTAGCCTTTGCCTGTACTGAGTATGAACTCTACTCGTGCATCCAACCACCAATAACCAAACTTTGCCAATTGTGTTCACCATGTCTACCTACGAGAGTGAATTCGGTGTTCACATGGGTACGTGTGCACGGTCTAGAAATCGTTGGATCAACTTTGAGATTCCGTTTCTGCCTCACGGCGGGCAAATGACGTGAATCCACTGTTGGCCGGCCGCACTCCACCGCTCCTATTCTACTTTATATACTGGTATACTGATTGCATGCGAGTGGGATCTGCTCATGGAGAGAATAAAAAAACGAAGCATCCGGGCTGCTTCGCTTTGTGTCATGGGAGACGAGCTGCTTCGCTGTGTTGGTTTGGATGGGCGCAATGGTGCTGAGGAAGTCGACGAGGCGGGCGGCATGGGAGCGGGAGCCGAAGAAGTCGAGGCCCCCGGGCGCGGAGGCGAGCGCGGCCTGGCCGTGCTTGATGAGGAGCTGCTCGAGGTAGAGGAAGGTGCGACGGCGCGGGACGTGCTGGCGGAGCTGGACGACGGCGACCCACTGGTCGGGCTTGGCCTGGGTGCGGACGCACAAGTCGCAGAGTCGGTCGTGGACTCGAATTTGGCCGCCTCTCTCTCCCAACCAGTCCCACCCCCCTACGCCGCGTCGCTGGGGGGGAGGCCGGCGGCGGCACCAAGGCGAAGGGCTTCCAGCGCCACCACCACCTGCTGGGCGGCGGTAAGATGAAGGCCGCGGCGGGGCTGATGGGCGGGACGAGGCCTGGGAGCGGCGCCGCCGTGACCTGGTGCGCCGACTGGCGTCCTTGCACGCATCTTCCCTTCCGATTCGCCCCAACCTCCGTCCCTAAACGCAACCGCTACTCCATCATTGGAGGAGGCGAGCTGCTCAGGTCAACCCCTTCCGATTCAACCCCAACCTCGGTCCCTATCTCCACTTCGCCTTGGCCTGATTCATAACCGAATTAGCTAATTTGCCAAATCCCCCAAGCTAGCTCTCTCTGCTCGACCATGTACGACAAGATTTGAGGCGCTGTCGCCGCCACTCTCTGCTCCGACTGCGGCCGGCTTGATCTAGAACGTCCTCCTCTACAGATTTCGGTGCGCCGCCCCTGGATGCTGATAGATTTGGTGGCGCCTTGCGAGAACGGGAGCGGATGCGGTGGGACGGGGAGCTGTTGTGGGTGCTTGGCGAGCTTGCACGAGTGTGGTGCCGTCCGCCGTGGTCAGCTCAGACCACCACGGGATGCTGTGCAGCGAGTGAATGATTGAGGAGCTTGGCCCGCACGATTTTGGTAGCTAGGCATAATGAATTCGTGTAGAGTAGCTTAATTATGCTGTGTTTCAATGTTTTGATACAGCTTAGGGTGGTCTATTTTGCAAACGCAGCACATGCGCCTTCCCCTAGGTTAACGGATTAATGGATGGCGTTAGGACACGTGTTGAGCATGTAGCGCGAGCTCACGTATCCCCCTGATCACCGGGTTTCATTCGATCTACCTACTAGCATTATTGCTATTCCAAGTATATTCATCATGTTTTTATTTATCTTCCAAATTAAATTTTGGCATGAGAAAATTAGTTAGTAAAGCTCTCACGAACTTGATGGCACATTTACTTTCTTGCACTTGATAAACTTGATCATTGTGACTATCTTATGAAGTTTATATGTTTAAAAAATGCAAGTTGGGAGTTAGCACAATCATGCTTTCATGGGGAACGCTTTCAACATTGCACTTATTCATATTTAGTTTATTTCATGCGGAAATACTTTTGTACACCCACGCATGGGTGTGGGTGTTTCCATCACCGTCCATTTATTCCTTGAGATTCGTGCCCACCATGGTAGATGGAAAGATTCCTTTCTCTCTCCTCTTTTATCCGAATCTCAAAGCACAATGGACGGTGACGGAAACACCCACACCCATGCGTGGGTGTACAAAATCCACTCTCTTATTTCATGTTCTTTTGTTTATGGATTCCTAGCGGTGCGAAATAAAATGAAAACTTGTAAGTCCATGGAGTTTGTATATGTGTTAGAGAAACGCTTGGGCCGCTAATCTAAGCCATGCATCATTCATGGTGGAAACTTACAACGAACCATAGTGAGCATTCTATGAAGTATTTTCAATAAAAAGCTATACCCATAGTAAATAAAAAGATTGATGAGGTGCTCATTGTTTGTTTGTCTTGTCATTTTGGTATGGGAATGCTCCTATATCATGGGGTAGGAGGTACCCCGTTGGTGGTTCTCGATGATACGTGTATACTTACAATGACAATAACCTATTTGGGACCTAAGTTGAGTAGCATGAGGTTTAGGTACTCGTATTTAAGGGGCATGGGGGATTTTCAACTTGTGATTTATCAAGCATATAGGTCATATTTGCCATCACATTAACTTTAGTCATTCAAGATGCTCATGATAGGGGCAATGAGAGCTCAAAACTAATGAGTACCATACTTTTTGGAAGGTTTATAAAACTTGTCAATCTTTCTTACTCTCCAAAGAGAATTTCTTTTACCTTTATGTTGAGTCTTCATCTTCTTCTTTATGCACCAATTAAGAGAGCATAGTTGTCATTCTTAGTGCAATGTGCATAGTCCCAAATATTATTATTGATTGATTCATAATTGTGCTATTGATTGTTCTTAAATTACTTGTATCTAGTCATCCTTTGAACTTTAAAGGTGTCCTAGCATTCATGTTTTGCTATTTCATAAAGGACATGTTGAGTACCACTTTGCTATGTTTTCTCTATGCTCATAAACAAACAGTTGCTTTCAATGCACTAGTATTCATGATCATTTGTTTGAGTTACTTCTCATGTTATAACATAGTTGCTAAGGTCTATTGTTAGAATTGTATCTATCATGCCTATGTTTAGAGTACTTTGATCCCAGCTTACAATGCTTTACAATAACTTGATCAAGATTGTGTTGGCTTCATGTCACCTAAAAAAATATTTTGTTATCATTTACCTACTCGAGGACGAGCAGGAGTTAAACTTGGGGATGCTTGATACGTCTCAAACGTATCTATAATTTTTGATGCTCCATGCTTGTTTTACACCAATTTATATATATTTTGCTCATACTTCATTGCATGTTCATTTTCCGGCACTAACCTATTAACAAGATGCCACAGTGCCAGTTCCTGTTTTCTGCTGTTTTGTATTTCAGAAAAGTTGTACAGGAAATATTCTCGGAATTGGATGAAACAAAAGCCGAAGTCAATATTTTTCCGTAACAAAGACAGAGTCCAGAGGGGGTCGAAGAGGAGTCACAGGGCGGCCACGCCATGCCTTGGCGCGGCCAGGCCTGGCCCGCCAAGGGGTGGTGTGGGCCCCAGGTCTCCACCGACCTCTCGCCCTTCCGCCTATTTATTCACGATCTCGGGAAAAACCTAAACGCCCGAGCCTCCATCCACGAAAAGTTTCGTCGCGGCCGCCATCCCAGACCCTAGCTCGGGAGGGTTCTGAAGCTCTTCCCGCCACCCTGCCGGAGGGGGAAATCATCACCGGAGGCATCTTCATCGTCATGCCCACCTCCGAAGTGATGCGTGAGTAGTTCATCCCTGGACTATGGGTCCATAGAAGTAGCTACATGGTTGTCTTCTCCAATTTGTGCCTCATGTTTAGATCTTGTGAGCTGCCCTACATGATCAAGGTCATCCTTATGTAATACTACATGTTGTGTTTGCTGGGATCCGATGAATATTGAATACTGTGTTGAGATCGATTATATATTCTTGTCATATGTTATTTGTGATCTTGCATGCTCTCCGTTGCTAGTAGATACTTTGGCCAAGTAGATGCTTGTGACTCCAAGAGGGAGTATTTATGCTCGATAGTAGGTTAATGCCTCTAGTTTTCTGGAAGAGTGACAATAACTTCTAAGATTGTAGATGTGCTGTTGCTACTAGGGAGAAAACAACAATGTTTTATCCAAGGGTAATTCTATTGTTTATTTTACACACATTGTTTAATGCGATAATCTGTTGCTTGCAACTTAATACTGGAAGGGGTTCGGACGATAACCGAAAGGTGGATTATTAGTCATAGACGCAGTTGGAATTACGGTGTATGTATTGTGTTGTAATGCCCAAACAAATCTCATAGTAATCATCTTGTCATGTATGGTCGGTATTCTGTCAATTGTCCAACTGTAATTTGTTCGCCCAGCATGTTATTTATCTTTACGGAGAGACACATCTAGTGAACTATGGATCCCGGTCCTTTTCTTTACACTGATAAATTCATCCACTGCAATCCTGCTCTGTTTACTTACTGCAAGCACTGTTCTCTTTAATTTCACTGCAAACAACACTTTCCACTCGATGCGTTTAATCCTTCGTGTTCGGCAAAACCGGTGAGATTGACAACCCCACTATAAGTTGGGGCAAAGTATTTTGGTTGTGTTGTGTCCAGGTTCCACGTTATTGCTGACGCCGGTAGTGCGCCCTACCAATAGTCAGCTAGCAACACCTTTAGAAGTCACGTCTTTCTCCTACTGGTTGATTAAACCTTGATTTTTTACTGAGGGAAAACTTGCTACTGTGATCATCATACCTTCCTCTTGGGGTTCCCCAACGGTGTGCAATCTGCGCTCATCAATAGGACTCACTGGTCGCCACATCAGTGGATACATCGATGTACACTCACCGGTGACCGTCGATGGTCCTCCCAACCGTATTTAGTGACCGTAAAATGTGTATTTCTATGTACGGTGATGGAGGCGGGCTAGGGTGTCATCTTTGGTGACCCTCATGTTTGTTTTGAGCGAAAACCTTGACACTTTATTGATCATAAACATTATTTGGAATACAAAGACCATCAGGGGTTGAAGGAGCCAAAACCGACGTCCCAACATGTGCGCCTCAGAGTTTGACGCACGGTTTTCATGCCTAAATGAAGCCCTCTGCAAACCCCTTGCATTTGCCTTGACTTCTTCAATTATCATGCTATATGAACCAGCATAGTCCTGCTTTATGTTGTTAACTACAGCCAAACAATCTGTGGCCACAGTCACGTGTTGCAGATTCAAATCAGCAGCAAGAGCCATTGCCTCGCGACAGGCAAGAGCCTCCAGAACTGTAGGTTCGCTAATACCTTTGACTGTAAGGGACGAGGCCCCCAGGAACAAACCAGCTTCATCCCTTCACACAGCCCCCACTGCACCACCTCTTCCCGTCTTCGCCACAGCAGCATCAACATTAATCTTTACACGACCCGAGCATGGTGCAATCCATCGTGGGTGTTTCATCTGAACTCCACTCTTTCCCAGATTCATACTCGTACTGGTCACAGAGAGATCCTGAAGGTAATTTTGAATAAATAAATGTGTGGAGAGTGGGCTTTGATACGCCTCAGTGTTCGAGCTGGCCGCACGCCCCTCAAGCCAATCCTCCCGCCTCTTCTTCGTCTGAACCAGGAGGCGATACATCGAGCGGACAGTGAGGGTTCCACTCTTCTCATAGTGCCACGCCCAGCGATCAGCCATTTTCCTCGTACTCAAGGGAATAGATTGTATGATCTCAACATCCATCGGTAAGAAATAATGCCGGAGTAGGTCAGCCTTCCATGTAGCAGTTGTACTGTCAATGAAATCGGTGACCTTCATTGGTAGCTCTTCCCTCGGGCAAGCTAGCGGCCGGAGCATGAAATCACGAGGGAGCCAGTTCTGATTCCAAGCGTGTGTATCTTCGCCCGTGGTGATCCGCCTTATAAGTCCCTGTCACATGGCATCTCGACCCTCCACAAGAGCTCTCCATATCTGCGACTGTGAGGAGAGGAGCATTCAGAATATCCATTGTAGGGTAACTGGATTATATGGGCTTGACGCCTTGACGGCCCATATATTGCCTTCAAAATCTCATGTATTTTACTCCTCGTCTTTTATGGCAGGTCAGGTAACTGGATTATATGGGCTTGACGCCTTGACGGCCCATGATAGTCTTCCGGCTCTCAAGTCTCAACTCTCAAAGTGCCCCGATCGCCCGAGCCACCAGGGAGTGTCGTCGTTTCCGTTTCGTCTCCCAACTTCTCGCCCGCCGCTTAGCGAATCGGAGGATCCGGACTAAAAACTAAGGCCGATCAGGTGAAATTCCTCCTCCCATCTCCAATTTCCTTTTATATTTGCCGTATGTTTGAGCCGGACGACCTCTGCATGTCTGTATCTCAACGCGGGCATCGACTAACCTAGCACCGGCACTTGCTTGTTTGCTTTCAAGGGCAGGGAGATAGCCATGGATTCCATTACCGCGGCACCTGCTGCCGAGGCTTCCCTTGCTCCGGCACCTGTTGCCGAGGCTTCCCTTGCTCCGGAACCTGCTGCTGAGGCTTCCCTTTCTCCGGCACCTGCTGCTGAGGAGGACTGGAGAAAAGAAGAACGAGAGAAAGGTCTCGCAGTCAGGCTATATCTGTAAGAGGACTTGCCCTTCACATTAGTTTCTACTTTGTACCGCAAATTTATATCTATATTCATGCCGTCTGCTGGTCATATGGTACAACCTGTTTTTGTAGATGTAGTCTTCTATACTTACAGTTATATTGCTAAATTACAGATTTTGATTTGTTGGCATATATTTGCAAACAGTACAACAGAATTATATTTATATCCATGCCATCTGCTGGTCATATGGCACAACTTGTTTTTATAGTTGTAGTCTTCTATACAGCTTGTTTGCAGTGTAGATGTAGATTTATTGGCACGCCTAAGTCAGCATATATTTACAAAAAGTATCGCAACTATAATATTTATATCCATGCCGTCTTCTGGTCACATGGTACTTGTTTTTACAGTTGTAGTCTTCTATATGGCTTGTTTGCAGTAGTATTGCTAAATTACAGATATAGATATATTGGCATGTCTGAGTCAGCATATGTTTCCCAAAAAGTTTCAAAATCTAGCATTTATAGGGATTTTGAGGATTTTAGTGATCGCGGTGTGGCCCCTGCACCAGGCCAACTGCCTGCAGCTACATTAGGGATTCCGTGTTAGCTTTTCTAGGGATTTTTTTAAATCTCTTGAAAGTATGTGATACATCTAAGTTGGCATCATTTGTGATATATATATGACTTAGTAAGTAGGAGTTCAGTCGCTGTAAACATTTTTTCTGTCTAAAAACATTTCATGAGAGTAGCAGATAAAACTAATTCTTCGAAAGGTCAGTGCAGGTCTCAGCTGGATCCTGAGGAATGCTTCCGATCCGTGCATTCAACACTAGCGAAGATGTATGCTCTAGAGTAAGGATTTCTTCTTAATTTCACATGCAGTTAAATGTCTAATACTATTTCTTTTCTTGAATGCACAAACCGTTATTTTGAATTCCCATTAGTTGGAGTTAGTTTTTATGCAATAGATATCTTCTAGAGCCTATTCAATCCGTGAAATAAACATTGACTAAGACGTTATTCTCGGGATTTCTTCTTAATTTCGCATCCAGTTAAATGTCTAATATTCTTTTCTTTTGAAAGCCATATGATTATTTTATTCCCCATTGGTTGGATAAGATTTGTGGAACATATTTCTACTAGACCAAAGGACTATTAGGACGATAGCCGCTGAAATTCTGGCATGTATATGCAAATGACGCCCCTTTTTTCACCAATAGTGTCCCTCAGTGGCCTAATGCAGGTGTCTCACATGTGTGCAACCAGCTCATGCATACACGGATGCTTGTTGTCTAAGAAACTACAGTTTTATGCTCAAAGTTGTGGAAAACATTGGATTGCATATGTTTTGTGTACAATTGGACAAGGCTTGCAATCTATTGCACACCTTGTAACAACAGAAAACGAAAACGTTTCGAGAGCAATTATGTTGTTTTTATTTCTCATCCGGTCATTTCTACATGATTATCAGCTTTATCATGTTAGACTATTTTTTTTTTTACATGTTCAATAGCATACTGTAATGCCAAGCTACTAAGCAACATTAGTTTCTACTTCTTGCAATATTTAGGGGTAGCATGCACCATGAAGTATATATTCATTTTAGAGTGTTTTTTGCACTTCAGTAGATTTGAAATAAACCTCATAAATGTACTATGAGGTTGGCATCACCGGTCATGCAGCAAAAATTGGCTAACTAAGACAAATAATAATGATTGCATTTGGCAAACAAGGGGCGTTTTGACCACGTGGTTTCAGTGATAGTGTAGCACCAAAGGCCCAACGTTTACCATGACGCCTCGAAGATTAAGGAGCCATTATTTGTCTTAGAGATTAGACATAAAGCCTGAATGTATTTTGCTCTGATCAAGCCGTAGGAGAAGAAGTTTGATCCATAGGGGACTTTAGAACATGAATAGCTACATACATCAAATTAGCTAAATGTTGGTAATTAAATTTGTTAAATACTAACAAAGTCCCGAAAACTAAACTCTAAACCCTAAAACAGTGTCTATCACTATGTTATAGCCTGCACATAAGGAGAATTATCTCGTACAAATAGATAAACTTCTCACTGTGTATTGATCTGAATGAAATAACCTCCATCGGTTGATTGACATTTTTATGGTCAAATTTAGGTATGTATTACTGACCACTGATATGTACAATGCAAGTGTTTTCTACTAATTATACTATGTGGTGATGCAGGGATACCAAGTCTGATGAGCAACCAGTGAAGAAAAGCTGGATGAGTACTGTTATAGAAGAATTGAGACCAACAACTACTGATCCGGATATCCTGAAAGCACGCTATCGCATTGAAAGACTTCAGGAGGAGAGAGAAACAATCGAGAATGGAATGAAATGGATGCGAAAAGAGGCTCTTCAAGCATTCAAATCCTATATATCATCAGCTGGTTATAATAAAGTATGTCCAACGCTGTTCACTTTAAAATTCCATTGAGCAACTATTTTGATATAGCTTTTTACATTTTAGTAAACCAGATTTTCATAACCATTCATTTGAATTTGAGAATTCTCCTAATAAAATGATTGATGTTTCAGAATTTTGAGTATGATTTTGTGAGGCTTGACTTCCAGTGTCTCATATATGGCACATTCTCAAAATCATACCATCACTACAATTTTACTATGAGGACAAGACTGTCTCGGTCAAAGCCTTGGACCTTCCAGCAATTCTTCGCGGAAGTTAAACCCAGAGAAAATGAAACAAAGTACTTTTGCTGCCCACTGCAGTCTGGTGAAGATGGTACTTATTTTATTCCACTGTCACTATCTCTGATTTCTTAATATCATCTCTTAAATTTATATGTCATTATTAAATTAGTTTTGAATTATTTTTAAAGGTCATTGCTATGGATGCCGGAAGGCTGGCATTGCTCTGAGACATCCCAACAGTGGCGGCTATGATATGGGTCAACCAGGCTCTGGATTTCCATTTGACACTGAGAGTGCTGATTGACGACTAGGTTTGTAATATTTTGTTATCTAAGTTCATCAATGTGGACTACATAATATGCTGATTTGATCATTTAATTCTGTTTGCTTGTTATAAAAAATATATTCAAAATGTAACTGCATGGAACCTTTGATGACAAGTCCAAATATCGTTTATGTAATTTGTTACCCCTTTGCACATGAATAGATAAGCTCAGGCTAAAATACACTCATCTGTTTATGCTGGCGAACCTAGTGAATGTGGCAAGACAATGACGTGGATTTCCTGATGTGGGTGCTTCATCGAGCTCGCTTCTCCACTGGAATCACGTTGGTGCAACATGATGGATGAGTTTTAGGTCTAGACTTCGATGGTATATATGATTCTTGACTCTATCCTGTGTTTCTGTGTAAGATGTCGTATGGCTTTGTTGGTCTTTCTAATTATTACCGACTTATACATGGTGTTGTGACTTAGTCTGCATCGTGTTTATGTATGAATCATCCTCCTTACCTGTCGTTGCCATATCTCTTGAATACTAGTTTTACCGCGGTGATGTTCCTCGAACACATAATTCTAGGAATCCTGGTATACTAGAGATCGTCCTGTCCTTTACAGAAACAGAACTCAATATTGTCAATGTTTGCTAGTACTTTTGTTCAAGAACACGGGAGAGCGTCGCCTATGCTTTCCATTTCGATAGAGGTATAATATGTCAATTACAACTCACGACGCACACCTAGGAAAGCTATGTGATTCCTCGTTGCGATCCACTTGTGCGCATCCTAGCTTTCTTCCAAAACTCAAACTCTGCCTTGATACGGGGACACAGCTCTGCCGGCAACACATCCACCTTGTCAAACAAACGTGCGTTCCGTTCTGGCTCTTTCCTGTTTTGTGGAGCAACAACTGCTTCTGGCTCTTTCCTGTTTTGTGGAGCAACAGCTGCAGACAGCGCAGGCCACACCTCACGGGCAAAGGAACACGTACTGCAAAGTTAGGTGCTCGATTGTTTCAGGCTCTTGACAGCAAAGGGAGCAGCAATGCGAACGATGCAGTCCACGTTTTTCAAGCGTGTCCGCTGTCCACAATCCATTTTTTTTCATCACGAGCCACATGTGGAGCTTGTGTTTCAAGGGGGCACCAGCTGACCATAGCTCCTTGGCACAGGGTATCAGTAATCTAGCAAGGAAGAAGGGGTTGTATGCTGATTTCGCAGAGTAGGCGCCACTGGCAGTAGATCTCCAAGTGACCACATGGGATGAAGAAGGGCTGGTCACCACCTGCCTGAGCGTGTTCCACAAGTGGATGAATTCGACGATCGCCGGCACAGATGGAGCGCCCTTAATCGCACACATGATCCTGAAGCTCGTCCGCCACTGATGTTCGCATACTGGCAGGTTTGATAAACTGTCATGCCCCAGTCCTCCTTTTGGGCTTTACTTAAGAAGGGGCTGTGGTGTTTGGGCTTGGCCCAGTTAGAGAAGTCAGGGTCGCTGGTTATTATAAACGAAGAGAGCAGCACATGGCAAGGCATGAAAGAAAGGAAACGTCTATGAGCTTCTCTCCCTTGCTCCGTTCCTCACCTCCTGCTCCTGTTCCTCACCTTCCTTGCTTTTGCTGATTTCTCATCTCAAATTCCCTTGTATCCTCAATTTGTACTCAAATATTGGTACTGAATCGGTTGTTCGTCACATCCTTGTGTTGGGTCGTGACAATTTGGTATCAGAGCCAACAAAAATCCACAAAAAAAATGACCACCTCAGTTCCTGCGCACCATGTGTTCGACAAAATGTCAAGCCACCACGAACCAATCCGTAGTTGTGTTTTGCAAGTCTCTGTTACTCACTTGTTCTATCCTGTGACAGAGAAAGTACTTGGCCAGCTCTTTGATGCGTATGGGGTGAATGAGGTGTGCCTGTTGAAGCAATCTATGCATCTGGAGGCATTCGTTGAGTTCCAGTCCTGGCATGAGGCAAGCGAAGCTCGAGGTGCACTTCATGGGCGATGCATCTATGATGGATGTTGCCTTCTGGACATCCAGCATGCCCCTGTATCCATCAGCGTAATGAGGTTGCCTAATTCCGAACCAGTCGTGATTGACTGGGATCAAGTGGAGGTGGCTTCACTTGCCGCTACTCAGCCTCCATCCTCTTCCACCTCCGCACCTGCATCAGCAAATAACACATCCATGGCCATCTGCAAGGTCTCCACGGAAGTCCACGCTGAAGTGGGCCGCCCAGTCATCGTCATGGCCCTCGACAGCGAGGAGGTGGTTGATTTACCAGCGGCACCACATGGAAATTCAGCAGCGGCCATTACCAATGTCAGGGAGGCTGGAGAGGACCTCTTCCCTGCTACCGCCGGCTGCATCGACGTGGCGCCGACAACATGTTCGATAGAAAGCCTCAGCCAAGCCCGCCGGCCTAGCAGTGATGAAGACTTCATGATGTCTCTGTTTTGCATGACGCCACATCCACCGTGGGTGACAGAGCTAGTGTCCTGCGAGTCACAGGGAGGTTTATGTGTGCCATCTCGGCCTTGTAAACCACCTGACCCAACTCAGGCACCTTCTGTGCGGAACCTGATCCCGGATTTCAGTATTGGCAACCTCACATCAGTACAGTTGGAGAGAATCAAATGGGATCCTGGCATTATACAGTGGCCTTTCCGAAATAATCTCAACCTGGATGGGAAATATGACCAATCTGAACATGAAGTGCATCACATCTTATTTGCTAGAGCCCAACTTCAACCCATTGCAGATGTTTTCATGTATTGTGTTGGGAAATTTGAGCAGTTGGAAGAATTGCAGAGGGCATGCATGGCTTGCTGTTCTTTTCCGCTTTTGAACTTTTCAGCATGTACACTACTGTTCTCAGCTTACTCTAGCGCCTGGTGCTTTACGGATTGGATTTCTCATAGTGTGAGTGTAACCTCGCCATGGCACCCTGGACTGCTTCTTGAAATCTTTGGCATGCGTTTGCTCGGTAACCTGAAATCAGCCATGGTGCTTCAGTATTATCGTAAATCCAAATCAACTGATTGTCTTCTGATGTGGTGCCATGAAAGGTGTACACCAGTGTTTTGCTTATACTTCCAGTGGTTTACTCTTATCCCTGTTCCATGGAATCACTTGCACCACAAGGATAGCGACTCGAGTGCTGCAATTTTATTGGAAAATTATGGTCCATTGCCTATTGTTCATTTGTGTTACAAGAAGCAATGGGATCCGGGAATTTTTTGTGTGATAGTTCCGACTGCCAGTACGAAGGGCTATGGGATATGGGATTCAGGTGACTGGATTAAATACTTGCCTCAGTTATTATTGAGGTTCAACTTGGCTGACTCTGGGGATAAAGCATATGTAAACAAGCAATTCAAGCTAAACAATGAGCAATCATTGGAGGTTACACTTTCGAGGAACAACGACTTAGACATTGCCCAGCTTTGTTGCTGCACTCTTGGGCATTCGATATTCATTGGCATTTCTCTTAGAAGGATGATATGGTCTGTAGCATGGCAGCTCAATTATGATAGTGACGTGGTACATGCAGACTGTTATATGATCAAAGAATCAAACTACGAAATGGAAGGGCAACGGAAGCTTGGTTATATTGGCTTTCATTCTTGTTTTCCTCGCTCGGCGGGGCTGCCAAACAGTATGCTTGTGGCTGCTTTGCAGAAGCGGGGCCATTCATGGGAAGAAGCACAAGGAAAATGCACTCATCTATGCAAGTTTGATGGAGCCCGTCTTAGTAGCAGTACTCGGACAAGAGATTCTCTGGAGGGTGGGCATCAATTAAACTATGTATGGAGAGCACAGTGCGTACCTTGTTGTGTCCTGGAAAAAAATATTGAACTGCGGACACGCTTTCATATTTGTGTAGCTGCTGATCAGGATATTAGATTATGTTTATCGGACCTGGAAACACTTGGACATGTCTATCACCCATTTTTTCTGTTTGCACACAGCACACCGAAGGAAGATCCAACTTGCAGACTTATCATTGCATCTTATGCTGCTGGATACTATCTGATTGATACTTCCGTGTTCACTTGGAGGTTCAGTGCCAGAGGTGTTTTTCACTATGGTTCTGCTCAGTGTAAATGGAAAATTGTGTGGCCATTCAAATTGGGGTGTCCTACTGGAGGCAACAAGTTCAAACTCTCACACGTGAACACAACAGATGCACATGACAATACCTCCTTTGTCAGAATTATGAGCCATCTTACATACCATATTGCACATCTGCTTGGAGGTGTGCCCTGGCACTTGCGTTGTGCTCGGTGGGACATTGGACAGAGTACTCTCTTGAAGCTGAATGATCATAAATGGGCTTGGGTTGACCTGCAAGTTGTGAACCAGCTTACTGTTATTCTTCAGTGGTTCAGTTTTGTGTCACTGCTCCAGATAATAAATTTGGCTACAAGAAAGTGGGCTCTTGGAATAAGCATGAATCCTATTTGCGGGGAAACACCTCAAATTAGGAAAGTTGGTGCTATTATTGCTACTGGTTGGAAAGCAAGTTTTGACAAGCAGGTCTTTGATCCCATGAATATCTGTAGTTCACTCGAGTTGCATTGTGGAACATACCATCGTTCGGATCTGATGCTTCTTGCTGGTAATCAACAAAACCTGGGCTTTGAAGATTGCTTCAGTGGACATGATGGTGGTGATGATACGCGTGTTTATGATACAATCACTATTGAATATTGGATAGCAATTATTGTCCTACCAGTGCAAACACCTTGGGATCCCGGTGGTTCTCCTATTCATTGGTACCACATCATCGGCTTGAGGACAAGCCGCACTTTAAGGGGGCAAGAATGTCATGCCCCAGTCCTTCTTTTGGGCTTTACTTAAGAAGGGGCTGTGGTGTTTGGGCTTGGCCCAGTTAGAGAAGTCAGGGTCGCTGGTTATTATAAACGAAGAGAGCAGCACATGGCAAGGCATGAAAGAAAGGAAACGTCTATGAGCTTCTCTCCCTTGCTCCGTTCCTCACCTCCTGCTCCTGTTCCTCACCTTCCTTGCTTTTGCTGATTTCTCATCTCAAATTCCCTTGTATCCTCAATTTGTACTCAAATATTGGTACTGAATCGGTTGTTCGTCACATCCTTGTGTTGGGTCGTGACATAAACTTGAGGAGGTTTGGCGCGATCTGCTCCACGCTCTGGCCATCTAGCCATCTGTCTCTCCAGAACTGAAATGTGTGCTACTGGCTGGTGACACCAGAGCAAGTTGTGTTAGTGAAGATTTTCCGTCGAAGCTTTTGTTGCTGAACCCAGCGGTAGATAATTCTTTACCGTCTCTTCGGGTTTGAATATTACAGCGTGATAATATGTTAGACAGTCTAAGGCGGCCATTGTCCCGGAGGGCATCGGGTGGACGCTCTGGGCTAAGGCGGCCATTGTCCCGGGCCTGCTCTCGCTCGTGATCGTGCCGCTGGTGCTCTAAGTCATCTACCCACCGGAGGTCAAATCCAGCCCGGATGCGCCACGCTTGGCGAAGGAGAAGCTGGCAACCATGGGACCCATGAGCAACCATGGTCAAACTTAGACTGTATATACAATAGCTTCCGTATATGTATTGTATTGTAACTCTTGTACACTATAAATATAAACCAACGCCAACCATATTGAATGTTGAGCGTTCCCCAAATCCTTTGTTTTACATGGTATCAGACTAGGTTTAGGTCATGTCTTCCGCTGCCAACACCCGCGCAGCCGCCGCTACCTCTTCGGCCGCCGCCGCGACGCTCCCCGCCGCCTCGACCACGTCTAGAACCACCGCGATGGCTTCCTCCTCGTCGCGGCCCCTTGTTTCGCCGTTTCTCGCGGCGTTGCTCCACGGCCGCACGCCGCCACCGCTCGGCGTCGCCCCGATCTCCACCACGGCCGGCCTCTACATGGGCGCCGCCTCTCGTGCCGGCGCTACGTGGTCGTTCGCCTCGGCCGCCGCATCACTGCCCGTTGTGGCCGGGCCGCTCTCTACACCGGCCGCTACACCATCGCCCGGCGTGGTCGGGCCGATCTCGGCGCCTCCTTCGTCGCCCGGCGTCGTCGGGCCGATCTCGGCGCCTCCTTCGTCGCCCCGCAGAGTAGGCACGTTGCCGAACTATGTTAACAAATCTCGGTGTCGTCATCATGCTATGATTGATTGCTTCCTCGGTAGATTGACTATACACCAACGACGATAACACAAAGAATCTACATATCTACAGAAAAATAAAAAATGAAACTAATTTGTAATCTTTATACGAGCAGTATGCGATAAGAGATATAGTGGATATGTCTCATTTAAATTTGTATTTATATCGAAAGATAGCGCTACATCCATCTAAGGCCTCTTCCAATGCTCCACCGTGGTTTCATCTTTTAGCATGCCACATTAGCTTTTTTTTATGTTAGGCACATAAACAATGACAGTAGATTATTAAATCTTACACTATTATCCAACTACACTTTTCTGTCTTAAAAAAGTGGCTTCTCCTATAATAAATGTTAATCATATGTAAGATAAAATGCAATATGCTAGTTATCTCTGAAAAAGAATACAATCTTCTAAGAGAAAATTCATTTGAAGTGGACTAAGGTTCTTATTGGTTATATTGATAGAAGGGAAGTAATGCCATTTGTGATAAGCTATTCCCTAGCAATGTGACTTTTATCCAGTCAGGGCTAGGTAAGGTTCCAAAAGCATAACTCAACCAATTAATTTTCAGAAGGAATGACATTTGTGATAAGATATTCCCTAGCGATGTGACTTTTACCCAGTCACGACTATGTAAGGTTTCAAAAGCATAAGTCAACAAATTAATTTCATGTCTTATATTTTTGACGGTTAGCATTTATTAACAACAGACTGAATATACACATTATTTAAGCCTGCTCTTATTTCGAGCCATCCAAGGGCTTTGCATTATCCGAGTATATTTCGCATACTGGCTCCAAAATGTAAGCGTATTGGAGTCTATATGGTGGAGTCAGATAGGGAAGAGGACTCTGGCGTATGTAAGAAAATCAGCTCCAATAATCAAGTTTATACTAGTGTGGGGTCTATTCTAATAAATGCTAAGCCTATGCAAGATACGATCTATATATTGGCACCCTTATCTCTAAAATTACCATCTTCTACAAGATAATCCATTAGGAGTGGACTAAGATGAGCATAAGTAACTAACATGAATAACCACAAGGTTTATTTTGCAAGTTTTGAGGTGTGCCCAACTTTTAAAATCCAGTTATCTACTTCCAAAAGTTTACAGGTAATCTAGATGTTTAAACTTTATCAAAACAATGTATTTGTAGAGCGAACTCTTGGTGTGGCGGAGTTGTGCTATCCACAAGGGTTTGCAGCCAGTACTCTTTACTAAATATATCAACATGACGAAACTATTAAACACCTCTTCTTACAGTGCTGATTTGCGAAATCTATATGGTCAATCATCCAAGTAGCGTCTAGCCTGTATCCTCCGACTAGTGTGATCAATGTCTTTGGCAATTGGCTTCATGGTATCGATCCAAGGTTTAAGTTGCTTCTTAGGATGGGGGCGCTTGCAGTTATCTGGGCGCTTTGGCTAAGTAGAAATGAAAAGATTTTTAACGATAAAAATTTCTGTACTTTGCAGGTTGTCTACAGATGTACAGGTATTCTCCGTTCGGATGAAGTCCGGTGATCAGGTGGGTACGTGAGCACGCGGTTTTTACCCGACACGTGTATAACACCGTGTATCGTCCTGCCGTTTGTCTGGTGGGAATGAGCTAAGCCATTTAGCACTTTTTTAATTAGCGCTCCCACCCCTTCCTGCTTCCACCGCCGTAAAACACTAGCCAGGGCTTATCGTTGAGCTTGCGTCCACATGAGCTCTTCGTCCAGCTCCATTCAACGGGACCTCGTCGTATATGTCGGGATCCAGGGGCAGTGCGGTTCACCCTGTCCAATTCGGCCCAAATCTCGGGGACTCTCCTGTTCGTACCGCTCCAGTGGCAGCGAATCTATCAGCATCCAGGGGCGGCGCACCGAAATCTATAGAGGAGGACGTTCTAGATCAAGCCGGCCGCAGTCGGAGCTAAGAGTGGCGGCGGCAGCGCCATCAAATCTTTCCGTACACGGTCTAGCAGAGAGAGCAAGCTTAGGGGAATTTGGCAGATTAGCTAATTTGGTTACGAATCGGGCCAAGGCGAAGTGGAGATAGGGACCGAGGTTGGAGCGAATCGGAAGGGGAGAGGAACCATGCAGCTCGGGCAAGCCCTAGAGATTTCGGAGAGCGGGCGACCTCAGCCAGCCGTCGGGGTCGAGGATCTGGAGGCAGTTGGTTAAGAAGTGGTGAGCGGGGCCAGGGTGCTCGGAGAAGATCTTGGACACGGCGTCAACGCGGTCGCGGCTGCATCCATCGAGGCCGCCTCCACCGAGAAAGCGCAGGGGGAGCAGCCGCCGTCGTGCTGGCCGTCGAGGCAGGCCGCCTATGCCGAGAAAGCGCTAGGGGAGGCCTCCGCCGTCGGGGAGGCCGTAGTCGCCGGCACTCGCCGGGGGAGGTCGCTGCCGTTGGGCAGTCCCCGAGGTAGGCCGCCGCTGGGCACGATGGTGGCGAGCGCTGCGGGAGGCCGCCGCCGTCAGGGAGGCCACAGTCGTCGTCACGGGCCGGAGGAGCTCGCTGCCGCTGGGCAGTCCACGAGGGAGGTCGCCGCTGGGCACGAGGGAGGCATCTTACTGCCGCACGGATTGAAACAGAGAAATCGATTCTTTAGCCAAGGCTACTTTTTGAACTGGGCCACACACGCACATGTTGCTGTCGTTGGGCAATGAAATGAAGGACAAACGGAAAGTTAATCGAACCGTGTGGTGGCCGTCAAGTGACAATCTTGGGATGGCAGGATCCAACGGTGCATCACTAGATCCAACAGTGATAGACCCATGCACACGTACCCACCTGATCACCAAATCCACTCTCATTCTCCGTTTGTGATTATCTCTTCAGCGAGTGGAGAACCGAGACCTGTTTACGGATGTATGTACATGGTTGTAGGCTGCGGCGAGGGATACTTTTTCCCTACATGGGTGGCAGCATAGTCTACGGATTGAAGCTCCACCCACACCTTAGGCGTCTTATGATTCATCGCCTCGATATGTAATTCGCCTAGTTTTATTTTCATACTTTTGACTCGAGACATATAAACAGCTGTGTGCATCCTGGTTATGCAGAGGCTGAGTGTAATTGCTTTTCAAAGTAATAAAGCATCCATTATCGAAAAAAAAATCCACATGTTTGTCATTTGTGCGTTATGCTGGAGATGATCGCCCTCATGTGGTGTGTCCGTTGTGTGTAACGGTGGGCACGGGCGTTTTCTCTTGTGGTTTTCGTATTTGTTATAGGTGAAGAAAAGATTGTGTGTGTGCATGTGTAAAATTTTCTGTATATAATCATTTCGTATAATCCTATTTGTTTTCGCGATCACAAGTAATGTGCACATGGGCATACACACCGCACGTCAAAGAGAGATGGGTGTATATATATTGACTGATTGATTTTCCATGGGAAAGTTGTCCACATCAACTTTCCTGCCTCCCTCCATTATATTCTCGAGGAGTCTAATCGCATGGTCCATCCATCCAATTGCCTCTAATCGCAACCTACCTACACATTTGACCACTGACAGTGACTGTTGCTCCTACTCCATGCATGCACATGATAGGCATGATCTCCCTCACTCGCTCACTCACTCAGCTGGCACCTTTGATAGACCCTTCAAAATCAATCTATATTCATAAGCTCATCAATGTGACTTCATGTGTAAGGGAAGCAGTTGGTGCATGAATGGAAAGAGGAAGCAAAGGAACAAAACAAAAAGCAGATCACTTTACCATGAAGGAAATTCTTTTATAAAGCCGAAGTGTGCATGCATTATCTATAAAGATAATAATTAGTCAGGCTGTAGCTAAGCTTGGTGTACAATGTACTACAGCATTCATGCGTATACATGCATTGTATTGTGATGGCCGATTGACAACATATAACTCAAGTACCTTTGCTTTAATTATTTGTATGTCTGTATACAAGAATGAATTCATCAAGATATGTAGCATCAAAAGTGAAGGAGAGTGTGGCTGTGAAGAAAAAATCTTGTACATGGGTGAAATAATGTCAAGGAAAAATACTACCTTTAACGAATATATACTTATATATGTATATCTGTATATGCATGTACCCTCAGCTAGGAGGTGTGCCCCACCAGCCAGTCGTCACTCAACTTGGAAATCAAGGAAAGGCATAGATGACACGTCTTTCATCAGCTCCTCCAAGTCCCACTCCCCCATGACTACGTTCCTGCTCATGTGCTGCTGGTGACCATGCTGCTCCCAGTAGGAGACCACACTGTTGACATTGTTCTTGTTGTTGTTGCTGTCGGTGATGTTGCTGCCATTGTTGCTGCTCAGTGTGGTAGGCTCAGACATGTTAATCTTTTTATGGTTGATGTTGCTGTCCTTACCGCTTGATACCGTTAGGGTTTGACCTTGTAATGCTACCGCCATGGGCTCTAGCAGAGGGGGCACGTTGAAGAGGACACCATGTTCGCTTCCTACGCCGACTGCTCCTTCTTCTGCCGTGAAGCAATCGCTTCCTCCTCCCATTGCCATCCCATGGTTGTAGTAGCTACCACCATGAAATGGATCAACCTGCTTAAAGGATGCATGGTCGTGGAAGAACGGCAGGGCCGACGTGTCGGTGGACGGCGCGACGCCACAGACTTGGTCAGGGAGGGGGAGGAGGAGGCCGCCGTAGACCCTGTCCGCAGCTACAGCGGTCGTCGACGGCCTGCTTTGCTGCTGCATCGACGAGGACGAGGAGGTAGAGGAGGAGGAGTCCATCCGCCACACGCTCTTCATTGCGTGGTGGCCGCCGTCATCTAAGCTGGTGAGGTCGAGGCAGCTGGCACTGCCACCGTCGTGCTTGGGATCCGGCGGTGACGCGCATTCCGTTGTCGCCGGAGACGAAGCCGCGGAGCTCATCTTGAGCCGCTTCTTGATGGTGGAGTTCCAGAAGTTTTTGATCTCGTTGTCGGTGCGCCCCGGCAGCCTGGCAGCGATCTGAGACCACCTGGAGTAGCAGGACACAGATTTTATCGTAAGCAAACATCAATGGAGAGGTTTCCGTCAAAAAAAGTTACAGGCACACGTGTCTTGTCTTTTGTTTTTGCTGGGTACCTGTCTTGGCTTTTTGACGCATGCATGGCTAAAACGTATCTATGCATGTTCTGCTTATTGTTAAAAACGACTAACTGGAATATCTAGTTCACTATATATTTATGTCGTGATCAGACTGGTAAGACAGACATTAATCACACATGATAGATCCAAAAAGAAAATTACAAACACATGTATGTCTTTCATTGTGTTGATATTTTTTAGCGGTTTGATTGCATTGATAACAAGCATCTTTTATTTGCTACTTTAGACTACCAGTTCGGCCGATGGATGCAGGAGGAAGAATCCATCATACCCCTAAGAGACCTTGGATGTTAATTTAAATTTCTGTAAGAGTGTTGTTTAAGGTTTGTTCTACTTAATTTATGGCCTTTGTTCCTTTTTTTAAAAGTTCATTGCATGCAAAAAAAAAATCATTCGTTGTCAATCAACTTGAGCAATGCGCTCATTTTGGTCATCCGGTTCTACAATTGTTTTGTTAATCCTAAGTTGTATGATAATTTCTTATGTCTTACAAAACTTTTATCAAACTTGTTTAGATATAAGAAAATCTAGTTAACTTAGACTCAGACAGAAACCTCTTTAAATGCCAGATTTTACACACTGACTAAAGAAAATATACCTCCGGACTCGACATGAATTCTAAATCCATCTGAAACCTTGAGATTTATTACTGTACAAAAAAAATTCCTGTTGAATTTAGACTTGTTATGTATTACTTGAGCGCAATGCTCGTGTACTGAGAATGTCTATAAACATATACAAACAAAGATAACAATGTGTGTTATTTCTATGGGGAGGACAACAATGTGTGTTTCAAAAGCAAGGTTGAAAATAGAACAAATAAGAGGGCAGCAATTATATCTGCTACAATAATGTTCACCAAGTCAAAAGTTTCACAACCACCACTGAAGCTCTCAGTTTTATGGTGTTCACATATTTTGGATAAGAACGGGTTGTCTAATAAATATTTGATGTAACTATGAACCTGAAAATAACTTCTCTATAGCATTCCGGAAATGGGCAACTGTAGAAAAAGAAAAATAGTATGTCCACAATGGCATGCATGAGATGCACATATGCATACAGCCTCGATGTACCTGTTGCCGAGGATAGCGTGGAGGTTGACGATGAGGTCCTCTTCTTGTGGTGAGAAGGCGCCCCGCTTGAGGTCCGGCCGGAGGTAGTTGATCCACCGGAGGCGGCAGCTTTTGCCGCACCGGTGCAGCCCGGCGTTACGCGCCACGTCGCTCCACGATCCCTGCCCGCTCCGCAGCATGTACGCCACCAGCCTTTCGTCCTCCTCCGGCGACCACAGCCCCTTCCGCAGCTTCGCGGCTGCTGCAGCGCCCACATTGCTGTTTCCCGGAGCTACCACGCCGCCGCCGCACTTCGTCGTTGGGCAGTCTATGGGCTTCCTCATTGCCCGGCCTCTGCTCACGCACACGTGTGTGGAGATAGATAGACGGAGTTATGGGCTGTATATAGCTACCTAGCTAGATCGGGTCGATCTCCAAGTACACCCAGTGTACATATATGATATATGTTGGCTCGAGTGTGTGTGTGATATATATGATGTGTATGTGTGCTATGAATGGAGTGAGGGGAGAACTCAGGAGGAGGACGAGAGGATGAAGAAGGAGACGATGATATGATGGCGATGGTGATAGGTGTGTGTGCTTTGCTTAGAAACTCAACAAGTAGATGGAGAACAAGATCAAAGAGAAAGAGGAGGTCTCCCTAAAAAAAAAAGAGGGAGGGGAACTGCTAGGCCCACACACAACACTCTACCATGGTAAGAGGACTCGGGATCTCTCACATGCTTTAACCAGGCAAAATGAGTTGGAATTGTATGCCCTTGGATTTTAATTTAATTTAATGAAAGTGCTACCCTGAGTCCCTGACCATATGTTACATCTGTCTCTGAATGATTTGTCAGTCCATTAGAGATTCCTCCTTGAGCTTCAACTGACCTTCATTGCATCCCAACATGGCAGCTGGGAAACAAAATAACAAAAAGAACTGATGTATATTTGGTGAACATCGAATGTTGAGGGTCAGAGAACCTATCTAATAATAATTTGGGTGCGTTGGAGCCCAATAGTCGACCGATTAACGTGGCGGTTTTGTGCACATGCATGTGATGGTTTTGAATCGTTGGACCTTTCAAAAATTAGTAAAAATAAGTTTTATTAACTCAAAACTCGCATCAAGCTAGCACAAGAAAACTAATTCACAAAAGACTTTTGCTATAGTTCACTCTCTCTCCTAAACTTAAACACATGAATGGCCTAGATCTCTTCATAATTAGTGGCATGATGTGCATTAGGGGAAATTAAGAGTTATGTCATCCCTACACTTGGTATGGATGTATCCGTGCATCGTTTTGGTATGGTTTGTGTAGCCCCGTACTCATCACTATCTGCTCCTGGTTGCCCGTAATCGTCACCGGCAAGGGCTAATCTCCTAGCCCCAAACCAGAATTGCCGTGTTCGCCAATAAACAGGTGCATACATGCAGTTGTCAACAACATGACCGGGCATTGGATTTCTCACCGCGAACTAGTGTGCTGCCAATATCACCACCACTAGAGGTGGTTGAGACTTGTCATGCATAGCATAAAGAATGAATTTTTTTAGGGAGCGTAAAACAAGGAACTGGTGATCGATGTCTCCGTTATTCACGTTTCAACGCATCGACGACGCGTACATGGAAGATCTTTTTCTTTGCATTGAAATACATGGCAAGATCAAACGACCACACATGCTAAATGTATTTCATCCACTTATTTAGCTACTTCCGGTTATCTACACAAACTTGTATACTATACACATAAGATACTGGTTTAAATTGGAACCTACGATATAATCACCAAACTAATAAATTTTTAATTATCCTAAAAGACAAAAATGTCCTTTTGAGTTTTAGAGAGGGTGCATTGAAGCATACCTCTTAACTGAAATGGGCAGAGTCACACCAACGAATACATAAAACTTCTTCACAAAAATAAACTCTAAATGACAAAAGAATAAAAACATACTAAGGTCATGGAGGATAGATGCGTACAATACACCACCAAATAACTCCTTGGCCGCCTGCTCCGTTTGGGTACATGCCGCCATGCATAATCCTTGTGCTCTGACCATTAAATAGTTCGATCTTAATAGTAAAATAAAACATAGCTATCTCACGATCTAATTAATTTGAAAAATAATCATGTGGCACACTTTTGGCGATCAAATGTATTTACCCCGCATGCATCTGATATTGGCATATCCCAGCACCTCAAGTATTTAATTTTGTGTAACTGAGATGGGTGCACCAAACATTTACATACTGTTATGAGAGAAGGGGGGGGAGAGAGATGTCTAGTCTTCTTGTCTTTGACTCCAGCTCTTGTCGTCTTTTCCATCCTCACTTCCCTTGAGCCAGAAGGTTATCATGGCCACCTGAGGGGCAGAGGAGATCAGTTGAGGGGACAGAGATATACTCATATACATGTCCATGTGTGGGGTTGTACATGTTTTGGTATGAAGCATAGCTAGCTAAGTCACATAATTGCTTGGACTTCACATAATCCCACTCCCTCTCTCTAGATCTATTTCTCTCTCGTATCTCAGCTTTCAAATGTCATCATAATCCATAGGCCGGCGTATATCAAAACAGTCGCTATTATGTGTGCATGCAATAACAGATCGATCGATGATGGAAGCTGTTGTAGTAAGCTGCAAAACATGCATGCGTGGAAGCCTTTGCATGGAGTGTACGTCTGGCTAACTGGCCCCTCTTCCTCTGCAAGGGAGCAGAGACTCAGACTTCATTCTCTCTCTCTCTCTCTCTCATATTAACAATAATTTTTTAAAATAAAAAGGGAAAAGAAAATAAATTTCATGGGTGTATATGGGGTGGTAGCTAGAGCTAGCTTGCAACTTTACTAGTTGGTCGTAGAATCGTTGTATATACATGGTTGTGATCTTCTGAAGATTTGCCCACTTGTCAGCTATGAGTTGAAGTACAGTGAGCGGCACGGTGGGTATCTACTTGTCAGTGCCTGAACTATGCTACCAATCCTTCTAGATCAAGGCATGGCGTTATTCGTTCCGTTAAGGCTACCTAGATTTCCGTATATTTGCTCTACATTTTTTTGATAAAGGATGCTTTATTACTTCAAGAAGCAATTACATCCAGCCTCTGCCAGGATGCACACAGCCGTTTGTTGTCTCAAGAGTCCAAAGTTACAAAAAACAAAAATAGGCGAAATACATATCGGAACGATGAATCATATGACGCCTAAGATGTAGGTGGAGCTACTATCCGTAGACTATGCTGCCACCCATGTAGGGAAAAAGTATCCCTCGCCGTATCCTTCAACCGTGTACAGACCTCCGTAAATAGGTCTCGGTTCTCCACATGCCGAAGAGGTAACCACGAACGGAGAATACCTGTGCATCTGTAGATGACCTGCAACAAAGAGCAATTTTTGTCATTAAAAATCTTGTCATTTCTACATAGCCAGAGCGCCCAGATAACTGCTAGCGCCCCCATCCTAAGAAGCATTTTAAACCTTGAGTTAATACCATGAAGCCAATTGCCAAAGACATTAGCGACACTAGTTGGAGGATACAAGGTAGACGCTACTTGGATGACTGACCATATAGATCTCGCAAAGTGGCACTGGAAGAATAAATGTTTGATGGTTTCGTCATGATGACAAAAGACACATCGTGTACTTCCGTGCCAATTCCGCTTAACAAGATTGTCTTTGGTGAGAATAACCCCGCGACGAAGGTACCATCCAAAAAATTTAACTTTTAATGGTATCTTCATCTTCCAAATTTTTTTATTAATCAGAAAGCAGGATCGCATTGTATAAAGATTTTACAGAAAAAGTACCATCTACATGGAGATTCCATCGAAATTCATCTGGCTCTGGCGATAACTGAATATCTCCAAGCCGCTGAATTAGATTGTTCCATGCCACAAGCCTTTGTCCTAGTAAAACCCGTCTGAACGTCACATTCGGGGGTGAAGTAGCCATTACAGTTGCAATGGTATCACCTTGGCGACGCGCAATTCTATACAAAGCGGGATATTGTTCACTTAGGGGTGCATTGTCGAGCCAAGCATCTTCCCAGAACCGTATATGTGCTCCATTCTTAATGGAGAAAGTCTCATGTCGAAAAAAGACATTTTTTGTCGCCATAAGACCAGCCCAGAAGTGTGAATCCCCAGGTTTCCAAACCACTTGAGATAATGTCTTCGAGCCGATGTACTTTCTCCGAAGTATAGTTTGCCAAATCCCATCCTCGGTAAGTAGCTTAAAAAGCCATTTACCTAGTAGAGCTGAATTCTTGACCTCCAGGTCATGAACTCCAAGCCCTCCTTGATCTTTGGGACTACAAACTATACTCCATTTAACCAGTCGATATTTCTTTTTCTCGTTGTCCCCTTGCCAAAAGAATCTGGATCGATAATAATCGAGTTTATGTAGAATTCCTTTCGGTAGGATGAAGAATGATAACATATACAGTACCATGTTAGTTAGTACCGAATTAATGAGTACCAATCTTCCACCCAGGGACAACAATTTACCTTTCTAACTACTGAGGCGTTTGTGTAATCTTTCTTCCACTAATTTCCATTCCGCAATTGTCAGTCTCCGATAGTGAATCGGAATACCCAAATAACGAATCGGAAATTGGCCTTGCCCACAACCAAATAACTTTGTGTACAGATGTCAACACCCGGATTTTTAAGTCCGGATGCCTATTATGTCATACATCGCAATCCCAGGAATATTGTTGTTGCGAGGCATAATAGTTAAGTATCACAGTCATCATTCATTACAAACCATAAAGTCTTACAACTTGGAATCACATGATCCATATTACATAAATAGTTGATCTATTGATCAACGAACTGGTCAACGAACAAACACAAGTTCATAGCGGAAGCGTAAGATACAAGGACTCTATAGTCCACAGCCAACGCTTGACGTCGGCACTCCTAGTTGTGGTAGACGTCTCTGCTCTTCCTCCTCGCCGCCTCTTCATAGTCTGGCCATTTGAATAGCCAGGGACACAGCCGTGAGTACTCTATGTACTCGCAAACTAATACTAGTGTAAGTGCTAACATTTCGTAAAGGGGTGCTAAGCTCTAATCTCTTTGCATAAAGCCAATTTTAATTTGCAAGTATTTGCTCAATAATTATTCATGTGCTAACTAACTCAAGTGGGAACATTAGTGTCATTCCCACAACATTGTTGTGATTCAAAAACCCAAGTCACCATTCATCATCAACACTTTCAAGAATCTAATACTGGAAGCTGTATGGCCTTTCCAACTGTCCGTAACCGTGGACACGGCTATTCGAATAGGTTTACACTCTGCAGAGGTTGCACACTTGTGCCACAACATTTGATTTCATCCGTCGGGAATAACCCCGAATCATCGTAACACAGGACGCGGATCATCAACCATAACCTTTCATTTACAAACTCTAGTATGAGCACCTCTCCCCATGAGCTTGGCCTCCCGGTGATGACCAACTGTCATCCTGAACACAGGGCTTGGCCGTACAATTCACCTTCAATTCACATCATTCATCAACAACGGAGACAGCCTCGGCATAACCCCTATGATGTGTGTTTAGAGGGAACCCATACTAAGGTACATAAACTTCTAGTTAAGCCTTTACCCATAATCAGGTATTGTGGGGGTACTATGAATTGGAAAGGTATCGCATCCAAACCAATATTAGTTTTATATCAAAAATCACTATCTTCTCTTGGTCATATTCACCTTCAAAGTTCATTTCATAAATTTCATCATCATCATTATTTCACCACACATGTTCCCATCTAGAGTAGTCATTTTTAATTTAGCACTAGCATCTAGATATGAGGGGTGCTAATTCTATTACTTTGCTTCTAGGCTAATTTTGATACTCTTGTACTAATCTAACATTAACCCCTGAATCATGAATCAAAAAGTACTTGGATAACCCAAAGCAATAAAGCTTGTAAACAAAACTGGTAATAAAACTTGGGATAGGCTTATGCTTCATAAGAAAAGATGAGAGTGCCTTGTCCTTGGTAGGACTTTGCACTTGCAAGAATATTAGCTTGCCTTGGTAGTTCTCAAACTGTTCCTCCTCCTCTTCTAGGTAGCAACCTTCCTCTTCCGGTATTCTCCGGTACTAGCGTCTAAATTGGAATACGAGGTATAATCACTCACTAATTCAATGGCTATTCCAACAACACATATAATCACACAAACTATTCTATGCACACAATTAATCTAATTAGGGTGCATTGGTTGTGTTATTTGGGAAGAAAATAATTTCCTCTCATTACATATGTAAATGATAGTTTCCATAAAAGTTCTTGAGGAATAATCTCCTCTTGTTGAAATCTTCTTAAGATTTAATTTCTCAATAATCATTCATGAATTTGTTATGGACCTGAGTCCACCATTCATGATCATCAATTGAGAAAACAATTTAAATGAGGTAAACCACCTCATACCATTTAATAATACTACAAGTGAGTTAAATCCCCAAGTAATTCATATAAGAGAGTTTGGTCCAGGGGTCCAAACATCACATGAATTTATTTGGGACAAGATTTAAATGAAGTATAACACCTCATATGATTTGCATAATATTTTAGGACAATATCACTTAGAGAAAATAGCCATATTGTCACTTACTTAAGCTAGGGCATGATCCTGCAAGGTGACCATACCATTTGATTGCATAATCAATTAGTGTAAGTAATATGTGAGCTACTAGAGTTGGAATTAACTTAATATCTATTTTATTTGATTTTTAATAATTATTTGAGTAGGGAAAAGTCCCTGCCTTGTTATTTTTATCGAATTAATTCTACAACGAATCTGGTCATGAGACCAGTGGCATATTGTAGATAATTTCACTAGCTTTCCAAATATATAAAATTTGCTAAATTTGGCCAAGCCAAACAAATTCTATGCAATTTCAAAGTTGGGTCCAGTGTGGAATTTAAACTAAATCATTTAAATGAAATTTGAATAAAAGGGCCGGCGGGAAATCCTAACGGGCCAAAAGAATTAACCAGGCCCAAGGCCAGCCCAGCCACGGTCCAGTGCCGCGCGGGCTGCCTGACAGCGGGGGCCACCCGTCAGTGGGCGTTTAAACCCGAAACGGTAAGGGCTAGTGTGGGGCGTTGGATCAGATCCGCATCGGACGGCTCACGAGCATCGTCGTCGTCGACGAGATGCCGCGGCTTCTCCGGCGAGCCTAGGGGGTCGGAGAGCTCACCGTGGCTCCAGCGGCGGTGGGCAGTGTGCTTGACGAGGTTGTAGACGACGGCGCGTCGACTGGTAGCAGTGGCGTCGCTCGGGGAGGTCGGGATCGTCGGCGATTTCACCAGAGCTTCCGCGGCTCCGATCGCTCAATTGAGCTTGCTCCGGCGACGATTGAGGTGGCTAGGGTGGCGTTGAGAAGCAGGGATGAGAGGAGAAGGTGGTGATGTGCTCAATGGCGTCCAGGGAACGCCGTATTTATAGAGGGCGTGGGTGCTGCGGGGCAGTGGAGGTGGTGACATGCGCGCGGCTGCTCCGGCGGGCTAACGGGCTGGGCGACGACGCAGTGCTGTTCAGCACGTCCAGGCGGTGCTGTAGGGAGCAACGGCGCGGTCGGGCGGCGTCTGTGGACGGCGCATTGCTTCCATGTCTGCGGCGGCGTTCACGGGATCTGGTCGTCGTCTCCGGCGGCGGTCCAGGGCAGCGTGGGTGAGCGTGTCGGGCGGCGTCGTGGTGGCGTGCTGATGCTCGACTCGCTCAAAGGGGGTCCAGGGCATGCGTGGGGTGGCCGCGCGGCGCGTGTCCAGGGCGTGCCCGCGCATGTCCATGCGCGACGTCACCGGCATGGTGAGCGCGTCCAGGGAGCGCGTCGGTCGGCCAGGGTCGGCCTCCTCCTCGACAGTGGCCATGCTAGGCGTGGCTAGGGGATGCGTTGGCGTGCTGTGGCGAAGTGGCCAGGGCAGGGGAGCAAGGGAAGAGAGGGGAGGTCGACGGGCTCGGGGACATGGCCGGCATGGCCATGCCATGGCCATGCTTGGCCTCCTCCTAGGGTTTCTGTGGCCCCTTGATGGTGAGAGGGGGCAGGGGGACATGTAGAGTAGGTTTGGGTATAGTTTAGGTAGGATAGATCACTATTTGCAATAGTTGCAAATAGTGCCCAATTTGTAAAATTCGAAAATATCCAAGTTTGGAAATATTTCAAAAGGTGCAAGTCTTTAAAATGTGAGGGCTGATAAGAGTTGTAAATGACCAGAGATGATCAGAGGTGGTGGTGGAATTTTCAAATTCCAAGAATTTTCAAAAATGCTAAGTGTGAGATTGTTGATCTTAATAAAATGTTGCAATTTTGGAGGAGCATAGCTATTGATCTAGAAATAATTTGGCATGGTGGTATTTACAAAAAGTGTTCACCTTGATGTTGTCTTGGATGACATGCAAAGGGTTGAGAAAGTTTAGTTTGAAAATATTGAGATATGAGGGCCCAAAGTAGTGACCAGATTATAATGGGCAGATTTGACCATTATTTTATGTGAGCAAGTTTTGCTTTTAAAATATATTTGATTTATTATTCTTTGATCCCAAGAGTAGTAATAAGTGTTTATTAACATTATTCAACTAATGGTGAATACCAATTTGGTCTAGGGTCAAAATTTAATAAAATGCCATAAGGCATATGTGAGGGTTTTAGGGTTTTTCTTTTAGTGGCTTTCTTTCTCTTTTTGATTTATTTATTTGGTGATCTTCTCATGATCAACTTAGGGTTTTAGAGCATAGCACAAACACATATTACCAATCCTCATGGCATAGCAATCAAATGCACAAGTCCTGGACATGATACTATATGCAAAAAGAAAAGTTTTTGTTGGTTTGAAATTTTGCTCTCTGGAATTCTTCTAATTTTCTTTTATTGAAATTTGGGATGTTACAAACCCTTCCCTTACAAAAGATCTCGTCCCGAGATCTAAAAGAAAATTAGGTACTAAAGAGATCTGGGTACTCCTTCTTCATGTCTTCCTCCCGCTCCCAAGTGGCTTCATCTTCGGTATGGTTGCTCCACTGTATCTTTAGAAACTTGATACTTCGGGTGCGGGTGGTTCTGTAGGCTTCCTCCAGTATGCGGATAGGCACTTCGCGGTATGTCAAGTCAGTGTTGATATCCACCGATCGATGATCGATGTTCTTGAATACTTCAGTCTTCTCGGGGACTTCGAGGCACTTCCGGAGGAGGGAGATGTGGAACACGTCATGCACCGCCGCCATTTCTTCTGGTAGTTCCAGTTTATAAGACACTTCACCTCTGCGGCTGAGAACTTTGAAGGGTCCGACATATCGGGGTGCAAGCTTTCCTTTCAGCTGAAATCTCTGCATTCCTTTGAGGGGTGACACCTTGAGATAGACAAAGTCTCCGATCTCAAAGGTCATCTCTCGGCGTCTCTTGTCGGCGTAGCTCTTTTGTCGTGACTGCGCCGTCTTGAGGTACTCGCGGATCTTGTGCACCTTCTCTTCCGCTTCCCGAAGAACATCTGGGCCAAAGACTTGGCTTTCTCCTACTTCCGACCAGTTCAGTGGGTACGGCATTTCCTTCCGTACAGGGCTTCAAAGGGCCATCTGTAAGCTGGCTTGGTAACTGTTGTTGTAAGAGAATTCTGCATAAGGCAGGCAATCTTCCCACTTGGATCCATACTCCAAACACAAGCTCTCAACATATCTTCCAGTCTCTGGTTGACTCTTTCAGTCTGTCCATCCGTCTGCGGGTGATAGGCGGTGCTGAAATTTAGCAGTTCCGAGTCCTTCATGCACTTTCTGCGAATCTTGAGGTGAATTGTGATCCTCTATCGACACTATCGACTTCGGGTTCCGTGCGGGCGACAATTCTAGAGATATACAGCTCAGCTAACTTTGGGCCTTGGTAGGTGGTTTTGACAGGGATAAAATGGGCTACTTTGGTCGTCTATCGACAACTACCCGATGGAATCATTTCCCTTGCTGGATTTGGGCAGTCCTGTGATAAAGTCCATTCCTACGAGTCCCACTTCCATTCCGGAATTTGCAAGGGTTGCAGCAGTCCTGCGGTGTTGTTCCCTTGACTCGTGACAGATGTCACACTTGGCGATGTAGCTTCCAATTTCTCTCTTCATTCCATGCCACCAGAATTGTTCCTTCAAATCCTGGTACATCTTGGTACCGCCGGGGTGGATAGAATAAAGGGTATCATGGGCTTCCTGCAGAATGACCTGCTTCAACTCTGAGTTTGATGGTACGCACAGGCGTCTTTGTACCAAAGAACTCCTTCTTCATCTACGGTGAATCCCGGTGCTTTCCCCGCAGCTAACTGGTTCTTGATTCCGTCAATGCTGGCATTGCCCTTCGGGCTTCCTTAATCTGACCAATCAAGGTGGGCTGAAGCTCTATGCTGGCTAAGAATCCTTCACTGACTAACTCCATTCTGAACTGCTCAAATTCTTGGTGTAGGCTGGGTTGTTCGGATGCTATCATGGAATTTAACTGACATGGCAGTCTACTCAGGGCATCTGCCACTACATTGGCCTTGCCGGGTGGTAATGGATTTCCATATCATAGTCTTTTATCAATTCTAACCATCTCCTCTGCCTCATGTTTAGTTCTTTCTGGGTGAAAATGTATTTCAGGCTCTTGTGATCGAATAGATCTCGCATCGATTACCCATGAGGTAATGACGCCACACTTTCAAAGCTAAGACTACAGCTGCAAGTTCGAGGTCGTGGGTTGGATAGTTCTGCTCATGTTGCTTTAGTTGCCGGGACAGGTATGAGATCACCTTGCCTTCCTGCATCAACACACATCCAAGACCAATCTTGGACGCATCACAGTAGACATCAAAGGGTTTGGTGATATCCGGCATGATTAAGATTGGGGCTGTGGTCAGTCTGGTTTTCAGTGTCTGGAAACTTTCCTCACACTTCTCCGTCCATTCAAACTTCTTATCCTTCTTCAACAGTTGGGTCATTGGTCGGGCGATACTGGAAAATCCTTCAACAAACCTACGGTAGTATCCAGCCAATCCCAGAAAGGCTCGGACATCAGTCTGAGTGGTTGGGGCTTTCCATTCTTTCACTGTTTTGATCTTGGCGGGATCTACGGCAATACCTCCTGCAGACAAGATGTGTCCCAGGAATCCTACCTCCTTCAGCCAAAACTCACATTTGCTAAACTTAGCGTACAGCTAATGTTCCCGCAGGGTATCTAGGACAGCTTCCAGGTGTTGCTCGTGCTCCTCTTCGGTTTTGGAATAGATGAGAATGTCATCGATGAAAACAACGACAAACTTATCCAAGAAGTTCATGAAAATCTTATTCATGAGGTTCATGAAATAAGCGGGGGCATTGGTTAATCCAAACGACATGACATTGTACTCATACAATCCATATCTGGTGGTGAAGGCAGTTTTGGGAATATCCGAGGCACGGATCTTCAGCTGATGATAACCAGTCCTAAGATCGATCTTAGAGAACACAGGCACCGGTCAACTGATCAAACAAGTCTTCTATCTTCGGCAAGGGGTATTTGTTTTTGATGGTGACATCGTTAAGCTTACGGTAGTCCGTACATAAACGACTGGCACCATCTTTCTTGTCCACAAATAAAACTGGGATCTCCAAGGCGACACTTGGTCGGATCAAAACTTTGGCTAAAAGATCATCCAATTGTTTCTTCAACTCCACCAGTTCTGCGGGTTCATGCTATAGGCTCTCTGGGCTATAGGTCCTGGGATTAGCTCAATGATAAACTCGATATCCCGATCTGGGGGCATACCGGGTAGACCTCGGGAAACACATCGATATCGGCATCGACCCGATTTGATCCAGTGTTGGTTTGGCTATACCTTGGTTGCAGGTAAATTTCCGGGGTAATCTTTCAGAGATGTGCTCTACTAGGATACCGGTGCTGCTGGTCATGGTGATGGCTTTCTTGGCACAGTCAATCAATCCATGGTGTTTTGCCATCCAGTCCATTCCTAGTACTACTTCCAAACCTTTGGTTCCCAAAATAATCAGGTTGGCATAGAAGTCTACTTCATGGATTTTGATGGGTACATTTTTGCAAAATTTTCTGGCTTTAGTGGTTGATCCGGGAATTTGAACTATCATAACATGTTTCAAGCTGATAGGTTGAATTTTACTGGTGGATGCAAAATCTTCGGTGACAAAGGAATGAGATGCTCCGGAATCAAACAACACTGGCAAGTACTGAATTAACAGAAAACATACCCAGTACAACATCGGTGCTTCCTGGGCTTCTTCAGCATTCATGTGGAATAGACGGCCACTGCGGTTATTGGGGTTGTTGGGGGCGAACTTTTTGCCGGTGGAGACACGGCGTTGCTGCTGAGCAGGTGCTGCGGTGTTGCCTGCGAGCTTGGCGAGCCTCTTGGGACACTCGTTGGAGTAGTGCCCCACTACACCACACTCATAGCAAGTGATAGTGGCCTTGTCCTTGGTCGCAACGGGAATGGCGTTGCTCCCAGTCTGGGCGCGGTGTTGGTGTTCTTGTTGTTGGTGTTGGGGGCTCGCATTGGGGCGCGGTTGAAGTTGTTGGTGTGGTTCTGGTAGTTGTGGTTGTTGTTGTGGTGGCCTCCTGGCCTGGGGTTTCCTCCACTCCGGTTTTGATAACCCGGGCGTGAAGTCTGCATCTGGGGTTTGTTGTTGTTTCTGGGAGTGAAACCTCCACTTGAGCTGGGGCGATACTTAGGGCATGACTGGGCCCACTCTGGTGCATCATTCGGCGTTTGCGGTTCTCATTGGCTTGGTTGAGTTTGCCTTCCATCTGGATGGCAGAGTCCACTAGGGCTTCTAGGTCGGCGAAGGGTATGTTGACAAGGATGGTCTGCATCTCATCATGCAGTCCGTTGAGGAATCTCTCCTGCCTTTTCTCAGTGGTGTCGGTCTCGTCGGGCGTACCTTGACAGAGTAAGGAACCTGTCGCGGTATTCTACCACCGTCATCCGGCCTTGTTTGAGTTCACGGAACTCATCCCTCATCTTCTTGATAAGACCCGGGGGCACATGGTACTTGCTGAACTTGAGCTTGAAATCTGCCCAAGTCATGACTTGACCCCCGTTCATGGCACGGGTGCTAGTCCACCAGGCTCTAGCGGGTCCGGCTAAGTAGTGCGTGGCAAACAGCACTTTCTCATTGGCTTCTACTCCGCCACTTCAAGGTTATTTTCCATGGTTTGCAACCATCGTCGCATCTAAGGGCTCTTCGGTCTTGCTGAAAACAGGGGGGTTTGTGTTCTGGAAGTTCTTGAGTTTGGACCCAGGGTGATCATGGTTGCCATGGCCAAAGTTGTTGTTGGCCAGCTGCTGCAATGCTGCTAAGTTGGCTTGGCGTTCAGCTCGGTCAGTCTCCCTGTCTGCCATCAGGGTCTGTAGCAGTTGCATCATTGCATCCGGGTTCGCGTTGCGATTCGGACGAGTCATCTGAACATGTAGACAGATTATGAGATAAGGGGGAAAAATTCTATGTCTTGTTTTGGGTAGTTTTTGAAAAACCTTTAAAACTTGTAAACGTTTTTGATGGTAGCACACAACATTCATTCATTCATGCATCACAGATTACATGCGAACATAACCAGGGTTTTAAGAACCCTTTTTCCTCCTTCTACGATACAAGGGACCGGATACATACTCATACCTAGGGTTTTAAGAACCCTTCATGCTACGATACAAAGGACGGGGTACAAGCCATTCCTACACATGTGATCTAGTGCAACTACTCCTCAATATCAACGTCCACATCGATGGTGATGATCCCATCTTCCTCGGCCTCAAGGAACTCGTAGTCCTCCTCATCAGTGAACTCATCTTCCTCAAAGTCATTGTCGTCACTCAGGAAGTCTTCCCCTCCCTGGATGTCTTCTCCATCTTCTTCCATCTCCTGGATCTGGTCCTGCTGGGTACGGACAGTTATCTCCAAGGTGCGTATCTTCTCGCGAAGACGGTGGATAGTGGCATCCTTCTTGGCGCGCTGTAGACGGAGTGACTTGCGGTCCTTGGCGAGCATCCTGATGGCGTCGGCATGGTGAGCCAAAGCCATCTGGGCACGGTGTGCGTGACCACGTGCCTGCTCCAGGTCCTTCCGGGTCTCATGAAGCATAAAGTCCAAATGCTCCACATGTATCTTGAGCACCGGGTGCGAGGAGAGTGCCATGGGCTCTCCCATGGTGTCGTGCCTCGCGAAGTGGGCGAAGCGGCTTCCCGGAGTGCGGCGATGTTCTGTCCGCACACCCGAGCAAGTCCCTCCTGAAGGGCGTGAGCAAGACCATCCACCCAGCTGTATGCCTTGAAGGAGAAAAGGATCCTCTCCGAGATGGGAGGCTCCGGGCTTCCCTTCAAGTCAGCGGTGATCATCCACTGCTGTTCCCCTTCAGGGGTGTTGTGGATCCGGACTCCGTGGAACTGGGGAGGTGGGCGTTCAAGCTTCTCGGACACCAGGACAGGTCTCGCTCGAACACCAAACTTCCTCCGTTGTCCAGCTCGTAGGTCTCCGTCTGAACGTAAGGCTCCATCTGAAAGTGAAATGGATGAGTAAGTTAGAGATGTGAACAAGGTGTGTCAAATTTTTAGATGGATTTAAAAGAAGGAGCATGACTCATCATTTTTGAAAAGCTCTGGTTAAAGAGAAGAACATGAGTAAATTTTTCGTAAATATTTATTTGTTTTATAAATTAAGGTTTTCAGAACGTCCATTCTAAACTAAGGTCTCCTAAGGTCAAACAATGGCTCTGATACCAACTTGTCAACACCCGGATTTTTAAGTCCGGATGCCTATTATGTCATACATCGCAATCCCAGGAATATTGTTGTTGCGAGGCATAATAGTTAAGTATCACATCATCATTCATTACAAACCATAAAGTCTTACAACTTGGAATCACATGATCCATATTACATAAATAGTTGATCTATTGATCAACGAACTGGTCAACGAACAAACACAAGTTCATAGCGGAAGCATAAGATACAAGGACTCTATAGTCCACAGGCCAACGCTTGACGTCGGAGCTCCTAGTTGTGGTAGACGTCCTGCTGCTCTTCCTCCTCGTACTGCTGCTCCTCTTCATAGTCTGGCCATTTGAATAGCTAGGGACACAGCCGTGAGTACTCTATGTACTCGCAAACTAATACTAGTGTAAGTGCTAACATTTCTGGTAAAGGGGTGCTAAGCTCTAATCTCTTTGCATAAAGCCAATTTTAATTTGCAAGTATTTTCTCAATAATTATTCATGTGCTAACTAACTCAAGTGGGAACATTAGTGTCATTCCCACAACATTGTTGTGATTCAAAAACCCAAGTCACCATTCATCATCAACACTTTCAAGAATCTAATACTGGAAGCTGTATGGCCTTTCCAACTGTCCGTAACCGTGGACATGGCTATTCGAATAGGTTTACACTCTGCAGAGGTTGCACACTTGTGCCACAACATTTGATTTCATCCGTCGGGAATAACCCCGAATCATCGTAACACAGTACGCGGATCATCAACCATAACCTTTCATTTACAAACTCTAGTATGAGCACCTCTCCCCATGAGCTTGGCCTCCCAGTGATGACCAACTGTCATCCTGGGAACTGCACAGGGCTTGGCCGTACAATTCACCTTCAATTCACATCATTCATCAACAACGGAGGCAGCCTCGGCATAACCCCTATGATGTGTGTTTAGAGGGAACCCATACTAAGGTACATAAACTTCTAGTTAAGCCTTTACCCATAATCAGGTATTGTGGGGGTACTTATGAATTGGAAAGGTATCGCATCCAAACCAATATTAGTTTTATATCAAAAATCACTATCTTCTCTTGGTCATATTCACCTTCAAAGTTCATTTCATAAATTTCATCATCATCATTATTTCACCACACATGTTCCCATCTAGAGTAGTCATTTTTAATTTAGCACTAGCATCTAGATATGAGGGGTGCTAATTCTATTACTTTGCTTCTAGGCTAATTTTGATACTCTTGTACTAATCTAACATTAACCCCTGAATCATGAATCAAAAAGTACTTGGATAACCCAAAGCAATAAAGCTTGTAAACAAAACTGGTAATAAAACTTGGGATAGGCTTATGCTTCATAAGAAAAGATGAGAGTGCCTTGTCCTTGGTAGGACTTTGCACTTGCAAGAATATTAGCTTGCCTTGGTAGTTCTCAAACTGTTCCTCCTCCTCTTCTGGGTAGCAACCTTCCTCTTCCGGGTATTCTCCGGTACTAGCGTCTAAATTGGAATACGAGGTATAATCACTCACTAATTCAATGGCTATTCCAAACAACACATATAATCACACAAACTATTCTATGCACACAATTAATCTAATTAGGGTGCATTGGTTGTGTTATTTGGGAAGAAAATAATTTCCTCTCATTACATATGTAAATGATAGTTTCCATAAAAGTTCTTGAGGAATAATCTCCTCTTGTTGAAATCTTCTTAAGATTTAATTTCTCAATAATCATTCATGAATTTTTTATGGACCTGAGTCCACCATTCATGATCATCAATTGAGAAAACAATTTAAATGAGGTAAACCACCTCATACCATTTAATAATACTACAAGTGAGTTAAATCCCCAAGTAATTCATATAAGAGAGTTTGGTCCAGGGGTCCAAACATCACATGAATTTATTTGGGACAAGATTTAAATGAAGTATAACACCTCATATGATTTGCATAATATTTTAGGACAATATCACTTAGAGAAAATAGCCATATTGTCACTTACTTAAGCTAGGGCATGATCCTGCAAGGTGACCATACCATTTGATTGCATAATCAATTAGTGTAAGTAATATGTGAGCTACTAGAGTTGGAATTAACTTAATATCTATTTTATTTGATTTTTAATAATTATTTGAGTAGGGAAAAGTCCCTGCCTTGTTATTTTTATCGAATTAATTCTACAACGAATCTGGTCATGAGACCAGTGGCATATTGTAGATAATTTCACTAGCTTTCCAAATATATAAAATTTGCTAAATTTGGCCAAGCCAAACAAATTCTATGCAATTTCAAAGTTGGGTCCAGTGTGGAATTTAAACTAAATCATTTAAATGAAATTTGAATAAAAGGGCCGGCGGGAAATCCTAACGGGCCAAAAGAATTAACCAGGCCCAAGGACAGCCCAGCCACGGTCCAGTGCCGCGCGGGCTGCCTGACAGCGGGGGCCACCCGTCAGTGGGCGTTTAAACCCGAAACGGTAAGGGCTAGTGTGGGGCGTTGGATCAGATCCGCATCGGACGGCTCACGAGCATCGTCATCGTCGACGAGATGCCGCGGCTTCTCCGGCGAGCCTAGGGGGTCGGAGAGCTCACCGTGGCTCCAGCGGCGGTGGGCAGTGTGCTTGACGAGGTTGTAGACGACGGCGCGTCGACTGGTAGTAGTGGCGTCGCTCGGGGAGGTCGGGATCGTCGGCGATTTCACCAGAGCTTCCGCGGCTCCGATCGCTCAATTGAGCTTGCTCCGGCGACGATTGAGGTGGCTAGGGTGGCGTTGAGAAGCAGGGATGAGAGGAGAAGGTGGTGATGTGCTCAATGGCGTCCAGGGAACGCCGTATTTATAGAGGGCGTGGGTGCTGCGGGGCAGTGGAGGTGGTGACATGCGCGCGGCTGCTCCGGCGGGCTAACGGGCTGGGCGACGACGCAGTGCTGTTCAGCACGTCCAGGCGGTGCTGTAGGGAGCAACGGCGCGGTCGGGCGGCGTCTGTGGACGGCGCATTGCTTCCATGTCTGCGGCGGCGTTCACGGGATCTGGTCGTCGTCTCCGGCGGCGGCGGTCCAGGGCAGCGTGGGTGAGCGTGTCGGGCGGCGTCGTGGTGGCGTGCTGATGCTCGACTCGCTCAAAGGGGGTCCAGGGCATGCGTGGGGTGGCCGCGCGGCGCGTGTCCAGGGCGTGCCCGCGCATGTCCATGCGCGACGTCACCGGCATGGTGAGCGCGTCCAGGGAGCGCGTCGGTCGGCCAGGGTCGGCCTCCTCCTCGACAGTGGCCATGCTAGGCGTGGCTAGGGGATGCGTTGGCGTGCTGTGGCGAAGTGGCCAGGGCAGGGGAGCAAGGGAAGAGAGGGGAGGTCGACGGGCTCGGGGACATGGCCGGCATGGCCATGCCATGGCCATGCTTGGCCTCCTCCTAGGGTTTCTGTGGCCCCTTGATGGTGAGAGGGGGCAGGGGGACATGTAGAGTAGGTTTGGGTATAGTTTAGGTAGGATAGATCACTATTTGCAATAGTTGCAAATAGTGCCCAATTTGTAAAATTCGAAAATATCCAAGTTTGGAAATATTTCAAAAGGTGCAAGTCTTTAAAATGTGAGGGCTGATAAGAGTTGTAAATGACCAGAGATGATCAGAGGTGGTGGTGGAATTTTCAAATTCCAAGAATTTTCAAAAATGCTAAGTGTGAGATTGTTGATCTTAATAAAATGTTGCAATTTTGGAGGAGCATAGCTATTGATCTAGAAATAATTTGGCATGGTGGTATTTACAAAAAGTGTTCACCTTGATGTTGTCTTGGATGACATGCAAAGGGTTGAGAAAGTTTAGTTTGAAAATATTGAGATATGAGGGCCCAAAGTAGTGACCAGATTATAATGGGCAGATTTGACCATTATTTTATGTGAGCAAGTTTTGCTTTTAAAATATATTTGATTTATTATTCTTTGATCCCAAGAGTATTAATAAGTGTTTATTAACATTATTCAACTAATGGTGAAGACCAATTTGGTCTAGGGTCAAAATTTAATAAAATGCCATAAGGCATATGTGAGGGTTTTAGGGTTTTTCTTTTAGTGGCTTTCTTTCTCTTTTTGATTTATTTATTTGGTGATCTTCTCATGATCAACTTAGGGTTTTAGAGCATAGCACAAACACATATTACCAATCCTCATGGCATAGCAATCAAATGCACAAGTCCTGGACATGATACTATATGCAAAAAGAAAAGTTTTTGTTGGTTTGAAATTTTGCTCTCTGGAATTCTTCTAATTTTCTTTTATTGAAATTTGGGATGTTACAACAGAGCTACATCGTCTTGGGCATCACCGAACCAGAACAATTCACTTTTATGAAAGTTAATTTTCAATCCTGATAATTGCTCAAACGCTGCTAAAATTAATTTCAGATTTCGAGCCTTTTCAAGATCGTGATCCATAAAAAGAATTGTGTCATCAGCGTATTGAAGGATAGATAAGCCACCATCAACCAGATGTGGAATCACACCTTCAATATGACCATCAGACTTGGCTCTCTCTATGAGTACCGCCAACATATCCGCTACGATGTTAAACAACATCGGAGATAGCGGATCCCCTTGGCGTAACCCTTTTCGTGTTTGGAAGTAGTGTCCGGTGTCATCATTAACCCGGATTGCAACACTACCTCCATACACGAAATCATTAATTAGAGCTCGCCACTCAGGCGAAAATCCTTTCATCCTGAGTGTCTGTTGAAGGAAAGACCATTTAACTTTATCATACGCCTTCTCAAAATCAAGTTTTAAAATAACCCCATTTAATTTCTTAGAATGCATCTCATGTACCGTCTCATGCAAAACCGCCACTCCATCAAGGATATTACGTCCTTGCATAAAGGCTGTCTGCGATGGTAAAACAACATGATCCGCAACCGTATTAAGTCTAATGGTGGCCACTTTCGTGAAAATCTTGAAACTTACATTTAATAGGCAAATGGGTCTATATTGTTGGATGCTTTCAGCCTCATTAATTTTCGGTAACAAGATAACTTCACCAAAATTTAGACGAAATAATTCTAGTTGTCCAATGTGTAAATCACTGAACAAATCTAGAAGGTCCGATTTAATAGTATCCCAGAAGGTTTGATAAAACTCTGCTGGAAAACCATCTGGACCCGGTGCTTTGTTGCATTCCATTTGGAAAACTGCCTTCTTAACCTCTTCCTCAGTATAAGGTGCGGTTAGCAAGCCGTTTTCTTCCAAAGAAACTTGGGGTATATCATCCGTTAAGTCCTCATTAAGAGAGAAAGTACTTTCCTCCGGAGGACCAAACAGACCCTTATAATAATTAGTAATGTAAGACTTGAGTTACTCATGGCCTTCAATCAACCCTTCATCTTGAATAAGAGAGTGAATACGTTTTTTCCGGTGTCTCCCATTGGCTAAGCCATGGAAATACCGCGTATTTGAGTCTCCTTCCAAGATGAATTGAGCTTTGGATCGTTGATACCATTTGAGTTCCTCTTCGCGAAGAAGACCCGCCATCTGTTCATTGGATTGATTTTTAAGCTCAATCTCATGTGTAGACAGTGGTCAAATCTCCGCAACAGCCTCAAGCTGATCAATCACATTTGATAAGCGAGTCTTTTCTTTTTTAAGAATACCAGCCGTATGGGCAGCCCAACCAGAGAGATGTTTGCGCATAGACCGCATTATTCCATCTCAAAATAGGCGTACTCCCCCCGACCGGTCTGTCCCAAACCCTTTTAACCATATCATGAAATCCCTCTCGATATAGCCAGCCAAGTTCAAATTTGAACGGCCGTTTACAAACGGGTCTGGGATTCCCAGTGGTTAAAAGGATGGGAGCGTGGTCAGACAGTTTTTCAATACGTTCTAGTGCACGGACTGACACCACAGGGTATTTATTTTCCCATTCGGTATCCATCAACACGCGATCTAGTTTCTCGTATGTGGGCTCCGGCAAGCTGTTTGCCCAAGTAAACTGTCGACCAGTCATAAACACCTCTCTTAAATCAAGGCTATCGATGACAGCGTTGAACAAGAAAGGCCAATGACCATCAAAGCGGCCTTTACTTTTCTCATGAGGAAACCTCAACAAATTAAAATCACCTCCGATTAAAATCGGGTAAGGATTATCCTTTGTAAGGTTTACCAACTCACGTAAAAAGTCAGCCTTAAACACTTCCTGGGCGGCACCATACACAGCAACCAGACTCCACATGAAACCGTCTGCTTTATTCTGAATGTCGAGCTTAATGTGATACTCTCCATCAGAACTAGCCAAAACGGTCATGGTGTCTATGCGGACGCCAAGTAAAATGCCCCCTGACCTACCACGGGGCGGGCGAGAAAACCACTGAAAGTTAATCCCGCCTGACAAACGGTCGAGAAAACTTTGAGAGAAATTTCGCCTACCCGTCTCCGATATAGCAAGAAAATCTAAATCATAATCTCTACAACCATCAGCAATGTGGGAATGCTTAGCCAAGTCACGAAGACCTCTGCTATTCCGGAACATGCCATTCATCGAGAAACTATTTTAGATTTAGAGTTCTTGCCATACCTACGAGATTTCTTTCCAGCCGATGATCGAGAACCACGTTCGGATGCTTGTAAATCAGAACTAAGCTCCGCGTGTTCTAAATCAACTTCTGAAATGTTGCCAATTATAGCCGAGAGAATTTGACCATCTAGGATGTAATCATCATCATCGTCTATAATTGTCGTTTCAGGCCCAGTGGAGACATTCGGAGCAACTGTTAAACGGTCAAGCTCCGTTTGTCTCAACACATTAGCCGAAACAGAAATCTCGTCGGACCGACTACCCAAGGAAACCCCTAGGCTACTCAAATTAGAAGAAATACGAGTATCTGAAAAAGAAACAAAAGACTTAGACGGTTGTTTAATACCTACCGTGTCAAGGTTCATCTCCGCCTTGCCTCGCATGGCTCTCTGCATGACGTCCTCATCCGTCGCCCCCGCCCCATCCTCCGAAAGAGCAAACCTCCCACTCCTCCTCACCGTCGGCTGAACGACGGAGGAGGGACCGTGGGTGAAGGCTGCTGCAAGGAAGGTGGGTGAAGGCTGCTGCAAGGAGGGTGAAGTAGCCCCCTGTATCTCTTCCGCCTTGGCCGGCGGCGACGAGGTAGCCGACGTAGCAGCCGGCAGCGACGAGGAAGCCGGCGGAGCCGCTGGCTCGGAAGACCTAACCGCCATAGTCGGCACAATCCTCGGAGTCCGCTGCTCAAGGTCCCGCAACTCCTCCACCACTGCGACACTCGGACGTGGCAGAGGCGGAGAAGACTCGGGCAGCACCTCCACCCGGCCCCCCTGCGTGGCGCCCTCCGAGACCGCTAGCCCCGGCGAAGACAACGCCGTGGCGACCTGCTGCACCGGTATCGCGGCCACACCAACATGCTGCAACGACGACGCCGTGGCCGGCTGCGGCGAGGACCCCAGCGCAGAGGCCGTGTCGAAGGCCACCGTGGTCTGCTGCCACGTAGCGAGCCGCTCCGGCATGGTCGGCACGACCTGGTGGGTCAACGCGGCCGGCCTCTCCTCGGTCGACCCCGGCGCGCGCAGAGACCCCACGGCCGGCTGCGAATGCAGCGAGGACGCAGCGGGCTGCTGCACCACCGACATCGGCGGCACCACTGAAACCGTCTGAGGCGAAGTAGAATACGGAGTCCGTGGCTGCTGCACCCGTGGTGGAACGGAGACCGGACAAGTACAACCCTGCATAAAGGTCCGAACTCTGGAGGGTGAGGGCTCCCGTGGAGCCACAGGGGGAGAGGCGACCAGGTGTGGCGACTGTACTCTAGTGCGAGCCACAATCTGCCGCCCTCTATCCGTCATCGGCGAGTGGTTGAAAGGAGTCAACGCCACCTGCGTAGACTGCACCGCCGATGTACCAGAATGCGTCGGAGGATGTCCATCAACATCCATACCAGCAACCTCCGGCGCCGCATCAGCAGATGCCTCATCATGCCTGTCCTCCTCTGAGCCATGCGAACCATCATCATCCCCTCCCTCCTTCCAGAAATAAGGTCGAAACCGAGGGTCTGGCTGGAACCCCACCGCCTCACGAGTGAAACGAATCCGATAACCACTAAGCTATAAAAGTGCAACCACCACCAGGCAACCATTATTCTTCTCCAGAACTGAAGGGTCACGCATAGCCACAAGAACACGAATAATCCCCTGACTCCGAAGAGAGAACAAATCAACATCACGAGTGGTGCCAATAAGAGAACCCACGGCCCAGATACCTAGGAAATGTCGAACAGAGTCCGGTACTCCACTGACGTGCACCCAAACCGGCTTCATAACGAAAAGAGGCTGAACATCCTGATGCACCCATGAAGAAACTAGAACCTGAGCATTAATCTTGGGCACACTCATCTGCATACCATCAATCCGGGACAAGTCATCAGCAGTAGGAATACCAATAAGAAAAGCATTAGCCCCATGGGGCACCGCCTCCCATTTCCATGCTGGGTTCCCTGGACACATGCGGGCCATCAGACTCTGAACATCAGCTGCAGAGACAGCCCCCTCCCCTGACACCTGCACTAAAGCTGTGGGCGCTCCAGAAGAGATCAACTGTGGCTTATACACTGAGTCTGGAATCTGAAGATCAAGTGTGGCATCATTTCCGCAACCAACAAAGAAGCTCGTAGGTTTAGGCAGCTTCAGAATAGGGCACCTAATAGTGGGATGTGCCCCAAAATCACATATCAGACAATAATGAATAGCCTTACAATCCTTAGTTGCATGAGTATTAACAGCACATTTCCAACATCTTCCCGCCTTCTTCTGCTTCGCCACTGGTGCAACAGTGTCAGGAACAGGAACCATAGGCTGCACAGTGACCAGAGGAGCATTCATCATCGGAGCTTGCTGGCCTATCGGGCCTGGCACCAACTGTCCAAGGGGCGGCACAGTCTGTCCCAGGGGTGGCGGCTGCTGCCCTCCAGGAGGCGCCGGCTGCCCCTGAGGCGCGGCAGTCTTCTTCTTCCGCCTCTTCTTCACCTGTCCAGGTTGCGGCGCTGGCTGCTGGTGTACAGGATGTTGCATGGGAGGCTGTACAATACCCTGTTGGTTAGGCACAGGAAACTGAAACGGACCTTGAAAATGCTGGTACTGCTGAGGCGGCGTGAACTGCACCGGCGGCTGAGGCACCGGCGGTCGAAAAGGCGGGCGATACCCCGCGGAAGGTCCCAAGTACGGAGCAGGCTGCCTCGGAGCAGGTGCGGGTTGCGGCATGGGCACACCCGCCGACCACCCCTGGAAGCCAGGGGCCCCATGTAGGGACCCTGAGAGGCAGCAGACGACGCCCCCGCAGGAGCCGCCCCAGGTGCCGCGGCCGCGGACACAGCCATTGCCGCAGACGCCCCGGGAGGTGCCGGAGGCCTAGCAGCCCCGGCCATCCCCGCACTCGAGGGGAATCCGGCGACAACATGCGCGAACGACCGCCGATGCACAGAGCACGAGGGCGACGATGGCCAGGCGGCGGTCGCGGAGCACGGAGACGAGGTGCACGAAGTCGACGATGACGAGACGGCGGCGTCGGAGCACGGAGAAGAGCGGAGCAACGGCGACGATGACGAGACGGGCGCTGCGGAACACGGAGTCGACGAAGCGAGCGATGACGACGATGACGAGGTGGAGGCTGCGGCGTGCGCCTGGATGCGACAGGCGGCGGGGCGATGAGAGGAGCGAGGGGCGTCGATCACGGAACGTGATTGCATGTATCCCTCGTGGCCTCTACTCTGCACCTCCATCACAGCCCGTCCAAAGCAGGCCCACCCAGCATGCGGCCCATCAAGGTAGGACGCGAAAGCCTCCGAAGCCGATTCGAACTGCGGCAGATCGGTGGCGCGATCGACGCCCCCACCTCCGGTGGCAGCGCGGCCGTCTCCGATCTCGTCTCCGCCGGCCCACACTGCAGCGACGGCGTCGACCCACGGCCTAGCGGAGGTGCACTCCTGGACGACGGAGCCGACCACTCCTTCCCCGCCGGCCCACTCGTCGAGGCCGCAGAGAGGAAGTCACCGAAGACGGGCGCCGGCGTCACTCGACGGCGCGGAAGCGGTCCTCGCCAAGGTTTGATCCGCAGCATGCGGGATATCCTCAGACCCACAGGCGAAGAAGACGTCGCCCTTGTCGGCGCCCCTTTGATCTTCATTCGCGACGAAGGCGACATGGACCTAGCCCGCTTCGCCGACCTGCAAACAGAAGAGCTTACCTCCGGCGACGCCGATCTCGACCAAACCCTGGACGCTCTAGATGGGTAGCCGATCTTGGTCCAGAAATCCGCCTCCACCTCCTCCTGGGACATCGCCGACGACCGCCCGATCTGCCGAACCTCAGGCTCCAAACCTAGGGCAGACCAAGCCGCCTCCTCCGCCGTCGCCCTAGCATCCTCAACGGAGTCATCGTCCTCCAGCAGGCAGGAGAACCTGGATCCCGTAGCCGGCGACGGCGACGCTTCCGCCATTGTCTGCTTCACTCACCCCACTCAAACAATCCCCGTCCGACTATGTGCTGATCGTACCAGATAACTGTTGAGGGGAGCTGGTTATATATGCATACTATAACGCACCTTGGGTCATTGCGGCACCGACACAAAATAAGTGCCACTATTTCTAGCATAAATGCTGGCAATTTTGATTGGAGGCAGAAAAAAAGTGCTTGATTTACTCATTTTGTGGTTGCTCATTGATGGAATTTTCCCAAAAATACCGGCAATTTGGTTTAGAGGCACTTCTAAAACTGCCTCTATTTATTTGCCGACACTTCTAAAATTGCTTGTAATTTCTGTGCCAGCACCTCTAAAAGTTCCAGTAAAATTTTTTTGCCGGCGCTTTTATTAGATGTCTTCCATCATAATTTCAGGCAGTTTTATGTAATGCCTCTATTTTCAAATTCATGCAATATTCAAAAGTGCCAAAAAGGCAAATAAAGGAATAGAAGCTCCCCTATCTTATTTTCCTGATTTCTCATGCAGCCACATTCATCACTTTGTTTTCGACCCACGCCTCACATCTTTTTTACCCTCCCAATTTCTTTCACACACGGGCAGGACGAACAACTGCTTGCACCTGGGCTGGACATGGATGATTCTTGATTACCACCTTTTGCACGTGGCCGGCTGGGTGACCCAAGTACGTCCAACTTTTCACTACATGGGCTGGGTGACCCAACTATACGACCAGCTAGCCATCAATTACCGATGACCCCCCTAGAAAGAAATCCCGATGGCATTGACTAACTCGATGTTCCTTCTCCTGACAGTTCATATTCCCCAATGCTTCACTTTCTCTCTTCACTTTCACCATGTTCTGTGCAACAAATGCAAATGTAACCGGACGTCCACGATCTTTAAGGAGGCAACTTAAGGCTAGCCATAGGCTAGTAGCCTAGTATCAGGCTGCCCATAGTGGTAAATATCATGTTGTACTATCATGCATATGATACTTGTGTATGGTACCATCTGTATAGTGGTTAGTATCATGAAGTAGTATCATAATTATGCTATATTTATTATTTTTTACAATCTTAATACAAATATGTGCACAAGATTTATTTGGCATTAACTTTTCTCGTGACATGCGCTATGATACAGTATCACCTATGTTACTCTAATCTCCTCTCTCCTCCTTAATTAGCTGCCACATCAGCATTTTTGTGAGACCAATGTGTATGATACTAGCTATGATACTAGCACTATAGCCAGCCTCATAAGACTAGTCATAGTGGAAAGTAACATAGAGTAGTAACATGCACATATTACTACTCTATGTTACTACCTCCATAGTGGGAAGTAACATATGTGTAGTGTCATGCAAAATCATATTAATTAGGTTGTAGACTCATCTAATCTTGAAAAATGTGATGTTATGGTAACATAGCTAGTTACCACAATGCTCTCTTTCCTCAATTAATGATGTGCCATGTCATCAAAATGCTTAGTTGGCATTGCATGTAGCTCTATGTTACTACCCAAGTTACTCCCACTATGAGTAGTCTAAGGAGTATTATGCCACCTTGGCAAAAATCTGATGTGGCGCTATAATTAATAAGGAGAGATATGCTAGTGGTATCATAATATGATACTGTATCATAGCACGTGAAACTAGATAATTTAATGTCAAATACATCCTATACACACAATTGCATTGAGATTCTACAAATAATAAATATCATGAGATTATGATACTACTAGATGATACTAACCACTATAGGTGGTAGTATCATAGACTGGTATCATATTGATGATACCATTATATGATACTTTGCACTATGGCCAGCCTAACAACCAACATTGCCTTTAGATACCTGGATTAGAATTGTCATCCTCCATTCCGCACATATCGACGCCTTTCCCTAGGTCGCAATCTCTGGCCCCAGCCTAATCCAAACATCGACCTCAACGTCCCGACGAGCAGGTCGTCCGGGAGCGTGCAAAGAAAGCCCGCCAAAATGCTTGATGCCGAACGCCCTCCGTCCCCCACAACCTGCTCGACAAAATGTCGCCGCTGCCCGTTTTTCCCTCGACCCAATATGTTCCTCTCTATAACAACCATCGTTTGTGTCCATAGTGTTGTTGCCTATTCGACGGTACTCCAGAGGAGGGATCCTCATGGAGGGAAGAAGTAGTAGGGGGCATTGGGCGGAGAGTCCTCGGGACGGTGGTACGCGATTTACCCAGCTTCGAATCACCTGCACGATGGCAAGGCCTACTGCTGCTTGTCTGGAATTATCTGGGCGCTTTCGTGTTGTTACAATGAGTTCTGGTTGTGCCTCTAGGGCTCCCGGGATTCGGCTTATAAAGACCCACGGATCTAGGGTTTACGTGGAGAGTCCTAGCCGGAATACAAGTCGCCTAACTACGGTACAATATCTTGCCGTGTACGTCAAGGATCCGCCTTCCCTTGTATGTCGTACCAGATCCGGCTACCCCTAATGGGCCGAGCCGGATCCGACTTCCAACGTCGGTCCGGTGGATCCGGCTTCCTGTTCCTGGGCTGGACTTCATCCTTCTTGATCTACAGCAACTGGGCCGCCCGTTGGGCCTCATGCCACCATCACCGTCTATGGGCCACCCGGGCTTGCCGGATCTAGGCACTGTCGGTGGTACACCCATGAAGTATACCCACAACAGTAGCCCCCAGAGTTCTCCGAGATTCACCTCCTTGTTTCCGCCTTGCTAAAAGCTTCGTGGCTTCCGACAATCCTCTCGGTAACATGGGGAAACTTGAAGAACTCCAACTTCACTTTTTCTGCTTCTCCAACTTTGAAGCCGGAAAAAACCATTACCCCGCGGGACTTAATTCGCCGACATCATTCTTACGACGCGTCTCCGAGTTACTCCCCTGCTGAGATAACGGTCGTCGTTTCAAGCTGCTACCCGGAACCTCGAAAAGTTCTAACGGTTCCGCCAATCTTGGCGCCATTTTCGGGTGATTTGAGCGGTAACTTATCCTTAGCCGTTTTTACCGCTTAGGGTTTTGACACGTGTCAACCATCCAACGGCGCGACGATGACCCACAAGTATAGGGGATCGCAACAGTCTTCGAGGGAAGTATTACCCAATTTATTGATTCGACACAGGGGAGACAAAGAATACTTGTAAGCCTTAACAGCGAAGTTGTCAATTCAGCTGCACCTGGAAACAGACTTGCTCGCAAGAGTTTATCAGTAGCAACAGTTTTATAGCAGTAGGAATAGTGAAATAACAGCAGCGGTGAAATAAAGACAGCAGTAGTGATTATAGTAAACAGCAGGATTAAAATACTGTAGGCACAGGGACGGATGAACGGGCGTTGCATGGATGAGAGAATTCATATAACAATCATGATAGGGCATTTGCAGGTAATAATAAAGCGGTATCCAAGTACTAATCAATCAATAGGCATGTGTTCCATATATAGTCGTACGTGCTCGCAATGAGAAACTTGCACAACATCTTTTGTCCTACCAGCCGGTGGCAGCCGGGCCTCTAGGGAAACTACTGGAAATTAAGGTACTCCTTTTAATAGAGTACCGGAGCAAAGCATTAACACTCCGTGAACACATGTGATCCTCACATCACTACCATCCCCTCCGGTTGTCCCGATTTCTGTCACTTCGGGGCCATTGGTTCCGGACAGCAACATGTGTATACAACTTGCAGGTAAGACCATAAACAATGAATATCATGATGAAACAATAACATGTTCAGATCTGAGATCATGGCACTCGGGCCCTAGTGACAAGCATTAAGCATAACAAGTTGCAACAATATCATAAAAGTAACATCTACGGATACTAGGCACCATGCCCTAACAATCTTGTGACTATTACATGATCAATCTCATCCAATCCCTACCATCCCCTTCAGCCTACAGCGGGGGAATTACTCACACATGGATGGGGGAAACATGGCTGGTCGATGGAGAGACGTCGGTGGTGATGGCGGTGAAGATCCCCTCCAATTCCCCGTCCGGCGGAGTGCCAGAACGGAGTTTCTGGTCCCGAGGCGGAGTTTCGCGATGGCGGCGGCGTACTGGATGGTCTCTGGAAATATCGACGTACCCCCTGGCATTTTTAGGTCGAAAGACGTATATAGTCCGAAGGAGAGCGTCGGGGGGCCGCCGAGGCGCCCACACCACAAGGCGGCGCCCCCCTTGGGCGCCGGCCTAGTGTGTGGGGCCTCGGGCCCCACCTGCTTGCCCTTCGCTCCGTCATATTCTGGAAAATAGGGCCTTTCACATAAATTCCGAGGATTTTCCTGAAAGTTGGATTTCTGCACAAAAACGAGACACCAGAGCAATTCTGCTGAAAACAGCGTTAGTCCGCGTTAGTTGCATCCAAAATACACAAATTAGATGCAAAACAATAGCAAAAGTTTTCGGGAAAGTAGATACGTTTTGGACGTATCAACTCCCCCAAGCTTAGCTTATTGCTTGTCCTCAAGCAATTCAGTTAACAACTGAGTGCGATAAAAGAACTTTCACGAACACATTTGTTCATATGATGTAGATATTCTCATGATATGGCAAGTGCTTAAGCAATTCATAATAAGGTACATGCAAATAAAGTCATCTAGTAACTGTGTCAATCATAAAAGAGATACCAACAAACTAATAACAAGCATCATGAAACACTTCAATAAGCAAGATTGCAATGTTCATAGAAAGATATGATAGAGTGGTATCTCGCTTGCCTGTATTTGTAGCAAAACATAAATGCCCAAGCACCTCTGAAGTTCATAGAAAGACTAGAAGTAAATTTGTCAAAGATAAAAGCATCAAAGTTATACCACAGCTGATCATATTTTGGGACAAGCATATTATACTAAGAATGACAGTCATGCTCTCAAGAAAGTGCTCAAAAAAAGGATGGTGACTCAACATAAAAGTAAAAGATGGACCCTTCGCAGAGGGAAGCAGGGATTAACATGTGCTAGAGCTTTTCATTTTTCAAAGACAGAAATAAAATTATTTTGAGAGGTGTTTGTTGTTGTCAACGAATGATAGTGGGTACTCTAACCACCTCGCCAACCAGACTCTCAAGAGCGGCTCCTATGAAGGACGTTATCTCTACCAGCAAGGTAGATCATCCCTCTTCTCTTTTGTTTACACATGTATTTTAGTTTCATTATGGATGACACTCCCCCAACCTTTGCTTACACAAGCCATGGCTAACCGAATCCTCGGGTGCCTTCCAACATTCACATACCATGGGGAAGTGTCTATTTGCAGGTTAAGTTGCTTACTGATGAATCAGAGCAAAACACGTGAAGAGAATTATTAATGAAGGTTGATTAATTGGGGCTGGGAACCCCATTGCCAGCTCTTTTTGCAAAATTATTGGATAAGCGGATGTGCCACTAGTCCATTGGTGAAAGTCTGTCCGGAGTAAATGACAAGGTTGAAAGACAAAACACCACATATTTCCTCATGAGCTATAAAACATTAACACAAATTGAGAAGTAGTTTGAAGGTTTAAAGGTAGCACATGAGAATTTACTTGGAATGGTTTGAAATGCCATGCATAAGTATTTATGGTGGACACTTTGGAACAACTTGGTTTCAGATGTTTGGAAGCACGAGCAGCGTTCCCGCTCAGTACAAGTGGAGGCTAGCAATAGACTGGGAAGCGACAATCAAGAGAGCAATAACTGTCATAATCATGCTTGCGACAAAATAAAATTAACGGAGGCATAAAAGTGATACAAGAACTCTGAAGCAAAGTAGATCAGCGAGGCTTAATTGACTTTTGTTTTAGTCATATGCATGCGTGAGCATGTGCCAAGTCGATTCAAGTGAATTATTCAGAGGAGGATACAACAATGTCATACCGATCTATAAATAAAACAATGCAAGCAAATATTCATGACATGCTACTCATTATTAATAGATTGGAACTAATCATGAGAGATCATAAACTACTAGACTTTCATTAAATGACATATACCTCACATGAACCAAATAAGCATGCTCACATGGATGAGTATATGTACAAAAATGAAAACAAATAGAGTTCATACCAGCCTCTCACCACAGTCAAATTGCCGTAGATCGTCATTATTGCCTTTCACTTGTGCATCTTGAATAATAATATGAAATGAAACCAAGCTCCAACCACCGGAGACCTCTGAACTCCCTAATGAACTTTACAAAACCAAAGAAGAACAACAAATATTTTTGGTGTTTTCGGGTTAGAAACAAGAACAAAAGGAAACAAGAAAACAAAGCAAAATCTTTTTGGGTTTTCTCATAGCAAACTAACGATAGCAAATAAAGTAAAATAAGAGCAAAGAACCAAATAAATAAATGGTGAAGAGAAACAACAGAAATATTTTTGGTCTTTTTGTGTTTTAGGAAAGAAACAAAGCGAAAACAAGAGAATGCAAACTCACAGAAACACAGAAAAGCAGGATGACAGAAATCTGCCAAAACCTGACAGCAGTACAGAAATCGAAATTAACAAAAATCTTCCATTGCTCAGCTCAAAAAGTGTTCAACTAATGAAAGTTAGATAACAACCTGGGGCACATGCTCAAAAATTTGCAACTCAAAATAACGTTCTGGCTGTGCGTACGAATTTTTTTGGTAACAGCTCAGAATCTGTTTTTGGACAGCACTTCCCCAAATATCATCTCCCTCTCATTAGAAAACCACTCTAAGAAACTAAACAAGTATGTACAAGTATCCAGCAACCATAATATGCAAAGAATGAGTGATGCCGGTATACCTCCCCCAAGCTTAGGCTTTTGGCCTAAGTGGAGTTCATTCCCAACGAGGGTCGGGGTTCCATGCCGGTGGATCGTACATGGAGTGATAATAAGGCCCCTGCGCAGAAGAATGTCGTGGAGGCTCCACATGACCATAATGTTGATATGAGGAGCTTGCTGCATCGGATGAAGAGTCGAGGTGCTCCTCGGCCTCCTCCGTGCCGTCCCTTGCATGATGGCCTTCCCTTTCTATGTATGCATTTAGCTCATTTTCTGTGATCGACCACCCTTTCCTGGCATCAAGGTTAAGCAGAACAGGTGCAGGCAATCGTACTAGTTTTTCAATTTTCTTAGTTATTCTCCAATTTTTCTTATACAAAGTTATCCTATAATACAGGTTGTTCAAATTAGATGCATCTGAAATAAACTCATGTTTAATCATGGAAACAACATCAAGTTTCTCCATGGAAAGCGGAATATCTAGATGGTGAGGTTCTACACCATGCATAGCTAATAAGCGAGAGGCGATAAGACCTCCACAAATTCCTCCCTTCTCACGGTTAGTAGCAAGTCTACAAGCTATTAAAGCACCCAAATTGTAAGTCCTATCCTGTTGCAAAGCAGCGGCTAAGAAAGCCATATCTTGGACAGACAACTTACTTGCATGCTTTCTAGCAAGAACGCACTTTGTAACGAAATAAGCAAAGTAGCGGATAGCTGGGAGTTGAATGCTACTGATCTTACCACCATCATCGGAGAAGCTTCTCCCATGAAAAATCATTGTATAAAGATTCGAGAGCTCCCGCGGCGTTCCCCTGACCTTCTCGCAGGATCCCCACTGCGGCACTCTAATTGCTGCACAAAAATCACTAAAAGGCAAGTTGATAGTTTTGTTATAAATCTTGTATCGGACCATGGGGTTAGTTTGAGACCGATGAAATTCGAAATCCTGCACAACCGACACCGTTAGTTTAGCATATTGGTAAGGTTCACCAACAGTAAAACCTTCCAACCCTGCATTGGAAATCAGTGTTTGAACATCTTGCAGGATTCCTGCATTCCGCATAAAATCAGTGCATGGGTAATAAGAGGGGTATACTCCCTCTTCGCGGTGAACTCTCATGACTTGTTGCACCTCCAATTCTTGTTGATTTAGTTGGTGCCTACTCCCTTCCATTTTCTGAAATTTTCAACAATCATTATAAAATTTGATTTCAAGGTATATAATTGAGGGGAACTACTATAGGAACTTGCTAGAGTACTACACATGCATCAAAACTAATTTCTACCACTTAGAACAAGCATGCAAGCTCACTAAACATGTTATCTACAGCAGCAAAATATTCAAGATATACTCAACCAAACAAAATTCTAATTGGACAATCAAAGGAGTCACATACCAGGGAGCAAATGTGCCAAATTTCAGACAGAAATCTGGGCTGAGCAAAGAGATCGAGAAATCGCGAGTTCTTGAGCAGAAACGCGAGTGAGAGAAAGTGAGTACGAGTTTTTTCGGGAGAGAGAAGAGAATGAGTGAAAGGGATGATGAAGTGGGGCAAGGAGGGGCCCACACACCAGGGTGGCGCGCCCCCCTTGCTGGCCGCGCCGGCCTGTGGGGTGCCACCCTGGGGTGCCCCACTGGTCAGCCCAGGTGCTCCCAGGTGCCTCTTCGAAAAATAAGACTACCAGTATAATTTTTGTAAATTTTTTAGAACTTCGAAAAATGCACATTTCTGGGTGTTAAATTAATTATTACTGCGCAGGAAAATGATTTCTAAAATCTTAAACAACTAAAGCATATTGCAAAACAAAAAGTGCTACAGCAAGTAAAACAAATGGAGGGAGAAAGAAAGAAAGAAATGTTGTTTAGCTCTCTTATGCATTAAAATATACTTGTTAACAAGGTTGATCAAGTCTTGCTACCAAATAAATTTTATATGACATAAGAAGAAATAAACCTCAAATCAATCATGTTACCTTATATTGAATTGATATGGATCCAATCACAAGAGTTTGATATTCTTCTTTAGGCTCATATATAGGACAATCAATGGATCCCACCTTGATAGTTTTCACATTAAAAATTGTATTAACTCCATATACTTTATCAATCCTCTTTGGAAAATAGACGGTATGTTCCTTGTCATCAACATTGAAAGTAACCTTGCCTTTATTGCAATCAATAACAGCCCCTGCAGTATTAAGAAAGGGTCTTCCAAGAATAATGGACATATTATCATCTTCAGGCATTTCCAACACAACAAAATCAGTTAATATCAAGCAATGCTGAGTAACTTGAACAGGAACATTTTCACATACACCAACAGGAATAGCAGTAGATTTATCAGCCATTTGCAAAGATATATCAGTTGGTATCAACTTATCTAAATCAAGTCTCTTGTAAAGAGAAAAAGGCATTACACTAACTCCTGCTCCCAAATCACATAGAGCAGTTCTAACATAATTATTCTTGATGGAACAAGGAATAGTCGGTATACCTGGGTCTCCAAGCTTCTTTGGAACCTTACCATTGAAGGAGTAATTAGCGAGCATAGTGGAAATCTCCTCATTGGGAATTTTCCTTTTGTTAGAGACAATATCTTTCATATACTTTGAATAAGGAGGCAATTTAATAGCATCAGTCAAAGGGATTTGCAAAAATAAAGGTTTCATCCAATCACAAAATTTATTATAATGTTCCTCCTCCTTTGATTTTAGTTTCTTAGCAGGAAAAGGCATTGGCTTTTGAACCCAAGGTTCTCTTTCATTACCATGTTTCTTTGTAATAAAATCTTCTTTAGTGTACTTTTTATTTTTATCATGCTTTTCAGGTTCTTTTTCAATTTCTTCTTTATCAGGAGCATCATTCTTATCATTATCTTCCTCATGTTCATTACCACTTTCAGTTTCAGCATCAGAAATAGAAATACTATTAGGATCATTAACAGGTTCAGAGGATTCTACAACAGTTTTATGTTTCTTCTTCTTTTTCTTAGAAGGACTACTAATTTCTTTAGTTCGTTGAGAATCTTGTTCAATTCTTTTGGGGTGCCCTTCAGGATATAGAGGATCCTGGGTAGAAACACCGCCTCTAGTTGTTACTTCATAAACTTGTTTCTCTTCATGATTATTTTTTAACAAGTCATTTTGCACTTTAGTAAGTTGATCAATTTGAGTTTGAATCATATTAAAATGTTTAACAAGCATCTTAACATCATTGGAGGTTCTCTCCACAATATCATGCAATTTACCAATAGCTTGAGAATTTTCCATTAGATGATTCTCTACTCTCATATTAAAATTATTTTGCTTAACAATATAATTATCAAATTCATCTAAACATTGATCAGGAGGTTTTGAATATGGAATATCTCCTCTATCAAAGCGTTGAAGAGAATGTACCTCAATTGTGGATGAAGGGGGAATTATCTTACATAGGTCTTCTATAGGAGGTAAATTCTTCACATCTTCAGATTTAATACCTTTCTCCATAAGAGATTTCTTGGCTTCCCTCATATCTTCATCATTTAATTCAATCATACCCCTCTTCTTCAATATAGGTGTAGGGGTTGGTTCAGGTGTAGACCAATCATCATGATTTTTGCTTATCTTTGCCAATAATTCTTCAGCTTCGTCCGGAGTTCTTTTCCTGAAAACACAATCAGCACAACTATCCAGGTATGCCCTAGACTCAATGGTTAGTCCACTATAAAATATATCAAGTAAATCATGCTTTTCCAAATCATGTCCAGGCCGAGCTCTAATAAGAGAGCAAAATCTTGCCCAAGCTTCAGGCAATTTCTCTCCATCTTCTTGATCAAAGCTATAAATTCTCTGCAAAGCCATATGTTGAGCACTAGCGGGAAAGTATTTCCGAAAGAAAACATCAAGCAAACAACTTGGACTATTAATAGAATCAGGAGGCAAATTATTATACCAAATCTTAGCATCATCCTTTAATGAGAATGGGAAAATCTTAGCAACAAAATAAGTACGCATCTTAACATCATCAGAAAACAAGCTACTTAAAGTAGAAAGCTCATTCATATGTTCTACAGCACTCTCTTTTTCAGTACCTGATACGTCTCCAACGTATCGATAATTTCTTATGTTCCATGCTACTTTATTGATGATACCTACATGTTTTATGCACATTATATGCCGTATTTACGCATTTTCTGGAACTAACCTATTAACAAGATGCCGAAGAGCCTTTGTTTTTCTGCTGTTTTTGGTTTCAGAAATCCTAGTAAGGAAATATTCTCGGAATTAGACGAAATCACCGCCCAGGGTCCTATTTTTGCACGAAGCTTCCGAAGACCGAAGGAGTCGAAGTGGGGCCACGAGGTGGCCAGGTGATAGGGCGGCGCGGCCCGGGGCCGCGCCACCCTGGGCCCCTCGTGCCGCCTCTTGACCTACCCTTTCGCCTACTTATAGCCTCCGTCGCGAAACCCCCGATGAGAGCCACGATACGGAAAACCTTCCAGAGACGCCGCCGCCGCGAATCCCATCTCGGGGGATTCGGAGATCGCCTCCGGCACCCTGCCGGAGAGGGGATTCATCTCCCGGAGGACTCTTCATCGCCATGATCGCCTCCGGAGTGATGAGTGAGTAGTTCACCCCTGGACTATGGGTCCATAGCAGTAGCTAGATGGTCGTCTTCTCCTTATGTGCTTCATTGTTGGATCTTGTGAGCTGCCTAACATGATCAAGATCATCTATCTGTAATACTATATGTTGTGTTTGTCGGGATCCGATGGATAGAGAATACTATGTTATGGTGATTATCAATCTATTGTTTATGTGTTGTTTATGATCTTGCATGCTCTCCGTTATTAGTAGAGGCTCTGGCCAAGTTTTTACTCTTAACTCCAAGAGGGAGTATTTATGCTCGATAGTGGGTTCATGCCTTCATTGACACCTGGGACAGTGACAGAAAGTTCTAAGGTTGTGATGTGCTGTTGCCACTAGGGATAAAACATTGATTCTATGTCTAAGGATGTAGTTGTCGATTACATTACGCACCATACTTAATGCAATTGTCTGTTGCTTTGCAACTTAATACTGAATGGGGTTCGGATGATAACCTGAAGGTGGACTTTTTAGGCATAGATGTAGTTGGATGGCGGTCTATGTACTTTGTCGTAATGCCCGGATTAAATCTCACTATATTTATCATATCATGTATATGCATTGTTATGCCCTTCTCTATTTGTCAATTGCCCGACTGTAATTTGTTCACCCAACATGCTTTTATCTTATGGGAGAGACACCTCTAGTGAACTGTGGACCCCGGTCCTATTCTTTACATAGCATACAATCTACTGCAATACTTGTTTTACTGTTTTCTTGCAAACAATCATCTTCCACACAATACGGTTAATCCTTTGTTACAGCAAGCCGGTGAGATTGACAACCTCATTTCGTTGGGGCAAAGTACTTGGGTTGTGTTGTGCAGGTTCCACGTTGGCGCCGGAATCCCTGTTGTTGCGCCGCATCACATTTCGCCACCATCAACCTTCAACGTGCTTCTTGGCTCCTCCTGGTTCGATAAACCTTGGTTTCTTTCTGAGGGAAAACTTGCTGCTGTGCGCATCATACCTTCCTCTTGGGGTTCCCAACGAACGTGTGAGTTACACGCCATCAAGCTCTTTTTCTGGCGCCGTTGCCGGGGAGATCAAGACACGCTGCAAGGGGAGTCTCCACTTCTCAATCTCTTTACTTTGTTTTTGTCTTGCTTTATTTTATTTACTACTTTGTTTGCTGCACCTAAACAAAACACAAAAAAATTAGTTGCTAGTTTTACTTTATTTATTGTCTTGCTCTCTATATCAAAAACACAAAAAAATTAGTTACTTGCATTTACTTTATCTAGTTTGCTTTATTTACTGTTGCTAAAATGAATACCCCTGAAAATACTAAGTTGTGTGACTTCACAAACGCAAATAATAATGATTTCCTATGCACACCTATTGCTCCACCTGCTACTACAGCAGAATTCTTTGAAATTAAACCTGCTTTACTGAACCTGGTTATGAGAGATCAATTTTCTGGTGTTAGTTCTGATGATGCTGCTGCCCATCTCAATAATTTTGTTGAATTTGTGAAATGCAAAAGTATAAGGATGTAGATGGTGATATTATTAAATTGAAAGTGTTCCCTTTCTCATTAAGAGGAAGAGCTAAAGATTGGTTGCTATCTTTGCCTAAGAATAGTATTGATTCATGGACTAAATGTAAGGATGCTTTTATTGGTAGATATTATCCTCCCGCTAAAATTATATCTTTGAGAAGTAGCATAATGAATTTTAAGCAATTAGATACTGAACATGTTGCTCAAGCATGGGAGAGAATGAAAACTTTGGTAAAGAATTGCCCAACCCATGGACTGACTACTTGGATGATCATCCAAACCTTCTATGCAGGACTAAATTTTTCTTCGCGGAATTTATTGGATTCAGCTGCTGGAGGTACCTTTATGTCCATCACTTTGGGGGCGGCTACAAAACTTCTTGATGATATGATGATAAATTACTCTGAATGGCACACGGAAAGAGCTCCACAAGGTAAGAAGGTAAATTCTGTTGAAGAAACCTCTTCCTTGAGTGATAAGATTGATGTGATTATGTCTATGCTTGTGAATGGTAGATCTAATGTTGATCCAAATAATGTTCCTTTAGCTTCATTGGTTGCTCAAGAAGAAAATGTTGATGTGAATTTCATTAAAAATAATAATTTCAACAACAATGCTTATAGGAACAACTCTGGTAATAACTATAGGCCATATCCTTCTGCTAATGGTAATGGTTATGGTAATTCTTATGGGAATTCTTACAACAATAATAGGAGTGTACCCTCTGGTCTTGAAGCCATGCTTAAAGAATTTATTAGTACACAAACTGCTTTTAACAAATCTGTTGAGGAAAAGCTTGATAAAATTGATATTATTGCTTCTAGAGTTGATAGACTTGCCTCTGATGTTAATCTTTTAAAATTGAAAGTTATGCCTAATAATGATATTGATAATAAGATTACTACTACAGAAAATGCCATCCAAGTTAGAATTAATGAGAATATAAGATTAATGGCTGAACTGCGTGCTAGGTGGGATAGAGAAGAAAATGAAAAACTAGCTAAAGAGAATAATGTAGCTAAAGTTTGGACTATTACCACCATTAGTAATGATAATGATTCACATGTTGCTGCACCTCCTACTATCAATGGTAAAATAATTGGTGTTGGCAATGTTTCTACTCCTAGTGCAAAGCGTACAAAACTGCCTGAAATTGCTGAAACTGCTTGTGATAAAACTGCTGAAATTTTTTCCAACCTTGGGAACAATGATCCCATTGCTGTAGCTCATAATGATTTAGATTTTGATGATTGCCACATCTCTGAAGTTATAAAGTTCTTACAAAAACTTGCTAAAATTCCTAATGCTAGTGCTATAAATTTAGCCTTTACAAAACATATTACAAATGCTCTCATAAAAGCTAGAGAAGAGAAACTAAAACTTGAAACTTCTATTCCTAGAAAGTTAGAAGATGGTTGGGAGCCCATCATTAAAATGAAATTCAATGACTTTGAATGTAATGCTTTATGTGATCTTGGTGCAAGTATTTCTGTTATGCCTAAAAAGATTTATGATATGCTTGACTTGCCACCATTGAAGAATTGTTATTTGGATGTTAATCTTGCCGATAATGTTAAAAAGAAACCTTTGGGGAGGATTGATAATGTGCGTATTATGGTTAACAATAACCTTGTCCCCGTTGATTTTGTTGTCTTGGATATCGAATGCAATGCATCTTGTCCTATTGTGTTGGGAAGACCTTTTCTTCGAACCGTTGGTGCTGTTATTGATATGAGGGAAGGTAATATTAAATATCAATTTCCTCTCAAGAAAGGTATGGAACACTTCCCTAGAAAGAGAATGAAGTTGCCTTTTGATTCTATTATTAGAACAAGTTATGATGTTGATGCTTCTACTCTCGATGTTACTTGATTTGCACTTTCTGCGCCTAGCTGAAAGGCGTTAAAGAAAAGCGCTTATGGGAGACAACCCATGTTTTTACTACAGTACTTTGTTTTATATTTGTGTCTTGGAAGTTGTTTACTACTGTAGCAACCTCTCCTTATCATGTTTTTGTGCCAAGTAAAGTTTCTATGTTAAAGTTGATGTTATATTTGGGATCGCTGCGCAGAAACAGCATTGCTGTCTGTCACGAATCTGGGCACAAGTCTCTGTAGAAAATTCGAAAAAATCTGCCAATTTACGAGCGTGATCCTCAGATATGTACGCAACTTTCATTAGTTTTGAGTTTTTCCATTTGAGCAAGTCTGGTGCCATTTTAAAATTCGTCTTTACGGACTGTTCTATTTTTGACAGATTCTGCCTTTTATTTCGCATTGCCTCTTTTGCTATGTTGGATGAATTTCTTTGATCCATTAATGTCCAGTAGCTTTATGCAATGTCCAGAAGTGTAAAGAATGATTGTGTCACCTCTGAATGTGTGAATTATTAATTGTGCACTAACCCTCTAATGAGTTTGCTTGAAGTTTGGTGTGAAGGAAGTTTTCAAGGGTCAAGAGAGGAGTATGATATACTATGATCAAGAGGAGTGAAAGCTCTAAGCTTGGGGATGCCCCCGTGGTTCATCCCTGCATATTTTAAGAAGACTCAAGCGTCTAAGCTTGGGGATGCCCAAGGCATCCCCTTCTTCATCGACAACATCATCAGGTTCCTCCCCTGAAACTATATTTTTATTCAATCACATCTTGTGTTCTTTACTTGGAGCGTCGGTTTGTTTTTGTTTTTGTTTTTGTTTGAATAAAATGGATCCTAGCATTCACTTTGTGGGAGAGAGACACGCTCCGCTGTTGCATATGGACAAATATGTCCTTAGGCTTTACTCATAATGTTCAAGGCGAAGTTTCTTCTTCGTTAAATTGTTATATGGTTGGAATTGGAAAATGCTACATGTAGTAATTCTAAAATGTCTTGGATAATGTGATACTTGGCAATTGTTGTGCTCATGTTTAAGCTCTTGCATCATATGCTTTGCACCCATTAATGAAGAAATACATAGAGCTTGCTAAAATTTGATTTGCATATTTGGTCTCTCTAAGGTCTAGATAATATCTAGTATTGAGTTTTGAACAACAAGGAAGACGGTGTAGAGTCTTATAATGTTTACAATATGTCTTTTATGTGAGTTTTGCTGCACCGGTTCATCCTTGAGTTTGCTTCAAATAACCTTGCTAGCCTAAACCTTGTATCGAGAGGGAATACTTCTCATGCATCCAAAATCCTTGAGCCAACTACTATGCCATTTGTGTCCACCATACCTACCTACTACATGGTATTTCTCCGCCATTCCAAAGTAAATTGCTTGAGTGCTACCTTTAAAATTCCATCATTCACCTTTGCAATATATAGCTCATGGGACAAAATAGCCTTAAAAACTATCGTAGTATTGAATATGTACTTATGCACTTTATCTTTTATTAAGTTGCTTGTTGTGCGATAACCATGCTTCTGGGGAACGCCATCAACTATTGTTGAATATCATGTGAGTTGCTATGCATGTCCGTCTTGTCTGAAGGATCTATCACCTTAATGATTGGAGCATGCAAATTGTTAGAGAAGAACATTGGGCCGCTAACTAAAGCCATGAATCATGGTTGAAGTTTCAGTTTTGGACATATATCCTCAATCTCATATGAGAATAATAATTGTTGCTACATGCTTATGCATTAAAGAGGAGTCCATTATCTGTTGTCCATGTTGTCCCGGTATGGATGTCTAAGTTGAGAATAATCAAAAGCGAGAAATCCAAAATGCGAGCTTTCTCCTTAGACCTTTGTACATGCGGCATGGAGGTACCCCTTTGTGACACTTGGTTGAAACATGGCATTGCAAAGATCCGGTAGTCCAAGCTAAGTAGGACAAGGTGCGGGCACTATTAGTATACTATGCATGAGGCTTGCAACTTGTAAGATATAATTTACATAACTCATATGCTTTATTACTACCGTTGACAAAATTGTTTCATGTTTTCAAAATAAAAGCTCTAGCACAAATACAGCAATCGATGCTTTCCTCTTTGAAGGACCATTCTTTTACTTTTATTGTTGAGTCAGTTTACCTATCTCTCCACCTTAAGAAGCAAACACTTGTGTGAACTGTGCATTGATTCCTACATACTTGCATATTGCACTTGTTATATTACTTTATGTTGACAATATCCATGAGATATACATGTTATAAGTTGAAAGCAACCGCTGAAACTTAATCTTCTTTGTGTTGCTTCAATACCTTTACTTTGATTTATTGCTTTATGAGTTAACTCTTATGCAAGACTTATTTATGCTTGTCTTGAAGTACTATTCATGAAAAGTCTTTGCTTTATGATTCACTTGTTTACTCATGTCATTACCATTGTTTTGATCGCTGCATTCATTACATATGTTTACAAATAGTATGATCAAGATTATGATGGCATGTCACTTCAGAAATTATCTTTGTTATCGTTTTACCTGCTCGGGACGAGCAGAACTAAGCTTGGGGATGCTGATACGTCTCCAACGTATCGATAATTTCTTATGTTCCATGCTACTTTATTGATGATACCTACATGTTTTATGCACATTATATGTCGTATTTACGCATTTTCCGGAACTAACCTATTAACAAGATGCCGAAGAGCCAGTTGCTGTTTTCTGCTATTTTTGGTTTCAGAAATCCTAGTAAGGAAATATTCTCGGAATTGGACGAAATCACCGCCCAGGGTCCTATTTTGCACGAAGCTTCCAGAAGACCGAAGGGGAGTCGAAGTGGGGCCACGAGGTGGCCAGGTGATAGGGCGGCGCGGCCCAGGCCCTGGCCGCGCCACCCTGTCCCCTGGGCCCCTCGTGCCGCCTCTTGACCTACCCTTTCGCCTACTTATAGCCTCCGTCGCGAAACCCCCAGTACCGAGAGCCACGATACGGAAAACCTTCCAGACGCCGCCGCCGAATCCCATCTCGGGGATTCAGGAGATTGCCTCCGGCACCCTGCCGGAGAGGGGATTCATCTCCCGGAGGACTCTTCATCGCCATGATCGCCTCCGGAGTGATGAGTGAGTAGTTCACCCCTGGACTATGGGTCCATAGCAGTAGCTAGATGGTCGTCTTCTCCTTATGTGCTTCATTGTTGGATCTTGTGAGCTGCCTAACATGATCAAGATCATCTATCTGTAATACTATATGTTGTGTTTGTCGGGATCCGATGGATAGAGAATACTATGTTATGGTGATTATCAATCTATTGTTTATGTGTTGTTTATGATCTTGCATGCTCTCCGTTATTAGTAGAGGCTCTGGCCAAGTTTTTACTCTTAACTCCAAGAGGGAGTATTTATGCTCGATAGTGGGTTCATGCCTTCATTGACACCTGGGACAGTGACAGAAAGTTCTAAGGTTGTGATGTGCTGTTGCCACTAGGGATAAAACATTGATTCTATGTCTAAGGATGTAGTTGTCGATTACATTACGCACCATACTTAATGCAATTGTCTGTTGCTTTGCAACTTAATACTGAATGGGGTTCGGATGATAACCTGAAGGTGGACTTTTTAGGCATAGATGCAGTTGGATGGCGGTCTATGTACTTTGTCGTAATGCCCGGATTAAATCTCACTATATTTATCATATCATGTATATGCATTGTTATGCCCTTCTCTATTTGTCAATTGCCCGACTGTAATTTGTTCACCCAACATGCTTTTATCTTATGGGAGAGACACCTCTAGTGAACTGTGGACCCCGGTCCTATTCTTTACATAGCATACAATCTACTGCAATACTTGTTTTCTTGCAAACAATCATCTTCCACACAATACGGTTAATCCTTTGTTACAGCAAGCCGGTGAGATTGACAACCTCACTGTTTCGTTGGGGAAAAGTACTTGGGTTGTGTTGTGCAGGTTCCACGTTGGCGCCGGAATCCCTGTTGTTGCGCCGCATCACATTTCGCCACCATCAACCTTCAACGTGCTTCTTGGCTCCTCCTGGTTCGATAAACCTTGGTTTCTTTCTGAGGGAAAACTTGCTGCTGTGCGCATCATACCTTCCTCTTGGGGTTCCCAACGACGTGTGAGTTACAGTACCACAAAAGGGTGTTTTCTCAACAATAGATATATGAGATAAATCAAGAGAAAAATCATAATCTTTATCCTTAATGTTTATAGGAGATGTGGCAAATTTAGGATCAGGAGACGGTTTATATCTAACAGCATGTTGTGCAATAAGCTTTTTAAGGTTACTTGTACTAGTAGTAGCATTGCATTTATCAATAAAATCATCATCAAGTTCCACATAATCTTCATCAAGATCATCAATCTCAGGTGAATTAACAGGTGTAACAGTATTTTCATTAGGAGTTTCAGTAATTTCAATTTGTCTAGACCTAGCAATTGTAGCATCTAGAAAAGGACCTAATGAACCAGCATTATCAAGCACAGTAGAAGCATCATCAAAATTATCAGAGGAATTTTCAGATTCAGCAGAAATACCAACACGTGAAGTTTGTGGTGGTGAAACAAGTTGACTTATCACAGATGGTGAATCAAGAGCAGCGGAGGTACTCAGAGTTGTACCTTTTCTTGTAGTGGATGGTAATATGGCGACTTTAGTATCGCGAGGTTTACCCATGATGGAGAATTTGCAGCGAACAATATCAATCCAAGTGAACTTGCAAATAAAGCTATGCTCCCCGGCAACGGCGCCAGAAAATAGTCTTGATGACCCACAAGTATAGGGGATCGCAACAGTCTTCGAGGGAAGTATTACCCAATTTATTGATTCGACACAAGGGGAGACAAAGAATACTTGTAAGCCTTAACAGCGGAGTTGTCAATTCAGCTGCACCTGGAAACAGACTTGCTCGCAAGAGTTTATCAGTAGTAACAGTTTTATAGCAGTAGGAATAGTGAAATAACAGCAGCGGTGAAATAAAGACAGCAGTAGTGATTATAGTAAACAGCAGGATTAAAATACTGTAGGCACAGGGACGGATGAACGGGCGTTGCATGGATGAGAGAATTCATATAACAATCATGATAGGGCATTTGCAGGTAATAATAAAGCGGTATCCAAGTACTAATCAATCAATAGGCATGTGTTCCATATATAGTCGTACGTGCTCGCAATGAGAAACTTGCACAACATCTTTTGTCCTACCAGCCGGTGGCAGCCGGGCCTCTAGGGAAACTACTGGAAATTAAGGTACTCCTTTTAATAGAGTACCGGAGCAAAGCATTAACACTCCGTGAACACATGTGATCCTCACATCACTACCATCCCCTCCGGTTGTCCCGATTTCTGTCACTTCGGGGCCATTGGTTCCGGACAGCAACGTGTGTATACAACTTGCAGGTAAGACCATAAACAATGAATATCATGATGAAACAATAACATGTTCAGATCTGAGATCATGGCACTCGGGCCCTAGTGACAAGCATTAAGCATAACAAGTTGCAACAATATCATAAAAGTAACATCTACGGATACTAGGCACCATGCCCTAACAATCTTGTGACTATTACATGATCAATCTCATCCAATCCCTACCATCCCCTTCAGCCTACAGCGGGGGAATTACTCACACATGGATGGGGGAAACATGGATGGTCGATGGAGAGACGTCGGTGGTGATGGCGGTGAAGATCCCCTCCAATTCCCCGTCCCGGCGGAGTGCCAGAACGGAGTTTTTGGTCCCGAGCCGGAGTTTCGCGATGGCGGCGGCGTACTGGATGGTCTCTGGAAATATCGACGTACCCCCTGGCGTTTTTAGGTCGAAAGACGTATATAGTCCGAAGGAGAGCGTCGGGGGCCGCCGAGGCACCCACACCACAAGGCGGCGCGCCCCCTCCTGGGCCGCGCCGGCCTAGTGTGTGGGGGCCTCGGGCCCCCACCTGGCTTGCCCTTCTGGCTCCGTCAATATTCTGGGAAAATAGGGCCTTTCGCATAAATTCCGAGGATTTTCCTGAAAGTTGGATTTCTGCACAAAAATGAGACACCAGAGCAATTCTGCTGAAAACAGCGTTAGTCCGCGTTAGTTGCATCCAAAATACACAAATTAGAGGCAAAACAATAGCAAAAGTGTTCGGGAAAGTAGATACGTTTTGGACGTATCAGCGACGCTTGCGTTCCGACCACAGGATGCGGAGCACGAATCTCCTCCCTTCGGCCTATAAATATCCGTCGATCACCCCTAAATCATCCCATTCGCCCCTTTTCACCTCTCAGCACAGCGCCGCCTCCGAGCTCCTCCTCCGCCGTACCGGAGTCCGCCGGAAGATCATCGGAGCACCATCACCGCCGTGTGCTGTTCTTCGTGTTCTTAAGTTTAGCGAGCCACCGCAACAAAACCTCGCCGTCGGCGACTCCGACCACCGCGGAATCCATTCCGGTAAGCCCTTCGAGCTTTGCCTTCTCGCCGTAGTGGGTAGGGATGACTAGATTATCAACGTTGGATCCGACTAAGTTAGTCAACTCACATTTTCTTTGTAGATATCTTCTTCGACTCCGCCTCCATCGTCCGAGCCGATTATGGCGACGCCCATCTCCTCCGCCCCTCCTCCCTTTGCCCCAGTCCGGCTGGAGCCCCAAAAGGACTCCGGCAAGGACTTCGAGGGATCTTCAGCAAACCCGAAAGATACTACCGGGGCCGAACAAGCTGAGAAGAAGGCGCAAGAAGCTGCCACTAAAAAATCCAAGGCTCGCTCGCGAGATAATGAAGCCAAGGGAAAGTGGTGGCCATGCACCACCACGGAGACCAAACTCCGCAACCTCGAGGCGGAGTGATTCTTGAAGCCCGGATCCTGGCGTACAATCCCAGGCGCCCTAACTCCAGCTCCTGAAGCCGGAGAATGGGTGGTAACCAAGGCGCTCGTCGAGCGTGGCTTTCTCTTCCGCCCAGCGATTTCTTCTCGAAAATCCTGAAGGCGTATGAGCTTCAGCCTCACCACATCTCGCCGAACAGCATCCTGGCCATCAGCAACCATGTGGCATTGTGTAAGGCCACCTCCGGGTAACCCCGGAACTCTCCCTCTTCCAATATTACTTCTCCGTCAAAAGGAGAAAGCCTCGCAGACTTCCACGCTGGCCACCTGCGGTGGCATTACCTTCAAGCTCCGCCGGGCGCGTGTACCCGCACACAGACCGCCATGAGTCCGTGCGGTACTGGTCCGGCAACTTCTTCTACTTGAAGGACGTTGCTGATCCGGCTTCCCCAAAGGTGCTGCCGGATTTCAAGGATGCCCCCCCAGCGAGACTCCGGCCTGGACTCAGTGTCCCCATCTGTCCGAGTCACCTGAATTGACTCGGGCAGTTAGGCGGATCTGCAAGCTAACGGATGAGGGCTTGTCGGGGAAGGACCTCACAATGTCCTGGTTCACTAAGAGGATCCAGCCCCTACAACATCGGGACCGCCTGCTGTTCCAGTACATGGGGCGCGACGATACTATGCGCGCTTCCAAGGACAACCTCTCCGCCGACGTCTTGGACAGGCGGCTTCGGGTGCTGATCAAGACTCCGCGTGATCTCCGGATCCACGTGTGCAATATTGACATCCACACCAACGGCTCCGGGACCGCGGTATGTTCCTTTGTCTCAACTGTTGATTCCTTTTAGTTTGCGAAATTTGTCTAAGTGTGGGCTGTTCGACTTAGCTTGAGGCCCTTGAGGAAAAGGATCTCGGAACTCTCCTCCGAGTCCCTCACGTGGGCAACACCGACCCGGAAGTCGCGTCCGACGCGGAGGTTCCCGAAGCTCCGGCTCCTTCCAAAAGGAAGAGGGGTGCTTCCTCCGGCCCAGCCGCCAAACGTGCCTGCGAAGTGCTTAGCACCGCGGCTACCCGGAAGGCGGAGGCGGAGAAGAAGCGCCTCAAACTCATTGACACCAGCAACCAAGCTCAGCCCAACATTTTTTTATGTCATCCGGGTAAGCGCTTGATTTTTGTCTGAAAATTCTTTTGCTACTGTAAGACAACATACACTAAGTGTTATGCCTCCCTTATCTTGCAGCAAAAGTTCCGGAAGCCAGCCCCCCAAGATCCCCAAGAAGAAGGCCAAGTCGTCTCCGGCTTCGATGCCCGTCACCCCGCAAGTGGAGGCTCTGCCAAAGCCTTCTTCATGTCAACACCCGGATTTTTAAGTGCGGATGCCTATTATGTCATACATCGCAATCCCAGGAATATTGTTGTTGCGAGGCATAATAGTTAAGTATCACAGTCATCATTCATTACAAACCATAAAGTCTTACAATTTGGAATCACATGATCCATATTACACAAATAGTTGATCTATTGATCAACGAACTGATCAACGAACAAACATAAGTTCATAGCGGAAGCGTAAAGATAAATGGACTCTCTAGTCCACAGGCCAACGCTTGACATCAGCAGACTCCTAGTTGTTGTAGACGTCCTGCTGACCGTTGATGTCTACTGGTGCTTCTATTCTTGTAGACAGTGTTGGGCCTCCAAGAGCAGAGGTTTGTAGAACAGCAGCAAGTTTTCCCTTAAGTGGATCACCAAGGTTTATCGAACTCAGGGAGGAAGAGGTCAAAGATATCCTCTCAAGCAACCCTGCAATCACGATACAAGAAGTCTCTTGTGTCCCCAACACACCTAATACACTTGTCAGATGTATAGGTGCACTAGTTCGGCGAAGAGATAGTAAAACACAGGTGGTATAGATGGTGGTAATATTGCAGAAAGTAAAGATGCAGTAAAACATAAACAAGCGGCGCTAAAATAGCTGGCGTGGGAAGCAATTCTTTGTGGTGGAAACAAGGCCTAGGGATCATACTTTCACTAGTGGACACTCTCAACATTGATCACATAATAAATAAGTTCTCTTTCCTTTGTGCTACATATACTCTTGTTAGATGATGAACACCACTAATTGTGTAGGATTACACGAACCCTCAATGCCGGAGTTAACAAGCGCCACAACATTCGATATTCATGTTTAAGTAACCTTAGAGTATAATAGATCTTTGCAAAATAAACCAAGTACTAACATAGCATGCACACTGTCACCATCACACTACGAAGGAGGCATAGATCACATCAATACTATCATAGCGATAATCAACTCCATAACCTACAAGAGATTATGATCATAATCTACGACAAGAACTACACAATGCACACACTGTCACCATTACACCATGCAGGAGGAATAGACTACTTTAATAACATCACATGAGTAGCACATAGATAAATAGTGATACAAAACACATTGCAATCATAAAGGGATATAAATAAGCACTTCACTATGCCATTCATAACAGTGAATAAGTATTCTGTGAAATATAGCCTAAGAGACCCACACGGTGCACACACTGTCACCTTTACACACGTGGGACAAGGAGTCTCCGGAGATCACATAAGTAAAACCCACTTGACTAGCATAATGACATCTAGATTACAAGCATCATCATATGAATCTCAATCATGTAAGGCAGCTCATGAGATTATTGTATTGAAGTACATAGGAGAGAGATTAACCACATAGCTACCGGTACAGCCCCGAGCCTCGATGGAGAACTACTCCCTCCTCATGGGAGCAGCAGCGGTGATGAAGATGGCGGTGGTGTCGATGGAGGAGCCTTCCGGGGCACTTCCCCGTCCGGCGTGCCGGAACAGACTCCTGTCCCCCAGATCTTGGCTTCGCGATGGCGGCGGCTCTGGAACTTTTCTCGTACCGTGGCTTATTTTCGGGTTTTAGGTCAGGGACCTTTAAATAGGCGAAGAGGCGGAGTCGGAGGGCTGACGAGGCGACGACACAACAGGGGGGCGCGGGCCCAGCCCTGGCGCCCACCCATGTGTGGCCCCCTGCTCTCCTCGGCGGCTCTCGTGTGTTCTGGATGCTTCCGGGCAAAATAGGAACCTGGGCGTTGATTTCGTCCAATTCCGAGAATATTTCGTTACTAGGATTTCTGAAACCAAAAATAGCAGAAAACAAACCAGGCTCTTCGGCATCTCGTCAATAGGTTAGTTCCGGAAAACGCATAATAATGACATATAATATGCATAAAACATGTAGATATCATCAATAAAGTAGCATGGAACATAAGAAATTATCGATACGTTTGGAGACGTATCAGCATCCCCAAGCTTAGTTCTGCTCGTCCCGAGCAGGTAAAACGATAACAAAGATAATTTCTGAAGTGACATGCCATCATAAACTTGATCATATTGTAAACATATGTAATGAATGCAGCGATCAAAACAATGGTAATGACATGAGTAAACAACTGAATCATAAAGCAATGACTTTTCATGAATAGCACTTTCAAGACAGGCATCAATAAGTCTTGCATAAGAGTTAACTCATAAAGCAATAATTTAAAGTATAGACATTGAAGCAACACAATGGAAGATTAAGTTTCAGCGGTTGCTTTCAACTTGTAACATGTATATCTCATGGATAATTGTCAACATAGAGTAATATAACAAATGCAATAAGCAAGTATGTAGGAATCAATGCACAGTTCACACAAGTGTTTGCTTGAGGTGGAGAGATAGGTGAACGCTCAACATAAAAGTAAAAGAAAGGTACTTCAAAGAGGAAAGCATCGATTGCTATATTTGTGCTAGAGCTTTATTTTGAAAACATAAAGAGAGCATAAAAATAAAGTTTTGAGAGATGTTTGTTGTTGTCAACGAATGGTAGCGGGTACTCTAACCCCCTTGCCAAACCTTCAAAGAGCGGCTCCCATTTTATTTTATTTTGGGTGGCACTCCTTCCAACCTTTCTTTCACAAACCATGGCTAACCGAATCCTCGGTGCCTGCCAACAATCTCATACCATGAAGGAGTGCCTTTTATTTTAGTTTTATTATGATGACACTCCTCCCCACCTTTGCTTTCTCAAGCCATGGCTAACCGAATCCTTCGGGTGCCGTCCAACAATCACATACCATGGAGGAGTGTCTATTTTTGTTAATTAATTTGGGACTGGGAATCCCATTGCCCGCTCTTTTTGCAAAATTATTGGATAAGCGGATGAAGTCACTAGTCCATTGGTGAAAGTTGCCCAACAAGATTGAAAGATAAACACCACATACTTCCTCATGAGCTATAAAACATTGACACAAATAAGAGGTAATAACTTTTGAATTGTTTAAAGATAGCACTCAAGCAATTTACTTTGGAATGGCGGAGAAATACCATGTAGTAGGTAGGTATGGTGGACACAAATGGCATAGTGGTTGGCTCAGGATTTGGATGCATGAGAAGTATTCCCTCTCGATACAAGGTTTAGGCTAGCAAGGTTATTTGAAACAAACACAAGGATGAACCGGTGCAGCAAAACTCACATAAAAGACATATTGTAAACATTATAAGACTTTACACCGTCTTCCTTGTTGTTCAAAACTCAATACTAGAAATTATCTAGACCTTAGAGAGACCAATTATGCAAACCAAATTTTAGCAAGCTCTATGTATTTCTTCATTAATAGGTGCAAAGTATATGATGCAAGAGCTTAAACATGAGCACAAAAATTGCCAAGTATCAAATTATTCAAGACATTCTACCAATTACTACATGTAGCATTTTCTGTTTCCAACCATATAACAATTAACGAAGCAGTTTCAACCTTCGCCATGAACATTAAAAACTAAGAACACATGTGTTCATATGAACCAGCGGAGCGTGTCTCTCTCCCACACAAGGATGAACTTATTCAGAGAATGAAAATAACAAAACGAAAATAAAAGCACACAGACGCTCCAAGTAAAGTACATAAGGATGTGACGGAATAAAAATATAGTTTCACTAGAAGAAACCTGATAAGTTGTTGATGAAGAAGGGGATGCCTTGGGCATCCCCAAGCTTAGATGCTTGAGTCTTCTTAAAATATGCAGGGATGAACCACCGGGCATCCCCAAGCTTAGACCTTTCACTCTTCTCGATCACATTATATCACCCTCTTCTATTGACCCTTGAAAACTTCCTTCACACAAACTTCAAGCAAACTCATGAGAGGGTTAGTGCTTAACCACAAATTCATATATTCAGAGGTGACACAATCATTCTTAACACTTCTGGACATTGCACAAAGCTTCTGAAAGTTAATGGAACAAAGAAACTCATTCAACATAGCAAAAGCGGCAATGCGAAATAAAAGACAGAATCTGTCAAAAACAGAACAGTCCGTAAAGACGAACCTGAAAGGGGCACTAGACTTGCTCAAATGGAAAAACTCAAAACTAATGAAAGTTGCGTACATATCTGAGGATCACGCTCGTAATTTTGCAGATTTTTTCGAATTTTCTACAGAGACTTATGCCAGAATTCGTGACAGACAGCAATGCTGTTTCTGCGCAGCGATCCCAAATATAACATCAACTTTAACATAGAAACTTTACTTGGCACAAAAACATGATAAGGAGAGGTTGCTACAGTAGTAAACAACTTCCAAGACTCAACAAAACAAAAATTGCTGTAGTAAAATAAACACATGGGTTATCTCCCAAGAAGTTCTTTCTTTATAGCCATTAAGATGGGCTCAGCAGTTTTAATGATGCTCTCATGAAAATAGACAATGAAGCAAAAGAGAACATCAAGAAGCAATTTCAAAACACATTTAAGCCTAACATGCTTCCTATGAAAAGGAATCTTGTAAATAAACAAGTTCATGAGGAGCAAAGTAACAAGCATAGGAAGATAGAACAAGTGTAGCTTCAAAAATTTCAGCACATAGAGAGGCATTTTAGTAACATGAAAATTTCTACAACCATATTTTCCTCTCTCATAATAACTTTCAGTAGCATCATGAGCAAACTCAACAATATAACTATCACTTAAAGCATTCTTATCATGAGTCTCATGCATAAAATTATTACTACTCCCAACATAAGCATAATCAGTTTTATTAGTTGTAGTGGGAGCAAATTCAACAAAGTAACTATCATTATTATTCTCATCAAGTGTAGGAGGCATAGTATAATCATAATAAAATTTACTCTCCATAGTAGGCGGCACCAAAAGACCACTATCATTATAATCATCATAAATGGGAGGCATATCATAATCAACATAAACTTTCTCCTCAATACCCGGAGGGCTAAAGAGATCATTTTCATCAAAACCGACCTCCCCAAGCTTAGAATTTTCCATAGCATTAGCAACAATGGTGTTCAAAGCATTCATATTAATAACATTCCCATTAGCATGCATATAAATTTCCATGGGTTTTTTAATTCTCTCTTCAAACACATCATGTCCTAATTCAAGATAAAGTTCATAAAGATCTCTCATATTTTTGTTGTTTTCCATTATGCCTAACTAGTGTAAACAAGAAACAAAAAGATGCAATTGCAGGATCTAAAGGAAATAGCTTCGAGTACTTACAACGGCGAAAATAGCTTAGTAGCCGAGATCCGGAGTGTGAGTACCTTTTACCTTTCCTCCCCGGCAACGGCGCCAGAAAATAGCTTGATGTCTACGGGTGCTTCTATTCTTGTAGACAGTGTTGGGCCTCCAAGAGCAGAGGTTTGTAGAACAGCAGCAAGTTTTCCCTTAAGTGGATCACCAAGGTTTATCGAACTCGGGGAGGAAGAGGTCAAAGATATCCTCTCAAGCAACCCTGCAATCACGATACAAGAAGTCTCTTGTGTCCCCAACACACCTAATACACTTGTCAGATGTATAGGTGCACTAGTTCGGCGAAGAGATAGTAAAACACAGGTGGTATAGATGGTGGTAATATTGCAGAAAGTAAAGATGCAGTAAAACAAGTAAACAAGCGGCGCCAGAAAATAGCTTGCTGGCGTAGGAACAATTCTTTGTGGTGGAAACAAGGCCTAGGGATCATACTTTCACTAGTGGACACTCTCAACATTGATCACATAATAAATAAGTTCTCTTTCCTTTGTGCTACATATACTCTTGTTAGATGATGAACACCACTAATTGTGTAGGATTACACGAACCCTCAATGCCGGAGTTAACAAGCGCCACAACATTCGATATTCATGTTTAAGTAACCTTAGAGTATAATAGATCTTTGCAAAATAAACCAAGTACTAACATAGCATGCACACTGTCACCATCACACTACGAAGGAGGCATAGATCACATCAATACTATCATAGCGATAATCAACTCCATAACCTACAAGAGATTATGATCATAATCTACGACAAGAACTACACAATGCACACACTGTCACCATTACATCATGCAGGAGGAATAGACTACTTTAATAACATCACATGAGTAGCACATAGATAAATAGTGATACAAAACACATTGCAATCATAAAGGGATATAAATAAGCACTTCACTATGCCATTCATAACAATGAATAAGTATTCTGTGAAATATAGCCTAAGAGACCCACACGGTGCACACACTGTCACCTTTACACACGTGGGACAAGGAGTCTCCGGAGATCACATAAGTAAAACCCACTTGACTAGCATAATGACATCTAGATTACAAGCATCATCATATGAATCTCAATCATGTAAGGCAGCTCATGAGATTATTGTATTGAAGTACATAGGAGAGAGATTAACCACATAGCTACCGGTACAGCCTCGATGGAGAACTACTCCCTCCTCATGGGAGCAGCAGCGGTGATGAAGATGGCGGTGGTGTCGATGGAGGAGCCTTCCGGGGGCACTTCCCCGTCCCGGCGTGCCGGAACAGAGACTCCTGTCCCCCGATCTTGGCTTCGCGATGGCGGCGGCTCGGAACTTTTCTCGTACCGTGGCTTATTCCGTATCGTGTTTTAGGTCAGGGACCTTTAAATAGGCGAAGAGGCGGAGTCGGAGGGCTGACGAGGCGACGACACAATAGGGGGGCGCGGGCCCAGCCCTGGCCACGCCACCACCATGTGTGGGCCCCCTGTGGCTCTCCTCTCGGCTCTCGTGTGTTCGGATGCTTCCGGCAAAATAGGAACCTGGGCGTTGATTTCGTCCAATTCCGAGAATATTTCGTTACTAGGATTTCTGAAACCAAAAACAGCAGAAAACAGCAACTGGCCCTTTGGCATCTCGTCAATAGGTTAGTTCCGAAAAACGCATAATAATGACATATAATATGCATAAAACATGTAGATATCATCAATAAAGTAGCATGGAACATAAGAAATTATCGATACGTTTGAGACGTATCACCGTCCTCCTCGTACTGCTGCTCCTCTTCATAGTCTGGCCATTTGAATAGCCAGGGACACAGCCGTGAGTACTTTAAGTACTCGCAAACTAATACTAGTGTAAGTGCTAGCAATTCTAGTAAGGGGGTGCTAAGCTCTAGTTTCTTTGCATAAAGCCAATTTTAGTTCACAATTATTTGCTAAAGACTTATTCATGTGCTAACTAACTCAAGTGGGAACATTAGTGTCATTCCCACAACTCTGTTGTGTTTCAATAAACAAGTCACCATTCACCATTCATTTTATCAACATTTTCAAGATCTAACACTGGAAACTGTATGGCCTTTCCAATCGTCCGTAACTGTGGACACGGCTATTCGAATAGGTTTACTCTGCAGAGGTTGCACACTTGTGCCACAACATTTGATTTCATCCGTCGGGATTTCCCCGAATCATCGTAACACAGTACGCGGATCATCAACCATAACCTTTCATTTACTAACCCTAGTATGAGCACCTCTCCCCATGAGCTTGGCCTCCCAGTGAAGACCAACTGTCAACCTGGGAACTGCACAGGGCTTGGCCGTACAATTCACCTCAATTCACGTCATTTCTCAACAACGGGGGCAGCCTCGGCATAACCCCTATGATGTGTGTTCAGAGGGAACTCATACTAAGATACATAAATTTCTAGTTAAGCCTTTACCCATAATCAGGTATTGTGGGGGTACTCAAGAATTGGAAAGGTATCGCATCCAAACCAATATTAGTTTTAATCAAAAATCACTATCTTCTCTTGGTCATATTCACCTTCAAAATTCATTCCATAGTTTTCATCATCATCATTTCACCACACATGTTCCCATCTAGAGTAGTCATTTTTAGTTTAGCACTAGCATCTAGGTATGAGGGGTGCTAAGTACTTTGCTTTGCTTCTAGGCTAACTTTGATACTCTTGTACTAATCTAACATTAACCCCATTGAATCATGAATCAAAAAGTACTTGAATAAACAACGGTAAATACAGCTTGGAAATAAAACTGGGAAGTAGGCTCATAAACATAAAGTAAATGGGTAATGCTTTGCTCATGGTGAGCTTTGCACTTTGCAAGAGTATTATCTTGCCTTGGTTGGGGAATTGGTCAAAGTGGTCTTCTTCTCCTTGAGAGTAGACCTCCTCCTCCTCTTGGTACTCCTCGGTACTAGCGTCTAAAATACGAATACGGGGTACACAATCATCACACCAAACTTATTTACTAAGCTAAGCACACACATGACTTACACAACTGAAACTAGCATCACACATTACTATTAAGTTGGTGGATGTGTTTTTCTTATTTAAGAAAAATAATTTCCTCTCATATTAACTTAGGTGTTATTTTTATTTATTTAGAGAAATAATTTCCTCTCATTATCTTATTAAGATTTAATTTCTCTCATGAATAATATATGACCTAGGTTGACCAAAGTCAACCTCTTCATACTTATCATTTAAGAAAATGATTTAAATGAGGTGTAGCACCTCATACAATTTAATCCTAGCATGGTAAATATTTAATATCATCAACAATCCATATGAGACCTATATGACCAGAGTCTCTACCTCATTTTGGATTGTTCATGACAAGATTTAAATGGAAGAAAATAATCCCATATGATTTACTAATATTTTTGGACAATATCTTTGACTAGAATTAGCCATATAGTCCTTTAATTAAACTAGGCCATGATCATTCAAAGTAAGCATGGCATATTTTTGCAAAAACAATTAGTATAAGTGTAATGTGATTTATAGGAGTTGGAATTAACTTAAAATCATTTTTGGTTGATTTTTAATAATTATTCTAAGGCAGAAAAGTCCCTGCCTTGTTTATTTTCTCACTTTAATTCTATAATAGATCTAGGGTTCAAACCAGTGGCATTGTGTAGATAAAATCCTAAGCTTTCCAAATATATAAAATTTGTAAAATTTGGTTGGGTGGATTTTCTCCTATTTAATTTTGAATACAGCACCAGAGAGTATTTAACTAAATTCGAAAATTCAGTTTTGAATTTGATGGGCTTAGGCGGGAAGGCTACTAGGCTAAACAGGGGGAAAAGAAATGGGCCGGCCCAGACTGCGTCCACGCAATGGGCCACCGACAGGTGGGGGCCACGCGCCAGTGAGAGTTACTGACCAAAACGGTACGCGGTGTGTGAAGCGTTGGATCAGGCGATGATCCGACGGTGAGGAGTTGTCGTCGTCGACGGCGAGAAGCAGGGGCGAGCACGACGGAGGTAGGGGGTCGGAGCGGCCGTCGGAGCTCCGGCGAGCGTCGGAGTGGTGCGCGGGGACGACGAGGATCACCCTGGTAGCAGCAGCTCGTCCTGGGGTGGCCTCCTTCTCCGGCGGACTCCGTGTACGGCGGCGGCGATCTTGCAATTGGGGCACTACGGCGGCTAATCGAGCAAATTGAGGTGGCGAGGAGAGCCGTGGTGAGGAGGGGAAGAATTGGCGTGCTCGGTTCAGTGGGAGGAGCTCCCCTTTTATAGGCGCGGGAGGTGGCCGTGGCGCTCGGCAGTCGTCGACGGCGTCGTCGTTCCAGGGCGGCGAAGAGGCAAGGGATGGGCGCGGCTGGTGGCGTGGTGTCCTGGCGAGGCGACGCGCGTGATGGCGGTGAAGACGAGGGTCTACGCGACGGTGAGCTTGACGGGAGCGTGCAGTGCCGGGGGTCTCGTCGACGGTGATGGTTGCCACAGTTGTTCCCGCGCTCATCGGCCATGTCCTGGTGTTCCCGGTGACCTGGCGAGTCTGCGGCGAGCGGTGGCAAGTGGAGGCGGGGTGTGTCGGGCTGCGTCATGCTCTGGCGTGCCGTGGCGTTCGCCGTGCGCGCTCTGTCGCGTGCGTGCGCGTCACTGGCACGTCTGGGCGCGCCTCGTTCCGGTCACTGTGGTGCGAGATTTCGTCGAGGCTTGGTCTGGGCAGGTCCAGGTGAGTGAGAGGAAGAGGGATGGCATGGTGGTGCAGTCCGGAGGTGGCCAGAGGCGATGGTGGCATGATGGTGGCATGCCATGCCACGGCATGGCAAGCTCTGGTCAAAATCGTGCAGCAGTGGTGAGTGCAAGTGGTAGCATTGATGTTGTGAAGTGAGAGGAGGGTCCAGGGTTGCTGTGGTGGCTCAGGTTGGACTTGGTCCAATGTAAATTTCAGCATGGGCAACAATTTGATCCCTGCCCTAAAGGTGTTTGATGTAATGCCCGAAAGAAAATTATTTTTGAATTTTGCAATTCTTTTTGGTGGGTTGTAAACATATATTAAAAGGAGTAGAATGGTGTTGGTTTGGTTCAATTTGGAATTGAAATGCAAAATCCCAATTTGCATATGATCTTCACTTTGATAAAAAGTCTCCACTTTGCTTGCTTGCCATTTGAAATAGAGACAGAATTTGGGGGTGTGGTTTGAGCAAAGTTGTTCTCCTTGATGTTGTCTTGGATGAGGTGCAAAGAATTGGTCAAGTGTAGAAGTGAAAACTCACAAACCAGGGGATCAAAGTGAGCATCAGAGTAAAATTGCCTCATATGACCATAATCACATGTGAGCTCATATTTGATTCAAATTTGATTTGAATGGTGTTTGATTGTTTCCAAAGTTGTTAATATGTGTTTAGTATCCATTTACACCCAATGGTGCAAACCAAAATGGTCTAGATCAAAGATTTGTAAAAATGGTCTAAGCCTTATGTGTGTGTGAAATTGATTTTTATCATTTCTTTTCTCTTTTCTTTTTATTTGACTTTGGATGATCAAGTGATCATTGCTAGGGTTTAGAGTGAGAGGGAACACATAAGCAAACATCATGGCAAAAGCACACTCAATAATTAATAAGGTGAGCTATATGCATAGTCCTATATGATGAGAAAAAGTTTTTGTTGGCTCTGATTTTTGGATTCTTGAATTTCTCTCTTGTTCCTTTTATTGAAAACTTGGGATGTTACAAACCCTTCCCCCTTACAAAAGATCTCGTCCCGAGATCGAGAGAAAACTAGGTACTAAAGAGATCTGGGTATTCCTTCTTCATATCCTCTTCGCGTTCCCAAGTGGCTTCTTCTTCGGTGTGATTGCTCCACTGAATCTTCAAGAACTTGATACTCCTGGTGCGGGTGGTTCTATATGCTTCTTCCAGAATGCGGATAGGCACTTCGCGGTACGTCAAGTCTGTGTTGATATCCACCGATCGATGATCTATATTCTTGAATACTTCAGTCTTCTCCGGTACTTCAAGGCACTTCCGGAGCAGTGAGATGTGAAACACATTGTGCACAGCCGCCATTTCTTCAGGTAGTTCCAGTTGATAAGACACTTCTCCTCGGCGACTCAGAACTTTGAAGGGTCCCACACCGAGCTTTCCTTTCAGCTGGAATCTCTGCATTCCTTTGAGGGGTGACACTTTGAGGTAAACAAAATCTCCAATCTCGAAGGTCATCTCTCGGCGTCTCTTGTCAGCGTAGCTCTTCTGTCTTGATTGTGCAGTCTTGAGGTACTCGCGGATCTTGTGCACCTTCTCTTCGGCTTCTCGAAGAACATCTGGTCCAAAGACTTGGCTTTCTCCGACTTCTGACCAGTTCAGAGGGGTACGGCATTTCCTTCCGTACAGGGCTTCAAAGGGGGCTTCTATCTTGTAGACAGTGTTGGGCCTCCAAGAGCAGAGGTTTGTAGAACAGCAACAAGTTTCCCTTAAGTGGATTACCCAAGGTTTATCGAACTCAGGGAGGAAGAGGTCAAAGATATCCCTCTCATGCAACCCTGCAACCACAAAGCAAGAAGTCTCTTGTGTCCCCAACACACCTAATAGGTGCACTAGTTCGGCGAAGAGATAGTGAAATACAAGTGGTATGAATGAATATGAGCAGTAGTATGGCGCCAGAAAAGTGCTTGGCGCGTAGTTGACGAGGGAGGAAAAGTGCTTAGTTGCCAGGCAGTTGATGGTAGTAATATTGCGGGAAGTAAACATGCAGTAGTAACTCAGTAAAACAGTAACAAGCAGCGATAGCAGTATTTAAGAACAAGGCCTAGGGATTAGACTTTCACTAGTGGACACTCTCAACATTGATCACATAACAGAATAGATAAATGCATACTCTACACTTTTGTTGGATGATGAACACATTGCGTAGGATTACACGAACCCTCAATGCCGGAGTTAACAAGCTCCACAATAATGCTCATATTTTAGTAACCTTTAGTGTAAGATAGATCAAAAGACTAAACCAAGTACTAGCATAGCATGCACACTGTCACCTTCATGCATATGTAGGAGGAATAGATCACATCAATATTATCATAGCAATAGTTAACTTCGCAATCTACAAGAGATCATGATCATAGCATAAACCAAGTACTAACACGGTGCACACACTGTCACCTTTACACACGTGCAGGAGGAATAGAACTACTTTAATAACTTTGCTAGAGTAGCACATAGATAGTAGTGATACAAAACTCATATGAATCTCAATCATGTAAGGCAGCTCATGAGATTATTGTATTGAAGTACATAGAAGAGAGATGAACCACATAGCTACCGGTACAGCCCCCGAGCCTCGATGGAGAACTACTCCCTCTTCATGGGAGCAGCAGCGGTGATGAAGATGGCGGTGAAGATGGCAGCGGTGTCGATGGAGAAGCCTTCCGGGGGCACTTCCCCGTCCCGGCGGCGTGCCGGAACAGAGACTCCTGTCCCCCAGATCTTGGCTTCGCGATGGTGGCGGCTCTGGAAGGTTTTGCGTACCGTGGCTCTCTCCCTAAGGGTTTTCGATGCAGGGGCTTTATATAGGCGGAGGGTCAACGCGAGGGGCCACACGAGGGGCCTAGGGGGTAGGTCGGCGCGGCCAGGGCCTGGGCCGCGCCGGCCTCCCCTCTGGCCGCCTCGTGGCCCCACTTCGTTATCTCTTCGGTCTTCTGGAAGCTTCGTGCAAAAATAGGACCCTGGGCGAAAGTTTCGTCCAATTCCGAGAATATTTCTTTACTAGGATTTCTGAAACCAAAAACAGCAGAAACGGTCTTCGGCATCTTGTTAATAGGTTAGTTCCAGAATGCATAAATATGACATATAATGTGCATAAAACATGTAGGTATCATCAATAAAGTAGCATGGAACATAAGAAATTATCGATACGTTGGAGACGATCAGCATCCCCAAGCTTAGTTCTGGTCGTCCCGAGCAGGTAAAACGATAACAAAGATAATTTCTTAAGTGACATGCCATCATAAACTTGATCATATTGTAAACATATGTAATGAATGCAGCGATCAAAACAATGGTAATGACATGAGTAAACAAGTGAATCATAAAGCAAAGACTTTTCATGAATAGTACTTCAAGACAAGCATCAATAAGTCTTGCATAAGAGTTAACTCATAAAGCAATAATTTAAAGTATAGACATTGAAGCAACATAATGGAAGATTAAGTTTCAGCGGTTGCTTTCAACTTATAACATGTATATCTCATGGATAATTGTCAACATAGAGCAATATAACAAATGCAATATGCAAGTATGTAGGAATCAATGCACAGTTCACACAAGTGTTTGCTTCTTAAGGTGGAGAGAGATAGGTGAACTGACTCAACATAAAAGTAAAAGAAAGGTCCTTCAAAGAGGAAAGCATCGATTGCTATATTTGTGCTAGAGCTTTGGTTTTGAAAACATAAAGAGAGCATAAAAGTAAAATTTTGAGAGGTGTTTGTTGTTGTCAACGAATGGTAATGGGTACTCTAACCCCCTTGCCAGACAAACCTTCAAAGAGCGGCTCCCATTTTATTTTATTTTTGTGTGGCACTCCTTCCAACCTTTCTTTCACAAACCATGGCTAACCGATTCCATCGGGTGCCTGCCAACAATCTCATACCATGAAGGAGTACCTTTTTATTTTAGTTTTATTATGATGACACTCCTCCCAACCTTTGCTTACACAAGCCATGGCTAACCGAATCCTTCGGGTGCCGTCCAACAATCACATACCATGGAGGAGTGTCTATTTTTGTTAATTAATTTGGGACTGGGAATCCCATTGCCAGCTCTTTTTTTGCAAAATTATTGGATAAGCGGATGAAGCCACTAGTCCATTGGTGAAAGTTGCCCAACAAGATTGAAAGATAAACACCACATACTTCCTCATGAGCTATAAAACATTGACACAAATAAGAGGTAATAACTTTTGAATTGTTTAAAGATAGCACTCAAGCAATTTACTTTGGAATGGCGGAGAAATACCATGTAGTAGGTAGGTATGGTGGACACAAATGGCATGAATATTGGCTCAAGTATTTGGATGCATGAGAAGTATTCCCTCTCGATACAAGGTTTAGGCTAGCAAGGTTTATTTGAAACAAACACAAGGATGAACCGGTGCAGCAAAACTCACATAAAAGACATATTGTAAACATTATAAGACTCTACACCGTCTTCCTTGTTGTTCAAAACTCAATACTAGATATTATCTAGACCTTAGAGAGACCAAATATGCAAATCAAATTTTAGCAAGCTCTATGTATTTCTTCATTAATGGGTGCAAAGTATATGATGCAAGAGCTTAAACATGAGCACAACAATTGCCAAGTATCACATTATCCAAGATATTTTACCAATTACTACATGTAGCATTTTCCAATTCCAACCATATAACAATTTAACGAAGAGGAAACTTCGCCATGAATATTATGAGCTAAGAACACATGTGTTCATACGAACCAGCGGAGCGTGTCTCTCTCCCACACAAGGATGAACTTATTCAGAGAATGAAAATAACAAAACGAAAATAAAAGCACACAGATGCTCCAAGTAAAGTACATAAGATGTGACCGAATAAAAATATAGTTTCAAGAGAAGAACCTGATACTTTGTCGATGAAGAAGGGGATGCCTTGGGCATCCCCAAGCTTAGACGCTTGAGTCTTCTTAAAATATGCAGGGGTGAACCACGGGGGCATCCCCAAGCTTAGAGCTTTCACTCCTCTTGATCATAGTATATCATACTCCTCTCTTGACCCTTGAAAACTTCCTTCACACCAAACTTCAAGCAAACTCATTAGAGGGTTAGTGCACAATAAAAATTTACATGTTCAGAGGTGACACAATCATTCTTAACACTTCTGGACATTGCACAAAACTTCTGAAAGTTAATGGAACAAAGAAACTCATTCAACTTAACAAAAGCGGCAATGCGAAATAAAAGGCAGAATCTGTCAAAAACAGAACAGTCCGTAAAGACAAATTTAAAGATGGCACCAGACTTGCTCAAATGGAAAAACTCAAAACTAATGAAAGTTGCGTACATATCTGAGGATCACGCTCGTAAATTGGCAGATTTTTTCGAATTTTCTACAGAGAACTAGGCCCAGATTCGTGACAGACAGCAATGCTGTTTCTGCGCAGCAATCCCAAATATAACATCAACTTTGACATAGAAACTTTACTTGGCACAACAAAACACAAAACTAAGATAAGGAGAGGTTGCTACAGTAGTAAACAACTTCCAAAACACAAATATAAAACAAAGTACTGTAGCAAAATAACACATGGGTTATCTCCCAAGAAGTTCTTTCTTTATAGCCATTAAGATGGGCTCAGCAGTTTTAATGATGCACTCGCAAGAAATAGAAGTTGAAGCAAAAGAGAGCATCAAGAGGCAAATTCAAAACACATTTAAGTCTAACATGCTTCCTATGCATAAGAATCTTGTAAATAAACAAGTTCATGGAGAGCAAAGTAACAAGCATAGGAAGATAAAACAAGTGTAGCTTCAAAAATTTCAGCACATAGAGAGGTGTTTTAGTAACATGAAAATTTTTACAACCATATTTTCCTCTCTCATAATAACTTTCAGTAGCAACATGAGCAAACTCAACAATATAACTATCACATAAATCATTCTTATCATGAGTCTCATGCATAAAATAATTACTACTCCCAACATAAGCATAGTCATTCTTATTAATTGTAGTGGGAGCAAATTCAACAAAGTAGCTATCAAATATAGGAGGTATATTGTAATCATAATCAAATTTATCCTCCATAACAGGTGGTAACAAAAGACTACTATCATTATAATCATCATAAATGGGAGGCAAAGTATCATCAAAGTAAATTTTCTCCTCAATGCTTGGGGGACTAAAAATATCATGCTCATCAAAGCCAGCTTCCCCAAGCTTAGAATTTTCCATAGCATTAGCAACAATAGTGTTCAAAGCATTCATAGTAACAACATTCCCATTAGCATGCATATAAAGTTCCATGGGTTTCTTAATTCTTTCTTCAAACACATCATGTCCTAATTCAAGATAAAGTTCATAAAGATCTCTCATATTTTTGTTGCTTTCCATTATGCCTAACTAGTGTAAACAAGAAACCAAATGTCGCAATTGCAGAGTCTAAAGGAAATAGCTTCGAGCACACACAATGGCGCCAGAAAAGTACTGTTACCTGGAACCGGAGTATGAGAGCCTTTTACCTTTCCTCCCCGGCAACGGCGCCAGAAAAGTAGCTTGATGTCTACGGGTGCTTCTATTCTGTAGACAGTGTTGGGCCTCCAAGAGCAGAGGTTTGTAGAACAGCAGCAAGTTTCCCTTAAGTGGATTACCCAAGGTTTATCGAACTCAGGGAGGAAGAGGTCAAAGATATCCCTCTCATGCAACCCTGCAACCACAAAGCAAGAAGTCTCTTGTGTCCCCAACACACCTAATAGGTGCACTAGTTCGGCGAAGAGATAGTGAAATACAAGTGGTATGAATGAATATGAGCAGTAGTATGGCGCCAGAAAAGTGCTTGGCGTGTTGACGAGGGAGGAAAAGTGCTTAGTTGCCAGCTTGATGGTAGTAATATTATGGAAGTAAACATGCAGTAGTAATCAAGAAACAAGAATAAGCAGCGATAGCAGTATTTAGGAACAAGGCCTAGGGATTAGACTTTCACTAGTGGACACTCTCAACATTGATCACATAACAGAATAGATAAATGCATACTCTACACTTTTGTTGGATGATGAACACATTGCGTAGGATTACACGAACCCTCAATGCCGGAGTTAACAAGCTCCACAATAATGCTCATATTTTAGTAACCTTTAGTGTAAGATAGATCAAAAGACTAAACCAAGTACTAGCATAGCATGCACACTGTCACCTTCATGCATATGTAGGAGGAATAGATCACATCAATATTATCATAGCAATAGTTAACTTCGCAATCTACAAGAGATCATGATCATAGCATAAACCAAGTACTAACACGGTGCACACACTGTCACCTTTACACACGTGCAGGAGGAATAGAACTACTTTAATAACTTTGCTAGAGTAGCACATAGATAGTAGTGATACAAAACTCATATGAATCTCAATCATGTAAGGCAGCTCATGAGATTATTGTATTGAAGTACATAGAAGAGAGATGAACCACATAGCTACCGGTACAGCCCCGAGCCTCGATGGAGAACTACTCCCTCTTCATGGGAGCAGCAGCGGTGATGAAGATGGCGGTGAAGATGGCAGCGGTGTCGATGGAGAAGCCTTCCGGGCACTTCCCCGTCCCGGCGGCGTGCCGGAACAGAGACTCCTGTCCCCCAGATCTTGGCTTCGCGATGGTGGCGGCTCTGGAAGGTTTTGCGTACCGTGGCTCTCTCCCTAAGGGTTTTCGATGCAGGGGCTTTATATAGGCGGAGGGTCAACGCGAGGGCCACACGAGGCCCTAGGGGGTAGGTCGGCGCGGCCAGGGCCGCCGCGCCGGCCCCTCCTCGGCCGCCTCGTGGCCCCACTTCGTTATCTCTTCGGTCTTCTGGAAGCTTCGTGCAAAAATAGGACCCTGGGCGAAAGTTTCGTCCAATTCCGAGAATATTTCTTTACTAGGATTTCTGAAACCAAAAACAGCAGAAAACAGCAACTGGCTCTTCGGCATCTTGTTAATAGGTTAGTTCCAGAAAATGCATAAATATGACATATAATGTGCATAAAACATGTAGGTATCATCAATAAAGTAGCATGGAACATAAGAAATTATCGATACGTTGGAGACGTATCAGCTTCAAAGGGGCCATCTCAGAACTGGCTTGATAGCTGTTGTTGTACGAGAATTCTGCATAAGGCAAGCAGTCTTCCCACTTGGATCCATATTCTAGTACACAGGCTCTCAACATATCTTCCAGTATCTGGTTGACTCTCTCGGTCTGTCCGTCGGTCTGCGGGTGATAAGCTGTGCTGAAGTTCAGACGGGTTCCTAGTCCTTCATGCACTTTCTGCCAGAATCTTGAGGTGAACTGTGATCCTCTATCTGACACAATTGACTTCGGGTTCCGTGCAGCGACTATTCTTGAGATGTATAACTCTGCTAGCTTTGGGCCTTGGTAGGTGGTCTTGACAGGGATGAAATGTGCAACCTTGGTCAACCTATCGATGACTACCCAAATGGAGTCATTTCCTCTGCTAGATTTGGGCAATCCTGTGATAAAGTCCATACCGACAGAATCCCATTTCCACTCAGGAATCTGTAAGGGTTGCAACAGTCCTGCGGGTCGTTGATGTTCTGCCTTGACTCGTTGACAGATATCACACTTGGCGATGTAGCTTCCTATCTCTCGCTTCATTCCGTGCCACCAGAATTGTTCCTTCAGGTCTTGGTACATCTTGGTTCCTCCGGGGTGAATGGAATAAATTTTATGTTCCATGCTACTTTATTGATGATACCTACATGTTTTATGCACATTATATGTCGTATTTACGCATTTTCTGAACTAACCTATTAACAAGATGTGAAGAGCCACTTGTTTTCTGCTGTTTTTGGTTTCAGAAATCCTAGTAAGGAAATATTCTCGTAATTGGACGAAATCAACGCCCAGTTCCTATTTTGCCCGGAAGCATCCGTAACACCCGAGAGCGCGCAGAGGGGCCACGTGGGGCCCACACAGGCGGGGCGCGGCCCAGCCCCGGCCGCGCCGCCCCAGTGTCCTGCCCACTGCACCCCTTCCGAGGCTGCCCTTCCGCCTACTTAAAGCCTCCGTCGCGAAACCCCCAGTACCGAGAGCCACGATACGGAAAACCTTCCAGAGACGCGCCGCCGCGAATCCCATCTCGGGGGATTCAGGAGATCGCCTCCGGCACCCGCCGGAGAGGGGATTCATCTCCCGGAGGACTCTTCATCGCCATGATTGCCTCCGGAGTGATGAGTGAGTAGTTCACCCCTGGACTATGGGTCCATAGCTAGCTAGATGGTCGTCTTCTCCTAATTGTGCTTCATTGTTGGATCTTGTGAGCTGCCTAACATGATCAAGATCATCTATCTGTAATACTATATGTTGTGTTTGTCGGGATCCGATGGATAGAGAATACTATGTTATGGTGATTATCAATCTATTACTTATGTGTTGTTTATGATCTTGCATGCTCTCCGTTACTAGTAGAGGCTCTGGCCAAGTTTTTGCTCTTAACTCCAAGAGGGAGTATTTATGCTCGATAGTGGGTTCATGCCTTCATTGACACCTGGGACAGTGACAGAAAGTTCTAAGGTTGTGATGTGCTGTTGCCACTAGGGATAAAACATTGATTCTATGTCTAAGGATGTAGTTGTCGATTACATTACGCACCATACTTAATGCAATTGTCTGTTGCTTTGCAACTTAATACTGAATGGGGTTCGGATGATAACCTGAAGGTGGACTTTTTAGGCATAGATGCAGTTGGATGGCGGTCTATGTACTTTGTCGTAATGCCCAATTAAATCTCACTATATTTATCATATCATGTATATGCATTGTTATGCCCTTCTCTATTTTGTCAATTGCCCGACTGTAATTTGTTCACCCAACATGCTTTTATCTTATGGGAGAGACACCTCTAGTGAACTGTGGACCCCGGTCCTATTCTTTACATCGCATACAATCTACTGCAATACTTGTTTTACTGTTTTCTTGCAAACAATCATCTTCCACACAATACGGTTAATCCTTTGTTACAGCAAGCCGGTGAGATTGACAACCTCACTGTTCGTTGGGGCAAAGTACTTTGGTTGTGTTGTGCAGGTTCCACGTTGGCGCCGGAATCCCTGGTGTTGCGCCGCACTACATTTCGCCACCATCAACCTTCAACGTGCTTCTTGGCTCCTCCCGTTCGATAAACCTTGGTTTCTTTCTGAGGGAAAACTTGCTGCTGTGCGCATCATACCTTCCTCTTGGGGTTCCCAACGAACGTGTGAGTTACACGCCATCAAGCTCTTTTTCTGGGCGCCGTTGCCGGGAACTCAAGAAAAGTTACACCACGAAAAATTGCATCCCACGGCAACAGCTCTTTTTCTGGCGCCGTTGCACATTTCTGAGGGAAAACTTGCCACTGTGCGCATCATACCTTCCTCTTAGGGTTCCCAACGGACGTGTACATTTACGCGCATCAAGCCTATTTTCTGGCGCCGTTGCCGGGGAGATCAAGACACGCTGCAGGGAGTCTCCACTTCTCAATCTCTTTACTTTGTTTTTGTCTTGCTTTATTTTATTTACTACTTTGTTTGCTGCACCTAAACAAAACACACAAAAAATTAGTTGCTAGTTTTACTTTATTTACTGTCTTTGCTCTCCATATCAAAAACACAAAAATTAGTTACTTTCATTTACTTTATCTAGTTTGCTTTATTTACAAAATGAATACCCCTGAAAATACTAAGTTGTGTGACTTTACAGATCAATTTTCTGGTGTTAGTTCTGATGATGTTGCTGCCCATCTTAATAATTTTGTTGAACTTTGTGAAATGCAAAAGTATAAGGATGTAGATGGTGATATTATTAAATTGAAAGTGTTTCCTTTCTCATTAAGAGGAAGAGCTAAAGATTGGTTGATATCTTTGCCTAAGAATAGTATTGATTCATGGACTAAATGTAAGGATGCTTTTATTGGTAGATATTATCCTCCCGCTAAAATTATATCTTTGAGAAGTAGCATAATGAATTTTAAGCAATTAGATACTGAACATGTTGCTCAAGCATGGGAGAGAATGAAAACTTTGGTAAAGAATTGCCCAACCCATGGACTGACTACTTGGATGATCATCCAAACCTTCTATGCAGGACTAAATTTTTCTTCACGGAATTTATTGGATTCAGCTGCTGGAGGTACCTTTATGTCCATCACTTTGGGGCGGCTACAAAGCTTCTTGATGATATGATGATAAATTACTCTGAATGGCACACGGAAAGAGCTCCACAAGGTAAGAAGGTAAATTCTGTTGAAGAAACCTCTTCCTTGAGTGATAAGATTGATGTGATTATGTCTATGCTTGTGAATGGTAGATCTAATGTTGATCCAAATAATGTTCCTTTAGCTTCATTGGTTGCTCAAGAAGAAAATGTTGATGTGAATTTCATTAAAAATAATAATTTCAACAACAATGCTTATAGGAACAACTCTGGTAATAACTATAGGCCATATCCTTCTGCTAATGGTAATGGTTATGGTAATTCTTATGGGAATTCTTACAACAATAATAGGAGTGTACCCTCTGGTCTTGAAGCTATGCTTAAAGAATTTATTAGTACACAAACTGCTTTTAACAAATCTGTTGAGGAAAAGCTTAATAAAATTGATATTATTGCTTCTAGAGTTGATAGACTTGCCTCTGACGTTAATCTTTTAAAATTGAAAGTTATGCCTAATAATGATATTGATAATAAGATTACTACTACAGCAAATGCCATCCAAGTTAGAATTAATGAGAATATAAGATTAATGGCTGAATTGCGTGCTAGGTGGGATAGAGAAGAAAATGAAAACTAGCTAAAGAGAATAATGTAGCTAAAGTTTGGACTATTACCACCACTAGTAATGTTAATTCTTCACATGTTGCTGCACCTCCTACTATCAATGGTAAAATAATTGGTGTTGGCAATGTCTCTACTCCTAGTGCAAAGCGTACAAAACTGCCTGAAATTGCTAAAACTGCTAAAACTGCTGAAACTGCTTGTGATAAAACTGCTGAATTTTTTTCCAACCTTGGGGACAATGATCCCATTGCTGTAGCTCATAATGATTTAGACTTTGATGATTGCCACATCTCTGAAGTTATAAAGTTCTTACAAAAACTTGCTAAAAGTCCTAATGCTAGTGCTATAAATTTGGCCTTTACAAAACATATTACAAATGCTCTCATAAAAGCTAGAGAAGAGAAACTAAAACTTGAAACTTCTATTCCTAGAAAGTTAGAAGATGGTTGGGAGCCCATCATTAAAATGAAATTCAATGACTTTGAATGTAATGCTCTATGTGATCTTGGTGCAAGTATTTCTGTTATGCCTAAAAAGATTTATGATATGCTTGACTTGCCACCATTGAAGAATTGCTATTTGGATGTTAATCTTGCCGATAATGTTAAAAAGAAACCTTTGGGGAGGATTGATAATGTGCACATTACGGTTAACAATAACCTTGTTCCCGTTGATTTTGTTGTCTTGGATATCGAATGCAATGCATCTTGTCCTATTGTGTTGGGAAGACCTTTTCTTCGAACCGTTGGTGCTGTTATTGATATGAGGGAAGGTAATATTAAATATCAATTTCCTCTCAAGAAAGGTATGGAACACTTCCCTAGAAAGAGAATGAAGTTGCCTTTTGATTCTATTATTAGAACAAGTTATGATGTTGATGCTTCTACTCTTGATGTTACTTGATTTGCACTTTCTGCGCCTAGCTGAAAGGCGTTAAAGAAAAGCGCTTATGGGAGACAACCCATGTTTTTACTACAGTACTTTGTTTTATATTTGAGTCTTGGAAGTTGTTTACTACTGTATCAACCTCTCCTTATCATGTTTTTGTGCCAAGTAAAGTTTTTATGTTAAAGTTGATGTTATATTTGGGATCGCTGCGCAGAAACAGCATTGCTGTCTGTCACGAATCTGGGCCTAAGTCTCTGTAGAAAATTCTAAAAAATCTGCCAATTTACGAGAGTGATCCTCAGATATGTACGCAACTTTCATTAGTTTTGAGTTTTTCCATTTGAGCAAGTCTGGTGCCATTTTAAAATTCGTCTTTACGGACTGTTCTGTTTTGACAGATTCTGCCTTTTATTCGCATTGCCATATTTGCTATGTCGGATGAATTTCTTTGATCCATTAATGTCCAGTAGCCTTATGCAATGTCCAGAAGTGTAAAGAATGATTGTGCCACCTCTGAATATGTGAATTATTAATTGTGCACTAACCCTCTAATGAGTTTGCTTGAAGTTTGGTGTGAAGGAAGTTTTCAAGGGTCAAGAGAGGAGTATGATATACTATGATCAAGAGGAGTGAAAGCTCTAAGCTTGGGGATGCCCTGGTTCACCCCTGCATATTTTAAGAAGACTCAAGCGTCTAAGCTTGGGGATGCCCAAGGCATCCCCTTCTTCATCGACAACATCATCAGGTTCCTCCCCTGAAACTATATTTTTATTCAGTCACATCTTGTGTTCTTTACTTGGAGCGTTGATACGTCTCCAACGTATCGATAATTTCTTATGTTCCATGCTACTTTATTGATGATACCTACATGTTTTATGCACATTATATGTCGTATTTACGCATTTTCTGGAACTAACCTATTAACAAGATGCCGAAGAGCCAGTTGCTGTTTTCTGCTGTTTTTGGTTTCAGAAATCCTAGTAAGGAAATATTCTCGGAATTGGACGAAATCACCGCCCAGGGTCCTATTTTTGCACGGAGCTTCCAGAAGACCGAAGAGATAACGAAGTGGGGCGACGAGGCGCCGCCACCATAGGGCCGCGCGGCCAGAGGGGTCCCGCGCCGCCCTATGGTGTGGGCCCCTCGTCAGCCCCCCTGACCTACCCTTTCGCCTACTTAAAGCCTCCGTCGCGAAACCCCCAGTACCGAGAGCCACGATACGGAAAACCTTCCAGAGACGCCGCCGCGAATCCCATCTCGGGGGATTCAGGAGATCGCCTCCGGCACCCTGCCGGAGAGGGGATTCATCTCCCGGAGGACTCTTCATCGCCATGGTCGCCTCCGGAGTGATGAGTGAGTAGTTCACCCTTGGACTATGGGTCCATAGCAGTAGCTAGATGGTCGTCTTCTCCTAATTGTGCTTCATTGTTGGATCTTGTGAGCTGCCTAACATGATCAAGATCATCTATATGTAATTCTATATGTTGTGTTTGTCGGGATCCGATGGATAGAGAATGCTATGTTATGGTGATTATCAATCTATTGTTTATGTGTTGTTTATGATCTTGCATGCTCTCCGTTATTAGTAGAGGCTCTGGCCAAGTTTTTACTCTTAACTCCAAGAGGGAGTATTTATGCTCGATAGTGGGTTCATGCCTTCATTGACACCTGGGACAGTGACAGAAAGTTCTAAGGTTGTGATGTGCTGTTGCCACTAGGGATAAAACATTGATTCTATGTCTAAGGATGTAGTTGTCGATTACATTACGCACCATACTTAATGCAATTGTCTGTTGCTTTGCAACTTAATACTGAATGGGGTTCGGATGATAACCTGAAGGTGGACTTTTTAGGCATAGATGCAGTTGGATGGCGGTCTATGTACTTTGTCGTAATGCCCAATTAAATCTCACTATATTTATCATATCATGTATATGCATTGTTATGCCCTTCTCTATTTGTCAATTGCCCGACTGTAATTTGTTCACCCAACATGCTTTTATCTTATGGGAGAGACACCTCTAGTGAACTGTGGACCCCGGTCCTATTCTTTACATAGCATACAATCCTGCAATTGTTCTTTACTGTTTTCTTGCAAACAATCATCTTCCACTCGATACGCTTAATCCTTTGTTACAGCAAGCCGGTGAGATTGACAACCTCACTGTTTCGTTGGGCAAAGTACTTTGGTTTTGTTGTGCAGATTCCACGTTGGCGCCGGAATCCCTGTTGTTGCGCCGCATCACATTTCGCCACCATCAACCTTCAACGTGCTTCTTGGCTCCTCCTGGTTCGATTAAACCTTGGTTTCTTTCTGAGGGAAAACTTGCCACTGTGCGCATCATACCTTCCTCTTGGGGTTCCCAACGGACGTGTACATTTACGCGCATCAAGCCTGTTTTCTGGCGCCGTTGGCGGGGAGATCAAGACACGCTGCAAGGGGAGTCTCCACTTCTCAATCTCTTTACTTTGTTTTTGTCTTGCTTTATTTTATTTACTACTTTGTTTGCTGCACCTAAACAAAACACACAAAAAATTAGTTGCTAGTTTTACTTTATTTACTGTCTTGCTCTCCATATCAAAAACACAAAAAAATTAGTTACTTGTCTTTACTTTATTTGCCTAGTTTACTTTATTGCTACTAAAATGAGTAATCCTGAAGTTGAAGTTCGTTCTTTTAAGCAACAAGGGGAGAAAGTTTTAAAGATGCTTGGTATAGAATTAGTAATGCTCATCAAAGGTGCATTAAGAAACACTCCACCACTATCCTTCTTAGGAACTTTTATGTTGGTTTATCTAGTTGGAATAGGTATGTTCTTGATACTCTTTCGGGAGGTAATTTCCTAGGTACTCCCGCTTTAGAAGCTAGTTGCATCATTGAGAGCCTAGTTGGAATACCACCTGTTAATGAAGTTAAAATTGAAATCTCTCTTGAGGATGTTATGAAAAAATTGGAAACCATAGAGAAAAATTTTCCAAGTATTGAAACTAAATTAGAAATGTTATTGGATAAAACTGATGAACTTGATAAATCCCTAGGAGGAATTGATGAAAGAATTAGTGTCTTAGGAACTTGTGTTGTTCATGATAATCAAACTAATAGGATTGATGAACTTGAAAAAGCTATGGGAACCTTGGGTTCAACCTTTTCTTCTCTCAAGTATAATGAGAAAGCTTATGTGGGTAAAGAGCAAAAATTTATGTATGTCTCTAAAGTGCCTAAACAAAAGAATTATTATAGGCCTAAAATTGCTAAAACCCCTAGCACCACCATAGAAAATTTAGATAATGGAGCACCTAAAGTACCCTCTGCAACAAGTTGTGTTTGCATGAAAAATTATGATGTTGATGCTTCTACTCTCGATGTTACTTGATTTGCACTTTCTGCGCCTAGCTGAAAGGCGTTAAAGAAAAGCGCTTATGGGAGACAACCCATGTTTTTACTACAGTACTTTGTTTTATATTTGAGTCTTGGAAGTTGTTTACTACTGTAGCAACCTCTCCTTATCATGTTTTTGTGCCAAGTAAAGTTTCTATGTCAAAGTTGATGTTATATTTGGGATCGCTGCGCAGAAACAGCATTGCTGTCTGTCACGAATCTGGGTACAGGTCTCTGTAGAAAATTCGAAAAATCTGCCAATTTACGATCGTGATCCTCAGATATGTACGCAACTTTCATTAGTTTTGAGTTTTTCCATTTGAGCAAGTCTGGTGCCATCTTAAAATTCGTCTTTACGGACTGTTCTGTTTTTGACAGATTCTGCCTTTTATTTCGCATTGCCTCTTTTGCTATGTTGGATTCATTTCTTTGATCCATTAATGTCCAGTAGCTTTATGCAATGTCCAGAAGTGTAAAGAATGTTTGTGTCACCTCTGAATGTGTGAATTATTAATTGTGCACTAACCCTCTAATGAGTTTGCTTGAAGTTTGGTGTGAAGGAAGTTTTCAAGGGTCAAGAGAGGAGTATGATATACTATGATCAAGAGGAGTGAAAGCTCTAAGCTTGGGGATGCCCCCGTGGTTCATCCCTGCATATTTTAAGAAGACTCAAGCGTCTAAGCTTGGGGATGCCCAAGGCATCCCCTTCTTCATCGACAACATCATCAGGTTCCTCCCCTGAAACTATATTTTTATTCAATCACATCTTATGTTCTTTACTTGGAGCGTCGGTTTGTTTTTGTTTTTGTTTTTGTTTGAATAAAATGGATCCTAGCATTCACTTTGTGGGAGAGAGACACGCTCCGCTGTTGCATATGGACAAATATGTCCTTAGGCTTTACTCATAATGTTCAAGGCGAAGTTTCTTCTTCGTTAAATTGTTATATGGTTGGAATTGGAAAATGCTACATGTAGTAATTCTAAAATGTCTTGGATAATGTGATACTTGGCAATTGTTGTGCTCATGTTTAAGCTCTTGCATCATATGCTTTGCACCCATTAATGAAGAAATACATAGAGCTTGCTAAAATTTGATTTGCATATTTGGTCTCTCTAAGGTCTAGATAATATCTAGTATTGAGTTTTGAACAACAAGGAAGACGGTGTAGAGTTTTATAATGTTTACAATATGTCTTTTATGTGAGTTTTGCTGCACCGGTTCATCCTTGAGTTTGCTTCAAATAACCTTGCTAGCCTAAACCTTGTATCGAGAGGGAATACTTCTCATGCATCCAAAATCCTTGAGCCAACCACTATGCCATTTGTGTCCACCATATCTACCTACTACATGGTATTTCCGCCATTCCAAAGTAAATTGCTTGAGTGCTACCTTTAAAATTCCATCATTCACCTTTGCAATATATAGCTCATGGGACAAAATAGCCTAAAAACTATCGTAGTATTGAATATGTACTTATGCACTTTATCTTTTATTAAGTTGCTTGTTGTGCGATAACCATGCTTCTGGGGAACGCCATCAACTATTGTTGAATATCATGTGAGTTGCTATGCATGTCCGTCTTGTCTGAAGGATCTATCACTTAATGATTGGAGCATGCAAATTGTTAGAGAAGAACATTGGGCCGCTAACTAAAGCCATGAATCATGGTTGAAGTTTCAGTTTTGGACATATATCCTCAATCTCATATGAGAATAATAATTGTTGCTACATGCTTATGCATTTAAGAGGAGTCCATTATCTGTTGTCCATGTTGTCCCGGTATGGATGTCTAAGTTGAGAATAATCAAAAGCGAGAAATCCAAAATGCGAGCATTCTCCTTAGACCTTTGTACAGGCGGCATGGAGGTACCCCTTTGTGACACTTGGTTGAAACATGGCATGCAAAGATCCGGTAGTCCAAGCTAAGTAGGACAAGGTGCGGGCACTATTAGTATACTATGCATGAGGCTTGCAACTTGTAAGATATAATTTACATAACTCATATGCTTTATTACTACCGTTGACAAAATTGTTTCATGTTTTCAAAATAAAAGCTCTAGCACAAATACAGCAATCGATGCTTTCCTCTTTGAAGGACCATTCTTTTACTTTTATTGTTGAGTCAGTTTACCTATCTCCCTCCACCTTAGAAGCAAACACTTGTGTGAACTGTGCATTGATTCCTACATACTTGCATATTGCACTTGTTATACTACTTTATGTTGACAATATCCATGAGATATACATGTTATAAGTTGAAAGCAACCGCTGAAACTTAATCTTCCTTTGTGTTGCTTCAATACCTTTACTTTGATTTATTGCTTTATGAGTTAACTCTTATGCAAGACTTATTGATGCTTGTCTTGAAGTACTATTCATGAAAAGTCTTTGCTATATGATTCACTTGTTTACTCATGTCATTACTATTGTTTTGATCGCTGCATTCATTACATATGTTTACAAATAGTATGATCAAGATTATGATGGCATGTCACTTCAGAAATTATCTTTGTTATCGTTTTACCTGCTCGGGACGAGCAGAACTAAGCTTGGGGATGCTGATACGTCTCCAACGTATCGATAATTTATTATGTTCCATGCTACTTTATTGATGATACCTACATGTTTTATGCACATTATATGTCGTATTTACGCATTTTCTGGAACTAACCTATTAACAAGATGCCGAAGAGCCAGTTGCTGTTTTCTGCTGTTTTTGGTTTCAGAAATCCTAGTAAGGAAATATTCTCGGAATTGGACGAAATCACCGCCCAGGGTCCTATTTTTGCACGGAGCTTCCGAAGACCGAAGAGATAACGAAGTGGGGCGACGAGGCGCCGCCACCATAGGGCCGCGCGCCGAGGGGGCCCGCGCCTATGGTGTGGGCCCCTCGTCAGCCCCCTGCCCTACCCTTTCGCCTACTTAAAGCCTCCGTCGCGAAACCCCAGTACCGAGAGCCACGATACGGAAAACCTTCCAGAGACGCCGCCGCCGCGAATCCCATCTCGGGGATTCAGGAGATCGCCTCCGGCACCCTGCCGGAGAGGGGATTCATCTCCCGGAGGACTCTTCATCGCCATGGTCGCCTCCGGTGTGATGAGTGAGTAGTTCACCCCTGGACTATGGGTCCATAGCAGTAGCTAGATGGTCGTCTTCTCCTAATTGTGCTTCATTGTTGGATCTTGTGAGCTGCCTAACATGATCAAGATCATCTATATGTAATTCTATATGTTGTGTTTGTCGGGATCCGATGGATAGAGAATGCTATGTTATGGTGATTATCAATCTATTGTTTATGTGTTGTTTATGATCTTGCATGCTCTCCGTTATTAGTAGAGGCTCTGGCCAAGTTTTTACTCTTAACTCCAAGAGGGAGTATTTATGCTCGATAGTGGGTTCATGCCTTCATTGACACCTGGGACAGTGACAGAAAGTTCTAAGGTTGTGATGTGCTGTTGCCACTAGGGATAAAACATTGATTCTATGTCTAAGGATGTAGTTGTTGATTACATTACGCACCATACTTAATGCAATTGTCTGTTGCTTTGCAACTTAATACTGAATGGGGTTCGGATGATAACCTGAAGGTGGACTTTTTAGGCATAGATGCAGTTGGATGGCGGTATGTACTTTGTCGTAATGCCCAATTAAATCTCACTATATTTATCATATCATGTATATGCATTGTTATGCCCTTCTCTATTTGTCAATTGCCCGACTGTAATTTGTTCACCCGACATGCTTTTATCTTATGGGAGAGACACCTCTAGTGAACTGTGGACCCCGGTCCTATTCTTTACATAGCATACAATCTACTGCAATTGTTCTTTACTGTTTTCTTGCAAACAATCATCTTCCACTCGATACGATTAATCCTTTGTTACAGCAAGCCGGTGAGATTGACAACCTCACTATTTCGTTGGGGCAAAGTACTTTGGTTTTGTTGTGCAGATTCCACGTTGGCGCCGGAATCCCTGTTGTTGCGCCGCATCACATTTCGCCACCATCAACCTTCAACGTGCTTCTTGGCTCCTCCTGGTTCGATTAAACCTTGGTTTCTTTCTGAGGGAAAACTTGCCACTGTGCGCATCATACCTTCCTCTTGGGGTTCCCAACGGACGTGTACATTTACGCGCATCAAGCGTCAGTTTGTTTTGTTTTTGTTTTTGTTTGAATAAAATGGATCCTAGCATTCACTTTGTGGGAGAGAGACACGCTCCGCTGTTGCATATGGACAAATATGTCCTTAGGCTTTACTCATAATGTTCATGGCGAAGTTTCTTCTTCGTTAAATTGTTATATGGTTGGAATTGGAAAATGCTACATGTAGTAATTCTAAAATGTTTTGGAATAATGTGATACTTGGCAATTGTTGTGCTCATGTTTAATCTCTTGCATCATATACTTTGCACCCATTAATGAAGAAATACATAGAGCTTGCTAAAATTTGATTTGCATATTTGGTCTCTCTAAGATCTAGATAATTTCTAGTATTGAGTTTTGAACAACAAGGAAGACGGTGTAGAGTCTTATAATGTTTACAATATGTCTTTTATGTGAGTTTTGCTGCACCGGTTCATCCTTGAGTTTGCTTCAAATAACCTTGCTAGCCTAAACCTTGTATCGAGAGGGAATACTTCTCATGCATCCAAAATCCTTGAGCCAACCACTATGCCATTTGTGTCCACCATACCTACCTACTACATGGTATTTCTCCGCCATTCCAAAGTAAATTGCTTGAGTGCTACCTTTAAAATTCCATCATTCACCTTTGCAATATATAGCTCATGGGACAAAATAGCCTTAAAAACTATCGTAGTATTGAATATGTACTTATGCACTTTATCTTTTATTAAGTTGCTTGTTGTGCGATAACCATGCTTCTGGGGACGCCATCAACTACTCTTTGTTGAATATCATGTGAGTTGCTATGCATGTCCGTCTTGTCTGAAGTAAGAGAGATCTACCACCTTAATGGTTGGAGCATGCATATTGTTAGAGAAGAACATTGGGCCGCTAACTAAAGCCATGAATCATGGTGGAAGTTTCAGTTTGGACATATATCCTCAATCTCATATGAGAATAATAATTGTTGTTACATGCTTATGCATTAAAGAGGAGTCCATTATATGTTGTCCATGTTGTCCCGGTATGGATGTCTAAGTTGAGAATAATCAAAAGCGAGAAATCCAAAATGCGAGCTTTCTCCTTAGACCTTTGTACAGGCGGCATGGAGGTACCCCTTTGTGACACTTGGTTGAAACATGTGCATTGCGAAGATCCGGTAGTCCAAGCTAAGTAGGACAAGTTGCGGGCACTATTAGTATACTATGCATGAGGCTTGCAACTTGTAAGATATAATTTACATAACTCATATGCTTTATTACTACCGTTGACAAAATTGTTTCATGTTTTCAAAATAAAAGCTCTAGCACAAATACAGCAATCGATGCTTTCCTCTTTGAAGGACCTTTCTTTTACTTTTATTGTTGAGTCAGTTTACCTATCTCTCTCCACCTCAAGAAGCAAACACTTGTGTGAACTGTGCATTGATTCCTACATACTTGCATATTGCACTTGTTATATTACTTTATGTTGACACTATCCATGAGATATACATGTTATAAGTTGAAAGCAACCGCTGAAACTTAATCTTCCTTTGTGTTGCTTCAATACCTTTACTTTGATTTATTGCTTTATGAGTTAACTCTTATGCAAGACTTATTGATGCTTGTCTTGAAGTACTATTCATGAAAAGTCTTTGCTTTATGATTCATTTGTTTACTCATGTCATTACCATTGTTTTGATCGCTGCATTCATTACATATGTTTACAAATAGTATGATCAAGATTATGATGGCATGTCACTTCAGAAATTATCTTTGTTATCGTTTTACCTGCTCGGGACGAGCAGAACTAAGCTTGGGGATGCTGATACGTCTCCAACGTATCGATAATTTCTTATGTTCCATGCTACTTTATTGATGATACCTACATGTTTTATGCACATTATATGTCGTATTTACGCATTTTCTGGAACTAACCTATTAACAAGATGCCGAAGTGCCAGTTGTTGTTTTCTGCTGTTTTTGGTTTCAGAAATCCTAGTAAGGAAATATTCTCGGAATTGGACGAAATCAACGCCCAGGTTCCTATTTTGCCCGGAAGCATCCAGAACACCCGAGAGCCGCCAGAGAGGGGCCACGTGGGGCCACATGGCGGCGCGGCCGGGCCCTGGCCGCGCCGCCCTAGTGTCTGGCCCCACCAGACCCCTTCCGAGGCTGCCCTTTCGCCTACTTAAAGCCTCCATCGCGAAACCCCCAGTACCGAGAGCCACGATACGGAAAACCTTCCAGAGACACCGCCGCCGCGAATCCCATCTCGGGGGATTCAGGAGATCGCCTCCGGCACCCTGCCGGAGAGGGGATTCATCTCCCGGAGGACTCTTCATCGCCATGATCGCCTCCGGAGTGATGAGTGAGTAGTTCACCCCTGGACTATGGGTCCATAGCAGTAGCTAGATGGTCGTCTTCTCCTAATTGTGCTTCATTGTTGGATCTTGTGAGCTGCCTAACATGATCAAGATCATCTATCTGTAATACTATATGTTGTGTTTGTCGGGATCCGATGGATAGAGAATACTATGTTATGGTGATTATCAATCTATTACTTATGTGTTGTTTATGATCTTGCATGCTCTCCGTTACTAGTAGAGGCTCTGGCCAAGTTTTTGCTCTTAACTCCAAGAGGGAGTATTTATGCTCGATAGTGGGTTCATGCCTTCATTGACACCTGGGACAGTGACAGAAAGTTCTAAGGTTGTGATGTGCTGTTGCCACTAGGGATAAAACATTGATTCTATGTCTAAGGATGTAGTTGTCGATTACATTACGCACCATACTTAATGCAATTGTCTGTTGCTTTGCAACTTAATACCGAATGGGGTTCGGATGATAACCTGAAGGTGGACTTTTTAGGCATAGATGCAGTTGGATGGCGGTCTATGTACTTTGTCGTAATGCCAAATTAAATCTCACTATATTTATCATATCATGTATATGCATTGTTATGCCCTTCTCTATTTTGTCAATTGCCCGACTGTAATTTGTTCACCCAACATGCTTTTATCTTATGGGAGAGACACCTCTAGTGAACTGTGGACCCCGGTCCTATTCTTTACATCGCATACAATCTACTGCAATACTTGTTTTACCGTTTTCTTGCAAACAATCATCTTCCACACAATACGGTTAATCCTTTGTTACAGCAAGCCGGTGAGATTGACAACCTCACTGTTTTGTTGGGGCAAAGTACTTTGGTTGTGTTGTGCAGGTTCCACGTTGGCGCGGAATCCCTGGTGTTGCGCCGCACTACATTTCGCCACCATCAACCTTCAACGTGCTTTCTCCTCCTGGTTCGATAAACCTTGGTTTCTTTCTGAGGGAAAACTTGCTGCTGTGCGCATCATACCTTCCTCTTGGGGTTCCCAACGAACGTGTGAGTTACACGCCATCAGTTCCTCCGGGGTGAATGGAATACAGGGTGTCGTGAGCTTCCTTCAGTATGACTTACTTCAACTCTGAATCTGACGGTACACACAGGCGACCGTTGTACCAAAGTACTCCTTCTTCATCTACGGTGAATCCCGGTGCCTTTCCTGCAGCTATCTGACTCTTGATTCCGTCAATGCTGGCATTTCCCTTCTGGGCTTCTTTGATCTGTCCAATCAAAGTAGGCTGCAGTTCTATGCTGGCTAGGTATCCTTCACTAACTAGCTCCATTCTGAAATGCTCAAACTCTTGGTATAGGCTAGGCTGTTCTTCTGCTATCATGGAGTTTAACTGACACGGCAGTCTACTCAGGGCATCCGCTACCACATTGGCCTTGCCGGGGTGATAGTGGATTTCCATATCATAATCCTTGATTAATTCTAACCATCTTCTCTGCCTCATATTCAGCTCCTTCTGTGTGAAGATATACTTCAGGCTCTTGTGATCAGAATAGATCTCGCATCGATTACCCATGAGGTAATGACGCCAAACTTTCAGGGCTAACACTACGGCTGCAAGTTCGAGGTCATGGGTTGGATAGTTCTGCTCATGCTGCTTCAGTTGCCGGGACAGATATGATATCACTTTGCCTTCTTGCATCAACACACATCCAAGACCAATCTTGGATGCATCACAATAGACGTCGAATGGCTTGGTGATATTTGGCATGATCAATATTGGGGCTGTGGTCAATCTGCTCTTGAGCTGTTGGAAACTTTCTTCACATTTGGCAGTCCATTCAAACTTCTTATCCTTCTTCAGCAGTTGGGTCATGGGTCGGGCTATGCTGGAAAATCCTTCAACAAATCGGCGGTAATATCCCGCTAATCCAAGAAATGCGCGGACCTCGGTCTGAGTGGTTGGGGCTTTCCATTCTGTGACGGTCTTGATCTTGGCGGGATCTACAGCAATTCCTCCTGCAGACAAGATATGTCCCAGGAATCCTACCTCCTTCAACCAAAACTCGCACTTGCTGAACTTGGCATACAACTTGTGTTGTCTAAGGGTTTCTAGGATAACCTCCAGGTGTTGCTCATGTTCCTCTTCGGTTTTGGAATAGATAAGGATGTCGTCGATGAAGACAACGACAAACTTATCCAAAAAGTTCATGAAGATCTTGTTCATGAGGTTCATGAAATAGGCGGGGGCATTGGTTAATCCAAACGACATGACGTTGTATTCATACAACCCATATCTGGTGGTAAAGGCAGTCTTGGGGATATCCGTTGCACGGATCTTCAGCTGATGGTAACCAGTCCTAAGGTCAATCTTGGAGAATACGGTGGCACCGGCCAGCTGGTCAAACAGGTCTTCTATCTTTGGCAAGGGGTATTTGTTTTTGATGGTGACATCGTTAAGTTTACGATAATCCGTACATAACCGATTGGCACCATCCTTCTTATCCACAAATAAAACTGGTGATCTCCAAGGCGACGCACTTGGTCGAATCAGACCTTTGTGCAACATATCATCCAGTTGCTTCTTCAGCTCTATTAATTCTGCCGGGTTCATGCTATAGGCTCTCTGGGCTATGGTCCTGTTCCAACTCGATGATAAACTCGATATCCCGATCTGGGGGCATACCGGGTAGATCATCCGGAAACACATCAGGGTATCGACAGACGACCCTGATCTGATCCAAGGTTGGTTTGGCTAAACTCTGGTTGCAGGTGAATTTTCTGGGTAGTTTTTCAGACACATGTTCTATTTTTATTCCGGTGCTACTAGTCATGGTGATGGCCTTCTTGGCGCAGTCTATCAATCCATGATGTTTCGCCATCCAATCCATACCCAGTACTACTTCCAATCCTTTTGTTCCCAGAACAATCAAGTTTGCATAAAAATCTATTTCATGGATTCTGATGGGTACATCTTTGCAAAATTTTCTAGCTTTAGTTGTTGATCCAGGTATTTGAACTATCATGACATGTTTCAAGCTGATTGGTTGAATCTTACTAGTGCACACAAAATCTTCTGTAACAAATGAATGCGATGCTCCTGAATCAAACAACACTCTTGCTGGTATTGAGTTAACAGAGAACATACCCAGCACCACATCTGGTGCTTCCTGGGCTTCCTCGGCGTTCATGTGGTAGAGGCGACCTCCACGGTTGTTCGGGTTGTTGGGGGCGAACTTCTTGCCGGTGGAGACACGGCGTTGCTGCTGAGCAGGTGCAGCGGTGTTGCCGGCGAGCTTGGCCAGCCTTTTGGGGCACTCATTGGAGTAGTGTCCCACAACTCCACATTCATAGCAGGTGATTGTGGCCTTGTCCTTGGTTGCAACGGGGATGGCGTTGCTTCCGTCCTTGGTGCGTGTTGGTGTTGTTGTTGTTGTTGCTGTTGGGGGCTCGCGGCGGAGCGCGGTTGAAGTTGCTGTTGTGGTGCACATAGGAGTTACTGTTGTTGTGGTGGGGGCCTCCTGGCCTTGGGTTTCCTCCGCTCCGGTTCTGAAAACCGGGGCGCGACATCTGGTTCTGGGGCTTGTTGTTTCTGGGGGCAAAACCACCGCTTGAGCTAGGGCGATACCGGGGTATTGCTGGGCCCGCTTTGGTGCATCATGCGGCGTTTGCGGTTCTCATTTGCCTGGTGCAGTTTGCCTTCCATCTGAATGGCAGAGTCCACTAGGGCTTCGAGGTCGGCAAAGGGGATGTTGACTAAGACTGTCTGCATCTCATCGTGCAGACCGTTCAGGAATCTCTCCTTCCTTTTCTCATTGGTGTCGGTTTCATCGGGGGCGTACCTTGACAGGGTGAGGAACCTGTCGCGGTATTCTACCACCGACATCCGTCCTTGCTTCAGTTCACGGAATTCATCCCTCATCTTCTTGATCAAACCTGGTGGTACATGATACTTGCTGAACTTGAGCTTGAAGTCAGCCCAAGTCATCATCTGTCCTGCATTCATGGCACGGGTGCTGGTCCACCAAGCTCTTGCTGGTCCTGCGAGATAGTGCGTAGCAAACAGCACCTTCTCATTCTCATCAACTCCGGCTACTTCCAAGTTGTTTTCCATGCTTTGCAGCCAATCATCTGCATCTAGGGCTCTTCGGTCTTGCTGACAGGTGGGTTGGTGTTTTGGAAATTCTTGAGTTTGGACCCGGGTGATCATGGTTCCCATGGCCATGCTGGTTGTTGGCTAGTTGTTGCAGTGCTGCTAGGCTGGCTTGACGTTCAGCTCTGTCGTCTCCCTGTCTTCCATCAGGGTCTGCAGCAGTTGCATCATAGCATCCGGGTTCGCGTTGCGATGAGCCATCTGAACAGGTAGATAGATCATGAGATGAGAGGGAATTTTCTATGGCTTATTTTGGGTAAGTTTAAACTTAAACTTGAAGTCTTTTGATGATGCACATAACACACAAACATTCATTCATATCAAACAACACACATTACAAACTAACACACTAAGGGTTTTAAGAACCCTTCTTCTCCAAGCTACGATACATGGGGCGGGATACAACTCACACCTACATAAGTGAAGCTAGTGCAACTACTCCTCATCGACGTCCACATCGATGGGGATGATCTCATCCTCGGCGGCCTCCAGAACTCGTAGTCCTCCTCCTCGGTCCTCGTCCTCCTCAAGTCGTCGTCGTCGCTCAGGAAGGCTCCTCCTCCCTGAAGGTCGATGCCTCCATCGTCATCCTCAATCTCTCAGCTGGTCCTCCTGGGCCTTGACGGTGATCTCCAAGGCTGCTATCTTGGCGCGAAGGCGCACTATGGTAGCATCCTTCTTGGCACGCTGCAAGCGGAGTGACTTGCGGTCCCGGTTGAGCATCCTGATGGCCTCACCATGCTGAGTCAGTGCAAAGTGAGTCTGGTTCGCATAACCACGGGAGTTATCCAGCTCCTTCTGGGTCTGGACAGCATGTAGTCCAGATGGTCCACATGGTGCCTCAGCTGGGGTGCTCGTACCTGCATGGGTACTCCAAGGGCATCACGCCTTGCATGGTGAGCAAAGCGAGACGAGCACAGCTACCACGTTCTGTCCGCACGACGCGCAAGTCCCTCCTGAAGGGCACGAGCGAGTCCGTCCAGCCAGCTGCTTTCCCTGAAGGAAAAGAGGATCCTCTCGAAGTGGGAGGCTCCACCTTGCCCCTCAAGTCAGCGGTGATAATCCACTGAAGCTCCCCTCCGTGCTGGTCGTTGACCTCGACTCCGTGAAACTCGGGGTGGGGCGCCAAGGCGTTCAGAAACACCGTCGAGATCCCTCTCGAAGATCAAGTCCCCGCCGTTCCCGAGCTGGTAAAACTTCATGTTGGTCGGCTCCATCTGAAAGTGAATTGGATGAGAAAGTTAGGGAGTGAACAAGTGTGTCAAAATTTTAAGTACTTTTATAAGGAAAGCATGGCATATTATTTTTAGAAAGATCTCAAGAGAAGGAATTGACTAAAGTTTTCAAAAATATCCACTTCATTTGTTTTGAAACTAAATTTTTCAGAACGTCCATTCTAAACTAGGGTCTCCTAAGGTCAAACAATGGCTCTGATACCAACTTGTCAACACCCGGATTTTTAAGTCTGGATGCCTATTATGTCATACATCGCAATCCCAGGAATATTGTTCTTACGAGGCATAATAGTTAAGTATCACAGTCGTCATTCATTACAAACCATAAAGTCTTACAATTTGGAATCACATGATCCATATTACACAAATAGTTGATCTATTGATCAACGAACTGATCAACGAACAAACATAAGTTCATAGCGGAAGCGTAAAGATAAATGGACTCTCTAGTCCACAGGCCAACGCTTGACGTCGCAGACTCTAGTTGTTGTAGACGTCCTGCTGACCGTCCTCCTCGTACTGCTGCTCCTCTTCATAGTCTGGCCATTTGAATAGCCAGGGACACAGCCGTGAGTACTTTAAGTACGCAAACTAATACTAGTGTAAGTGCTAGCAATTCTAGTAAGGGTGCTAAGCTCTAGTTTCTTTGCATAAAGCCAATTTTAGTTCACAATTATTTGCTAAAGACTTATTCATGTGCTAACTAACTCAAGTGGGAACATTAGTGTCATTCCCACAACTCTGTTGTGATTCAATAAACAAGTCACCATTCACCATTCATTTTATCAACATTTTCAAGATCTAACACTGGAAACTGTATGGCCTTTCCAACCGTCCGTAACCGTGGACACGGCTATTCGAATAGGTTTACACTCTGCAGAGGTTGCACACTTGTGCCACAACATTTGATTTCATCCGTCGGGATTTCCCCGAATCATCGTAACACAGTACACGGATCATCAACCATAACCTTTCATTTACTAACCCTAGTATGAGCACCTCTCCCCATGAGCTTGGCCTCCCAGTGAAGACCAACTGTCAACCTGGGAACTGCACAGGGCTTGGCCGTACAATTCACCTCAATTCACATCATTTCTCAACAACGGAGGCAGCCTCGGCATAACCCCTATGATGTGTGTTCAGAGGGAACTCATACTAAGATACATAAATTTCTAGTTAAGCCTTTACCCATAATCAGGTATTGTGGGGGTACTCAAGAATTGGAAAGGTATCGCATCCAAACCAATATTAGTTTTAATCAAAAATCACTATCTTCTCTTGGTCATATTCACCTTCAAAATTCATTCCATAGTTTTCATCATCATCATTTCACCACACATGTTCCCATCTAGAGTAGTCAGTTTTAGTTTAGCACTAGCATCTAGGTATGAGGGGTGTTAAGTACTTTGCTTTGCTTCTAGGCTAACTTTGATACTCTTGTACTAATCTAACATTAACCCCATTGAATCATGAATCAAAAAGTACTTGAATAAACAACGGTAAATACAGCTTGGAAATAAAACTGGGAAGTAGGCTCATAAACATAAAGTAAATGGGTAATGCTTTGCTCATGGTGAGCTTGCACTTTGCAAGAGTATTATCTTGCCTTGGTTGGGGAATTGGTCAAAGTGGTCTTCTTCTCCTTGACAGTAGACCTCCTCCTCCTCTTGATACTCCTCGGTACTAGCGTCTAAAATACGAATACGGGGTACACAATCATCACACCAAACTTATTTACTAAACTAAGCACACACATGATTTACACAACTTAAACTAGCATCACACATTACTATTAAGTTGGTGGATGTGTTTTTCTTATTTAAGAAAAATAATTTCCTCTCATATTAACTTAGGTGTTATTTTTAATTAATTAGAGAAATAATTTCCTCTCATTATCTTATTAGGATTTAATTTCTCTCATGAATAATATATGACCTAGGTTGACCAAAGTCAACCTCTTCATACTTATCATTTAAGAAAATGATTTAAATGAGGTGTAGCACCTCATACAATTTAATCCTAGCATGGTAAATATTTAATATCATCAACAATCCATATGAGACCTATATGACCAGAGTCTCTACCTCATTTTGGATTGTCAATGACAAGATTTAAATGGGAGAAACAATCCCATATGATTTACTAATATTTTGGACAATATCTTTGACTAGAATTAGCCATATAGTCCTTTAATTAAACTAGGCCATGATCATTCAAAGTAAGCATGGCATATTTTTGCAAAAACAATTAGTATAAGTGTAATGTGATTTATAGGAGTTGGAATTAACTTAAAATCATTTTTGGTTGATTTTTAATAATTATTCTAAGGCAGAAAAGTCCATGTCTTGTTTATTTTCTCACTTTAATTCTATAATAGATCTAGGCTTCAAACCAGTGGCATTGTGTAGATAAAATCCTAAGATTTCCAAATATATAAAATTTGTAAATTTTGGTTGGGTGGATTTTCTCCTATTTAATTTTGAATACAGCACCAGAGAGTATTTAACTAAATTCGAAAATTCAGTTTTGAATTTGTTGGGCTTAGGCGGGAAGGCTACTGGGCTAAACAGGGGAAAAGAAATGGGCCGGCCCAGCACTGCGTCCAGCGCAGCGGGCCAGCTGACAAGGTGGGGGCCACGCGCCAGTGAGAGTTACTCACCGAAACGGTACGCGGCGTGTGAAGCGTTGGATCAGGCGATGATCCGAAGGTGAGGAGTTGTCGTCGTCGACGGCGAGAAGCAGGGGCGAGCACGGCGGAGGTAGGGGTTCGGAGCGGCCGTCGGAGCTCCGGCGAGCGTCGGAGTGGTGCGCGGGGACGTTGTCGACGATGAGGATCACCCTGGTAGCAGCAGCTCGTCCTGGGGTGGCCTCCTTCTCCGGCGGACTCCGTGTACTGGCGGCGGCGGCGATCTTGCAATTGGGGCCTGGCTAATCGAGCAAATTGAGGTGGCGAGAGAGCTGTGGTGAGGAGGGAAGAAGTGGCGTGCTCAGTTCAGTGGGAGGAGCTCCCCTTTTATAGCGTGGGAGGTGGCCGTGGCGCGGGCGAGGTCGTCGACGGCGTCGTCGTTCCAGGGTCCGAAGAGGCAAGGGATGGGCGCGGCGGTGGATGGTGTCCTGGCGATGCTGACGCGCGTGATGGAGGTGAAGGGGAGCTTGACGGGAGTGCCATGACGCGGCGGGTCTCGTCGACGGTGACGGTTGCCACAGCGTTCCCGTGGCTCATCGGCCATGTCCTGGTGTTCCCTGGTGACCTGGCGAGTCTGCTGGCGAGCGGTGGTGGCAAGTGGAGGCGGGGTGCGTCGGGGCTGCGTCATGCTCTGGCGTGCCCGTGGCGTTCGCCGTGCACGCTCTGTCGCGTGCGTGCGCGTCACTGGCACGTCTGGGCGCGCCTCGTTGTGGTCACTGTGGTGCGAGATTTCGTCGAGGCTTGGTCTGGGCAGGTCCAGGTGAGTGAGAGGAAGAGGGATGGCATGGTGGTGCAGTCCAGAGGTGGCCAGAGGCGATGGTGGCATGATGGTGGCATGCCATGCCACGGCATGGCAAGCTCTGGTCAAATCATCAAACAGTGGTGAGTGCAAGTGGTAGCATTGATGTTGTGAAGTGAGAAGAGGGTCCAGGGTTGCTGTGGTGGCTCAGGTTGGACTTGGTCCAATGTAAAATTTCAGCATGGGCAACAATTTGATCCCTGCCCTAAAGGTGTTCGATGTAATGCCCGAAAGAAAATTATTTTTGAATTTTGCAATTCTTTTTGGTGGGTTGTAAACATATATTAAAAGGAGTAGAATGGTGTTGGTTTGGTTCAATTTGGAATTGAAATGCAAAATCCCAATTTGCATATGATCTTCACTTTGATAAAAAGTCTCCACTTTGCTTGCTTGCCATTTGAAATAGAGACAGAATTTGGGGGTGTGGTTTTGAGCAAATTTGTTCTCCTTGATGTTGTCTTGGATGAGGTGCAAAGTATTGCTCAAGTGTAGAAGTGAAAACTCACAAACCAGGGGCTCCAAGTGAGCATCAGGTTAAAATTGCCTCATATGACCATAATCACATGTGAGCTCATATTTGATTCAAATTTGATTTGAATGGTGTTTGATTGTTTCCAAAGTTGTTAGTATGTGTTTAGTATCCATTTACACCCAATGGTGCAAACCAAAAAGGTCTAGATCAAGGATTAGTAAAAATGGCCTAAGCCTTATGTGTGTGTGAAATTGATTTTTATCATTTCTTTTCTCTTTTCTTTTTATTTGACTTTGGATGATCAAGTGATCATTGCTAGGGTTTAGAGTGGGAGGGACCACATAAGCAAACATCATGGCAAAAGCACACTCAATTAATTAATAAGGTGAGCTATATGCATAGTCCTATATGATGAGAAAAAGTTTTTGTTGGCTCTGATTTTTGGATTCTTGAATTTCTCTCTTGTTCCTTTTATTGAAAACTTGGGATGTTACACTTCATCTGCTGCGGCAAACCGAAAGGACGTCATCAATCTAGATGACCTTCCCGAGGATCCCACTACTGAATCTGGCCTAGGCGGTTCCGGCAAGGGCGAATCTGGCAAAAATGCGTCCTCGTCTCATCCTCCGCCCGAGCAACCAGACATCACTTTGGCTGAAGCTACGGCTAAGGATGCCGAACAAAAATTGTCACTAAGTGGTGCAACTGGTACACCCCAAACGCACCCACACATGTTTTCGGTTCTCCAGAAAGTTCCCCTCTCCCAGTGTCACGCCGAGCTGTCGCATTTGATGAGCGAAGTATGGGGGAACCCGGAGATGAAAGAGCAGGTGCTATCGAAGCTCGAGGGTGAGATCAAGGTCTTCTTTGCTCAACACAAGCACGTGCGCCAGGTAACACTAGCCCCCAAGCATTGGGTTGGACATTTTTCCAAGTAACATGTGTGAGCCGATGCTTTTAAATGTGCACCTTAGCGGAATTTTAAAATTTTCTCAGCATAAGGATTTAAACTTCTCGCTAGCCCCCAGAATTTTGAATTTCCGGCTAACTTCCGCCTGCTTCTCAGAACACCCAGAAACTGCACGAAGATCTGCGTGTCCATGTGCTGGAGCAAATGACAGAGATTGAAGGGCTGCGCGAGAGCTACGCGGATAGCCAGAAAGCTATCTCAATCCTGGAGACCCGCGTAAAAAATTACGAAGGTAAGAACTCCGGGTTGCCCCTTAAGCTTATCAACGCGTGTCTGATGTGAACAAGTATAACTGTTTGGTTTTTTGCTTTCCGCCTTACAGAAGAAACTGCCAAGCGCCCCTCCATCGACACACTTTCCGCCATGATCGAAGTCTTGGAAGCCAAGAAAAAGAAGGAACTCTTGGAGAAGCATGCTCAAGACATGGCGAATCTTGCTGACAATCTCAAGAAGAGCCAGCAAAGGGTCAAGACCTTGGCGGCGAAGAACAAAGGTCATGTGGCGGAGGCGGAGGCCATCGACAAATTGATTTTCCGTAAGGACTTCTTGTTTAACTCCGGCTACCTCATATTTTGCTTTTGACCACGGAGGAAACTGATCGGACTTTTCGCAGCGAGTCTTGGCTTTGAATAGACCAAGGATGCGACCCTCAAGCGGACTGAAGCATATGAAGAGGCACGGAATTCGATCGACGGCCTCTTCGAAGCGTGTCGCGGAATCGTCAAGTCGTTGTCCTTGAAGAGAGCCGGAACCTCGCTGATCGACACCATGACTAAGCTGATGCGTCAGGTGCCGGAACTCATCAAGGACTAGCAAGAGTCTTCCGCCCGCGGAGTCGCTTCCCTCGCATTGGCGACGTGCAAAGCGCACTTCCCAACCATGAACTTTGCGGATGTAGCGCGCGGAGCTCCCAAGGGCACCAACATGAGAGCCGCTCTCGCGGAGACCCAAGGGGTATGATCGACTGTTTGCCGGCGAGTTAACCACTCGTTTTGGTATAATAAGTACGATCTTCCCGAGGGTTTCTCCGACGCAGAGGATGAAGAAGAAGAAGGTGTTGAAGAAGGTGCCGAGGAATGTTCCGGGTCCAGCGCTAACCATTCAAAGGAAGGCTTCGGCGACGACTCCAGCGATGGCTCCGCCTACGTGGTTTCAGATGAGGAACAAACCTCCTAGTGAACACTGTCGAACAGTCAAACAGATGTATCATTTTGGCCCCGGAGTGGGTTTGTAATATCACTTAAATTCTTAAGTAGCTAGGGACGAAACAATTATGCATGTGGGCGGAAAGAACTTATCCTGCTAGCCGTTATTTGAAAAGCAAGTGCCAGTTTCGAAATTTTCTGGCTTACTCACTTGACCTTCCACGAGCCGGAAAACCTTTGGCCGGAAACGCTCGCATGCGGCGACGAAGCCCAATGGCAATCCGTCAATAACCGCGGAAACAAGCCCCCATCCTAAGTGCCGGAAGTCGCTACCAGGAATCCATGAGTTCGCAATGGAGAACTTTTCCACCAGAAAAACTTAAGCTTACGTCCTAAAGGACGATTTGCAAATCACAACTTTCATACACGCCTAGGCGGAAATATCCAGCTCTGCGGTTTTAGTCGGAAAACATACACGATCCAAAAATGAAAAATTAAAGGAGGTAAAAGACTCTAAGAGTGAACCATATGCTTTATTTCATTGATCATGTATCATAGATATTACAAAGTATGTAATGCGGAATTTGCTAAGTGTGGAAAGGACGTAGCTGTGCTATATTCCAGGGACGATCTGTTTCATCGTATATGTCATCCGGATCCTCTCGCTTGCGTTTCCGGTACCAGTTAGCAGGTCTATCCTTTAGCTCCCGGAAATCGACAAGGTAGTATGATCCGTTGTGAAGCACCTTGCTGATGACAAAGGGTCCTTCCCATGGATATTGCAACTTGTGATCTTTCACCTGGCGAAGGCGGAGGACTAAGTCTCCAACCATGAATGAGCGGTTCCGAACTCGACGGATGTGATAGCGTCGGAGTTTCTGCTGGTAGATGGTGGAGCGTTGGTCAGCTAAGTTCCGAGCTTCTTCGATCAGGTCCACAGATAGCTGTCGAGCCTCGTCAGTAGTTTCTTCATCGTAGGCGGAAACTCGCGGCGAATCGTGGATGATGTTCGTGGGGAGCACAGCTTCGGATCCGTATACCATAAAGAACGGAGTAAATCCGGTTGACCTGTTAGGGGTAGTTCGTAAACTCCACAGAACAGAGTCTAACTCATCAGCCCAAGCTCCGGCTGCGCGCCGCAGCGGTTCTTCGAGGCGGGGTTTGATTCCGGCTAGTATAAGGCCATTGGCTCGCTCGACCTGACCATTGGACTGTGGATGAGCCATAGACGCAAGATCATGCCGGATCCCTACGTTATTGCAGTAATCCTTGAGTTCTCCCTGTGCGAAATTTGTGCCATTGTCTGTGATTATGCTGTGCGGGATGCCGAATCTCGTTACGAGGTTGCATACAAATTTTTGTGTCGTAGCACCATCGGCTTTTCTCACTGGTTTTGCCTCGATCCACTTACTGAACTTGTCAATAGCGACCAAAAGGTATTCATGACCACCAGGAGATGATTTCTTTAGTTTCCCAACCATATCGAGCCCCTAGACCGCAAACGGCCAGGTGATAGGGATGGTCTTCAGCTCTTGAGCTGGAGCGTTTGGTTGAGTAGCGGTAACAACTCGACAAGTTTTCACCAGCTTCTCAGCATCTTCTTTAGCTCTAAGCCAGTAAAATCCTAGCCGAAAAGCTTTTGCAACGAGGGACCTGGGGGAGGCATGATGCCCGCAATCCCCTGCATGGATCTCTCTGAGGATTTCAATGCCATCTGATTCAAGATGCATTTGAGAAATACCCCGTTTGCACTTCGTTTGTAGAGCTGTCCATCGATCTTACTCGTCTGATGATCTGTCGTGCGAGGACCTCGTCCTCTGGCAACTTTCGATCAATGAGGTAGTCCGGGAACGGCTGTGTCCAGGCCGGAATGATAGCCATCACTTCCTTAGCCGGAGATACTTCCATGTCTGGGTTTTCCGGGTTTGCGCCCTTCACCGAGGGTATCCGTAGATGCTCCAGAAGATGCCAGGGCGGTGGCTTCTGGATCCGAGCTTGGACAGCATATCTGCCGCTGTGTTATCCTCTCTGACGTACTTGACTTCATATCCGAGGAAGCACTTGGCGATCTCGTCAACTTCATCTCTGTAAGCCGCCATGATGGAGTTTCTGGCGTTCCAGGTTCCGGCTACTTGTTGTGCCACTGAGGTCGGAATCTCCGCAGCATATGATGTGCTTGATCCCAATTTCCTTAGCGATGCGTAGACCGTGTAGTAGAGCCTCATATTCCGCCATATTATTTGTAGCTTCGAAGTGAATCTGCAGATGTACTGCAGCTTCTTCTCCGTAGGTGACTTTAACTCCAGCCCCCGAGCCTTGGTGTTGCTTGGATCCGTCAAAGTGCATGATCCATGGTTCTGGTTCCGGGTCAGGCGCGCCTTCCGGCATTTCAGTCCAATCGGCAATAAAATCTGCCAACACTTGGGATTTGATCGCGGTTCTGGCTTGGTAATTGATGTCGAAGGCAGATAGTTCAATGCCCCATTTTGCCACACGCCCTGTTGCGTCGGAATTGTTGATGATGGTTGATAAGGGAGCTTTGCTCACCACTGTCATGGGATGCTCTTGGAAGTAATGTCTCAGCTTCCGGCTACCTAGGAAAACTCCGTAGACTAGCTTCTGAAAGTGAGGGTACCGTTGCTTGGATTCCGTTAGGACTTCGCTTATGTAGTAAACTGGCCTCTGGACTCCGTGCTCGTAGCCTTCTTCCTTTCGCTCCACCACGATAACTAAGCTTACGACCTTATTTGTAGCTGCCAGGTAGAGGAACATGGGTTCTAACTCAACTGGCGCTGCCAAAATAGGCGGGGATGTGAGTAGTTCTTTCAACCCCTGAAGTGCTGCGTCTGCTGCATCATCCCAGACAAATTTGTCTGATTTCTTTAGCAACTTGTATAAAGGTAGCGCCTTCTGATTGCGGCGACGCAACCAGTTAATCGTTGCACGTCTTTGAGACAAGTTGGCCTTTTGATGCATAGAATTGCCTTGATTTTTTCCGGGTTAACTTCGATGCCTCTGTGAGACACAATGAAGCCAAGGAGTTTTCCGACTGGCACGCCAAAGACGCACTTCAGCGGATTCAACATCATCTTGTACCGTCGGAGATTAGCAAAGGTTTCCGTGAGATCGCTGATCAAGTCGGATCCTTTCTGGGTCATGACCGCGATGTCGTCGACGTAGGCGTGCACATTCCGGCCAATTTGGTCCTTCAGGCACCGCTGCATCGTACGTTGGTAGGTGGCACCTGCGTTTTTTAAGCCAAAAGGCATAGTAACATAGCAGTAAGTGCCAAAGGGTGTGATGAACGAGGTCGCCTTTTGGTCGGACTTCTTCATCCGGATCTGGTGATACCGGAATATGCGTCAAGAAAACACAGAAGTTCCGCCCCTGCTTGGTCAATGCGCGGCAGGGGGAACGGATCCTTCGGACAATGCTTATTCAACCCGGAGTAATCGATGCACATTCTTAGTATTTCAGAATTCTTTTTGGGTACAAGGACGGGGTTTGCGACCCAATCAGTATGGATAACTTCTACTACAAAACCTGCCTCTAGTAACTTTGCTAATTCCATCCCTATGGCGCGGCGCTTCTTATCTCCAAAGCGTCGCATAGCTTGCTTCACCGATCTTGCTCCCGGATCTATGTTGAGGGAGTGCTCGGCGAGTTCCCTTGGTACTCCGGACATGTCAGAAGGTTGACATGCGAAGATATCCATGTTAGCACGGAGGAACTCGACGAGCGCTCTTTCCTATTTGGGGTCCATGTCGGCTCCGACTGAAACCTGCTTGGAGCTGTCGCCTACCTTGAGGTCGACCTGCTTGGTTTCTATCGCGGCCTTGAATGAGTTCTTCTGTTCGGAGATCTGCTTCTTGGTGGTATGCATCTCTTTCGGATCCACCGCGCTCTGTAGCCTTGCAGCTCCTCTCCAGATATGACGGATTCTGCAAAGGCGGCTTCGCCCTCCTCGCAGTCTTGCGCCTTTTTGTAGTTTCCGGATATGGTAATCATACCTTTAGGACCCGGAATCTTGAGCTTGTTGTAGATGTAGCATGCCCTTGCGTGAAACTTGTGGTAGGTGGGCCTGCCGAAGATTACATGGTAGGAGCTTTTGAACGGCACCACCTCAAACGTGATCATCTCTTCGCGGAAATTATTAACGTCGCCGAAGGCCACGGGAAGTTTGATGCTGCAGAGGGAGTTGGCCTTTTTACCCGGAACCACACCATGAAATTCAGTGATGCTGTGCTTGAGCTGTTCCTTGGTAAGGTTCATCCTCTCCAGAGTGTCCAGGTACATGATGTTTAGGCTGGCTCCGCCATCCATAAGGCACTTGGAGAAGTCATACCCGTCTATGCGGGGACTTACAACCAGGGCGTAGCACTCTTTTGGGATGATGGATGGGTGATCCACCCTGTCAAATGTGCAGGGTTTCTCCGACCACTCGACATACTGAGGTACGGCCGGAACCGTCACATTGAGGATCCGGAGGGCCGATTTTTTGGCCCGGACCGTTGGGGTTCCGAGGAAGGTGTGGTAAGCTCCGACACTCTTTCTTCCGAAGGGGTTGGATTTGTTAGCTGCGGAACGCTCTTTGGGATCCGGCGAAGCGTCATCCTCGTCCATGGCCTCGGAACTGTCCTCTTCTTTGTCCTTGTTCTTGCCCCATGGCCTCGGAACTGTCCTCTTCGTTGTCCTTGTTCTTGCCCTTGCCTCCTTTGCCGCGTGGGCGGTGCTTCCGGGCTCGCTTGTATCCTGCTTCTGGGTCAGATTTGAGATCATTGACCCACTTGCAGTTGCGATTGGTGTGAGTGGATTTGCCCGTAGCTGGATCCAAATGGGCCAGGCAGGGCATGTCTCTGTACTCTTCATAAGTTTGGGGAGCGCGAGTTCCGGCAGCGGTGACCTCGTCAGCACGCTGTTGGCCTCTTCCGCCTCCTTGACCTCCGCGTTGGAACGCCATGGCGACCATGTCGGATCCTCCGCTCTTCTGGTCCTTAGAGGGGTTTTTCCGCTTGTTGTTGCTGCTGCCGCTGTTGTCGCGATTCTTCTTTTGCTGATGCAGGGGTATAGCCATAGCTGCAAGTTCTCCGCCTGCGTCGTCATCAGCGGCGGTGTGGTTGCTTGCGATGTTGATCATGTCATCCAGAATCAGCTTATTCTCGTTAACCAAATAGGTAAGCTTATGCCGGAGTAGGCTTCCCCTCTGTAGTCCGCCTATGAAGGCATGCATAGTTGTGCGATTATCCACGTTCTCGCACTCGTTCCTGGTTTGCAACCATCGGGTGAGGAAGTTCCTTGATGTTTCATCCTTCTTCTGGATACATGCCTGTAAGTCGCTTGTTGTGGCAGGCCTTTTGTAGGTGCCCCTTAAGTGCTTCTCGAAGGCGTTCTTCAGGTCAAACCAGTAAAAGATTGAATTCTTCTCGAGGTCGCTGAGCCAGATCCGGGCTGGACCCACAAGGTACAGGGGTTCCTCCGGCGAAGGTTACTGCATTGTAGTAATCTTCGATCCAAGTATCCGGCCTTTCGCTACCATCATAATGCTTCAAGTTTCCGGGTAGCTTGAGGTTCATCCTTGGCTTTGGTTCCTCTCGGATCATCCTGCCAAAGCACTTTGGGCCAATGTAATCTATTTTGTACTCGTTGAGGCGTTCCCATGCATCGCGCGGGCCGTCATCAGGGGTTTGTGAGCGGGAGCGAGATCTCTGGCCTCCACCTCTGCCTCCACCTCCTCCACTTGGATGTGGTGAGGGAGATCTGCGAGGGGGCCTGTAAGATATTTTGCTTCCGCCCTCAGATTCCCGGCGCTCTTCCCGCGGCTGACTCTGGCTTCGGTGGCTACCTTCTCCTTGGTGACGGTCGCCTCCATCGTTCCAGCTCCTGCGGGGCTCCGGCTCCTTCTGGGCTCGGGCTCACGATCGTTGTTCCGGATCCGGCGGGGTTCCGGCGTACGCTCCCTGTTCCCGTTCCTTGGAGGCTGCATGTTGTCGCGGATTTTGATTCCACCAGCCCCATGAGGCCTAGTGTTTCCGACTGGACTACGACGGCGAGGAAGTGGAGGACGCGGGTGCCCGTTGGGCGGAGGTGACGGGTTCCGGTACTTGTACTTACCAGTGTACATCGCATCCTTTCCCTTCTTCGGATCTGACGGAGGCGTCTTTGACGGCACAGGGATCGGGTTTGGGTGTTCTCTGGTTTTTCTTCTGCGCTCCGTGGATCCGGTGCGCGATTCGTCATCACGATGCCGATTATCGTAGGCGTCCTTCTGCGCGGCAGACATACAGTGATCCGGGTTGGATTCCAACTTGCGCGAAGTATCTGCCTTGCTTTGCTGCTTCATTGCTGAGGCAACGAGCGTACAGACGTAGTCGATATCAATCTCCTCGTCCTTCTTTTTCAAGAGCTTCGCAGCCTTTTTCATGTTATCCTTTGGAGTTGTGAACGGTCGTTGCTCAGTGGGAGTTGCGAAGGTGATCTTGCGGGGTGTAACAGCGTCCCGCCTGATCCTATCAGCCATCTTCTGAGCTTCGCTCACTTTAGCCTCCCAGTGCTTCCGGAGTTGCTTGACTTTTTCCAGTGACTCGTGAACCTCGCGCTCTCGTTTGAGAAAATTATCCACGAAGTGCGCAACCTCTTTCCTTTCATCCAGCATCGCTGCTGCGGTGTTGGCAAACTTCTTGGCAGTGGCCAGCATCTCCTTCCTCTTGGCTTCTAGAGCCTCCGGATCTGCGGCGTCGTCAGGAGTTATAGGTTTATTGAGGATGTCCGACTGCGCGATTGCATCCATGCCTGCCTGCTCTACTATTTCTTCCGGCGACAGGAATTCCTCATGCGGTCATTCCCGCGATAGCGGAGATCCAGCATTGGATGGCTTTGGGTCGGAGGGGGTGCTCTCATCTTCTGATTCCTGCTGATCCAGCGCTGCTAAGGTTGCAAAAACCTGCTTGGGCTGGGCGGATTCTGCTTCAGATTGTTCACCGCCTCCGAGTTCTTTCAGCTTGCGATCGTACTCTTCCGTGTTCATGGAGGAGGCGTCGTCGAAAGTTGGGCTTAGGTTGCCTAGGATCGATTCTTCTCCGTTTCTCCGCCTCCTCTGATCCGGAGCGTCGCTGTTTTCCGGCCTCAACTGCACGGCAAGCTCCGTCAAGAGGGGCGGCTCCTCGCATGGCTAAGAAGTGCACGAAGGACACCTTTGCTTCTCTAACACCTGGGAGACCCAGGCGGATCTGCATTGGTCTTCCACCGTTGTTTCCTGCTCAGGGGCAGATTGGGTGGGTTTTGAATTTTCCAGATCTAAGGCGGAATCTTCCTCAGGAAGTTCCTGCATCTCCGATCGGATCTTCGCGACTGCGTCCTGCTCAGCGGCGGTCACGTTAGCGTTACTTACCAGTGCGTTCCCGTCATCTTCGACGGTCTCGCCGATGAAGATGTGTATCCCGCCGATCGGGATGATGGAGAGCTTGACGGGTTTGTCTTAGCCGAATCCAGCACTCGTCCTCGGGGACGATCGAAGGTTCCCGCCGTACATGACGCGCCCCACGGCGATGGTGTCGCGATGCCTCCGAATGTAGAACCCTCCCGTTTCGGCCTCCGACGCCGCTGGCCCCACGGTGGGCGCCCAACTGCCGCGCCTATTCGACGGTACTCCAGGAGGGATCCTCATGGAGGGGAAGAAGTAGGGGCCATTGGGCGGAGAGTCCTCGGGACGGTGGTACGCGATTTACCCAGCTTCGGATCACCTGCACGATGGGGCCTACTGCTGCTTTGAATTATCTGGGCGCTTTCGCGTTGTTACAATAAGTTGTGGTTGTGCCTCTAGGGCTCCCGGGATCCGGCTTATAAAGACGCACGGATCTAGGGTTTACATGGGGAGTCCTAGCCGGAATACAAGTCGCCTAACTACGGTACAATATCTTGTCGTGTACGTCAAGGATCCGCCTTCCCTTGTATGTCGTACCAGATCCGGCTACCCCTAATGGGCCGAGCCGGATCCGACTTCCAACGTCGGTCCGGTGGATCCGGCTTCCTGTTCCTGGGCCGGACTTCATCCTTCTTGATCTACAGCAACTGGGCCGCCCGATGGGCCTCATGCCACCACCACCATCTATGGGCCACCCGGGCTTGCCAGATCCAGGCACTGTCGATGGTACACCCATGAAGTATACCCACAACACATAGTGTGCATACAACCAAATAGTACGCGTTGCATGCACTCTTCTATGGAAAAGAGGCCATGATCAACGAAGGGGTCGACACTGAGACCCAACAAGCCACCCAAACCGACACCCAAATGACCCCGATCAACATTGGTTCATTGTTAAGTGACGGTGAAAGATTGTCCCAAGTGGCACAAGATCTACGTCTCCTACGACGCCAACGCAAAGCCTACGCAAGCTCTACGCCTCCTAAGACACCAACGCAAGCTCTAGGCCTCCTACGGCGCAAACGCAAAGCCTAAGGCAATCCAATGTCATCGTTATCGATGGTGCCACCCCAAGTAACGCAAGTGCACCAAAGAGGCCGAGAGGATGAACAAGCTCCAAGGCCGAGGCCAAGCTCAAAGCCTCCTCGCAAGCGCTCATGGAGATGATCAAGAACCTCCTAGGTGTCACGTGAGAAGAGGGACGAGCGGAAGCGCCAGGATAAAGAGGAGGCCGTGAAGAAATGCGTCGATATCCAACACAAGAATCTCTCTATTGAAGAGATCAATGCCCACAACAGGCGCAAGGAATTGGAGCTCGCCCTACTCACCGAGGAGGCCAATCTCATGGCGACCCCATTCACCGACGACATGGATCCAACTCAGCGGGCATGGTTGGAGAAGAAGTTGAAGATCCTTGATCGATGTATGTGATTCAATCGATCGTCTACATTATTTTGGAATTTGTGTATGCCGGCAATGCCGATTTTGAATTATCTTATTGTAGTAAATTTGGATTATTTGCTATGTTGTTGCTTTTATTTATCCATTGAAATGTGGACATGAAATTTCCTAATTCACGAGGGCGCGGACCAAATGCGGTCTGCCATTGGGGCCGCTTCCTGGCGCAAAACGGACATGGGCCTCCTCGGTGCCCGCCGCGGCGACCCCATACAGACCAAAACAGATAGAATGGTTGTCTGGAATGTGGTGGCCCGTTGGAGGTGTACGAAACCTGTGCAGTGGACTCAGCCACATGCATCTAGTCATCTTGTGTGTCAGGAGGAATTCCATAGGCAAGCATCCTCAAAGCAGATGCGCACTTCTGGATCGAGGAAAAACCAATCGTGCCAACACAATCTTGCTTGCAAACAAAGTAGGTGTCGTACTCCCTACCGGCCAACACAATCTTCATAAACAGCTTTCGGTTCATCCGGAAATGGCACCGAAATGTTACCTCCCAGTGCAATGGATCATCGGCGAAAAGTAGTCGGCGTACAACATGTAGTACCCCTTCAACCTCTGCCTCGGCTTGCTCTTGCGCCGCCCCGACCTCGAACCTCCACGCCGCAACTTAACATCTCGGGCGTATGTGGCAAGGAGAGAAGAGAGGTTCTCCATATTATCGTCATCGTCAGCGGCACCATCATCGGCCTCCTCCTCCAACAGAGCGACAATCATCTTAGCATCATCCAAATCCATGTCAGGCAAAACGTCGAACACCTCACGGGAAGGACGGCCGGGATGGGCACAAAACTATCGGCGGAACCCTCCAGACAGTGGATCTATGGTCAGTGGGTGGTGAGGTGGGTCGGGGGTGCTTTTGTTCGACGTCCCTGCCTTTTCCAACCGTGGGGAACGATGGAGGCTGCGAGGGGTGGTACCACCGGCGATCTGGCGAGGCAAGCATGAAATGGACGAAATGGGTGTTTGTTTTCCTCTCTCACCGATAAAGATGGCCCACGCTGTTTTCAGCTACCTCTGACGCCCTCGCTTGCCCCCCTCCCGGTTGGGTGCGGCATGAGAGCGCCGAATGGCAAAACGGGTTTTACCGGCCGAAAACATACTTTGGAGGGAGAGGCGACTGGGTGAAAATTTCAGTCTGACGCCCCCCAAATCCGTTTCGGGGGGTGGGGGGGTGGGGCAAGGGGAGACGCTCTTAGTACCTTACATCAGATCTTCAATGTACAGTCAAGTTTTTTTCCCTGTGACTTTACAATTCTTGCATGTTCTCTGTCAACATCATGAGCATTGACCTACATTTTATTCGCACTACTTAACAAGACAAGTTTCACGAACTATAATTGACAAGACAAGTTTTACAAATGGCCAAGTGTTCCATGTGCTTCTTGTGAATTTAACAAGACAAGTTGCAGAACTTACATTATGATTTGGCCATTGGATGGAGTGTGCTTCAGCTTGTCCAAGCAATGTCATTCTTTCCTTTGCTCGTGGAAGATTTGTTCTACTTCTGCAATGAAGAGAGTAAGAGTCAGGTGACAAATTTAGTAACAAACTCCACTAGCAAGACATATCACACAAGAAAAAATCATCAGGCCCATATTACCAACTAAGGGATATGGAGCTGGATAGTAAGTTTTCGTGGTAAGAAAGTAGAATTCCTCTCCAAATATGAGCTCGGGGTTTGCCTAAAAATCCATGAAATGTGGTTATTCTGAAAGAACGATACTCGTGTTCAGAAACTGAAAACATCATATAAAACAATACTTGTGAGAATCGAAGACAATGATCAATCGCATCAGATAAAATAATACTCCAAATGCACTAGGTTGTACAGAAAATACTTTCAAATATATATGCAGGTTGACAGTTTATGAGCTTGTATGTTGGCATTCTTATCATAAATGACGGTATTTTTCTGAGAACTAAAAGTGTTCAGTTCCCACAAGCAAGCAAGTCAACACTTCACCAGTTACTTTACTGAAGTATATGCATCTCTATTGTCTATCTGTAATTAGTCACCGACTACTAATATTAATTATTGAGTATATTGTCAATCACTTGTGTATTCTAAATTGTTGCAGCTATCCACACAGTTTCTTATTGGGGATCCAGAGCACTTTTGAAAAATTACTGTAGGTAAATTACTAGTCAAGCATTATTTATATGGGAACACGGTTTTAAAGAAGTTACTGAACAAAATATCTGGATGTAGCTTTAAGCCTGGATGGTTTGAAGGTTCTAGCTTCTTGTAGACATGCAGCTTGCATTTTTTTCTAAATTCTTTAGCCATATGGGAACAATTACCATGTTAAAACCAAGATATATTATGAAGAAAATACTATGTAACTGAGAAAATAAAAAGAGAGATAACTGTAGTCTGGAGGTACAATCTAGGGAACATATGGATGCCAGAAATATAGTACTAGCTTTCTTCACGAATGAAATGCCATAGCAATGTTAAGTCGGTGACTTTGTATTTTGAATTGCTTAGATGGTTCAGAAAACACAAATTGCATGCTGAAATATTAGCACCGGCAAAATGTGATGAAGAGGTACAACCAGTAGCATGCGGATTATGGAGAGAAGACACACTTGGAGAACAAAAGAAAACATAAGAACATACACAAGAAATCCCATGCTGTTGGAATTATTATGGGGTTGCATCTTCAATTTCAGTCTCATTATGAATCTACCAAGGCGGATAACTTGAAAACTGCGGCCAACTCCACTGCATTTGGTTTGTTCTTGGGCCACAACCGTTGGTGATAAAGATGATGCAATTTTTCTTTGCTTCATCCTTTTGAGAAGTGAAGCAATGTTGGCGATCGCGGTGGCGCTCTCCCTCTCTTTGCCCTCGGATTTTGTTCACCTTATCAGACTGATTACATAATTTACATCTTGACGATGACATGTTCTTTTTATCCAGCGCACGACGCAGCAGCCGTGGTTCGCGCACGTCTGGCTAACAGGCAGGCCAGGCGAGAGACGAGTGGTGCCGAGCAGCTGACCGTTTTGATTATCTACCGAGGTAATAGCAACTGTTCGGATTGGAATTAGATCATGGACTAGTTAGAATACATACATGGGTTAGTTTACACTATGATTTTACATGAATTAGATCATGGACTAGTTAGAATACATACATGGGTTGCGACTCTCTGCCGGGCGAAAGTCTTGTTCTGGCTGCGGCTGGAACCGACGGCGGCGGCGCCTTTTTTGGCGTCGTGACCTCCTTGGAGGCGTCGTCGAGGTGGTGTTCTTGCGCCTCCGCCCGGGTGCTCCAGGGGAAACCCTGATTCCTCGTGGGATCGGGCGAGGGCGACACTTTCCTGTGTCGTTTTGCCTGCTGGGGTCCTCGCCTTGGTTGCTCCGTCGGCCGGAGGGAGCTGTGGAGCGAGTTGGTTGTCGGCGTCGACGAGCGGTTTGGATTCCTCGACTCGGCGGTCAAGCGAACACGTCTTCGGTTTTGGTGTGCTCCGGGTGAAAACCCTGCACCGGCCTCGGCCGATGCCGGTGATGGCGGCGCTCTTGGACGTCGCTCCCCTCGTTGGAGGCATCGCTGTTGAGGCCCTTCACTGCAAGTTTGTTGTTCGTGTTGTCTGTCCAGTCGGTTTCGTCCTCGGCTTGTCTTCGGCTAGGTGGTGCGCGGCCCCGGGGGTCGGCGTGGTTGTCGGAGCGGCGGCTCCGTGTTTTGCCTCCGCCTTGTCGCGTTTTGAGGTGTTTTTTGGGTGTCGGCCTTGGCCACTGGGGTGGCTAGGCCGTCGGCTCGTGTGGTGCGCGGCCCCGGGGCCGGCGTGTTGTGTTGTGTTGTATCGGTTTTCGGCTAGTTTCCCTCATAAACTGGCCATTCTCTTCTCCTATATCAATGAATGGCAAGTCTCTTGCCTAGTTTCAAAAAAAAGATTTTACAACATCTTGTACTATAAGTCTCCTCCCTCCATGTACGTCTATTATTTCATGAGGGTCATCCAAATAACAAAAAAAAATGTTAGCGTCCACATTTTCTACAGCCCACCCTCACGTTCGCTCTCTAATTGAGTGCATCTTCAGCGGCGCGACTCAAACGGACGCTGAGCGACCGTTTGTGTCCGCTGTGACCGAAAATGCGTCTAGCACCACCTCCAGCGACGCGACGCAAAGTGACAGGGCCGTCCGCGGAGACGCAAACCTGACCCAAATATGCGTCAGGTTTGCGTCTCTGCGGACGCTGCGCGGACGCGCAAAGTGTCCGCTCGGTCCTCGCACGGGCCCGCCTGGCAGCGGCACAACTGCTTCGTCTTCCGCGGCATTACTTGCGGGCGGTGAGCTGCAGCCTTTGCAGGGCCACGTTAATGGCGCGCCTCGGCTTCCGCGAGCGTGCACAGCTAGGCGGCGTTGTAGTGGCAGGCCATTGAAAGCGAGATGACGTCCGAGCCTCTTAAAGGGACGCTGCCGGCGTCCATTTCCCCGACCAAACCATTGCCAGATCCCACACTATCCACCCCACCGACGCCATGGGGAAGAAATGCTGGCCGTTCCGCAAGACCAAGAACGACCACGAGGCTAGCGGCTCGCGATCCGGCAAGAAGGCACGGATCGGCCGGTACGTCCGCGTTGACCTCGCGCGGCAGCTATCGGAGGAAAACCGGCCGGTACCATGGCCGGACGCGAACTTGCCGGGAGGGGGCTGGCGCGTGCCGGTCCCCCCGTGCCGCGCGAGGGCCGAGAGCGGCGGGACGAGGTGCGCCGCCGCCGAGCGATCTTGCCGCCGGATCTGCGGGAGGATCAGGCTGATGGGATTCGTAGCATAGAAAACAAAAAATTTCCTACCGCAAGAACGAAAACACAAGCCAAGATCTAATCTAGTAGACGGTAGCAACGAGGAGATGAAGAGACTAACCCTCGAAGATCGCAGAGCTTAACGAGATTAGATCTCGGGGTGGATGTAGTCGATCACTTGCCGCTTGCAAAAGCACGTAGAAGATCTTAACGGTTGCGGTGACCCAGCATACCACTGCATGTTGTAGTATACAAGTCGTTGATATGATCTTCATGAAGGGACTTCTTCACAAATATCACATCCATCAGAGTGGTACAACAGAAACATTGCAGGTCATAACACTCGATAATATATTACAATCATGGTCTTAACAAGTTGGCATTCTCACAGGTCCGATGAGAACACCCTACAATACTAAAGTACTATTACAAACCAACTTAGATATGAAAGAGAGCTCATCAACTTATTTAAGTATGCCACTACGCTGCTCGGCTCTAAGATAACTATAGCACTCCACTACTCCTCAGCTTCAGTATTGTCTGCTCCATAGACTATCCCATAGTCTACGCCTTCCACCCTCCGGACAAGTCTGGTTCCTCGTAGACCAGCTCGTAGTCTCCTTCCGGTGGCACCTCGGTGTTTGCCTCCACTTCCGGATCACAGTCTAGCAAGGGTGTCGAAAGAAAGTGAGTACAGTGGTACTCAGGAAGTTCAAAAGAGTAAAGGTGTTTGATGCACTAGCTACGACCCTCGATCGAAAATCTTAGGTCAATGCATGTTTCAAATCATTTCTTCAAAAGGTTTATTTTATTCTGAAAACTATGCCCGTCAGTCTTCACGGTTGACTAGAACTTCACGGAGTTCCTTTCCTGCCGCTTCAGCTCCCTTCCCGGAACAAGGAGTGACAGCCACAATTTGATACACTCGCAGAGGTGTGTTACTTTTACCATAAGAGATCTCATCCTTTTTGCCAACCGCAGAGACTTGCCCCCGTTCACACTTCCTGGTGTGAGGCCAGGTATAAAGATCCAAGCCCACACCGCCTTCTCCGCGACCCTGCAAACCCACCCTTTTGTCCATCCGTACACCCCCGGTAGACATCTCCCGATCATACGGCTTTACCCCCGGTGTACTATGGACAATCCCTCATAGACGGTAGAGCCTCTCATCCATACGTCCGGATGGGGATTTTAAAGGATTTCCCAACCTACGGCAGTGTTATCTCCAACACCCCGCCAGGCTCTATCAAGTCCGTTGGCGTGCAGGAGGAAAAGATACAGCTGGCTTCCCCAGAGCCATTATAGATCTTATGGTCAACGCGATATGTACGGCGCTAGAATCACTGGACGGCATTGGTACTTAATCCTAGGTTAATAAAACCCATGCAATGGAACCTCCACCATATCAACACATACCATGGTTCCATTGCCAGCCACATAGTCATATTCATAATTGGAAAAGTAACATTTCATTTTCAATGCAGGAGTGATAAGTATATTGCTTTGCATTAAATTGATAGAAAATACTCAAATTGACATGAGCAAGGGTGAACTTGCCTGTGAACTGCGAGGTAATGCAGTTCGATGCGTTGAATGGAACCTGGACCTCGGGTTCTGTAATGAAGCATCATTGTCCGGTAAGGACAATGTTATAAAATCCAAATAATGCAGTCATGAATGTATTATTTTATGTGGAATCCCTTTACCCCAATGAGTTATTACAATTTAGGGTTGAGTTAAGATTTATGCCTTTGGCAGTAACTTGCAATTGATTTAATGTGTAAACCACTTTAATTCACATAAAGTAATATAATTCAAAGTAAAACTACTTTACTTGGTGATTCATTTATTCATTCCAAAAATGATTTGAAATTATAGAGTTGCCTCTATTGTTTTGGAATAAAAAAGGAATAGAGTATTTTTCTTTGAAAAATACCTTTCTCAATAGAAATGACTTGGAATAATAGAATTTCCTTTTGAAATGTTTGAAAATAAGTATTTGAACTTATTTGAGATTTTTCCTTGAATTTTAAATACAAGGAAATAATAGTTTGAAATTCCAAGTAATTATTCATAATTTTGAATTTGTTTCTTAAATTCTATTTCATATTTTATTCTGGTTAAGATTTATTTTTCATTCATTAATCCAATTTTTAATGGATTTTTAGAAGTGTATTTTATTTACTAAAAATTGATGAAATTCTGGCTATTTCTAAATGTGAAATGACTAAAATACCCCTCCTGGCCCCTATTGGGCCAGCCCACTAACTAAGGCCCATGGGACAGCCCACTAAGGCGTGTCCCATAACGGGTCGGTGGCGCCGAAGCGGCCCACCTCGCTCGCTCACTCACTCGTCTCTCACTCGCTCGACCTAACCCTAACCTCTGGCGACACCGTGGCGATGGCGTCGTCGCCATGGCCGCCGCCTTTCGCCGTCTCCGTGCTCCCCGCTTCGCCACCTACTAGATCGGACCGCCACGCGACGATCTATCGATCCGTCCGCGTGGTTTCGATTGCTTCCTCTCCTGGCGAATCGCCTCCTCTCTGGGTCTCGTGGAGAATCGCCTTGGGGATTGGTGATCTCCGACGAGCTCTCGTCCTCGCCGCCGACGTGTGCGCCTCGAGACCGACCTGCGCGGGTGTCGCTCGCACGCTATGCCGTCGTCTCGTGCCGTGCTGTTACTGTGGTGTTCATCGCGTAACGCCGGCGACTTCTCGGCTTGTTATGGCCGCGCGGGCACCGCCTCGCCATGCCATAGCTTCTGCCTGTGCGCCGGTAAGGTTCTCCCGCCTCCTCCTTCTTCTCAACGCCATGTCTGTGCGCCTCCATTCCTCTGTGCTTCCTCCTTCTCTGCTGCTCAAGCTTCCTGATGATCCAATGATCATACAGGGCTTTGCTGCTGATGACCCACAAGTATAGGGGGTGTATCGTAGTACTTTCGATAAATAAGAGTGTCGAACCCAACGAGGAGGTGTAGAAAAGTTGGACAAGCAATTCATGAAGAATGCTCACATACAAGTATTCGGGGGTTTTGATATAGCGATAAATAAAGTACGAGTAAGTAAAATGCGAGAGAAATAATTGCACCGAGTGGCCCAATCCTTTTTAGCACAAATGACAAGCCGGTTTGTTTACTTATAAGGACCAAACGTTCTTGAGGACACACGGGGATTTTAGTCTAGTGCTTTCGCTTCCTATAGTTGATTAATCTTCATTGTTTTGATAAGTGTTGTGTGAGTGAACCTATGCTAATGCACGCCCTTCCTAGGACTAATACATACTTGTGATTATACCCTTGCAAGCATCCGCAAATACAAGAAAGTAATTAAGATAAATCTAACCACGACTTAAACTGCGAGATCCCGCTATCCCCCCCCCGATATACTAACGGGGGTTTAGGTTGCTGTCACTCCGGCAACCCCACAATTAGCAAACGAATACAAAATGCACTCCCCTAGGCCCATAAAGGTGAAGTATCATGTAGTCGACGTTCACACACCACTAGAAGAATAACACCACAACTTAAATATCAAACCATTAAATATTACTCAACATAGTCACTACTAACATTTAGACTTCACCCATGTCCTCAAGAACTAAACGAACTACTCACGAGACATCATATGGAACATGATCGAGGTGATATGATGATGAATAACAATCTGAACATAAACCTTGGTTCAATGGTTTCACTCAATAGCATCAATAACAAGTAGAAATCAATACGGGAGAGTTTCCCTATCAAACAATCAAGATCCAACCCTAATTGTTACAGCGGTGACGAGATGCAGCGGAGATGGCGGTGATGATGATGAAGATGATGGAGATGATGTCCCGCTCGATGACGATGGCGATGGCGTCGATTTCCGCCCTCCGGAGGGGAATTTCCCGAGGATTCCCTGCCCGCCGAGAGCTCTTTTTCTCTCTGGTGTCTCCGCCCCGCAGGCGGCTCTGTCATTCTCCTAACTCCCGTGCCTTAGGTTTTCGGGGAGAAGATGTACGCGAAGGAGAGGAGGCAGAGGCTGGCCCCTCCCCACATGGCGCAGCGGCAGGCTGGGGCCGCGCCGGCCTATGGGGGGGCCATGGCGGCCTCGGCCTCTCCTTTTGGCTCCTTCGTCCTCTGGAAAAATAGGATTTTTCGTATAATTTCCGTCAATTGTTGATCTTCCGAAATATGGTGTCCTGACGGTGCTTTTTCCAGAATCCCGACTCCGTGAATAATTCTCCAATGATCATGAAACATGCAAAATAGGTGAAATAACATAAGTATCATCTCTAAATATGAAATATATCAATGAATAACAAATTATGATATAAAATAGTGATGCAAAATGGACGTATCAACTCCCCCAGCTTAGACCTCGCTTATCCCCAAGCGAAACTGCTCAATAAACAAGACCACTTGTTTATGGAGTGAAGAGTCGATAAATAAAGTACGGACAAGAAGCATCATATTGATTCACACAAGATATTCTAGTAAACATTCTCCTCATATAACTCAACTCGAAATAAGTAAAGAGAAATCACAAATAAAGGTGCATAGGAAATCATAAACGGTTATGGCAAACTTTGTTCTTGGTCAGAGAACTACTAACGGATTGTACTTATCTTCTAAGCAAAGCTTTCATATTAGAATTTATATAGTAGGGCTTTCATCCTCAATCATAACAATCTCCTCATAATCATTGATAACTTTCAAAGTTATATTCATTCAGATAAAATTTGTACTGAACAAGAAAGCATAAAAGACATGATTAACTAGATCATAGCATAAATGGTTGGTTCACAACAACTCAATTGCTTGCTTAAGATAGAGGGAAATAGGTTTACTGACTCAACATAAAAGTAAAAGATAGGCCCTTCGCAGAGGGAAGCAGGATTAAATCATGCGCTAGAGATTTTCAAGTTTTGAAATCATATAAAGAGCATAAAAGTAAGATTTTGAGCGGTGTTTGTTGTTGTCAACGAATGGTAGCACTCTAACTCCCTTGCCAAACAGACCTTCCAAGAGCGGCTCCCATGGAGGACGGCATCTCTACCAAGAAGGTAGATCATCCCCCTTATCTTTTGTTTACACATGTATTTTAGTTTTATTATGGATGACACTCCCCCCAACCTTTGCTTTCTCAAGCCATGGCTAACCGAATCTTCGGGTGCCTTCCAACATTTCTCATACCATGGAGGAGTGTCTATTGCAAAATTAAGTTGCTTACTGATAAATCAGAGCAAAACATGTGAAGAGAATTATTAATGAAAGTTGTTAATTTGGGGCTGGGAACCCCGTTGCCAGCTCTTTTTGCAAAATTATTGGATAAGCGGATATGCCGCTAGTCCATTGGTGAAAGTCCACCCAACAAGATTGAAAGATAAAACACCACATACTTCCTCATGAGCTATAAAACATTGACACAAATAAGGAGTAATATAGTTTGAATTATTTAAAGGTAGCACATGAAGTATTTACTTGGAGTGGCGCAAAATACCACATAGTAGGTAGTTATGGTGGACACAAATGGCATGGTTTGGTCTAAAGTTACGGATGTATGAGAAGCATTCCCTCTCAATACAGGTCTTTGGCTAGCAAGGTTTGGTAGCAAGCATAAAGGTTGAGGGAAACAAACAAATATACATGTGATAGAAACAATCATGCATCTTTCTCATAAGCACAAGCAATTTTAACTTCAGAATACTAAACTCATTAGCTAAAAGATAATAAAGCAATATATCTACATGTATTTCCCCTTCTATTTAAACATTAAAGTATTGTTGCTACTGACCAATGCTAAGTTTGCCAAACCAAATAGATTTACTTGATGCTCCCAAAGTGATATCAATACTCATGTCAAGAAGAGTAATCATATAATAGAAATTGCAAACTAAAATAAGGTGTGCAAAAAGTAAATGATAAGACTTCTCATTAATATTCCATAACGATAACTCACGCCAACGGATACATAGATAACCAACTAAGAGAGATACTTCCACACTGCAAACTATTCCATATGATAACTTCCCTACTCATGATATGACACTACTTGATAGTAAAAAGATAAACATAGTGATGATGTGATACTGCGGCACTCCCCCAAGCTTGGAACAAACCAAGGGGATGCCAATACCGATGATGAATTTACTCCTCCGGTGGCGATGATGGTGGATTCTTCTCGTCATCAGACTTCCAGGGAAGAGCCTCTCCATCAACAAACGATGTCTTTGTCTCGAGAATCCTGAAACTAGCAGCATTGCTAATGCATTTAAACCTGTTTTCATACTCACAGTTTTGATTCCAAACATCATAAAGTTGCGCCTGAAGTTGGTTGGTAGTGTTGTGAAGGAGAGGATATCGCTCCACAGCTTGCGTCTCCTTCTGTTCACCAATGAGTTCGACACAATCTCGGAAGATGTCCACTTCACGCTCACCATCTTCAGGTGAAGACCTCTTGTTCCAGTTTCTTCATCCTCTCTCCAAATTTCCTTCTCCCTCGGGTCCCCGAACATCTTCTATCTGCAACTCTCCATCTACGAGCAACAATTCCTTGGGATGTATCTTCAACTCGCTCATGTACGGGTTGACGACGTTCTCAAAGAAGTTGTCCTTCGGAGGCTCCGACGAAGACATGGTGGCTCTAGATCTGAAAACAATATCTGGCAGAAAACAGCTCGAAACAAAAACACGACGAGAAACGATATACGGACCTCCGGGGATCCGGGGATTATATAGCAAATATTTTTACTAAAAAAGGTTCCAGGCCGAAACGAGGAAACGGGACGCCGAGGCATGTCCCTAGGGCGGCGCGGGCGTGGGGCCCGCCCGCCTATGGTGACGGGCCCTCGTGGCCTCCCTCCACTCCGCTTCGATCTCGTAATTTTTCATATTTTCCATAAATAGCAGAAATATTGTTCGGAAAGTTAAACGCGGACTTTTTATTACTAAAACTGTTACCTATTCAAAGTCGGACTGCAGAACGTCAATTTGATCTTTGATGAAAGCTTCCGGAGTCATCACTTGAATAACATCAATATCTTCATTATAAGAATCTCCAGAAATATAATGCTTGAGTCTTTGTCCATTCACTACTTGTGTGGCGTTACCTTCCAAAGAGCTAATTTTTATTGCCCCTGAACGATATACCTCCTCAATAACATATGGTCCTTCCCATTTTGAGAGTAATTTCCTGCAAAAAATCTGAGACGAGACCGATACAATAGGACTTTATCTCCAACATTAAATTCTCTTTTAATAATTCTTCTATCATGCCACTTCTTAACCTTAAAAAGTTTAGCATTTTCATAAGCTTCACTTCTCCATTCATCTAAAGAACTCAATTGTAGCAACCTCTTCTTACCGGCAAGTTTAAAATCTTCATTAAGTTCTCTTACAGCCCAATAAGCTTTGTGCTCTAATTCTAAAGGTAAATGACAAGCTTTTCCATAAACCATTTTATAAGGAGACATTCCCATAGGATTTTTATAAGCGTTCTATAAGCCCACAATGCTTCCTTTAACTTACTAGCCCAATTCTTTCTAGATTTATTAACAGTCTTTCCCAAGATAGCTTTAATTTCTCTATTTGATAATTCCACTGCCCACTAGTTTGAGGATGATAAGCTGAAGCAATTCTATGATTAATACCATATTTGGCAAGAGTTTTTCTAAACCACCATGAATAAAGTGAGAACCTCCATCAGTCATAATATATCTAGGTACTCCAAATCTAGGAAATATAACATCTAAAAGCATTTTTAAAGAGGTCTCACCATCAGCACTTTTTGTAGGTATAGCTTCTACCCATTTAGTAACATAATCAACAGCGACAAGTATATGAGTGTTACCTTCTGAAGAAGGGAAAGGACCCACGAAGTCAAATCCCAACAATCAAATGGTTCAATAACAAGAGTATAATACATAGGCATTTCATTGCGTCTAGAGATATTACAACTCTTTGACATTCATCACAAGATAAGATAAACTTCCTTGCGTCTTTGAAAGTGTTGGCCAATAAAAACCTGATTGTAGAACCTTTTGTGCGGTTCTATCTCCGGCGTGATGTCCTCCATAAACACTACCATGACATTTGCTCAATATCTCTTGTTGTTCATATTCGGGACACATCTTCGCATAATACCATCCACTCCTTCTTTATATAAGTGTGGGTCATCCAAAAATAATGCCTCAAATCATAAAAGAATTTCCTCCTTTGCTGAGTTGAAAAGGTTGCAAGTACTTCAAACAATAAAGTTAGCATAATCAGCATACCAAGGACTATCTCACGAGCTCACCTTTATTACAGCCAATTGTTCATTTGGAAAACTATCATTAAAGGAACAAGATCATAAGCAATTTTCCAATCTAGACAAATTATCAGCAATTAACACCAATCTGTAAATCAAATTCTTGCAAAAGAAACCCATCAATAAGCCTTTGCTTAGCATCTTTCTTTTCATAAGGTACCTAATTGCAGCATGATCAGTATGATGTCTTTTGAATCAACAATATAGGGTCTAAACTTGTCACATGCAAAAACTACTAATAACTCTTTCTCAGCTTGTAGCATAATTTCTTTGAGCATCTAGAGTTTTACTAGCATATGAATAACATTCAATTTTTTTATCTACTCATCTAAGGACATACAGCAAAATCAGCATCACACATAATTTCAAAAGGTAAATTCCAATCGAGGTTCAACAGGAGCAGGTTGTTAAGGCTTTCTTTATTTCAAAGGCTTCCTTACAATCATCATGGTACATCTTTTTGAAGAAGATTAGTAAGAGTTTGAAATTTTAGAGAAATCTTTAATAAACCTCCCATAAAAACCAACATGACCAAGAACACTACTAATACCTTTAACATCCCTAGGATAGGGCATCTTTTCAATAATCTTTAGCTCTATCAACTTCAATCTTCAGAAATTTTATGTCCCAATACAATTCCTTCATTAACCATAAAGTGGCATTTCTCCCAATTAAGAACAAGGTTAGTTTCTTCACAGGCAAAACTTTATCAAGGTTTCGTAGTTATCAAAAGAATTCCATAGACAGAAAAATCATCCATGAATACCTCAACAATCTTTTCACAAAAGCCATGAAAAATACAGACATGCATCTTTGAAAAGTAGAAGGAGCATTACATAAACCAAAAGGCATTATAAGAATAAGTTCCATAGGGACAAGTGAAAGTGGTTTTCTCTTGATCTTAGCCTAACAAATTTGTGAAAACCCAGCCATCAAGAAAACAGAAAAATATTTTTAGACAACCTTTCTAACATTTGATAGGAAAGGGTAATGATCTTCTTAGTAACTTTATTAACTTTTCGAAATCAATACACATTCTATACCCTACAACTACTGAGGAATAAGCTCATCATTATCATTAGGTACAACAATTATTCCTCCTTTCTTGGAACACAATGCACAATAACCATCCTATCAGCAATAGTAACCTTCAAGAAGTGGCATTCTTACCGATACGTCCCAAACGTATCTATAATTTCTATGTTCCATGATAGTTTTATGACAATACTCTGTTTTATATGCACTTTATATCATATTATGGCATTTATTGGACTAACCTATTAACAAGATGCCAAATGCCAGTCTGTTTACTGTTTATTGCAGAAAATGCAAAAACCAAAGTGCTCGGAAAAATCCAGAAAAATCACGAAAATTCTATTTCACCGAAGACTCACGCCAGCCAATAACCAGACATGCATCTTTGAAAAGTAAGAAGGAGCATTACATAAACCAAGAGGCATGCATCATAAGTTCCACAAGGACAAGTGAAAGTGGTTTCTCTTGATCTTTAGCTCTAAGCAATTTGTGAGAAAAACCAGAATATCCATCAAGAAAACGAGAAATGAGTATTTTTAGACAACCTTTCTAACATTTGATCGATAAAGGGTAAAAGGTAATGATCTTTCTTAGTAACTTTATTAACTTTTCGAAAATCAATACACATTCTATACCTACAACTACTCTTTGAGGAATAAGCTCATCATTATCATTAGGTGAGTTATTCCTCCTTTCTTGGGAACACAATGCACGGGACTAACCCATCTACTATCGTGATAGGATATATACTTCAAAAAGTTTTAATACCTCATTTCTTGCCACATCCTTCATCTTCTATAATTTCTCTTCCATGATGGTTTATGACAATACTCACATGTTTTATATGCACTTTATATCATATTGGCATTTATTGGACTAACCTATTAACAAGATGCCCACGAGCCAGTTGCTGTATATCTGTTTATTGCAGAAAATGCTCAAAAACCAAAGTGCTCGGAAAAATCCAGGAAAATCCTATTTCGCCGGAAGACTCACGGAGCCGGAAGGGCCGAGACGAGAGGAGGCCAGGGGCCTCCTCACAATAGCGAGCGGCCAGGAGGTGATGCCCACCCTGGGTGGGCCCTGGGAACTCCTCCGGCTCCGCCTCTTCGCCTATAAGATGCCTCGCGACCTAAATCTTCGCTGGATTAATGAAGCTCCAGAAAACATCCGGGGGCACCGCAACCCGCGAAACTCAATTCGGGGACGGAAGTCTGTTCCACTACAAAGGACGGGGGATACCCGGAAGCCATCTCCACCCGCCATCTTCATGTAGTTCCCATGATAGGGAGGTCGTTCTCCCTGGCGAGGGCTCTACCGTAGCTATGTGGTTTAATCTCTCTCTCTGTGCTCCAATACATGATCTCGTGAATTGCTTGCATGATTGAGATCCATATGATGAGCTTTGTATAAGCTACTAGTCTATGTGCTACTCATGTGATGTTATTAGAGTATCAATTCCTCCTGCATGGTGTAATGGTGACGATGTGTGCATCCAGTGATATTTTCTTGTCGTAGATTATGATCTTAATCTCTTGTAGGTTATGGGTTGATTATCACTATGATAATATTGATGTAGTCTATTCCCCCTTTCATAGTGTAATGATGACGGTGTGTATGCTATGTTAGTACTTAGTTTATTTTGCAAAGATCTATTGTGCCTAAGGTTATTTAAATATGGACATCGAATGTTGTGGAGCTTGTTACTCCGGCATTAGAAAATTGCTCTTGTATCCCTACACAATGAGTGGTGTTGTCATCCAACAAAGAGTGTATGTAGCACAAATAAGAGAAATTTTATTTATTATTCGATCAATGTTGAGAGTGTCCACTGATGAAAGTATGATCCCTAGGCCTTGTTTCCAATATTGCAAACACCGCTTACTTACTGTTTTGTTGCGTGTTTACTCGCTGCCATATTTATTCAGATTGCTATTACCACTTATATACATCCATACTACTTATGTTTCTTTATCTCTTCGCCGAACTAGTGCACCTATACATCGACAAGTGTATTAGGTGTGTTGGGGACACAAGAGACTTCTTGTATCGTGATTGCAGGGTGCTTGAGAGGGATATCTTTGACCTCTTCCTCACGAGTTCGATAAACCTTGGGTGATCCACTTAAGAAAACTTAAAACTGTTCTACAAACCTCTGCTCTTGGGCCCAACACGTCTACAAGAATAGAAGCACCGTAGACATCAAGCTATTTTTAGGCGCCGGGGGGGTAAGGTAAAGGTATTCACATCCTCCGGCACTAAGTTATTTCTTAGCATTGTTGCCGGTGTGTGAGTGCTGAAGCTATTCCCTTTAGATCATGCAATTGCATCTTTTTGTTTCTTGTTTTTATTTTCACTAGTTAGGCATAATGGAAAACAACAACAAAATTAGTGAGCTTTTTAATCTTTTTCCTGATTTAGAATTGTTTGATGCGAAAATTAAAAAACCTATGGAACCTTATTTGCATGCTAGTAGCAATGTTATTAGTATGAATGCAATTACTGCTAATGCTATGGAGAAGTCTAAGCTTGGGGAAGCTAGTTTTTGTGATCTTTTTAGCTTCCCATCTTTAGGGGAGAAAATTTGCTCTGATAATAATTTATCTCCCATATGCGATAACTCTAATGATGTTTGTGATATTTTAAAACCACCTACTGAAAGTATTTCATATAAAATACCTATGAAAATTATTGAACGTTGATACGTCTCCAACGTATCGATAATTTCTTATGTTCCATGCTACTTTATTGATGATACCTACATGTTTTATGCACACTTTATGTCATATTCGTGCATTTTCTGGAACTAACCTATTAACAAGATGCCGAAGTGCCAGTTCCTGTTTTTCTGCTGTTTTTGGTTTCAATCCTAGTAACGAAATATTCTCGAATCGGACGAAATCAACGCCCGAGTTCCTATTTTTCCGGAACCATCCGAACACCCGAGAGCTGCCAGAGGGAAGCCCTGGGGCCCCACACCACAGGCGCGGCCCGGAGGGGGCCGCGCCGCCCTATGGTGTGGTGGCCCCAGCCCCCTCCGAGGCTGCCCTTCCGCCTATTTAAAGCCTCCGTCACGAAAACCCTGACGTGGGAAGAAGCCACACGAGAAACCTTCCAGGAGCCGCCACCATGGAGGCCAAGATCGGGGGAGACGAGCACCTGGGTGGATTGGAGCGGTGCCCGGAAGGCTTCTCCATCGACTTCTGTTGCCATCTCCGCCATCTTCATCACCATTCTGCTCCATGAAGAGGAGTAGTTCTCCATCGAGCTCGGGGTTGTACAGGCTATGTGGTTCATCTCTCTCCTATGTACTTCAATACAATAATCTCATGAGCTGTACCGGTAGCTATGTGGTTCATGATTGAGATTCATATGATGATGCTTGTAATCTAGATGTCATTATGCTAGTCAAGTGAGTTTTACTTATGTGATCTCCGGAGACTCTTGTCCCACGTGTGTAAAGGTGACAGTGTGTGCACCGTGTGTCTCTTAGGCTATATTTCACGAATACTTATTCACTGTTATGAATGGCATAGTGAAGTGCTTATTTATATCTCTTTATGATTGGATGTGTTTTGTATCACAATTTATCTATGTGCTACTCTAGCAATGTTATTAAGTAGTTTTATTCCTCCTGCCATGTAATGGTGACTGTGTGCACTTGTTTACTTGGTTTATGATCATGATCTCTTGTAGATTGCGAAGTTAACTATTGCTATGATAGTATTGATGTGTATTATTCCTCCTACATAAGCATGAAGGTGACAGTGTGCATGCTACGTTAGTACTTGGTTTAGTCGTATTGATCTATCTTACACTCTAAGGTTACTTAAATATGAACATTGAATTGTGGAGCTTGTTAACTCCAGCATTGAGGGTTCGTGTAATCCTACGCAATGTGTTCATCATCCAACAAGAGTGTAGAGTATGCATTTATCTATTCTGTTATCAAAGTTGAGAGTGTCCACTAGTGAAAGTCTATTCCCTAGGCCTTGTCCACAAATCTGCTATCATGCTTATTCTTGTTTCTGCGTTACTACGCTGCGTTACTACTGCTTAGTTTACTTCCTACAATATTACTACCATCAACTGCACGCCAGTAATATTTTCTGGCGCCGTACTACTGCTCATATTCATTCATACCACTTGTATTTCACTATCTCTTCGCCGAACTAGTGCACCTATTAGGTGTGTTGGGGACACAAGAGACTTCTTGCTTTGTGGTTGCAGGGTTGCATAGAGGGATATCTTTGACCTCTTCCTCCCTGAGTTCGATAAACCTTGGGTAATCCACTTAAGGGAAACTTAACTGCTGTTCTACAAACCTCTGCTCTTGGAGGCCCAACACTGTCTACAGAATAGATGCACCCAGACATCACACTTTTGGCGCCATTGCCGGAGGTGAAAGGTACTCACCTCCGGATCTCGGCTACTAAGCACTTTTCCGGCACGTTGTACTCGAAGCTATTTCCTTTAGACTCTGCAATTGCGACATTTGGTTTCTGTTTACACTAGTTAGGCATAATGGACAACAATGACCTTTTTATTCTATTTCCTGATTTAAGACATGGATGGTATGATGCGAAAATTAAAAAACCCATGGAACATATTAATATGAATGCTTTGAACACTATTGTTGCTAATGCTATGGAAAATTCTAAGCTTAGGGAAGCTGGTTTTGATGAGCATGATATTTTTAGTCCCCCAAGCATTGAGGAGAAAATTTACTTTGATGATACTTTGCCTCCCATTTATGATGATTATAATGATAGTAGTCTTTAGTTACCACCTGTTATGGAGGATAAATTTGATTATGATTACAATATACCTCCTATATTTGATAGCTACTTTGTTGAATTTGCTCCCACTACAACTAATAAAATTGATTATGCTTATGTTGGGAGTAGTAATTATTTTATGCATGAGACTCATGATAAGAATGCTTTATATGATAGTTATATTGTTAAGTTTGCTCATGATGCTACTGAAAATTATTATGAGAGAGGAAAATATGTTGTAAAAAATTTCATGTTACTAAAACACCTCTCTATGTGCTGAAATTTTTGAAGCTACACTTGTTCTATCTTCCTATGCTTGTTACTTTGCTCTTCATGAACTTGTTTATTTACAAGATTCCTATGCATAGGAAACATGTTAGACTTAAATGTGTTTTGAATTTGCCTCTTGATGCTCTCTTTAACTTCTATTTCTTGCAGGCATCATTAAAACTGCTGAGCCCATCTTAATGGCTATAAAGAAAGCACTTCTTGGGAGATAACCATGTGTTTATTTTACTACAGCAATTTTTGTTTTGTTGAGTCTTGGAAGTTGTTTACTACTGTAGCAACCTCTCCTTATCATGTTTTTGTGCCAAGTAAAGTTTCTATGTTAAAGTTGATGTTATATTTGGGATAACTGCGCAGAAACAGCATTGCTTCTGTCACGAATTCTGGCACAAGTCTCTGTAGAAAAAAAAAATCTGCAATTTACGAGCGTGATCCTCAGATATGTACGCAACTTTCATTAGTTTTGAGTCTTTCCATTTGAGCAAGTCTGGTGCCATTTTAAAATTCATCTTTGGAGTTTTGTTTTTGACAGATTCTGCCTTTTATTTCGCATTGCCGCTTTTGTTAAGTTGAATGAGTTTCTTTGTTCCATTAACTTTCAGAAGTTTTGTGCAATGTCCAGAAGTGTTAAGAATGATTGTGTCACCTCTGAACATGTGAATTTTTGATTATGCACTAACCCTCTAATGAGTTTGCTTGAAGTTTGGTGTGAAGGAAGTTTTCAGGGGTCAAGAGAGGAGTATGATATACTATGATCAAGAGGTGAAAGCTCTAAGCGGGGATGCCCCCGTGGTTCATCCCTGCATATTTTAAGAAGACTCAAGCGTCTAAGCATGCCCAAGGCATCCCCTTCTTCATCGACAAAGTATGAGTTCCTTCTCTTGAAACTATATTTTTATTCGGTCACATCTTATGTACTTTACTTGGAGCGTTGTGCTGTTGCTTTTATTTTGTTTTGTTATTTTCATTCTCTGAATAAGTTCATCCTTGTGTGGGAGAGACACGCTCCGCTGGTTCATATGAACACATGTGTTCTTAGCTTTTAATGTTCAAGGGCGAAAGTTGATCGCTTCACTTGTTGTTATATGGTTGGAAACAGAAAATGCTACATGTAGTAATTGGTAAAATTTCTTGGATAATGTGATACTTGGCAATTGTTGTGCTCATGTTTAAGCTCTTGCATCATATAATTTGCCATTAATGAAGAAATACATAGAGCTTGCTAAAATTTGGTTTGCATATTTGGTCTCTCTAAGGTCTAGATAATTTCTAGTATTGAGTTTTGAACAACAAGGAAGACGGTGTAGAGTCTTATAATGTTTACAATATGTCTTTTATGTGAGTTTTGCTGCACCGGTTCATCCTTGTGTTTGTTTCAAATAACCTTGCTAGCCTAAACCTTGTATCGAGAGGGAATACTTCTCATGCATCCAAAATACTTGAGCCAATATTCATGCCATTTGTGTCCACCATACCTACCTACTACATGGTATTTCTCCGCCATTCCAAAGTAAATTGCTTGAGTGCTATCTTTAAACAATTCAAAAGTTATTACCTCTTATTTGTGTCAATGTTTTATAGCTCATGAGGATATGTGGTGTTTATCTTTCAATCTTGTTGGTCAACTTTCACCAATGGACTAGTGGCTATCCGCTTATCCAATATTTTTGCAAAAAGAGCTGGCAATGGGATTCCAGTCCCAAATTAATTAACAAAAATAGACACTCCTCCATGGTATGTGATTGTTGGACGGCACCGAAGGATTCGGTTAGCCATGGCTTGAGAAAGCAAAGGGGAGAGGTGTCATCATAATAAAACTAAAATAAAAATGCACTCCTTCATGGTATGAGATTGTTGGCGGGCACCCGAGGACTTCATGGTTTGCGAAAGAAAGGTTGGAAGGAGTGCCACCCAAAAATAAAATAAAATGGGAGCCGCTCTTTGAAGGTTTGTCTGGCAAGGGGGTTAGAGTACCCGCTACCATTCGTTAACAACAAACACCTCTCAAAACTTTATTTTTATGCTCTCTTTATGTTTTCAAAATAAAAGCTCTAGCACAAATATAGCAATCGATGCTTTCCTCTTTGAAGGACCATTCTTTTACCTTTATGTTGAGTCAGTTCACCTATTTCTCTCCATCCCAAGAAGCAAACACTTGTGTGAACTGTGCATTGATTCTTACATACTTGCTTATTGCATTTGTTATATTACTTTATATTGACAATATCCATGAGATATACATGTTATAAGTTGAAAGCAACCGCTGAAACTTAATCTTCCTTTGTGTTGCTTCAATACCTCTACTTTGAATTATTGCTTTATGAGTTAACTTTTATGCAAGACTTATTGATGCCTGGAAAGTGCTATTCATGAAAAGTCTTTGCTTTATGATTCATTTGTTTACTCATGTCATTACCATTGTTTTTTATCGCTGCATTCATTACATATGTTTACAATATGATCAAGGTTATGATGGCATGTCACTTCAGAAATTATCTTTGTTATCGTTTTACACTCTCGGGACGAGTAATTAAACAGGGGATGCGATACGTCTCAACAATAATTTCTTATGTTCCATGCTACTTTATTGATGATACCTACATGTTTTATGCACACTATGTCATATTCGTGCATTTTCTGGAACTAACCTATTAACAAGATGCCGAAGTGCCAGTTCCTGTTCTGCTGTTTTTGGTTTCGAAATCCTAGTAACGAAATATTCTCGAATGAGAGAAATCAACGCCCAGGTTCCTATTTTCCCCGGAACCATCCAGAACAAGAGCTGCCAGGAGGGAAGTGTGGGCCCACACCACACTCTGGCGCGGCCGGGGGGGCGCCGCCTATGGTGTGGTGGCCCCAGTCCCCTGAGCTGCCCTTCCGCCTTTAAAGCCTCCGTCGCGAAAACCTATTACGTGGAAGAAGCCACGATACGAGAAACCTTCCAGAGCCGCATCGCGAAGCCAAGATCGGGGGACAGGAGTCTCTGTTCGGCACCCTGCCGGACGGGGAAGTGCCCTGGAAGGCTTCTCCATCGACACCGCTGCCATCTCCACCGCCATCTTCATCACCGCTGCTGCTCCCATGAAGAGGGAGTAGTTCTCCATCGGGCTGTACCTTTCCGGTAGCTATGTGGTTCATCTCTCTCCTATGTACTTCAATACAATAATCTCATGAGCTGCCTTACATGATTGAGATTCATATGATGATGCTTGTAATCTAGATGTCATTATGCTAGTCAAGTAGTTTTACTTATGTGATCTCCGGAGAATCCTGTCCCATCGGTGTAAAGGTGACAGTGTGTGCACCGTGTGGGTCTCTTAGGCTATATTTCACAGAATACTTATTCATGTTATGAATGGCATAGTGAAGTGCTTATTTATATCTCTTTATGATTGCAATGTGTTTGTATCACAATTTATCTATGTGCTACTCTAGCAATGTTATTAAAGTAGTTTTATTCCTCCGCACGATGTAATGGTGACAGTGTGTGCATCCGTGTTAGTACTTGGTTTATGCTATGATCATGATCTCTTGTAGATTGCGAAGTTAACTATTGCTATGATAGTATTGATGTGTATTATTCCTCCTACATAAGCATGAAGGTGACGGTGTGCATGCTACGTTAGTACTTGGTTTAGTCGTATTGATCTATCTTACACTCTAAGGTTACTTAAATATGAACATTGAATTGTGGAGCTTGTTAACTCTGGCATTGAGGGTTCGTGTAATCCTACGCAATGTGTTCATCATCCAACAAGAGTGTAGAGTATGCATTTATCTATTCTGTTATGTGATCAAAGTTGAGAGTGTCCACTAGTGAAAGTCTATTCCCTAGGCCTTGTTCCTAAATACTGCTATCACTGCTTGTTACTGTGATCAAAGAAGACTTTAAATGGGACCTTCTTAATCGGATTCAGGAGAACGCTGAAGATTGGGAGAACGACAAAGGTAAAGATTCAGGTATAAATTATGATTATGAATGCATTGAAACTTTTATGGATACTGATAAATTTCGAATATGAGTGCTACTTATGGTCTTGACTCTCAAGTTATTGCAAATCTTTATAAAGCCTTTTGCTTCTCACATTGAATTGCCTAGGAAGAATTTTGATAAGTATCATGAACCTTTTAAAGACGCTTGCATGAAGGATGAAACTGTTATTAATGATTGCAATGAACATGTTCAAACTTCTAAAAATGCTATTTCCTATAAGCATGTAAATTTTTGTGGAATACATAGACCTTGTGGAATTAATCAAATCGAAAATGAATATTTTATCCATCATAGGAATGAAAAAATTAGAAAGTGGTCTAGGGCTCTAGATGATCTTGGAGAAAAAGTGTGTGCCCTATATCCTTTTATTTGTGAACTTTGCCATAGAGTTGGTCATTTTAATTTTCAATGCTCCTCCAATGATAATTCGAACCCCATGAGTGCTGCAAATTTGTATTGTGATGATGAAATTATTCCTAATCAGCATGATGAACTTACCTTATTTTTGAAGTGTGAGGAGTTATCAAGAAAAATTTCTTTGTTAGTATTAACGATCTTGATATTGATGATGTCCTGCATGGGTGTCTTTCTTATTTCATTAATAATTGCCATACAAATACTTACATACAATATTTTTGAAGATGACACTTTGCCAAAATATGATAGGACCGCTATGTGTTTCAAACTTATTAATGAAAAGGGAATCCTCAAGGTTTCTTCTATTGTTTCCGGAAGCAGGTTATGTGGTGAAGCCTCATCAGCCTCTCCCTCCTAAAGAAGGGAACGAGGAGGAGAAGAAGAAGAAGAAGAAGAAGAAGAAGAAGAAGAAGAAGAAACGAAGAAGAAGAAGAAGAGGGAATAAAAAGAAAAAGGTAACGACGTATCCCAGTGTATGAGGTAACAATAGGTAACCGTAAGTATTTGCTCCTAATGATTATTATGATAATGAATCTGAGTACGATGATCTTCCTATGCCCTGTACCCATGTTAGTGATCATGATTTGGAAGAGCACACTATCTTTGATATTGGAAATCTCTTTGGTACTGATTATGAAAGTAATGATGATAGCATTATTCATGTCCCCTCAAACGATGATATTGAAAGCTCTAAGCTTGGGGATGTTGTGCTTGAAGATCCTATATTTGAGACCTCTAGTTTTAGTGAAAATGATGATATTACATATTCTGGTTTAGATAATCGCTATAGAGATGGATATGACATATGTTACAATTATCCTTATGAAACTTGTCATAGTTATGATGGGCTTGCCAAAAACCATTCCCTTAGTATGCAACTTGTTTACCATGTTCAAATTCTTAATAATGATCCTGCTCCAATTACTATTAATGAGAAGAGTTTCTCTTATGTCAAAAATAATGATACCTTTATGCATATGAACCATGATAAGAATGTTTTAAGTGATGGTTATATTGTGGATTTCATCAATGATGCTACTGAAAGTTATTATGAGAGAGGGAAACACGGTTGTATGCATCGTAATAATATTAAGTTTCCCCTCTTTATGTTGAGAATCTTGAAGTTACTCGTGTCTTATCTTCTTATGCTTGTCACTTTGTTCTTCATGAATTTATTGTGTACAAGATTCCTTTTCATAGGGAGTGAGTTTAAATGTGCTTTGAATTTGCTTCTTGATGCTCTCTTTTGCTTCAACTCTTATTTCTTACGAGTATCATTAGAATTACTGAGCCCATCTTAATGGCTATAAAGAAAGAACTTCTTGGGAGATAACCCATGTCTTTATTTTACTACAGCACTTTTTTTTATATTTGAGTCTTGGAAGTTGTTTACTACTGTAGCAAACTCTCCTTATCATGTTTTTGTGCCAAGTAAAGTCTCTATGGTAAGGTTGGTACTAGATTTGGATTCTTGTAACAGAAGCAGTTTGCTTCTGTCACGAATTGCGCAGAAGTATCTGTAGGTAACTCAGAAAAATCTGCAAAAATAATGATTGATATGTAACTTTCATTAGTTTTGAGTTTTTCCATTTGAGCAAGTTAAGTGCCCCTGCCAAATTCGTCTTTACGGACTGTTCTGTTTTTGACAGATTCTGCCTTTTTATTTCGCATTGCCGCTTTTGCTATGTTAAATGAGTTTCTTTGTTCTATTAACTTTCAGAAGCTTTGTGCAATGTCCAGAAGTGTTAAGAATGATTGTGTCACCTCTGAACATGTGAATTTTGATTATGCACTAACCCTCTAATGAGTTTGCTTGAAGTTTGGTGTGGAGGAAGTTTTCAAGGGTCAAGAGAGGAGGATGATATATGATCAAGAAGAGTGAAAAGCCTAAGCTTGGGGATGCCCAAGGCATCCCGTATTTTCAAAGACTCAAGCGTCTAAGCTTGGGGATGCCCAAGGCATCCCAAACTTATCAGGTTTCTTCTATTGAAACTATATTTTATTGGTCACATCTTATGTACTTTACTTGGGCGTCTGTGTGCTTTTATTTTAGTTTATGTTTCCATCTTTTGAATAAGTTCATCCTTGTGGGGAGAGAGACACGCTCGGCTAATGCATATGAACATGTGTTCTCAGCTTTACTTTTAATGTTCATGGCCGAGTTGAAGAAACTGCTTAGTTCATTGTTATATGGTTGGAAATAGGAAATGCTTCATGTGGTAAATGGTATAATGTCTTGAATAATTTGATGTAGGGAAATTGTTGCTCATATAGATCATGTTGAAGCTCTTGCATCATAACTTTGCACCTATTAACGAAGAACTACATAGAGCTTGTTAAAATTTGGTTTGCACAGTTGGTCTCTCAGTCTAGATGTTGCCTACCAGTTGAGTGTTTGAACAACAAGACGATGCTAAAGTCTTATAATGCTTACAATATGTTCATATGTGAGTCTTGCTGCACCGTTTTATACTTGAGTTTGCTTCAAACAACCTTGCTACCCTAGCCTTGTATTGAGAGGGATTCTTCTCGTGCATCCAAATCCTTGAGCCAAAAACTATGCACAGCCACCGTACCTACCTACCACATGGTATTTCTCCGCATTCCAAAGTAAATTGCTTGAGTCACTATCTTTAAACAATTCAAAAGTTATTACCTCTTATTTGTGTCAATGTTTTATAGCTCATGAGAGTATGTGGTGTTTTCTTCCAATCTTGTTGGGCAACTTTCACCAATGGACCAGGTAGCTACATCTAGCTTATCCAATAATTTTAAGGAAACTGTAGCAATGGGGTTCCAGCCCCAAAACTAATTAACTTTCATAAATTTACAAAATAGACACTCCTCCATGGTATGTGATTGTTGGTTGGCACCCGAGGATTAGGTTGGCCATAGCTTGAGAAAGCAAAAGGTGGGGAGGAGTGTCATCTAAATAAAACTAAAATAAAAGGCACTCCTTCATGGTATGAGATTGTTGGCAGGCACCCGAGGATTCGGTTAGCCATGGTTTGTGAAAGCAAGGTTGGAAGGAGTGCCACCCAAAAATAAAATTTCATGGGAACCGCTCTTTGAAAGTCTGTCTGGCAAGGGGGTTAGAGTGCCCACCATTCGTTGACAACAACAAACACCTCTCAAAACTTTACTTTTTATGCTCTCTTATGTTTTCAAAATAAAAGCTCTAGCACAAATACTGTGGGGACCCCTCCCTCTACGAAGGCCATTCTTTTACTTTATTATTTGAAGTGTGTACCTGCTTCTTTCTATCTTAGAAGCAAACACTTGTATAAACTGTGTGCTCCAGTCTACATGTTTACCTATTGCACTTGTTATATTGCATGTATGTTGACAATTATCCATGAGATATACATATTGAAGTTGAAAGCAACCGCAGAGAAACTTATATCTTCTTTGTGTTTGTTTTTTCAAAGCTTTTACTAGAATTTATTGCTTATGAGTTAGCTCTTATACAAGTCTTATTGATGTGAGTCAGTTTACCTACTTCATGAAAAGTCTTTGCTATATACGATTCAATTGTTTAATCGTATCTTTCATTGCTTTGAATCACTTCATTCATCTCATATACTTTACAATAGTAGCCCAGTCAGATTATGATAGCATGACACTTAAGAAATTATCTTTGTTATGATTTTTCACTAGAGGCGGTAAGACAAAGCAGGGATGCTTGATAAAATTACAAACATGTCTATAATTTCTTATGTTCCATGATAGTTTTATGACAATACTCACATGTTTTATATGCACTTTATATCATATTATGGCATTATTTGGACTAACCTATTAACAAGATACAGCAGTGCCAGTTCCTTTATGTATGTTTATTGCAGAAAATGCCCAAAAACCAAAGTGCTCGAAAAATCCAGAAAAATCACGAAAATTTTATTTCACCGGAAGACTCACGGAGCCGGGCCGGACCGAGAGGAAGCCCGGGCACTCCTCACAATAGGCGGCGCAGCAGGAGGAGTGGTCACCCCACCCTGTGGGAGTGCAGGCCCTCGGAGACTCTTCCGGGAAACTCTGCCTCGCCTATAAGATGCCTCGTGACCTAAATCATAAACACGGATTGTGAAAACTCCAAAAATCGGGGGCGCAGCGCCGCATGTCCGCGAAACTCCCATTCAGGAGGACAGAAGTCTCTTGTTCAGGCACCTACCAGGACGGGAATTGCCGGAAGCCATCTCTCACCGCCATCTTCATCGCCAGCTGTTCCCATGATGAGGAGGGAGTAGTTCTCCCCTGGGGCTGAGGGCTCTCCCGGTACCTATGTGGTTAATCTCTCTCTCTCTCGTACTTCAATACAATGCATGAATTGCCTTGCGAGATTGAGATCCATATGATGAAGCTTTGTATCGCTACTAGTCTATGTGCTACTCATGTGATGTTATTGAAGTAGTCTGTTCCTCCTGCATGGTGTAAAGGTGGAGTGTGTGCATCGTGTGGTTCTTGTGTAGATTATGATCATGTAGGTTATGGAGTGGATTATCACTATGATAGTATTGATGTGATCTGTTCCCCTTTCATATTGTCAAATGGTAGCGATTAATATTATACTTATCTGTTAGTACTTTCGGTTTATTTTGCAAAGATCCATTATGCTCTAAGGTTATTGAAATATGAACATCGAATGTTGTGGAGCTTGTTGACTCAGGCATTGAGGTGCTCTTGTAGCCCTACACAATGAATGGTGTTTGTCATCCAACAAAAGTGTATAGTCAGAAATGAGAGAAGTTATTATTTATATGCGATCAATGTTGAGAGTGTCCACTAATGAAAGTATGATCCTGAGCCTTGTTTCCAATCTTTGCAAACACCGGCTTTCATACATTACATTTGCATGTTTCTTTCTTATATTTTGTTCCAGTTACTATTACCACTCATGCCATCCATACTACTTTGTATTTCACCTATCTCTTCGTGAACTAGTGCACCTATACATCGACAAGTGTATTAGGTGTGTTGGGAACACAAAGACTTCTTGTATCGTGATTGCGGGGGCTTGAGAGAGGTATCTTTGACCTCTTCATCCCCTAGGTTCGATAAACCTTGGGTGATCCACTTAAAATTGTGCTGTTCTACAAACCTCGCTCTTGGAGCCACCATTGTCTACAAGAATAGAAGCACCGTAGACATCACTTACCACATCCTTCATCTTGGGAATTAAACGACGCCAGCAACAGGTTTTGCACCATCTTCTATATTAATGGCATGTTGGCAAATAGCGGGAGAAATCCCCTTCAAGTCATCAGGAGTATAGCCAATAGGTGTTTCTTCAATACTTCCAATAACCTTTCTTCCTGAATATCAGAAAGCTTAGCACTAATAATAACATGATATGTTTCTTATCATCAATATAAGCATCTTAAGATTATGAGGTAATGGTTTCAAATCAAATGGATCTTCCTTTGGTGGTGGTGTTACACCTAAATCTTCAGGTAAATCATGTTTAAGAATAGGTTGTGAAGGAAAAATTTCATCAAGCTCATCCCTTTCTTCCCTAAAACTTCACTCTCACTATTCTCCAAATGTTGCTCCAAAGGATTATTAGGAGCAAGAGCAATAGATGCACACTATTCAACTCTAAAATCATCATTAGGCAAATCAGCTTTATAAGGAGTTTTGGCAAGTTGAAAGTTAAACTCATAAGATTCACCGGCAAATTTAATAACAATTTTCTCTTTCTTTCCAATCTATAATAGCTCCACAAGTATTTAGAAAGGTCTACCAAAAATAATAGGACAAGACTTACTAACACAGTAGAACCAAGTACCAAAAAGTCGGTGCGGGATATTTAATCTTACCACATGGAACTTCAACATCTCGAACAATGCAATGTAGGAGTTCTCTGTGGCTAGCGAATAACCACATCAATATCTTCCAGTTCCCAAGAACCAATTTCATGCATGATTTCCGTGTAGAGGCTCATAAGGAATGGCACTAATACTTGCACCAATATCACATAAACCATAATAGCAATGATCACCAATTAGGCAAACCAGGAACATGGTTTCTATACTTATTAGGATGCGAAACATTATTAGAAGCATCTTCAAAGAAAATAATATGACCATCTTCCACATTTTGATCTTTCAGATCTTTAACTATTTTACAACAACGAGTTCAACACTTTATTTATTCTTGATTCTGAGTTTCTTTGCACTTTTATTAACTACTCAATTATAACAGAATACTCCTTCATTTTTGCAGGGGAAAGGAGGTTTTTCAATATAAGCTTAAGGAAGAACATGATCAACATTTTTAATTTCAATATATTTACCTTTAGGTGATCAGTTATCTTTATAAGGTTCATGATACTTATCAAAATTATTCCTAGGCAATTCAAAATGAGAAGCAAAGGCTTTATAAATATTTGCAACAACTTGAGAGTCAAGACCATATGTAGCACTTATATTACGATATTCATCAGTATCCATAAAAGTTTCAATGCATTCATAATCATAATTTATACGACACTCTACCTTTGTCATTCTCCCATCTTTCGGTATTTTCTTGGATTCGATCAAGAAGGTCCCATTTAAACTCTTCTTTATTGCGCGTGAATGATCCAGAACAAGCAGTATCCAGCAAGGTTTTATCTTGAAAAGAAAGTCTTGCATAGAAATTATCAATGATAATATTACCAGGAAGCTCATGAATGGGGCATTTGAGCATTAAAGACTTTCCCCCACGCTTGGGCAATACTCTCTCCATCATGAGGCCAGAAATTATATATACGGGCGGTCTTTGTGAATTTCACTTGGAGGATAGAATTTGGAATAAAATAGAGGCACAATATCCTTCCAATCAAGAGCATGCATCCTTCAAAGGTTTACCAATGCGCCGCTTTACCAGAAAGCGACATAACAAATAATTGCTTCCTAACTTCATCCATTGAAATACAGCACACTTGAATAACCCTGTCAAAACCCACCGGCGAGCAGTGGTTAGCAACACGAAGGGCGGGAGGCTTCGGCTGGGGGCCCTGGTCCCTCGACGTCGTCCCGCAAATGTTCCGCACACGTCCTAGCGGTTGCAAGGGCGTGCCACTGACCTATACCCGGGAAGGTGTTGGATTGCTTCGATTAGTTTCCGCATGGTAGACACGTAAACATTAAATACGAGCCCGATCGGCTCTCAGGTTGCCTGTGGATCGGCTCAAAGAGCCGACGCCCCATGGTTCACGTCGGGTTAACGATGACATGGGGCTCCCGGCTTGATCAATACAAAGTTAAACCAATCTACGACAGTTTAGGGTTTTCACCGCATGATCGGAACATCCCGCGTAGTTGAGCCTAATAGACACGAAAGATAATGGAAAACTAACCCTAAAAGAGGCCTAAAAACCAACATTAAGTCAATTCCCGGAACATCCCTCTTAGGACTAACGAACCATACCTTACGCACTAATCGCTCAACCCGTTTGCAAGGCCTAACCATACGGATATTAAACCAATCCTTGAAGAATCAAGGAGCAACTATAACATTGGATCTACTAAATAACGAACAAGCAAGGTGCTGCCCTTACACCAGATAGGTATAAGGGCAGCTAGATATCGAGGGACGGCATGGCTAAGCAAATATGCACGAGAAAAGCATCCATGCAAGTCCCAAAACACCTAAGATAAATAGTGCTACCGCCATCAACAACGTCAGCACGAGCAACACAAGATAAATGAATAAACGTACGGCGCCTAGATCACAAGATGCGATCTAGGCAGCATGATGCTTACCCTAAGAAACCCTCGAAAGAAGGGGTGGCGATGCGCCTGGTTTGTGTTTGTTGTGAACGTGATTGTCCTCCTCTTTCGATAACCCTAGATACATATTTATAGTCCAAGGGACTTCCTAACTCGGGCGTGCACCTAACCGTGCACGGGTTAAACTCTATCTTTTAATTCTAAACTAAGATGCAATCTACTATATTTACAAGATACACGGGCAATCTAGCCCAAATCTTCATGCAAGGCCGTTCAGAGATGCTCCACGCGTATATCCTTCAAGCCCATCTCCTTACGGCCCATCTCCCGATTTGGCCAAAATCTGGTGATAACACATGCCCCCGGTTTTGGCAATGATAATTTCAAAACCACTGCTTTTTCCTTCGAAGGGTCAGTCGTAAGATGTCTACGGTATTCTTCATCATGATGCCTTGCCTTCTCAACTTCTCCGCACGATTTGACATTTTTGGCACCACATCCTCGAAAAGCGCAAGAATTAAATCTCCACTATATCGCCTCTATTTTAACCGCATCTTGCAGTTCTTCATCCCCTTCGCATTAGCACTCTAAAAGCCCTCCTGCCACCATGTCTTCTTCTTCTTCCTCCTCTGTCGGGTCTCCTACGGTCCTCTCCCCTTCGAGAGTCGACACCAGAGTGGGGCACGCTGGCGGCCACGACATCTCGCCCCCACAGCGTGGGACAACGAAGACCACGACTCCTCCGTCCGGTCCGAGGATGACAAATCCTTGACCGACGGGGAGAGTGACCTCCGCTTCCTCGCCGACGGGCGGAGGAGGAGAGCGATGACGATCGCTTCTCCCGGGACGACTTCACCTCCTTCGAGGGGGAGGAGGGGAGGAGGAAGAGGATGGGAGGACGACACCTCCTCCGAGCCGCCGTGGCGTCCCCCGGGCGGGAAACCTCAGCGACTTCGATGGCGCACGGCGGCGGGGAGGACGAGGACAACGAGGGTCCCGCCGGCGGCGGCGCGAGCGACGATGAGCTCGCCGGGAGTGGTGCCGTGTTGGCCCGACGGCGCGACGAGGGCAGCGACGACCCATGATAGGATCCTTAGCATAGGATCAGTAGTAGATGGGCAATGTCCAGGTTCTTCCTTTTGAGAGCAATCAGCTCTTTTGTGTGAAATCCCATTATCAATGAAGAACTTCCTTTAAATTGATTTTGTCGATTTCCTTTATGCTAATTTAGCCGATTTCCCCTCATACTGACTTTGCCGATTGTCAACTTGGTCAATGCTCAATGAGCCAATGGCAACGCATCAGTCCTTCACGATAAATTGCGAGACAGGTCAATTCAGTTATCCCTCAAACGGTAACCTGCAACCCTTGCTCAAATTAGATCCCAAATTTCCATCGAACAGGTCCAACCCAGCCGCGCGAATTCCAGATTTTGGACTCCAAAACACTGAGCGTAATGTTCGATTTAACGGCAAAACTCCTGAATTAATGCCTTCGGAGAGCTCTAGGACCGTTGCTGAAACAACTTGATGTTGAAGCTGATACAGAACAGGTACCACTTGCCCACAAATTTCCTTGTGATAGTTTACAGTGATGCTTATAACCCTGCTCTTTTTCGCAGCAACAAGATGGCCCAAGGCCTATCAATGATGATGGCTCCTCTCAAATTCCTCCACCACTGGTGGTTCTCTTCTACAAGAACTCACCACCTTCGAAAAGGTTGTGATGATCCACCGACTCCAACAAAATCGGCTCCCAAGGCAAAGAACCTTCTCAGCTGCCCCCGAGCCTCGCCAGAGAATAGCAGTGAAGGTGGCTGCCAGAAAACTTTGAAGGGCAAACACCCTTCTAGGCTTTAGTAGCATGTTAGTTCGGTAATCTGCTCTTGTAGACCTCTATCAAGATAATACCGGCGAGAAGAGGAGATCCGGTGACGGGCTCAAGCTCGGGCACTTGAGGACACCACCATGCAAACCCAGCCTGATGTGCACCATCCGCCCAAGAAAAGGTCAGCTCAACCTGCTGCCCTCCCGCTCATGGCAGGGAAGCTTACGCACAAAGAATCGATGCACCAAGAGGGCTCGGGAGGATCAGCACCCCTTTCTCGAACCAAGAAGCTTCAAATGTAATGGCTCTTCAACTCCTCCTAGCTTCTTGTGCTTTGCTGCTCAGACCGGCTCACCATCTTTTGCAGATCGATGAAACTTCCATTGGGGATGTTGATGAAGTTCGGATGCCCTCCACAACTCGGACGTAACCACCCTAAAGGTGACATCGATCAAGTCGCCACCTTGGCCAAACCTCAGGAAAACGCCAATTGCTTCATCATTTGTTCCCATGGTCCTAGAGATGTATGCTCCTTTGTTGGGCTCGCTTAATTTGATTGCATGTTATGCTCTTGTTGTTTGCTGTGTTTGTGGTTCCTCAAAGCTTACTGCTCGACTCGAAGCTTTCGAGTCGGCCTCCAGCATGTGATGAACCAAGTCCCAGCTCCAACGCCTCAAAGCTCTGCTTTCTTCCGAGACATTGGTCGAAAACTGTGAGGAGGTGAAGAACATCCTTGAAGAAATCCAGCCCCACGTCCCAATGACGCTCGTTGAAGCTGCGCCGTCGTGACGTTGTGCCTTCGTGTCAAGGGTGCGGTTGGCTCATCGAGAGGAGGCCCTTAGTGGCGCTTGAGCCTAAATTCTAGAGTCGATAGTTGTGCATCGGCTTTTTATTCTTAAGTCGATGTCCGAGCATCGTGCTTTAAAATTTTTCTATTTTCGATTTTTTTTATTAGCCGATCGATTTCATGAATCTCCTGAGTATACTTCGTGGCCTTGTACCTTCTCGTGTGTACCCCCCGGAGCAGATCCTTCAAGTAATTGAAGATATCGGCTTTCAGCCAACTACAAGCTCACACAACTCACCATGCTAAATAGCACGTGAGGTTAACACGTGTGGTGAGAATATTTTTGGCGATTGCGGAATCGGCCTCCCTTCAGATGTATCGCGTAGTAAGGTCTATACTTTACTGTATAATCCCTCTTCAAACAATCTGGGTACTCTTTCAACAGGGCTATCAATCGGCTCTTCAGCTGTGGATCCAACTTTTTGCTGATAAATGCTGGTCGTGGCTTATCCCCAGGACCAATGTCAATCTCTTCTAGTTCATCAGCTGATGTAAACCCATACCTTTCAGCCATTCGCTCAATCAATGTTGAACACAGGCAGAAGGCATGTTGAGGCTAATTTTGGCCGATTGCTAGAATCGGCCTCCTTTTCATTGTGCTTAATGAGGGTTTACAACTTCTTGGTTCTCTGCTATAGGGCATGCTTGAGGCGAGATCCTTGCTTTTATTTTAGGGCCGATCGCAGGATCGGCCTCGCCCACGCACGTCCATAGACTTGGGTCTTGCTACTCCGGCCGTGGATAAGACCAGCCTCACCCCGTTTTTGAAGCTCGATGCGCTCGCAGCCGTCCGTTGATTCCGAGAGCGGCTCTTGGTGGTCTGATCCCAATGTTCATGCCTAAAGAGATCTCGTCGAGTCATCCGCATGAACAACCTCCACTTCATCTCCATCCCATTGTATGATGCACCTGATGCATTGTGGATGGAATGCAACATTAGCGTGGATCCGGGCCTCCCTAGCAGGACAACATAAGTGCTTTTGTCGTCGACGTGAAGCGATGTAGGGATGGTTTTCGGCCTACAACAGTCTACGTTCAACCTTGGCTTCGACGCTTGCCATTGAAATCGCTTAATGTGACGTTGGTCTTGATTAGATCGTCATTGATCGCCCCAAACGTCGTAATATGGAGTACGGCATTATATTGACTGCCCTTCCGTGTCAACCAGCATCTTGCGATAGGCTGCCCATTGATATAACCTTTCCGCATTTTAGATACTGTAGCTCTCTCTCTGGCTTCTCAAAGATAATTGGGTCGTGGACCGCAGTCTGTGCCACCGATACTTCCTCTTTTGGAGCACAAAATTCGACGGGAGTATAAACACCATGTTTGTATCAGCGATGCCTCGCGTCGGCTTTTGTCTGTTAGGTCGCCACATTTCTTTGGTGGGCGGTTCCATCTCCAATGTTTGCTGAATTTTCACGCCAGAGCCGTGCTTTCTCAACGTACGGCTGCGCCGCTTCCTCCGTTACTAGCGTTGCACTTCGCGCTTTTGGGAGTGGGCTAGTCCATCGGGCACCACCTTGGTCGGTGATATCTATCTTCTTCCTTCCGACTCCCGAAGTCTTCATCTTGAGATGACCTAGCTCTTTTTCGAGGTGGGAGAGGTCCTAGACGCTGAACACCGAAACTTCGTTTGTTCCTTCCTCTTGTCTACATTCGGGGCAGTTCTCGATTGTAGGCAATCGCTCATTCCAGTCCCACAGTGTTTGAAGAAAGGACAGTTCCAATGCCTATCCATGTCCTCTTGTTCTCTTGACCTCCCTCTGGCGTGACGCTCATACCCTTCATTGTTTACCATATCGACGTATTTCGTCATCTGCATCGGACCGACGTCTTATCAGCTCGTGTAGCGCCGACGTCGGTCATACTGCTGCTCATATTTGTTAAGGAGGTGCGAAAGTGGTCGTTGATACCGCACGCTTCTCACTTCTTCCTCGGTCATACCGTATCATCATCTTGGGGCCGGTCGCGTGGATCGGCCTCCCTCTTATCCTTGCCACGGGAGTGCTCTAAGCTATCCATGGCATGTGCAAGCCCTGCCATGTTGATATCAAAAGAGAAACTGGCTCGCGTCTTAAGCAGTGGCTCAGATCCACCATGTTGACGTCGGGAAACGGATGCGTGTCAACTCTCATGGCAAACGAAGAGTAATCGGCCTTGTTCTATCGCCATTTGAATCTGTCCGCGCAAGACTTTGCAGTCATTGGTGGCATGAGTGAGCGTGTGCCATTTGCGGTATGCTTTGCCGTTCATCTCTTATACCGGGGATTTTGTGGCCTCGGTAACTTGTTTTTCTTCGCACAAATCAAAAATTTGCTCCGTTTTTGCTTAAATCAAAGTCAAACCCTTTGGAGGCCCTGGTTGTGCACCCACTTGCGGACACGTTTGCCCCCCGAGTCCATTCAGCTACACGACTTCGGATCTTCAATCTTCATCTTCTTCCATCTCGTCGGGCGACGCGCTTGAACTTGTCTTGGTTCTGGTGGCGCTGTTCATACGATGTCAATTTCGAACCATATGCGCCAAGTGGTGTAGCGTTTGAGAGGTCACGTCTTTGAGCGGCGCGGGCACACTATCGCTGTGAGCGCTTCCTTCTCGATAACGAACAGATAACATCGTTCTTGATCCTGAAACGCTTGAATATATTCGGATGTTTCTCTCTCGCCGAGCTGGGTCAGATCGTAATACCAGCTTCGATAGCTTCAAGATATTGTATGTGAAAGCTTCTTCCGTACTTCACGTCCGAACCGAATCGGGTAGCAGCAGGTGTACCACCCAAGGGCCGGACCGTGAGATTGTGAAAAGAACTCACACGTAGCTCGTCAAGCTGAGACCATGCCCAATTGTGCTAAATATCGGCTCACGTGCTCAATTGAGCTAGATCCTTCTGATCCACTGAATTTTGTGAAGGAGCCGATACTTAGGCGGTGGTGGGATTAGGTCATACTCGTTGGGATACGGCTTGGAATAGCCGATCATTCTCTTCTTAAGAGGATGGGTGGTCTCTCAAGATTGCGATAATCTGATCCACCGTAGGAGCGCAGAGGTTGAGCGTTCATGACTTGTTCCTGGCATATTTAGCTAGCCACGCTGTTTCCACATCTGCTCCAACCCCCTCCTGCTCCAAACCTACTCCTCCCCCCAAACCCTCTGCTGTGTCTGGTTCGCCCGGTTGTTGCGTCCGGCACGACGTGCACACGTATCCACGTGGAATCTCCTTGGCGGCTCATACAGGAATTGGTAACCGCAGATCAACCTTGTAGGACGTCGCCGGTAAACCTTGTTCCGTGGAGCTGCAAACGTGTATGGCAGTGGTGGCCTAGTGTAGAACGATATCTCTCCCAGTGAGTCCCTAGCGCAGTCCCGACGGAGAATACCGATGCTTCATGATTTCTTGAACCACATTAAGCGCAACACGAGTGTTCACCAAGCTCTCCGAATGCCGATGAAGAGAATGAGCCACGGATAGTTAATTTCTTGGCGCAGGGCTCGGTACGTTCCTCCGAAGGGAGAGATAGATCTAGTCCCTCGCGGCCTTCGGGTTTGGAACCCTTTGAACTTAATCCCATGCGAATGGGTCTTCTCGAAAAGAGCCGATGAGATCGGCCGAAGATGGCCTTGAGATCATCATTTTCTTCTTATGCTCAGGAGGCAGATCTTCGTACTTGATCGGTTCTTTCGCCATCTCTCGATGTTGACGTGGTTGTTGCGAAAGATTGTCCCACTGGGCGTGCGAAATGTGTTGCTGCCAAACCCACGCGAGCAGTGGTTAAGCAACACGAAGAGCCGGGAGGCTTCAAAGCTGTCAGGGCCCTGGTCCCTCGTGCGTCCCGCAAATGTTCCGGCACACGTCCTAGCGGTTGCAAGGGCGTGCTGCGACCTACCCGGTCGGAAGGTGTTGGTTGCTTCGATTAGTTTCCATGGTAGAACACGTAAACATTAAATACCCCGATCGGCTCTCGAGGTTGCCCGTGGATCGGCTCAAGAAGCCGATCGCCCCATAGTTCACGTCGGGTTAACGATGACATGGGGCTCCTGCGATCAATACAAAGTTAAACCATCTCCCGACGTTTAGGGTTTTCACCGCATGATCGGAACATCCTACGCGTAGTTGAGCCGACACGAAAGATAATGGAAAACTAACCCTAAAAGATCAAAAACCAACATTAAGTCAATTCCCGGAACATCCTCTTAGGACTAACGAACCATACCTACGCACTACCGGATCGTTCAACCGTTTGCAAGGCCTAACCATACGATATTAAACCAATCCTTGAAGAATCAAGGAGCAACTATAACGATTGGATCTACTAAATAACAACAAGCAAGGTGCTGCCTACACCTAGATAGGTATAAGGGCGCTAGATATCGAGGGACGGCATAGCAAGTATATCGAGAAAAGCATCCATGCAAGTCCCAAAACACCTAAGATAAATAGTGCTACTCGCCATCAACAACGCCCACGAGCAACACAAGATAAACGATAAACGTACGTGCCTAGATCACAAGATGCGATCTAGCATGATGCTTACACTAAGAAACCCTGAAAGAGGTGGGATGCGCCTGGTTTGTGTTTGTTGTGAACGTGATTGTCCTCCTTTCTCGATAACCCTAGATACATATTTATAGTCCAAGGACTTTCTAACTCAGGCGCACCTTGTACAGGTTAAACTCTATCTTTTAATTCTAAACTAAGATGCAATCTACTATATTTACTGAATACACGGGCAATCTAGCCCAAACTCTATACAAGGCCGTTCAAAGATGCTCCACGATATCCTTCAAGCCCATCTCAACTTACGGCCCATCTCCTGATTTGGCCAAAATCTGGTGATAACACCCGCATAATTCATGTAGAAACAGTAAATGATCTCCAGGATGAACAGTTCCATCCCCTTCATAGCGGTTATCCACAACACGTTCAATAATTTTTATAGGTATTTTATATGGTATTACTTCCTCACCTGGCGCCTCATCCACTACCGTTGCATTAGTAGTAGATTTCCCAAATAGAAATTCAAGGGAGGATCTCTCCATAATGACTTATAGCAGCAGGTAAACAAAATCAGCACGTACGGTAAAAGTTTCCCTTTCCACTTACCAATAGGGCTTCACTCCCCGGCAACGGCGCTAAAATAGTCTCTCTGACCCACAAGTATGGGGGGTGTATCGTAGTACTTTCGATAAATAAGAGTGTCGAACCCAACGAGGCGAAGGTGTTGACAAGCAGCTTTGATGAAGAATTCTCTGTAAATGCTCTGCACAAGTATTCGGGGGGTTTGATATAGCAAATAAATAAAGTACGAGTAAGTAAAATGCGAGAGAATAATTATAGCGAGTGGCCCAATCCTTTTAGCACAAAGGACAAGCCGGTTTGTTTATTATAATGACCAAACGTTCTTGAGGACACACGGGATTTTAGTCTAGTGCTTTCGCTTCCTATAGTTGATTAATCTTCATTGTTTTGATAAGTGTTGTGTGGGTGAACCTATGCTAATGCACCCTTCCTAGGACTAATAGATACTTGTGATTATACCCCTTAAGCATCCGCAAAATACAAGAAAGTAATTAAGATAAAATCTAACCACAACCTTAAACTCGAGATCCTGCTATCCCTCCCGCACCGATATACTAACGGGGGTTTAGGTTGTCACTCCCGCAACCCACAATTAGCAAACGAATACAAGATGCACTCCCCTAGGCCCATAAAGGTGAAGTATCATGTAGTCACGTTCACATGACACCACTCTAACAATATGCATGCTCCAATCATTAAGGTGATAGATCCTTCAGACAAGACGGACATGCATAGCAACTCACATGATATTCAACAAAGAATAGTTGATGGCGTCCCCAGCATGGTTATCCACAACAAGCAACTTAATAAAAGATAAAGTGCATAAGTTCATATTCAATACTACAATAGTTTTAAGGCTATTTTGTCCCATGAGCTATATTGCAAAGGTGAATGATGGAATTTTAAAGGTAGCACTCAAGCAATTTACTTTGGAATGGCGGAGAAATACCATGTAGTAGGTAGATATGGTGGACACAAATGACATAGTGGTTGGCTCAAGGATTTTGGATGCATGAGAAGTATTCCCTCTCGATACAAGGTTTAGGCTAGCAAGGTTATTTGAAGCAAACTCAAGGATGAACCGGTGCAGCAAAACTCACATAAAAGACATATTTTAAACATTATAAGACTCTACACCGTCTTGTTGTTCAAAACTCAATACTAGATATTATCTAGACCTTAGAGACCAAATATGCAAAATCAAATTTTAGCAAGCTCTATGTATTTCTTCATTAATGGTGCAAAGTATATGATGCAAGAGCTTAAACATGAGCACAACAATTGCCAAGTATCACATTATCCAAGACCAATTACTACATGTAGCATTTTTCAATTCCAACCATATAACAATTTAACGAAGAGGAAACTTCGCCATGAATATTATGAGTAAAGCCCAAGGACATATGTGTCCATATGCAACAGCGGAGCGTGTCTCTCTCCCACAAAGTGAATGCTAGGATCCATTTTATTCAAACAAAAACAAAAACAAAAACAAACCGACGCTCCAGTAAAGAACACAAGATGTGATTGAATAAAATATAGTTTCAGGGGAGGAAATGATGATGTTGTCGATGAAGAAGGGATGCCTTGGGCATCCCCAAGCTTAGACGCTTGAGTCTTCTTAAAATATGCAGGGGTGAACCACGGGGCATCCCCAAGCTTAGAGCTTTCACTCCTCTTGATCATAGTATATCATACTCCTCTCTCCCTTGAAAACTTCCTTCACACCAAACTTCAAGCAAACTCATTAGAGGGTTAGTACAATTAATAATTCACACATTCAGAGGTGACACAATCATTATTTTCACTTCTGGACATAAAAGCTACTGGACATTAATGGATCAAAGAAATGAATCAACATAGCAAAAGAGGCACACGAAATAAAAGGCAGAATCTCAAAAATAGTAGAATGCGTAAAGACGAATTTAAGCCGGCACCGGACTTGCTCAAATGGAAAAACTCAAAACTAATGAAAGTTGCGTACATATCCGAGGATCACGTCGTAAATTGGCAGATTTTTTCGAATTTTCTACGAGGCATGTGCCCAGATTCGTGACAGACAACAATGCTGTTTCTGCGCAGCGATCCCAAATATAACATCAACTTTGACATAGAAACTTTACTTGGCACAAAAACATGATAAGAGAGGTTGCTACAGTAGTAAACAACTTCCAAGACTCAAGAAAAACAAAAATTTCTGTAGTAAAATAAACACATGGGTTATTTATCTCCCAAGAAGTTCTTTCTTTATAGCCATTAAGATGGGCTAAGAAATAGAGTTGAAGCAAAAGAGAGCATCAAGAAGAAAATTCAAAACACATTTAAGCCTAACCCACTTCCTATGAAAAGGAACCGTGTACACAAATAGATTCATGAAGAACAAAGTGGCAAGCATAGAAAAGCAACACAAGTGCAATTTCAAGATTCTCAACATAAAGAGGGGAAACTTAATATTATTAAGATGCATATAACCATGTTTCCCTCTCTCATAATAACTTTCAGTAGCATCATGAACAAAATCAACAATATAACTATCACATAAAGCATTCTTGTCATGAGCTACATGCATAAAATCATTACTCTCCACATAAGCATAATCATTACTATTAATTGTAGTGGAGCAAATTCAATAAAATAACTATCATTATTCTCATCACCATAATCATCATATATAGGAGGCATATTGTAATCATTAATTTTCTCCTCAATAGTAGGTGGACTGAAAATATCATATTCATCATTGCAAGCATCATATATAGGAGGTAAAGTATCATCCAAGTAAATTTTCTCCTCCATGCTTGGGGGACTAAAAATATCACAACCAGCTTCCCCAAGCTTAAATTCTTCCATAGCTTTAGCAATAATGGTGTTCAAAGAGTTCATGCTAATAACATTGCTACAACTATTTTGCAAACAAAGTTCCATGGGTTTTTTAATTTTCTCTTCAAACGCATCATGTCCTAACTCAAGATAAATACTATAAAGATCTCTAATTTTTTTGTTGTTTTCCATTAAGCCTAACTAGTGGAAATAAAAACAAGTACAGGACTAGACATGATAACAAAATAAATTAAATGCAAGTAACTAATTTTTTTGTGTTTGATATAGAGAGCAAGACAATAAATAAAGTAAAACTAGCAACTAATTTTTGTGTGTTTTGTTTAGGTGCAAAAACAAAGTAGTAAATAAAATAAAGCAAGACAAAAACAAAGTAAAGAGATTGAGAAGTGGAGACTCCCCACAGCGTGTCTTGATCTCCGGCAACGGCGCTGTAAATTTAGCTTGATGCGCGTAGATGCACACGTCCGTTGGGAACCCCAAGTGGAAGGTATGATGCGTATAGATGCAAGTTTCCCTCCGATGAAACCAAGGTTTAATCGAACCAGTAGGATCCAAGAAGCACGTTGAAGGTTGATGGTCGCGAAATGTGATGCGGCAACACTGGGATTCCCGCCAACGTGGAACACAACAAAACCAAAGTACTTTGCCCCAACGAAACAAAGTGAGGTTGTCAATCTCACCGGCTACTGTAACAAAGGATTAAACGTATCGAGTGGAAGATGTTTGCAAAGAAAACAGTAAAACACAATTGCGATAGATTGTATGCTATGTAAAGAATAGGACCGGTCCACAGTTCACTAGAGGTGTCTCTCCCATAAGATAAAAGCATGTTGGGTGAACAAATTACACGGAATTGACAAATAGAGAAAGGCATAACAATGCATATACATGATATGATAAATATAGTGAGATTTAATTGGGCATTACGACAAAGTACATAGACCGCCATCCAACATCTATGCCTAAAAAGTCCACCTTCAAAGTTATCATCCGAACCCATTCAAGTATTAAGTTGCAAAGCAACAGACAATTGCATTAAGTATGGTACGTAATGTAATCGACAACTACATCCTTAGACATAGAATCAATGTTTTATCCCTAGCAACATGACATCACAACCTTAGAACTTTCTCACACCCAGTGTCAATGAAGGCATGAACCCACTATCGAGCATAAATACTCCCTCTGGGTTAAGAGTACAAACTTGGCCAGAGCCTCTACTAATAACGGAGAGCATGCAAGATCATAAACAACACATAAACAATAGATTGATAATCACCATAATCATAGTACTCTCTATCCATCGGATCCCGACAAACACAACATATAGAATTACATATAGATGATCTTGATCATGTTAGCAGCCACAAGATCCAACAATGAAGCACAACAAGGAGAAGACGACCATCTAGCTACGCTATGGACCCATGGTCCAGGGTGAACTACTCTCATCACTCCGGAGGCGACCATGGCGGTGTAGAGTCCTCGGAGAGATGAATCCCCCTCCTGGGAGTGCGGGAGGCGATCTCCTAACCCCGAGATGGGATTCGCGCCGGCGGCGTCTCCGGAAGGTTTTCCGTATCGTGGCTCTCGATCGGGGTTTTCGCGACGGAGGCTTTGGCAGGCGGAAGGGTACCAGGCCACACGAGGTGCCTGTATGTGCGCGCGCCCAGGGCCGTGCCGCCGCCCCGTGGTCCCGCCTCGTGGCCCCACTTTTATCTCTTTGGTCTTCTGGAAGCTTCGTGCAAAATAGGACCCCGGGCGAAGATTTCGTCCAACCCCGAGAATATTTCCTTACTAGGATTTTAAACCAAAAAAGAAAACAATGGCTCTTCGGCATCTTGTTAATAGGTTAGTTCCAAAATGCATAAATATGACATATAATGTGCATAAAACATGTAGGTATCATCAATAAAGTAGCATGGAACATAAGAAAATATCGATACGTTGAGACGTATCACCACAACTTAAATATCAAACCATTAAATATTACTCCACATAGTACTAACATTTAGACTTCACCCATGTCCTCAAGAACTAAACGAACTACTCACGAGACATCATATGGAACATGATCAGAGGTGATATGATGATGAATAACAATCTGAACATAAACCTTGGTTCAATGGTTTCACTCAATAGCATCAATAACAAGTAGAAATCAATACCGGGAGAGTTTCCCCTATCAAACAATCAAGATCCAACCTAATTGTTACAGCGGTGACCAGATGCAGCGGTGGAGATGGCGGTGATGATGATGAAGATGATGGTGATGATGATGGAGATGATGTCCAGCTCGATGACGATGGCGATGGCGTCGATCTCCCCTCCGGAGGAATTTCCCAGTGGATTCCTGCCGCCCGGATAGCTCTTTTCTCTCTGGTGTCTCTCCGCCCGCAGAGGCGGCTCATCAATCCTCCGTAACTCCCCGTGCCTTAGGTTTTCGGGGAGAAGATGCGCGGAGAGGAGGCCGAGAGGAGGTCAGGCCCCCTCCCATGGCGCACGCCAGGCCAGGCCGCGCCGCCTATGGGGGCCATGGCGGCCTCCTCGCCTCCTTTTGGCTCCTTCGTCTGGGAAAATAGGATTTTCGTATAATTTCCGTCAATTGTTGATCTTCCGAAATATGGTGTCCGACGGTGCTTTTTCCAAGAATCCTGACTCCGGTGAATAATTCTCCAATGATCATGAAACATGCAAAATAGGTGAAATAACATAAGTATCATCTCTAAATGAAATATATCAATGAATAACAGCAAATTATGATATAAAATAGTGATGCAAAATGGACGTATCAGCTGCTGCTGCCAATGCTTCTTATGCTTCCTCTTGGCAAGCCCTGGCCAATTCACCAAGTTCTGGTGACTGGTCAAGTGTGTTGCTTGTGTTGCTCTTTGCTCTTTCATTTGTCATGCCATGCCCTGCATGCCATGCTATACATGATTGTAATGCTGCTTATGCTTACTGGCATGCTATCCTTGCTTGTCTAGGTGTATAACTATGCATGTGCTGTGTTGGTGATGCTTACTGTCATGCTCTGCTGTGTGCTTGACACCTGTGCTGCTAGTGGTGTGCTCAGTAGCCTGTGCATGATCCAATTGATCTCTTGGATCATCATATATGCTTGGTTATTGTGGCTTCTTTTGCTAAATAGATGGGTTGCTTACTGGTACTGCTACTCAAGCATGCTTATGCTCATGTGTGTGTGGGTTGTGGCTCTCCATAGCTTTATGGACTTAATCCAGAAGCTATGAGGCATAGATACATGCTTGTGTTGCCTCACAGTGTGCTGCTGTATAAATACTGCATGGATTTGTTATATATTCATGCTTGGATGGATTAATTATGGAGGAATTGATGTGCTGATTCTTATATTATTACTTGTTTAATGGTTTTGGTAGCCAGATAGGCATTACTGAAGCATCTGCTTCAGTAATCCTTCTGTGCAAGTCATGCTGTTACCAAGTTTTAATTTCTGTCAGTTATTCTTGATGAACCATGTTTGGTTATGATTCAATGCTTCAGCTGTTGCCTAAATGAATTCCAAAATCATTTTGGAATATGAATCTCTGACTGAACCTGTGTGGTGATGATTTCAAACTGCCTGTGTGGCCTTGCTTGCATATTGAGATGGTTTGTGACCTCAGTAGTTTTCTACTGCATCTGGTTGCATCCTATTTGGCTATTTGGTTGGTTTTGTGAAAATAAAACAAACTCCATAGTTGGGAATCACCAAGGTGAATGCCCTGTGGATGCTTTTGATGAAAAAGGGTTGGATCTGATGGTTTATTTCACCATAGGTGCTAGGTAACATAGTTGGCTACTGTTCTAGGGTTTCAGTGTCATGGATAACTAGCATATGGACATATCCAGTGACTAGATCCACTAGATCTTGGTCTGGCCTCTTCTGCCTGGCATCACTTGGTGAATACCAAGTGATGATATACCCAGTGGAGCAATCTGCTCCACAATATTTGTGTATGAGCATGCTTATGATGGATGGGATCATCAGATCCATCCAGGTATGATGTATACCTTGCTCCAGCTCCAAGTATGAAATCTTTTGTTGATGCAGTGCTTCTGGATAGTTGCTGTGATCACAGCCCTTCTCCTCCTAGCTCTTGGTTAATCTCTATCTTAAGTCACCATGCTGCTCTGATGTTTTACTTGTTGGTTTTGGATTGACAGTTGGGTTCTGTGGTGGATGGTATTGTTCTTGAGCAAGAACAGGATGAACACTGACACTTCTTTTCGCTACCTTGTGGATCCTTATCTGGTCGACTGTGCAATGATTCTAGGGTTTGTGCCCTTTTATATCATCTCCACTTCTCTCCTTGCCATGCCACACAAGCCTGGCTTGGTTTGGTGACTAGGCCATGCATGGCCTTGTGTTGCTTGATCAGCACACATGAGCTGTGTGCTCTCATATGCTGAAACTTGAGCCCTCCGGTGGTGCTCGAGGTTTGGTCTGCTTTGCTCTTGTCCTGTGCTGTCCAAGGTTTTGGACAAGCACAAGTGTGCAACACTTACTCTGTCCAAACTGAATTCTTTGGCTAACACTAACATTCTGGCTAGTACTTGCTGTTCTGTTTTGCAGGTTTTGAAGATGAATATGACCATGAAGATATTCTTCAAGTTATTTAGTCTAGGTTTTAGTTTAGGACAATATTGTAATCTTCCTTTTTCATTTGTGTTTATTATTCCATTAATTCTTGTATCCAGAATATTGTAAAGACAATGTATGTGTGTGTGTATATCAATAAAGCTCAAGTTTTGCTTATGAGCTTTTGATTTGTGTAATGTTTATATTCTAGAAGAAATGTTGTATTTAATATTCACTTTGAAATTCAAAGTTATTTGAATTCATAATTTGTTTTTGAATTGTGAATTCAATTTCCATATTTATTTATACTTAATGTTTGATATTCCAAATGCATCTTACTTCTCAAATGAAATCAATTCCCCAAATCAACAAGATACAAAAGAGATCATGTCGAAATTTCCCTAACTCACATTCCCTAAGTGCAATATGAGAGAGAACCTCGATCCCTCTTAGGTTTAGTTGCAATAAGGCGCGAAAATTTCTCTCGTTTTGCGATGAAATGCACATCCCATTCCTAAATCTACCCTTCGTTGTTCCTATGTTCTGGGTTATTACAGGTGCCACGGGCATCACCTCCGTACTCGTCACACGTACGGTGTTGATGAAGACGATGTCCTCCTCCCCGTTCCAGCGGGCAGCGGAAGTAGTAGATCCTCCTCGAATCCCTGCAAAGCGACGTGGTGACGGTGGTGGTGAGAACTCCAGCAGGGCTTCGCCTATGCGCTGCAGGAGTTGTATGTGGAGGAGGGGCGCTAGGGTTTGGGGAGAGGGGGTCTAGGGCGCCGGCAACTTGGGGGCTGCGGCCTAGATGGCTTTGGTGTGGTCGGCCCCTCCCTTATGCTCCTCATTATATAGGTGGAAGCCCCAAGAGTTGTAGTCCAAGTCTTCGAATAAGACCCCAACACCAAAACTTGCCTTTGGTGGGAAACCTACTCAAAATGGGAGTCCTACTCAAGGTGGGACTCCCACCTTTCCTTGAGGGGGGGTGGCCGGCCACCTTAGGTGGAGTCCACCTAGGACTCCTCCCTTAGGGCTGGCCGCCATGCTAGTGGAGTCCCTCCGAACTCCGCTTCCATAGTGATTTCTTCCGACTTTTCTAGAACCATCCATAAATGCACCGATCATTTTCAAACTTATAAAATGACTTCCTATATATGAATCTTATTCTCCGGACCATTCCGGAACTCCTCGTGATGTCCCGGATCCCATCCGAGACTCCGAACAAAACTTCGAACTCCATTCCATATTCCATATCTACTTAACGACATCAAACCTTAAGTGTGTCACCCTACGTCGTAACTATGCAGACATGGTTGAGACTTCTCTCCGACCAATAACAAATAGCGGGATCCGAGATCCATAATGGCTCCCACATATTCAACCATGACTTAGTGATCGAATGAACCATTTACATACGATACCGATTCCCTTTGTCACGCGATATTTTACTTGTCCGAGGTTTGGTCATCGGTATCTCTATACCTCGTTCAACCTCGTCTCCGACAAGTACTCTTACTCGTACCGTGGTATGTGGTCTCTTATGAACCATTCATATGTTTGCAAACTAATTAGACGATATTCCACCGAGAGGGCCGGAGTATATCTATCCGTCATCGGGATGGACAAATCCCACTGTTGATCCATATGCCTCAACTCATACTTTCCGGATACCTAATCCCACCTTTATAACCACCCATTTACGTAGTGGCGTTTGATGTAATCAAAGTACCCTTCCGGCATAAGTGATTTATATGATCTCATGGTCGAAAGGACTAGGTAACTATGTATCGAAAGCTTATAGCAAATGAACTTAATGATGTGATCTTATGCTACGCTTGGTGTGTCCATTACATCATTCACATAATGACATAATCTTGTTATTAATAACATCCAATGTTCATGATCACGAAACTATGATCATCTATTAATCAACAAGCTAGTTATACAAGAGGCTTACTAGGGACTCCTTGTTGTTTACATAACACACATGTATCAATGTTTCGGTTAATACAATTATAGCATGGTATATAAACATTTATCATGAACACAAAGATATATAATAACCACTTTATTATTGCCTCTTGGGCATATCTCCAACAGTGCCCCACTTGCACTAGAGTCAATAATCTAGATTACATTGTAAGGTACCTAACACCCATGGCATTCTGGTGTTGGTCATGCTTTGCCCTAGGGAGAGCTTTAGTCAACGGATCTGCTACATTCAGATCGTTGTACTTTGCAAATCTTTACTTCTCCATCTTCGATGTACTCGCGAATCGAATGAAACGCAGCTTGATATGCTTCAGCTTCTTGTGTGACCTTGGTTCTTGTGCATTGGCGATGGCACCCATGTTGTCACAAAATGACTAGTGGGTCCAATGCACTAGGAACCACACCAAGCTCAACAATGAACCTCTTCATCCATACCGCTTCCGATGAAGCCTCTGAAGCCGCTATGTATTCCGATTCGTTGAAGACTTCGCCATGTGCACTGCTTGGAGCTGCACCAGCCATCAGCACCATTCAAGATAAACACGTACCTGCCGAGACTTAGAGTCATCAGATCGTTGTTCCAACTTGCATCGGTGTAACTGGTTACAACGAGCTCTTGGTCACATCCATAACAAAGAAACATATCCTTAGTTCTTTTCAAGTACTTTAGGATATTCTTGACCGCTGTCCAGTGTTCCATTCCTGGATCATTTTGATATCTGCTAGTCAAACTAACAACGTGTGCTATATCCGGTCTAGTACACAGCATGGCATACATGATAGAGCCTACTGCCGAGGCATAGGGGATCTGATTCATCCTCTCTCTTTCTTCTGCCGTAGCCGGACCTTGAGTCTTACTCAAGACCTTACCTGGCAACATCGGTAAGAACCCTTTCTTACTTTCATCCATTCTAAACTTCTTTAGAATCTTGTCCAGGTATGTACTCTGTGAAAGCCCTATTAGGCGTCTTGATCTATCTCTATAAATCTTGATGCCTAAAATGTATGCTGCTTCACCAAGGTCCTTCACTGAAAAACACTTATTCAAATAACCTTTTACACTGCTTAATAGTTCTAATCATTCCCAATCAATAATATGTCATCTACATATAATATGAAGAATGCTACAGAGCTCCCACTCACTTTCTTGTAAATACATGCCTCTCCATGACACTGTATAAACCCGAAGTCTTTGATCACCTTATCAAGCGTGGTTCCAACTCCTGGATGCTTGCTTCAGTCCATAAATGGAACGCTGAAGTTTGCACACCTTGTCCGCATTTTTAGGATCGACAAAAACTTTGGGTTGTACCATATACAACTCTTCCTCAATGTCACCATTAAGGAACGCCGTTTTGACATCCATCTGCCAAATCTCATAATCGAAAAATGTAGCTATTGCTAACAAAATCCTCATGTTTAGCTTCGCTACAGGTGAGAAAGTCTCATCGTAGTCAACACCTTGAATTTGTCTGAAACCCTTTGCGACAAGTCAAGCTTTATATACAGAACATTACCATCAAGATCTGCTTTTTCTTTTGAAGATACATTTATTCTCGATAGCCTTTCGGCTATCAAGTCTACCAAAGTCCAAAACTTTGTTATCATACATGGATCCCATTTAGGATTTCATGGCTTCTGCCATTTGTTGGAATCTGGGCTCATCATCCCTTCTTCATACGTCGCAGGTCCTCATCATTGTTGTCCACAATCATGACATTTAGACAAGGATCATACCAATCAAGAGTGGTACGTTCCTTGTCGATCCGAGGTTCAGTAGCTATCTCATTTCAAGTTTCATGATCATTATCATTAGCTTCGTTATCGGTGCAGCGCACAGAACATCTTCCGATCGCGCTACTCGATCAACGAGAGAGGTTCGGTAACCTCGTCGAGTTCTACTTTTCTTCCACACTTCTTTAGTGAGAAACTCTTTCTCGAGAAAGGTTCCGTTCTTAGCAACAAAGATTTTGCCTTCGGATCTGTGATAGAAAGTATACCCAATAGTTTCCTTAGGGTATCCTATGAAGACATTTCTCGCTTTGGGTTCTAGCTTGTCCGGTTGTAACTTTTTTACATAGGCTTCGCAACCCCAAACTTTAAGGAACGACAACTTAGATTTCTTATTAAACCACAATTCATACGGTGTCGTTGCAACGGATTTAGATGGTGCCCTATTTAAAGTGAATGCGCTGTCTCTAATGCATAACCCCAAAACGATAACGGCAAATCAGAAGAGACATCATAGAACGAACCATATCTAAGAGAGTTCGATTACAATGTTCGGACACACCATTGCGTTGTGGTGTTCCCAGTGTCAATCAGAAAGTATTCCGCATTTCTTTAAATGCATGCCAAACTCATAACTCAGATATTCGCTTCCGATCGAACTTAAACTTAATCTTCTTGTTACGCTGATTTTCTACTTCACTTTGAAATTCCTTAAACTTCGGAAAGTTTCGATTTATGTTTCATGAAATAGATATACCCATATCTACTCAAATCATCAGTGAAGGTTAGAACATAACGATAACCACCGTGCGATGCTACACTCATTGGTCCGCACACATCGGTATGTATGATTTCCAATAAGTCTGTAGCTCGCTCCATAATACCGGAGAATGGAGTCTTAGTCATTTTTCCCATTAGACATGTTTCGCATCTATCAAGTGACTCAAGTAGTCCATCGGAATGGAGGTTCTTCATGCGTTTCACTCCAATATGACCAACGACACATTGCCACATATAAGTAGAATTGTCATTCAATTTAATTCGCTTAGCATCAATGTTATGAACATGTGTATTACTACTATCGAGACTTAATAGAAATAAACCATTCTTCTCAGGCACATGACCGTAAAAGATATTATTCATAAAAATAGAACAACCATTATTCTCAGACTTGAATGAATAACCGTCTTGCATTAAACAAGATCCAGATAATAATGTTCATGCTCAACGCAGGCACCAAATAACAATTATTGAGGTTTAAAACTAATCCCGAAGGTAGATGTAGAGAGGAGCGTGCCGACAGCGATCACATCGACCTTGGATCCATTTCCAACGCGCATCGTCACTTCATCCTCGCTAGGCTTCGTTTATTCCGTAGTTCCCGTTTCGAGTTACAAATGTGAGCAATCGAGTATCAAATACCCAGGCACTAGTACGAGAACCCTTAAGATAGACATCTATAACATGTACATCAAATATACCTTTCTTCTTGACAAGGCCGCTCTTCGTCGGCCAAGTACTTGGGGCACCTTGCGAAACCTTCCTTCCCATTGCAATAGCACTTAGTATCGGTTTAGGGCCACCCTTAGGGCTTCTCAGAGGCGTGGCAGCTTTCTTGCCGCCCTTCTTGATGTTGCCCTTCTTAGGTTTGCCTTGCTTCTTGAAACTAGTGGTCTTGTTGACCATTAACACTTGGTGCTCTTTCTTAATCTCAATCTCAAGAGATTTTAGCATGGAGAAGAGTTCAGGTAACTCCTTGTTCATGTTTTGCATGTTGTAGTTCATCATGAAGTTCTTGTAACTTGGTGGCAGTGATTGGAGGACACGATGAATACCTAGCTGGTTAGGGATCGTAATCCCCAAGTCACTGAGCTTCTTCGCGTGTCCGGACATAGCGAACACGTGCTCACTAACGGAGCTGCCCTCTTCCATCATATACCAAAGAACTGTTTCGAGGCCTCATAGCTCTCCACGGCCGCATGAGTTTCAAAGATAACTTTGAGCTCATTGATCATATCACAAGGGTCATGGTGCTCAAAACGCTTTTGGAGCTCGCCTCTAGGCGCACGTAATGACACACTGAACTTGAGAGTAGCGAGTCACCCGAGACTCGTAAACATTTTTTACGTCCTCAGATACTGCAGGTGGTGGTGGGGAACCTAGCGGTGCTTCGAGCACATATTGCAGATTTCCCCCATTGAGAAAGATCCTCACATGACGGAACCTCGGTGAAGTTGCTACCATTGCTTTTAAGCTTTTTCTTTCTCTAGGAACTTGTTAAAATTGATTGATGGGGACGCCATGATCTACAACATATATTTGCAATAGTTTAGACTAAGTTTATGATAAATTGAGTTCAAATTTTAATTCAGCAAAATTAAAAAAAAACTAGGTGAACTCCCACTCAAAACAATATCCCTCGTATTGTCTTAGTGATCACACGAACCAAATCCACCACACCAAGTCCGATCATCACGAGACAAGATGTAACTTCAATGGCGAACACTCAGTGTTCATCATATCAATCATATGACTCATGCTCTACCTTTCGGTATCCCGTGTTCCGAGACCATGTCCTGTACATGCTAGGCTCGTCAAGGCAACCTTAGTATCCGCGTGTGCAAATCTGGCTTGCACCCGTTGTATGCACATGTAGAATCTATCACACCCGATCATCACGTGATGCTTCGAAACGACAAGTCTTAGCAACGGTGCTACTAAGGATGAACACTTTATTATCTTGATATTTAGTGAGAGGGATCATCTTATAATGCTACCGTCGCGATCTAAGCAAAATAAGATGCATAAAAGGATTAACATCACATGCAATTCATATGTGATATGATATGGCCCCTTTGTCTTTGCGCCTTGATCTTCATCTCCAAAGCACGGACATGATCTCCATCATCAACGGGCATGATCTCCATCATCGTCGCGTAGCCAAGGTCCATGGCGCCGTCTTCATGATTGTTCTCTCATGTAGCAACTATTACAACTTCTTTGAAATACTACTCAACATGAAATTTAAAGACAACCATAAGGCTCCTGCCGGTTGCCACAATACAATAATGATCATCTCATACATATTCATCATCACATTATGGCCATATCACATCACCAAACCCTGCAAAACAAGTTAGACGGTTCTAATTTGGTTTGCATATTTTACGTGGTTTAGGGTTTTGAGAAGATCCAATCTACCTAGAACATGAACCACAACGGTGATACTAGTGTTGTCAATAGAAAGAGTAAATTGGATCTTCACTATAGTAGGAGAGACAGACACCCGCAAAGCCACTTATGCAATACAAGTTGCATGTCGAGCGTGGAGCAAATCTCATGAACGCGGTCATGTAAAGTTAGCCCGAGCCGCTTCATCCCACTATGCCACAAAGATGCAAAGTACTCGAACTAAAGACAACAAAGCATCAACGCACAAAACAATTGTGTTCTACTCGTCAACCAATCTATGCATAGACACGGATCTGATACCACTGATGGGATTCGTAGCATAGAAAACAAAATTTTCCTACCGCAAGAACGAAAACACAAGCCAAGATCTAATCTAGTAGACGGTAGCAACGAGGAGATGAAGAGACTAACCCTCGAAGATCGCAAAGCTTAACGAGATTAGATCGGGTGGATGTAGTCGATCACTTGCCGCTTGCAAAAGCGCCTAGAAGATCTTGACGGTGCCACAATCGGGTAGCACCTCCGTACTCGGTCACACGTACTGTGTTGATGAAGACGACATCCTCCTCCCCGTTCCAGCGGGCAGCGGAAGTAGTAGATCCTCCTCGAATCCGGCACGACGGCGTGGTGGCGGTGGTGGTGGAGAACTCCGGCAGGGGTTCGCCTATGCGTGCGGGAGTTGTATGTGGAGGCTGGGGGTTGGGGAGAGGGGGTCTAGGGCGCCGGCCACTTGGGGGCTGCGGCCTAGATGGCTTTGGTGTGGCCGGCCCCTCCCCTATGCTCCTCATTATATAGGTGGAAGCCCCAAGAGTTGTAGTCCAAGTTTTCGAATAAGACCCAACACCAGAACTTGCCTTTGGTGGGGAAACCTACTCAAGATGGGAGTCCTACTCAAGGTGGGACTCCCACCTTTCCTTGAGTCCACCTGGACTCCTCCCCTTAGGGCTGGCCGGCCATGCTAGTGGAGTCCCTCCGACTCCGCCTTCCATAGTGATTTCTTCCGGACTTTTCTAGAACCTTCTAGAACCTTCCATAAATGCACCGGATCATTTTCAAACTTATAAATGACTTCCTATATATGAATCTTATTCTCAGGACCATTCCGAACTCCTTGTGATGTCCTGGATCCCATCCGAGACTCCGAACAAAACTTCGAACTCCATTCCATATTCCATATCTACTTAAACGACATCAAACCTTAAGTGTGTCACCCTACACGGTTAGCGAACTATGCAGACATGGTTGAGACTTCTCTCCGACCAATAACCAATAGCGGGATCTGGAGATCCATAATGGCTCCCACATATTCAACGATGACTTAGTGATCGAATGAACCATTTACATACGATACCGATTCCCTTTGTCACGCGATATTTTACTTGTCCGAGGTTTGATCATCGGTATCTCTATACCTCGTTCAACCTCGTCTCCGACAAGTACTCTTGTTGCGTGGTATGTGATCTCTTATGAACCATTCATATGTTTGCAAACTAATTAGACGACATTCCACCGAGAGGGCCAGAGTATATCTATCCGTCATCGGGATGGACAAATCCCACTGTTGATCCATATGCCTCAACTCATACTTTCCGGATACCTAATCTCACCTTTATAACCACCCATTTACGCAGTGGCGTTTGATGTAATCAAACTACCCTTCCGGCATGAGTGATTTATATGATCTCATGGTCGAAAGGACTAGGTAACTATGTATCGAAAACTTATAGCAAATGAACTTAATGACGTGATCTTATGCTACGCTTAATTGGGTGTGTCCATTACATCATTCACATAATGACATAATCTTGTTATTAATAACATCCAATGTTCATGATCACGAAACTATGATCATCTATTAATCAACAAGCTAGTTATACAAGAGGCTTACTAGGGACTCCTTGTTGTTTACATAACACACATGTATCAATGTTTCGGTTAATACAATTATAGCATGGTATATAAACATTTATCATGAACACAAAGATATATAATAACCACTTTATTATTGCCTCTTGGGCATATCTCCAACACAGGCGTACGCGCTGAACTCCTACAACTGGATTTCATTCGGGACGTGGGAGTTCGACGCGCGCCGCCGCGCTGGATACCTCGGCGACGTGGACTACTTCGACCGCGAGATCGCCGCAGAAGAAGAAGAGAACGACCAGGAGGACGAGGACGAGAACGAAGACGCGGACGAGGACGTGGACATGGCAGACTACGACCATGACGCCGGCAGGCCGGCGTGGGATCCGGAGACCCAGTCGCCGGACATTTCCGAGGAGGAGGCCATTGCCATGACACTGGCCAACAGGGCAGAACTCAACGAGCTCGCTTTGTGGGACGACTCGCAATTCAGCTCCCGAGTCCGCGCCGCGAGGAGGCCGACCTCTGATGCCCGCGTTCCAACGCCGCGTCCGCCTGCTGCTCGGCGTGGGATCCCTGGCCACCTCCTGCGCATGCGGCGGTACCTCCTCCACCGCGTACGAGCTTCCATGGCCGACGCCGGAGTTCATTGACCTCGTCAGCGACGACGAGCAGTAGGCAGCACCTACTTTTACCACGCTTTATGCCTTTTTAATGTTTTTTTATTAATGTAAATCATGGCTTCATGAATGAAAAAAATTTATGCGTCGTGCCGCTGGAGCCACCCGACGCAAACGGATGCCCGGACGATTTCGACCATTTAGGCTGACGCATCCGTTTGTACGTCCGAAATGCGTCGCGCCGCTGGAGATGCCCTGACGTCCACTCCCCACGCATCGGACTAGCGTCCGTACCCTAGCCGCCTGTGCTCTCCACGTGAGCAGCCAACAGCGGTGGTCCGGCGCGGCGGCGCGATATCATTTCCTGGCCGCCCCTTATCTCCGTCCCAGTGGCCGCCGGCGGTGGTTCGATAGCTGGCAACCAGGGTCACAACCTTCTCCTTGATCCATGCTCTCCAATCTCCACTAGATTTAGATGTGCGCCTTGGCGCACGATCCCGTGGATCTCGTGCAAATATGTATTTTTTTATAACAATGATAAAATTAACTGCTAATATAATAATACATTTCTTAGGTTTTATAAAAATATTGTCAGTAGAATTAAATTACAAACAGAGCAGCAAATTTAAAGTCACGTCTTCACGTGCAGCCCATCTTTCGCATTGATAAATATTTTGTAAAACACTTTATAATACCCTTAGAGAACAACCTGGTTACCGGAACCAGCACAAAATAGCACATATTAGTCTAACCAACCACATAACACCTGGTGTTGCAAAAGAGATCAAACAACAAAATCGAATAGGCTATAAACAACCATACGGGTACTACAGAATGCACAACAATTTTAGAGATACAACCTTGGTTCTAAGTTTAGCAATGGTTTGACTTGACGCATCAGGTATTCGTTTTTATCTTCTAGCTCTATAAGTTGAGCGCAATGAAAAACACATCCTCTAGACCCAATCCTTTTCCGTCTAAATCACCTGCTGCAACGAAGCATAAAGCCAAATGTTAAAGTCTGCAACTCAGTTAAATATGTACCCACAAATCTGTATAGCCAAAAATCAAGGAACTATGGAACTATCTCAAAACTGAAAGGAAACCAAGGAGAAAAGTCTCGACATCCTCTTTTCTTATTGGTTCAAAAGAAGTATCAAAAATTGAAGCATTCGTAAATTTTATATTGGAAATAACAAACCCAAAGTACTTACCGAAAGGAATCGAATATGCTGCTACTCCAGAAATAGAGAACAACGGACGGAATTCAAGATGCGTTCATCCCCTTTCTTGAGAAAATCTACATTTTCTTTGTAAAACAGAAGGTGTTATGCAGCTAAGAATTCAGTGAAACAGGTGCTTCATTACATTGGCACAAACCACACACAAAAACTCAAATGCCAACTTGCAGCATTCTAAAATGTGCTATCTCAAACTAAATGGAAGTCTTTCTTTTCCTGAACAAAGAAACCCAAATGGCAGCTACATGTGTCTTTTATACTTTCTAAAGTTAAAGGAAGATAATAAGCAAAAAAAATGACAATTTGAAGTTCCCGAAGAAGTATTTATGTGTTTTCTGTAGTATATACGCACAACTTCAGAACTTGGAGAAATAGTTGGTCGCCTAGTTGCCCGGCCGAATGCTTTGAACTAAAGTGCAAAGGCCAGGAGAATTAAGCCTCTAGTGTTGCATCACTGAATCACAATAGATGACTACCCTTTACCCCTGTTTTTTCTTACAGAAGCAAAACATCGTTATGTGAAATAGAAAACATTATCTAAGCTAGTAAAGTGGCAAATGCATATTTATCTTTGTTCTTCATGATCAAAAAGTAGGCCCAGCATTTCCTGAGACGAAGAAGGCATCACCACCTAATCCCCTATTAGAATTACCGGTTGTAGATAAAATAATATTCAAGAGTTACTACTGCAAAGGAAAAGAAGATGTCTAATAATTTATACTTAACTGATCATATGCCCATTCGAGACTACAGGGGAAATTAAAAGTACCACGTTATAATTTACACTTAATTGGCCATATGCTCATTCAATACTATATAGAAAACTTAGCGCTCAATCAATCATGTAGTACTCACCTTCTATTGTGTGGCAGACAAATTTCCCGATGCTTCATTTGTCATCCACAATTAGATGGTTGTCCCAGTATGCAACAACACAGAACCCCAACATTATCAGCTATCCTCTCTCGCTAATGACAGAAGCTGCAAATCCTGAGTCAAAAACAATGGCATCAACCACTCTCGTTCTGAAATAACCTACTGTTGATAAATATCAGTAAGCTTGTCCTAAAAGTGTTCTGCAAAAGAAAAGGACAAGTCCTGAAGGTATGCAATCTGGATGATTCACATGTATATGCATGTCAGCTGAAACACAAAGTCTTCTTTTGATAGATAATTCTGCAAGATAGGATCAATACAAAAATTTGTGGCAAAGGAAGAACATCCATCTGCCCAGCTATTAGTGTGAGCTTTGCAATGATAACACTACATAAATCTCAACTATATCTTTTTTTGGGACTGCTCCTCTGTACATGAGTGTTGTAATATTATTACCAGGAAGAAACAAAGGTACTTCAGATTTGATGAAATGACTCTGGCTCATCAAATGCCACATAAGGATATCAACATGAAAATTATTATTCTAAGATGCTGGAATATTTGTACAGAAAGAAACAGGAAGATTTCCAATGGAGAAACACCTTCAATTATTTTTTGGAAGGGACAACTAAAATAGGATCTTGCCTTGGTTGTCCACATAGCAAGCAAAAAAGAAAGCTCAGTCCCTCAAAGACTAGGTAGAACTCAATCTCTAATCTTGTTTTTATTTTTTCTTTTCTGTATAGCTATAAGTATTTACATTCTTTTCTCCTATTGTTTCAGCGTAAAAAACATGAGCGAAGTATTGAAGCATGGCACTGCAAGAAGGAAAAGGAGAAATAAGTTTAGTGTACGACGTAATTAATTGAATAGGCGGGACTCCAATTTCAGCAAGCAATGTGGCAATATCTGTGTAGTTGCATATTATGTGCAAACAATACATACAAAATACTTTACGAACAAATGAGGAGAAAAATAATGTAAGAAGTTGTACAACACAAGATACAGATAGTAATCAAGTTCTTACATCATAAAGAAACATTCTATTCTATAATTATAGAAGAGACTTCTTATTGTTCTCCCGTTTGCACCTCTAAAATACACAGTGAGAGCACTTCATTAGAATAAAAACCAAAGAAATAAAAACAATTTAAAATGAAATGTAGAAACATTGCAGCAAAAATAAAAAATCTGCAGTCAAGTGATTTTTATCCTTTAAAATGTATGACATACATTGCGTGTAACTGGAACAAAGAAAAGACACACAAATTTACTTTCTCGCATATGAATTCTGCGGGAAAGATTTTGGGTAGGGGAAATAAATAAATGGCGGTAGACTCACACCAGCAATTATTGCTTGATTACAAATTCCAGTGTGGTATATTTAGTATTCTAAAATGATATCACTCTGTTGTTCCACAATATAAGCCGTTTTAGTATCAAAGTTAGGAAACCCAACAACAATAATAATAATAATGACTGCATATAATGAGGAAACTGTCTTGATAAAGAGGAAATCAAAGAAATCATTTTTTTCTTCCAGCATACTAAAACTCGAGTGTAATAATAACAATCTTAACAGAATACCGTCGAAATGTAAATTTACCTAGAATGATGAATAATAAAACATGGACGAACAGGTATGCTGTAAAGCTCATCTTTTTGTTAAAATAATCACATGAGAAGACTCAAGCTTTTATATGAAGGTTCTGTCCTGCAGAATGAGCCAACTCATGCTTCAATACAACTCACTAACTGCCAAACCACCCAAAGTTAAGATCTTTCCTGGATTCAATGCAAGCAAGCTTCAAGACAGTACCTTTCATATAATGCATGCCCTTGTCCACGTTTGCTAAGTAAAATTTGATCTCTGTTGTTTGCTGCATATCTCCATAGCAGCATATAGCATATGCTTGTGGCACTTTCTCTCATGTTCTAGTTTAAGAGAAAAACACTATTTAGTAAACTGAAATGCAAAAAATTTAGGAAGGAAGGAAACTTCGTGCCAAACATTGGTTTCAAATAACTCTCTCTGGTCCAGCACTATACAAATGATTTAGAACCACCTACGTGAACATTGATGTACACATAAATCGAGACAAGAATATAAGAACAATGGCGTAGGTCATCACCATTCTTGAAAATGTTTCCACCGCAAGAATCATAGCATGCACCTATTGGCAATATATGAGAAACACTTATTTATATGCACTTTGCTAGTTTTGTTCAAGAACGAAATAGTAACAACAAATATTAGAGAACATGATCAAGAACATGTTGCCAAGGTCGGAGAAAACACTCCTTAAATAGCATATGTGCCTCATACCTGATAATCGCAAAATAGTCATTTTCAGATATTAGTGTGTCAGTAACATCCTAAACGATCCCATCATGCAGAAAACTGTATATAACATAAATAATAACAGTGCAAAAAAATAAAATGCGACCAACCACATACCAAGAAAATAATCAAACCAACCATCCATGATCCAACAGCCTCTCCGGCAAGGTAGAGCCGATGCCAAGGAGGAGAGCACCTGCGCAAAGAATACAGCAAACACAAAAATTAAACAATAGAGATGTATAAGGGCAAGAAGCAGATAGTATCTACAAAGACCAAGTGGAACAGAAAACATGAGACAGTTGAAAAACATGACCAAGAAATCAAAACCAAGGAGCTCGTGCTACAAATGGAACCAATGGATAGAGCCGCACCTACAGCCAAAACACGGCGAGGTCAGACATGAAACAGGAAAGATGAATCAAAAAGGGGGAAAGTTGAGAAACGTGATCAAATCTATAACATTGAATCTTGAAGCCCATTGGATCAAAGGCTCACCATGGTCACTGATCTAGAGATGCGGAAATTAGAAGAAATAGAAGCTCACCTAGGGCTTGGAACCTTCATCTAGACATGGGAGGCCAATGTGCAAGGACGTTAGCCACAACCAGGTTGCCGATTGTAGTGTCATCAATCTCTATCACTGGATGCGCCCTTGCCGCTCATCGGCAGCTGCGACGCCGAGAGTTCATGTTGCCTCGACGACTTCATCCCCTGTCTCACGCCCGTTAGTTGCCCTGCATAGTGAACCAGAGGCAATATGATTGGAGGTGCTGCAGAAGTATTTTTTTAGTAGAAAGAACACACATGAAAATAAAGGAAAATTTAGAGACATGTATTACATTATTTATAAATAAAATCTTTGTTTAAAAATATCAACCAAATCAAAATAGAAAAACCTTGACTTCAATGCCTACGCATGGAAAACAAATACTAACAAAGCATGAGACATTTGACCTTTAAATCATTACCTTAATTAAACATTTAATTTCTGGATGAAAGAATTGGCAGCCACCCCCAAAAGTTTAATACTCATTTAATTAGGAGAAAGACACGCTAGCATGACCCTCTTATATGGTGCAGCTGCAACATGACTTCCCCTATCGATGCAGATGGGGTTCGGCAAGCAGCGAATCATGTAATTAAAACTTACAACCATTGTTTGATCATCTCCACTGAGTAATTATATAAAGAACCTATAGTGTCAATCCTCTTTAGATCTGAAACCTAGGCTACATGAGAAAAGTACGTACTACAAAAAGTGAAATCAGATGCAAAATTAAAATGTACAGTATAGTAGCCTTGAGAAATCTTGCTACTAAGCCATAAAATTGACCCATTTGTTAGGGATTAAGAAATAAAATAGAGGGTTGAAAGCAAGAGACAAAGAAAGGAGTCTAGGCACCTGTGAGAGGAACAACTCTTGCAAGGACCCGAGATGCGAGGTCTGCTGCGACAACTCTTGGGAAACTCCTAGACACACATGGGTGTAGCCGCGGCCGGTGGGTCCGTCCGCTCCCACGCCCAGACTTACCTCACACAGAATATTTTTTGGTGGCCCTCTTCTTTTCCTCAGCGGTGGCTTTCTTGGTCTTCTCCCAGGAGAGGATGCATGATATCTGTCGATCCCTGCAAGGAATATGCAGGTATAAAGAAGAGAACACTCAAGGGAAGTATAGTTCAGTGTGGGCAGACTTACATGTTTCTGACCTTGCTCTTTGCTCTCTTTCCATGGTTTGACCACTAACAGGTTCAGCTCATCTCGACGTCTGCAGCAAAAACGCTAGTGGATCAAATCTAGCTATAGCTTACTCTTTAGAAAATAGTATGCAATATGCCTGTGTTCAAATGATACCTTTGCTTCTATATCATCAACTCATGCTCAGTATGTGACCCGGTAGTCATAACTGACATCAAGAAAATGCAACTATATTTGATGTTCACATGATTCACTCAGTATCGAATATGGGAAAACAGATTCCTACAAATAAATAAATCATCATGTGAATGTAGCAAGATGAATATGTGCTCGTTTTTATTAGAAGCGGAAGAAGCACAAATAATGAAATCCAAAACTAAAATGTAAGCAGTTTGTTGCACACAATGGTTTGCCTGAACGGCTGAACCATAACCTCACAATTCAAAAATCAAAGATTTCTACACTTTTTAATTTCACTTGAAGTACAACCATCTCAGCTATCTAGCAACGCATCAAGTAACCTCCTTCCATAGATGCACATCCAGCAACGGCATCAATTAAGCCGAAGTACTGCATAAACCAAGATTTCTATCCTGTAGAATTTTTGTCAAACACCTTGAAGGCATAAACAAAACAGAAATTACCGCACAAAGCAAGATGAGAATCTGTGGGGATTTGAGAGGGAGAGGGAGAGAGGGGTGTGCTCCAGACCTGTAGACGTATTATTGAGCTGAGAACGGCGGCGGCGCCATGTCGTGTTGAGGGCGACCTTGGCCAAATCAGCCGCGACTCAGCTTGGCCGTGGCTAGGCAGCTCCCGTCTAGTGCAGCATGGTGGCAGCTCGAGCTCCTCTCCGCTGCGGCGCCACAGCATCCTTCTTGTCAGGCCGCGCGACCTTGGCCGGGAGGATGGCGAGGCGGAGTGCTGCTGTAGCCCGAGCTCCTCGGCGTTCTCGCACTGGCGGCGCCCAGACGCAACTTCCCAGCGCCCGGACGCGTCTTCCCTAGCCGCACCACCTCCAGCCGTGTTGAGGGCGACCTTGGCCGGGAGGATGGCGAGGCGGAGCGTCGCTGCAGCCTGCGCTGTTCGGCGACCTCGCGCTGCCGGCGCCCGCGGGCGTCTTCCCGGGCAGCAGCACCTCCAGCTGTGTCTCGAGGGAGAGGAGGGCGTGGGGAGCCGCCGCCGCCGCCAAGGATAGGGTTTGGGAGGGAGAGTGGGCGACTGCAGGATTGGGGGAGGATTGAGATAGGGTTTGGCTGGGCGCTCGGTTTTGCCTCCTCGCACAAGCGTCCGTGTCCAACCGAGACCCACCACGTCCACTTGCCTCGCGAGCCTGCAGCCACACTTGACTCACCCAAAGCCCACCCCAGGTAACAGACGAGCGGGCCAGCCAACCGCAGGCCCCGCGTGCAGCCGCATGTGGGTAGAATGGCGCCATTGCATGGCTTAATCTAGCCAGTGGGGAGTGACCAGAATCGATGGATGAGATGCATGGGTGAAAAGATCCGATGGTTCACATGCGATGATCGCTGTGAGAGCCCCATGGGGGTGCAACAATTATACCTTTAGATTCCGGCAGCCAACTGCGGTGGTCCGGCGACCGGTAACGGCCTCTTGTGCGGTCTGTCTGTAAATCGGTCTTGTTCGGTCACAACCGAGGACGGAACCGGTCCAAGAACCGAACCGATCGTGCCAGTCAAGTTTTCATTTTTAGAGAGTTTCGTGCAAGTCAAGTTGCTGCACGTGATAACCGAAAATCCTGTCCTACCCAAACCCCCAACCTCTCTGGCTCTCTCCCCCCACTACCCACTCACCTCCGCCTCCGCCGCCGCCGCCGGCTCTCGATAGGTTTCCCAACGGCCAACCCCCCGCGCGCGCCCCGCCGCCGCAGACGCCCGCGATGCCGACGGTAAGCGTCGGCCGCGACCGCCTCTTCGCCGCACTCGGCAGGGTCTACAGTAAGCGACTGTCCCCCCTCCCCTCCCCTTCCCCCCCTCCTCGCGCGGCACAACACCAAACTAATCTCGTTGCTCTGCTGCTGTTTCCCGCAGCCCAGGAGGAATTCGAGAAGCTCTGCTTCGACTTCGGCATCGAGCTCGATGACGTGGTGAGCCAGCTGCTCGGATCTGCGCCATTTATCTCTCTTAGCTCGCGTGCTTAACTACTCGGGGTTTGATCTCATTTACTTCCCTGGTTCTGCGTAGACCACGGAGAAGGCCATCATCCGGAAGGAGAAGCACCTGGAGGATGACGGCCAAGCTGACGGCGATGAAGAGGTCATCTACAAGATAGAGGTTGCCGCCAACAGGTCAGTCGATTTCGGTGTTTTCGCAGCTCACTTGTTGGCTAAAATGTTGTCAGCTGAGTTTGTACGATTCGATTTCTGTCCATGTGTTTTGTCTCGGCATCTAATGTCTAGGTTTTGTTTACTCTGATTTTCATTTTAAGTCCCTAAACTCTGACTGTGTGGGTGCAGAATTTGTATATCTGATAATAAGCTCTTGTCAATTGTAGGGCTCTAGCTAGTATATTTTGCGCTGCTGCTTTCGTTTTTCGTTCTATATACTCTTGTTCATTTTCCTCTGCTGCTCTCCATTCAGTATTTTCTGTGTGTTGGAGACGTGTAGTATTGCTTTCCCTCGTATATGTCTGACGTGATATAAGACTTGAAATAGTTCAACTTCCTGGGTCACTTGTTTGTTTTCAAAACATCACAATCAAATAGTGTCGCATTTTTAACTTATGCAGTTGGATCTCTATTGCAACGCATGCAGATATGATTTGTTATGTCTTGAAGGAATAGCAAGATCTCTTCGCATTTTCATTGGGACCGAAGCAACCCCTGTTTTCAAACTTTCATCGGTCCCCAATGGTTCGATGCTTCAGATGCATGTTAAGAAAGAGGTAATGGAGTTTGACCAGGCAGGCCAGGCCTGTTTTACACTACTGTACTCTTATCTAACTCATTATTATACATATGATGATATACATGTTTCTTATGCTTTCTTTCTTACGACCATGTTACGGCATCTTTCAAGTTTTCAATTCCTATTCTAGAGAAATGAATATGTACTAGCTCTAGTTAAAATGGATGAACAGAGTTTTGCTATTGGTAATGTGTATATATGCTGCAGTTAAAATGGATGAACAGAGTTAGGGTTTTGGTCTTTGAATTAAATTGGGGCCCCTCTTGAACAACTTAATTTTTGGATATTCGGGATAACCGCTAATAATGTTTTTTAAAAAGAGAAATGACTCAACAAGTCAAGTGAGCGTCAAATATGGAAATTTGGGAAGACAAAGCAAGAACAATATGTAAATACTCTAGTTTAGTTTCTATACATTTGTTTGGTTAGGCTTAATCTATGCATGTTGTAAGTGTTTTTCTTTTAGCCCTGAGCCCCTGACTATTAATATAGCAAGAAGAAGATATAAAAATCTTAAATCTTAAGTTCTTAACATGTGCAAGCTTTGAGATGCTAGACGGTAGGGGCAGACAACACATGAAGTGATTGAGTAATTTCATGTTTGAAAACATTCACCCTGTTTCACCAGAATGATAGTGGATGATAATGCTCATCTACAAAAGGAAAGTTATAGCTGTGACTAATGGATATTTAATTTCTTCTGCAGACTTCACAAATTAGACCATACATAGTTTGTGCCGTCCTAAGAGGAGTAACTTTTGATGAAGTCAGATACAACAGCTTCATTGATCTTCAAGACAAACTCCACCAAAATATTTGCCGGTATAACTCGTCCGCTTTCCTGTTGTAGTTTGTCGTATTTGAGTTGGTAATCACGAATAATTTGTTGACTAAGACTAGCTGTGATGGACAACAGGAAGAGAACACTAGTTGCTATTGGTACCCATGATTTGGACACTCTACAAGGACCCTTCTCATACGAGGTAAATCTGCAACCTTGCTGCAATCAGCCAGTATAACCTGTCAGGCTTAGTTTGTGGTGAACTTATTTTACAATCTGCCACGCAAAAAGCCACAAAAGCAGGAAAATATTATGTACATAAATAGTAAGATAGCAATAGCTGATTGGAAAAGCTGAATTATCCTGTCCACTGCATTTCCAAACACAGCCTTAGTTGAGGCTCACGATTATCTTAATTGCATCCCTGCCAGTTCTATATATATATGGGAGACACATCCTAGCTTACTCTCTTTGCATATGTTCTGCATGTTTCCGTTTCTTTTCTGTAGTTGGCAGAGTGGGTGTTGGGCATGTATCTCTGTTGGAGGATCTGTATTTTTTTAGAGATAGAGAAACACATGATTTATTGTGATCCATTTAGTTAATTTTGCACTTCTCCACTAAGCTAGCTCAGGTTACGGCTTCAGCTTATTGGTCCAAAAGCTCCCTTCCACTGCCTTAGTCGCTGATTGGGGAGATTCAGGCCTGTCCTGCGGTCACCAAGAGCACTAGGCCAAAATCTGTGGAGTAGCCCTGATATTTACACCTAGTGCTTTATGGCCTGAAGCTTATAAGGCAAGCCCAAGATGCTCCCCACTGTCTGGTGTATCCCAGCCTATAGATCCATACGCTGAAGTAATTATTTTTAAAGATGTTGGCAAAAAACATTGACCTTGCCAGCAATTATGCACAAACCTCTCTGTGATTCTCATTTTGATTACAGAGTATGAATATTTGTTTTCTTATGTACTCCCTCCGTTCCAAAATAATTGTCACAGATTTGTCTAGATTTGCATGTATCTAGACGCGTTTTAGTGTTTAGAATTAGATACATGCAAATCTAGACAAATCCGTGACACTTATTTTCGAACGGAGGAAGTAGTTAATGATTTTGCAAAGCAAATGTCCATATTGATTCCTTTCATCCTTATTTTGACATTTTGATTAATCTTTTCAGGCTCTACCACCCCAGGAAATAAATTTTGTCCCATTAAAGCAGGTAGAATAACTCACCACTCTCAGTCAGGAGATATGCTATGCCTATTTTGCACGTTTTTCTTAGAAAATAATAGCAGCCTTTTGTTCAGTTTATGGGATAGCAGAGGTTTTGACTGACATATTCCTCTGTTTGCTTTGGTATATGGTTCAGGAGCGTCATTTCACAGCAGATAAATTGATGGATTTCTACAGAGTAAGTAGTCACGACAGTTTTGTAGTGACATTGCTATTCCTAATGTTGCCTCTCATGACCGTGGCAACCATAATGTTCTGTAGTTCTATTCTAGGTTCCGAGATCTGATTTTGTTTAGGTACTCTGTCTATACATATTTGATAGTTTATGCTTTCTTTTTGGCAGTCAGACATGAAGTTAAAGAAGTTTTTGCATATAATCGAGAACTCTCCAGAATTTCCAGTTATATATGATAGCAACAGGTAAACCAATTCCAAGCTATGGCTTAGATTTCTCAAATTCTTTTTCTCACATGGAAAGGCCCAGATTAGGTTACCATTTCAGTGCTTACTATTTATGATGTAGATATTGTTTGTAGCCGGGATTTTCTGGTGTTATTTTTCGATCCTTGATTTGTATTGCTCATACTGTCATACAGCAAGCTCACACTTCAATAATTTGCAGAACTGTGTTATCTTTGCCTCCTATCATCAATGGTGCACACTCTGCTATCACCCTGAAGACAAGGAATGTGTTCATCGAATGCACTGCCACCGACCTTACAAAAGCAAATATTGTTTTGAATACAATGGTAGGTGTAATCTAATACTATCTTTTTGGTGGAAAATATATGGTCCTTTGGGATGAAGATTAAAGTTGTTTTATTGATGTACTTGTTGCTTATGTGTCTAGGTTGCAATGTTCTCAGAGTACTGTGAAAATAAGTTTGAAATCGAACCAGTTGAAGTTATATCTTATGATGGAAGCAAAGCCATTTACCCTGATCTTTCATGTTACAAAATGGAGGCTTCGATCTCTGAGATTCTTGGTCGCATTGGCATCTCCCTTGATGAGACACAGGTATATTTTGTTAGACTGAAGGATGGTACCGCATATCTTTTACGTGAAACAGGAACCTCATATCCAGATAATATTTAACACTTCACAGGTTTTAATATTTATTGTAGAGTAGTTAGTTTTTTAATGCCTAAGATTAAGTAAAACAAATGATTTTGATAGCTACTAATGTAATTTTCTGCTTGGATTCTCTGAATTTATGTTTTAGTGCTTGGAGAAGTGAAATGATTTGACTGTATTTGAAACTGCAGGTTATCTCCCTTCTGAACAAAATGCAATTGCAAGCAGAACTTTGTCCATCAAAAGGGGAGCCTCGTATTTCAGTTTCTGTCCCTCCTACGAGAAGTGACGTTCTGCATGCTTGTGATTTGGCGGAGGTAAAATATGCAATTCCCAATCTCTGATAGTCATTTTTGTATTTATTATTTTCATATTTTTAATATTTTGGTTCTCTATTATTATTTTTGTTCCATAAGGATGTTGCTATAGCTTATGGGTACAATAATGTGCCAAAGTCAAAGCCTAAATCGATGACCATAGGTGGAAGGCAACCACTAAACCGTTTCTCTGATAAAATTCGTGCTGAGGTATGTGCTTAAAATATTCAGTAATGTGCTTAAAATATTCAGTACTTCCTCTGTTCCTAAATATAAGACGTTTTGGCAGTTCAATGTGAGCTGCCAGAACATCTTATATTTAGGAACAGAGGGAGTTCCTCTTAGCAATCATTCACCTGCGTTCTGTATACATATATTCACCATCTGACAATTTACTGGAAAAAAACGTTTGTGTGGCAGGTTACAAGAGCGGGCTATATGGAGGTGCTCACGTTTGTTTTGACTTCGTATGAAGAAAACTTTGACATGATAAACAGGAAAGATGATGGAAATAAAGCAGTCATTATTGCAAACCCCCGTACTTCTGAATTTGAGGTGAAATGCTCAAGTATATAAGGCCGTCTTTATGACCCGATCATTTATTTATTTGTTAGAGCTGATTTTGCCATAAAAAAATCCTAGTTTCTGCTGTCAACTGCATACGGTTAATCAACAGTTAGTGTAACCTTTGATTTATTGAGTTGACCTTCTATGCCTAGCACTTTGTTAGATTCCTTTTCTAGAATAATTATCGACAACTTACTATGCTTGGGTTGTCACTAAAACGCATCCTACCAATATTTGGTCATAATCAACAATTTGGTCCTTGCTTGCATGGTTGCCAATTTAATATTTGGTCATAATCAACAATTTGGTCCGTGCTTGCATGGTTGCCAATTTTTTGGCATGTCAATGCTCCTTTGCTCAATCTAGTTCATTTTTCTTGCCAACATTGACCAACTATAAGGCATGCCTTATATTTTGGCTAGCCAAACTTCTGGTTAGGGCAAACTTGGGCTCAAACCAAACACACCCAAAATCGTTATATATGTGGTCATATATTGTTATCGTACTTCTGGTATCTGTGGCTTTTTTCTTATGTAAATAATTTCCATGAACAAATTCCAGTACGTGATGTATGTTGTTCCTTGTGATATTGCAGGTTGTAAGAACTAGTCTTATGTCATGTTTGTTGAAAACCTTGAAGCATAATATAGACCATCCGAGACCCATAAAGGTACTTAATGAAAACAAACAACGACACTCATGTGCTTATTGTTGTTGAGATGTTTTTCATATGATTAGTATTTGTTCTACCTCGCACACAATTATCTTTTTGATGTTGTATCATGCTTCTCTAAAGGGAGAGCTTTCATAGAGCTTTATATTGGTTACAACCAACTGGAAATGCTAGCCTTTGTTTTAATATTCTTGCAATGTTATGTGGTCAGATTTTTGAGGTTGGTGATGTAGTAGCACTGGATACGTCACGTGATGTTGGTGCCTCTAATAATCGCCGGCTTGCAGCTTTGTACTGTAGTAGTAATTCTGGATTCGAGGTAATGCACATGATTATTTTGTGCAAGTGCTATTTACAGTGTTTTGTTGCATGCATTGGCTAATTATTATGAACTATGCAGGAAATTATGGGTTTGGTGGATAGGATTGTCAAAATCGTGAGAGCTCCGCACATCACATTTAGCCACCCTTACTATGTTGAAACAAGTGTACGCATTTAAAATTCTCAATGTATTCATCAAGTATACCAAACATCCCTTTGCTGTTACGAACTACTATTTTGCTTATATATTCTCTACAGGAACCCGAGTTCTTCACGAAAAGGCAATGTAAAATTGTTACTAGTGATGGGAAGCAGGTTGGATACTTGGGAATTGTCCATGCTGAGGTAATTCATCAGTCTTAATCACGAAAAGACACATTTGGCCACTTTGATTAGTTGATGTAACCTATCCTGTGTTGCTTCCAGGTGCTGAGAAAATTCGGTATCCCAGACCCCTGCACTTTTGTTGAGATTGACCTCGAGGCTCTGCTGTAGTGCCATGTACTGTGAGCAGGGGAGTTCTGACGGGTTGGCATGCATGTGGTATCTCAACAAGCCCCTCATTTGGGTTTGGACACTGCATTGTTTTGTAGCTTGGAGCTCACATCTTTTTGACTAGGGCAAAGGAAAGAATATCGCAATACTAGAGATGCCCCGCATTTTTTGTGTGTGTGAGAGCGAGATATCTGCTGGGAATCATGTTTATGTTGTTTCCGTTGTAATACAGCACAATGTTTGTCGCAGCTCTCTAGATCAAAGCAGCTGGCTAATTTATATGTGAAGAACTTAATGGTAAAAGCAAACACTTTTGTACCTACCCTTTGCCTGATTCGACACCATGGTTATTACAGTCAATGCCCTTTTCACTACCCCTTTTTCCCTTTTGTCAATACTACGCACCTCCTTTTTTTTCATTCTCTCTTGAGCTGTTGAGCATTAGTTGCTGCTTGAGACCTCCGCTGTCAACCTCACAGGATATCTGATCCTGGAATTTGCGTTGTCTGCTCGTTGTTTTTCTGGGCCGAGTGTTGGACGAAGTATGCACGTTTTTTTTTGAAACACAATATATTAACCAAGCAAGCAAGCCGCCTCATTAAAAACCTTCCAGTCCCCTTAGGTACCCTGGTAAGGAAAAGAGTGCGTCAAAAACTTGCTGCTACGAATCCAGGAGAGTTACATCATTTAGTACAAAGGGGATAATAAAATTTGGAGGAACATCAGTCCACCTTAGAACTGAATTTGTACTAAAAGAACTTCTGGCTAATTCATGAGCTACCTTGTTGGCCTCTCGACTGCAATGGACATAGCGAATCAAATCAAAGGCTTGGGCTTTAATAAAACACTCTGTGAAAATCGCTGCGGATGGATTCCAAATTTCAACTTCTGCATTACAAGCCTGTATAAGTTCCAGGCAATCTGATTCAACTGTGGCTGATTGAATACCCAATTGTTCTAGGAATTCTAGACCTTTTAACAGAGCCAAAGCTTCTGCCATTGCAGCGTCAAGAAGATAATTCAAAGGGCCAGCATACCCAGCCAGCGCTTCTCCTTTATCGTTCCGAAGAACAACGCCCACCGAGCCTCTCCCATTGGAATGAAAGGAGGCATCAATATTTAGCTTATACTCACCGCGGGCTGGTTTACTCCATGTCACTTCTTTCATCGTTGAATGTCCCTTAGCCGCCTGTACAAAGTTGGTTGTTATCGCATGTATAGCAAACGCTGTCCGAGCCGGTCCAGCCACAGTTTCTCCTTTGACAATTTCTCTTCGTTGCCACCACACGTACCAGCAGGCCACCACAATTGTTTCTACCAGCTTCAGTGTGCCTAGCACCGGTGCATCGGATGTTGGCCGACGTAACAGATCCTCTAGGATGGTAGACCCCGAACGCTCCCCAAGAACCGCTTTATCAATGTACACAGAAAGACCCAAGTTACTCCAGATTTCCCGAGCACGCAAACAGGTGAAGAGAAGATGTCGAATATCTTCAGGGCCTACATAACAAACTGGGCATTGGGGTTGTACTTTGATATGTCTGTCAGCAAGAATTGATCTTCCTGGCACCACTCCGTGTAATGCTCTCCAAATAAAATTTTTGACTTTGCTCGGGACTTCCAACTTCCAAAGTATCTTCCAAACTGGGTTGATTACTGCTGCTCCTTGTCCATCTTCTCGCCTCATACGACCACCAAACTGATGTTGCCATTCAGTATAATACGCCGAACGTACAGAGAAAGAGTATGTTTTTGTTTTATGCCACGCAATAAAATCCTCCTGCATATGTTCACTTAGAGGAATTTTCAGGATTCGCTCCGCATCAATCGGAAGAAAATTATCTCTAATCAACACTTGGACGAAGTATGCACGTTGCTCTCAGCTGCAGACATTTTCTTGCTCAGGATGGGAAAGACTTTGGTACCGGCACCAGGCGAGAAACGGACGGACAGGGTGAGTCCAATCCTTTCCCGATCGGGGGGATCTGGACCGCTCTTCCCAGCCACAATCACAAGGTCTGCTATGCTAGGAGGGAGCCTCCCCACAACATCCGCACGCAGCGGCGGCCACTATGCCCTGGTCCATGTGAAGCTCTCCTGCATGATTTCAAATGGGCTCGGTTCATGGGTGCACATATTGCTTCTATAGCTAATTGTAATTTAGTACTAGCTACTAGTAGTATTTTCTTTCTCGATAGCAACCTTAAGTAATAATGCTAATCGAATCGAACTTTGCATCCGTAGAAAATGTTAACGGCGCTTAAGCATGGCGTAATCAAAACTTTTTCTTCGAACAACACAATCAAATCAAACTTTGCAAGTTTAGTAATAATACTCAAATCTACCTACTCGTACATAAATCACAACTGGGAACCCTTCCCTAACACAAAACAAATATGTGTAATCCTAAAAGTTTGCTGTGTAGGTATCTCTGGCAATATTTCTACACACTATTGGTGCTTTCTCTCATTTCAATGAAGCATAAGCACTTGATACTACCAATTCTTAGCATATGAATGCTAGTATGTTCCTTTTTGCAAAACATGTAAAATAGTTCTTTTTATAATATGTAATGCAATATTTAAATGCACTATATATTGAGTAAGAGACATGCACACCCTCCACCCCAAAATATAAGACACGTTTTTTCTCACATGTTTTCTTTTGCACAATTAACATATAAAAAAATTATTTTAAGATGTGTAAATGGTATTGTTGCATTGTCTTACAAATCTCTTTCATTCTTCCGTACAAAAATTTATACAAACTTTGTAGACATATTGTAAGTACAAATTATAGGGCGAGCACCCGGAAGCATATGCTCCCGGTTATTGAAACGATTTTGAAACATAGTTCAAAATATTAGAAACAATAGAACAAAAAATGACACGAAAAATGTTCGTGTGCGAGACATTTCTTTATCTTTTTCGCACGTGACACGAAAAATATCGATTTTTCGTAAAACTCGGTGTGCATACATATAATATCAACTCATATCACGCGCCAACTTTTGTTCAGATTTTTTAAACATTTCGAAATGTTTTCTCGAGTACCAGGAGCATATGCTCCCAAGATCAAAATTGTTTTTCCGCAAAAATTATAGTAGTTATAAGTTTTGTTGCCAACGAAATTTAAGAGTGCCTTATTTTGGGCCCGAGGGCGGCAAGCCAATTATAGGCCATTTTAAAACGTCTTATAAAAGCAAATAGTGCAAAACCCCTTTATGTCAGAAGTCAAACCATGTAAAGTTGGGCCAAATCTACAAAATAAATTACAAACAATTTTATAAATATATACGAAACTATATTTAAGAATTACTAATAAGCTTAAATTTATACTGTAGAGACTTATATATTAATTTCTATCTAAAATTTCGTTCAAACTTTACATGGTTTTGTTCTTGAGCAAATAAATCTGTATGCCTTGTTTTACGACGGGAGTAGTACTTGTTTTTAATTCGTAGTAGTAGAGATATGTATTGTTTGAAGTCGTAGTAGAGACATGCTAATTTGTGAGCTCGTATGATATCTTAAATTGCACTTCATATTGACAGGGAGACATGTACTACCTCTGTCTATTTTTTAAATGTCCAAAGTTTGTCTAAATTCGAATGTATCTAGACACTAATCTTTAGTGTATAGATACATCCGAATTTAGATGAACCTTCCGACATCTATTAACGGACGGATAGAGGGAGTATTATTTTTTGAATTCGTAGTAGAGACATGCTATTTTTTGAAGTCGTAGTAGTAGGTGGCCGTGCAACGGTTGTTCAGGAGGAAACTGGTGTAGGAACACCGGATGCAGGAAGCAGGTGACCAATCTTCACAACCGATACGCCCAATGCCGCCGTGGCGCCGTCCATCCAATCCAATTAAACCCCACCGGAAAGGGGCTAATTATCGAAGTCATCGGAAACAACCATGTCCAAGTGAGGGGCTTAAGAGAGAGGCACACCAACAAAGGGGCTAATTATCGAAGTCACACGAACGAGAGGGGTTATCATCAAAATCAAATCCCCCCTTCCTCCCCATCCCTTCCATTCCCACATCTCTCCTCCCCCACCTCCGCCGCCGCCGCCGCCGCCATGGCATCCACCGCGTCGGCGGCCTCGCCGCTCACCTGCCACCACCTGGGCGTCCGTCTCCGGCCACACCTCCCCTCCTTCTCCCTCCGCCGCCGATCCACCTCCGTCCTCTCATCCAAACCCATCTCCCTCTCCCATTCCCTCCCAAAGCCCCTAACCCCCTCCCCAGCCACCACACCTCGCCGCCTCCTCCCGCCCATCGCCGCGGCAACCACATCTCCCCCCACACCAGCCTCACCACCACCATCAAAGCCAGCCCCGCAGGGCGCGGCCATCAAGCCCCTGCTCGCCTCCATCGCAACGGGGGCCATAATCTGGCTCATCCCAGCCCCCGCAGGGGTCGCCCGCAACGCGTGGCAGCTCCTCTCCATCTTCCTCGCCACCATCGTCGGCATCATCACGCAGCCGCTGCCCCTCGGCGCCGTGGCCCTCCTCGGCCTCGGCGCCGCCGTGCTGACCCGCACGCTCACCTTCGCCGCGGCCTTCTCCGCGTTCGGGGACCCGATCCCGTGGCTCATCGCGCTCGCCTTCTTCTTCGCGCGCGGCTTCATCAAGACCGGGCTCGGCAGCCGCGTCGCCTACGCCTTCGTGGCCGCCTTCGGGGGCTCCACGCTCGGCCTCGGCTACTCCCTCGTCTTCGCCGAGGCCTTCCTCGCCCCCGCCATCCCATCCGTCTCCGCCCGCGCCGGCGGCATCTTCCTCCCGCTCGTCAAGTCCCTCTGCGAGGCCTGCGGCTCGCGCACCGACGACGGCACCGAGCGCAGGCTCGGATCCTGGCTCATGCTCACCTGCTTTCAGACGTCCGTCGTCTCGTCGGCGATGTTCCTCACCGCCATGGCGGCTAACCCGCTCGCTGCCAACCTCACGGCCAGCACCATCGGGGAGGGCATCGGGTGGACGCTCTGGGCTAAGGCCGCCATTGTCCCGGGCCTGCTCTCGCTCGTGATTGTGCCGCTGGTGCTGTACATCATCTACCCACCGGAGGTCAAATCCAGCCCGGATGCGCCACGCTTGGCCAAGGAGAAGCTCGCAACCATGGGACCCATGAGCAAGGAGGAGAAGATCATGGGCGGCACGCTTCTGCTCACGGTATCATGACTACCTCTTACTATGTTTTCTTTCTGCTACAGTATAATTCTTCTTTTTGAACCATGCTTCGTTCGCAGGCAGCTGCTGCTTATATTTTTTATCAGCTAACTTGCATACTCGCTTGTGTTATGTGCTATTGGTATGATGCTGCTATCAGTTGTTAGGATTCTTGTGATCGTCTAGTATGTAAGGAGTTCAAACAGCTGCTTAGAAATAGTGGTTTCAATGGCATCATGGTGCTGTTGTCTAGACTCTAGATTATGTAGGAGGCTGGACACTTTGGACCAAACTGCTAGAGCATAGACGCCTAGAATTTTCCTAAATCCAGTCAAGGTGCTCCTTCCTCTGCTCCATCCTCCCTGGCGGTGATGGAACATGCTTCGTTCGCAGCTGCTAATATTATTCTATTTGAACCATGCTTCGTTCGCAGCTGCTAATATTATTGTCACCTAACTTGCATACTCGCCTGTGTAATGCATGTATTATGTGCTATTGGTATGATGCTGCTATCACTTGTTAGGATTCTTGTGATCGTCTAGTATTTAAGGAGTTCAAAGAGCTGTTTGGAAATAACAATTTCCATGACGTTAGTGTTGTCTATATTACATAGGAGTCTAGGCCCTTAATTTAAACGGAACTGCTAGAGCATAGTCGCCTGAAATTTTTGTAAATCCAATGGATTTGCTGCTTTCTCTGCTCCATCCTCAGCTTCTTCCTCCCTGGTGATGATGGAACTTGCCAGAAACCTCCGTTTACCTCATTGGTTTACGGTTGCACGGGTCGGGGTTTGTTGCCCTCCCCAGGCTTAGAGGCAAGGTTGGTTCTTGTGGTGTCAGTATGTGAGGACGGTGCGGTGGAGCAATGCCACTGCGAGTGGGGAAGCACCTAGCGCATGGGGGCTCGTCGACCCAGAGGAGGTGCTGTATGGCCGTGAGGTGATAGGGTTAGGAAGGGGGAGGTTGACCCTGATGTGGCGGAGGTGGAGGCGCTCTGGAATTGAAGGAGGTGGCGCAGGCTGGGGTGCTGGTGAAGTTGGGAGGGGTTGGGTCGAGAGAGAGACGGAAGGAGGGACGGAGGTTGACTGAAGTGTAACAAAATGGCTTCAAGTATTGTTTAGTTACTGATGGCTTGGGCCATTTAACTACAGATGGCATCTCTGGGATTACACTGTGGGGAATGTGAATAAATCCCTAGGGTGTTGTTTTGTGGCTGTCTGTTGTGTTTTCTGGTCATATTTGGAGCATTGTACAATCTTATAGGTTAACTAACTGTATGTTTGGCCCTATGTTTGTTGCATCAACCTGTCAACATCTTGCTTGAATGTAATCTTGAATACTTTTTTCTTGCTGAACATTGTGATGTCCATGCCACCAGGTTGGACTTTGGATCTTTGGAGGAATGCTGAGCGTAGATGCAGTGTCTGCAGCAATTCTTGGCCTATCTGTCCTCCTAATTACAGGCGTTGTCACATGGAAAGAGTGTTTGGCGGAGTCTGTGGCATGGGATACCCTTACTTGGTTTGCCGCGCTGATTGCGATGGCTGGCTACCTCAACAAATATGGGTTAATCGCTTGGTTCAGTGAGACTGTCGTTAAGGTATGCCCCAGTCTATCCCCCTCAGCTTCCTCTTGAGTCTTGAAATGATAGTGGATCCTATTTAGTTACTCTTGCTTAATAGTTATAGGCATTTAGCATGATGGATGTGCATCGCTACAGTATGCTATGTTTCTAGCATTTTGACAGCAATAAAATTTATATATGCTGGCTCCTCACTGAAATTTATTCTCTACATTGGTGTTGTCTGCATCTAAATAAAACATTGGTGTTGTCTGTTATAAAAGTTCTTCTAATCGTTTTCTCGAAAAAAAGTTCTTATAATCATATTTCTGTACCTATTGAACAAAGAGTACCACTGATAGGCTTGGTAATTATGTTGTGGTGAGCTTAGTATGGTTTACATTGTTGCATCTGAACTAGAAAATGGCTTCCTGGTTGGATACATCTACATGAAGTAAGAAATATGACAGGATGGCTCATTAATTTGTTGTTGATGTGAGATACATAGTTTACATCATTCAGACCTCTGATATTCCAATGTTTTGTTCGTTAGCCCAGAGTAACATCAACATAGTAAGGTGGAAGGTGTTTTTCAGTCCCCTTTTCCTGATTTCTTGATGTTTTTTCTCTCAGTTTGTTGGAGGCCTTGGTCTGTCGTGGCAACTCTCATTCGGCGTCTTGGTGCTGCTGTACTTCTACTCCCACTACTTCTTTGCTAGTGGTGCAGCACACATTGGAGCAATGTTCACCGCGTTCCTATCTGTGTCGAGTGCCTTGGGAACCCCTCCACTTTTCGCTGCCATGGTTCTGTCGTTCCTTTCGAACCTCATGGGCGGTTTGACCCATTACGGCATAGGGTCAGCCCCCGTCTTCTATGGAGCCGGGTATGTTCCTCTGGCTCAGTGGTGGGGCTACGGATTTGTCATCTCTGTTGTTAACATCATCATCTGGCTTGGTGCCGGAGGCTTCTGGTGGAAGATGATCGGTTTGTGGTGAGCAGCATAGTCAATGCGGAACTACTTATTTCAACTGAGAGCGATCGAAACTAGCAAAACATTTGCAAGTGGCACAGGTTGAGCTGACCACAAGTTTTGTCGACATGATTGGAATCCATTCTTGTAGTTTGTATCCGTACATTTGTTTTTCTGGCAGTTACTTCCAATGCCAGGTTGCAGTTTTCCTGGCAAGTGGCATCTGATGTTCTATACTTGTGTTTATCTTATGCCTTAGATTGTGCTTGTGTACCTGATTGCGTAGATGATTTCTGCATGGACCTTTTGCTGTCACGAGCAATTTGGTATTTTGGCACAACAACCAGCACCTGAACTTTGGAGCAAACTGATTTTCTGGCACAAAAAAACAGAACACCTGGATTTTGTGCAAAATGTTTTTCTGACACACAAAAGCACACCTGAACTTTTAGTTGTAGCTACTAGCTAACATTTCTGGCAACTAAACATAGACTGAGTGATTGAATTCTTATGTTTTCCAAAGGATGATTGCCTTTTATATGAAATACCAACTTTGATGTCCCGATTTTCTAGATTCACTTTAGCCAATATGTGGCATACATTATTAAAGGATCTTGTTTGGCTAGTGATATTATGTGGAAGCTGGAAGGTTCGAGAAACCGGGAACTGGATGCTTTGTTGATCTTATTTCTGTGTTGATTAAACCGAACTTACTTGACCGATCAGCACACGAGGATGCTAAACTGTGGTCACTTTGTAACATCAGGACCAATTTCTGTTGTAGTTCAGGTTCATGCATCTCCAGACGAAGTGGGTGATGGCTTGACATCTGGTCTCCGCTGGGAACTATGATCAAAATGTTACCAGCCCAGGGTATCTGAATAAAACCAGGTGTCGCATGATGATAAGAATATTTAGCAAAAAGTTGGAGAGGAGAATAAATGTGCTTGGCGCATTTGGGTGCACTCCAGATATACATTTATACAGCGGTTGCTGTCACTTTATTCTGGATAGGTGCACTGTGCACCATGCACGCGTAGCTTTTGTGTAGACCAGTCCTCAGCTCACAATCCTGTCACAACTCGTAGCGGAAACTAGGTAAGTTTTGTGATGGACCTTTATTCTTGTTCTTTTGTGTTTGTGTCCTGTGGTGTCTATGTGCATATTGTCAGTGTTTCTAGGAAATATATATGCCCATAGTCTCTTGGCATCTCAAATCTAACACAAGGCCTCATAGTAGACCCTGTGTTGTTATCCTCCATTAGCCACTTCCGTGCCAAACCATGACGTCCATCTCGACGGAGTCGGTTACGTCGTGGCTAGCAACAATGAAGAAGACAACGATGAACAATAGACTTAGGATTTAGGGGTGGGCCTCGTGTCGGCTCTAACAAGCAATAGACTTAATTAGAAAGGTTGTGGATGCTTAGAGGGAATGTCCGAGGCGCCGATGAGGCGGCATAGGTAGAAATTCAAGGAGGGAAGAGTGACAAAGGTAGAGATTCAAACTTCGTAAATTTTGACTAGATTTTATGAAAAAATATTAACATCTATAGTATAAAATGGACTGTTACAAAGCATATTTTCATGTCATATGCATTTGGTATTGTGAATGCTGGTAGTTTTTTTTTACATTTTTAGTCAAACTTTACAAATTTTGATTTTTGACTGAACCTGGAGCGCTAGGCGAATAAAAACAAAGGAAATATCATACTCCCGCTGACCCTAAATAGTTGCCGCAGATTAAATGAATCAAGAAACACTTTAGCATTCTTTTTGCCCAAATGTGCGACTAAGTAGCCGGAGGGAGTGGTAGCTGGATTAACAACATTTTATATCACTCGACTAATGGAGCACTGGTCGCGGGAGGTCACCACTCTCGTTAAGGTAAAGACTGCCGCGACAAATCTAATCAAGCAACACAGAGAATCAAGCAACGCTGAGGTTGGATGGTTAGGAGAGGGTAGTGGTACCTCAGTCCTACCAGAAATGAAATATGTGGTTTGAAACTTTAGTGTATAATAAGGGTGGAATGGTTTTTTCAGTGGAAAGTGACGTTTTCGTCATCGCTAGCTAGCAAGCCGACACCTCGTCAACCTCAAGACCCGCTGAATCAGATTTTTGAGCTCACCTTTTTGAAATTTCTTGAAATTGTGCATCCGTGCATTTATGGAGATGAGTGTTTGTCCGATTCATGATTGTCTGCGTCCATACCATGACCAAACAACAGACGGACGTGACCACAGGGTTGCGCGCGCGCACACACGGGCACACACGGCAAGTGCGACGTGGCGGGCAGGCAGGCAGGCAGAGCGTGCCCATCAGGGATCGAGTTGGACGGAGGAAACACGGCGAGGCCGAGGTCGACCCGCCGCGCCGGACGACGACAAGTCACAAGCGAGCGACGCCAGTTGGAACTCGGAGCTCCGAATCGACCCGCGCGCGGCCTCTCGAACCCAGATCTGGTAGACCCCAGCATCCAGTCACGGGGAAAACCGTTTCTCACCGGATCAGGCGCCCACATACAGCAGTTAAATTTCACTGACAAGTGGGCCCGCCAACTAACCGGGACCACCATGTCAGCGAGTAGACTGTGGGTGTTGAGCAAGCAGACACGGACAGGCTCGGGGGCCGAGGAGTGGCCAGCGGGCAGCCAACCCGAGCGCACGGACGGTTTATCTAGTCTAGTGGAATTATCTGACTCGTCGTCGGGGCCGCCCACCGGTACTTTTTCCCCATTCTTTTCTTTTTGAAAAAGCATTACCATTTCCCCATTCTACCCTCCCTGCTGGTCTCGGGCACGGTGAAGCGGTAAGAAGAACGTAAGGTGGGACCGGGTTTACACGACACAGCTCAAGTTTATGTGAATTTCCATCTACGTCGTGCGCGTTCACGAAGATGCCCCTGAAGCAACCCGAGTTGTTTCTCGTGTTCGAAGCACGAACGCAAGACATAATAACGCCCACTAGAACCCCGAGTGTACTTGTTTTTTTAAATTTAGATAATCAAACGCAATATTGGGTATCAAAAAGAAACGCCCACTAGCATTTCACAATATCGCATGTCTGTTTTATATGTATGCCTCCATGAACAATTTGTTTTTTTATTTAGATAATCAAACGCAATACATGATATCATAAAGAAAGCAAGAGATAAGCTAGTAGCTGAATCTATTCTCTAACTTTCTTTCTGTTTTATTTATTTATCACCTAGCTTGTATGCTGTTACTATTGTAGCTCATTCGCTACTTTTAGTAAAAAAAATAAGAAAAGGAAATAAACCCTTTCAGCAAAAGTCATCCACGAGATCTTATATGTTGACAAACATTAGACCACAAACACATGATCTCCATACGTACAACTAGAGCTATCAAACAAGGCCTAGTCACAAGCACTTTAGCATCACAAGACCAACCAGGTCAACAAACGGACAATCAACTCCGCACATCACCACATCAAATAAATTTGTGTCGGTGTTAGGTTCTGATGACATCGTGAATGGAATTTTTTCAAGATTAATTGATGTTTCACATAGACGTATCACAGACGTGATAAGTTTGAATTTCAATACTAATCATCCGTTAGTTAATAGTTAATAGTAGTAAACTTGCTCCAATTTCTTAAAATCTTTTTATGCACAAACTTGTCTTGTAAAGTGCCCTTTTTTCATAACTGTAACTAATATCTATTTTGCCCAAAAATAAATCAAGTTAAAGCTTTGCCAATGTATACAACACAATTTGGTTTCAATAAATTCATCATAAAATATAATTTTGTACTACATGTATTAATTTTATGTTATGGGTATTGGTATATTTTGATAATTTTGTCAAATATAGTGGAATTTGACCTAGGACAAAGCTAGAATCTCAAACTATGTGGAAGGGAGGAAGTACGTTCCAATAAGAAATAAATGTCCAAGCTAGTGGCTGTGTCTGTCCAAAATAATAACTCTTGAATAAGGTGAGGGCAGCACGTGGCAGCACAAGTACATGTACCCTCGATACAAAGAGAAAGAGACAGACCGTTTATTTCTATTGGATGAATATTCGATGTGAGCACCTCCACTCAAACTAATGGGCATCTTTTCCTCTGCCCTATTGCAGTTAGAATTTGATTTAGGGTAACCTCTTCCACCCAAATGAACACCATCACACTAGGTAGGTATATTTCTTGTGAAGCCACTGCACTTGAACCAAAATTCACCATCTCCCAAGGAGCAAAGCTGAGAATGTGAAAATTACGGTTTTGCCCAGGGAGCACATCAATTATTACTACTAGCAAAGGGTAAAATCAAGACAAGCCCCTGAAAACCCCAACCCCAACCAAAACCTAGTTTTGACCAAAAACCCAGGCCACACTCCCCTTTCCCCTCCTCTCCCTCTGGCCTCCTCGCTTTCCACCATTTCGTCGAACACCTTCTCCGATCGCGCGCCGCCGGCCCATGGGGGAGGCCTCCGAGTATGATGGGGCGGCTGTCTCCTCGAGGCTGCTGGAGCTAGCGGCGGACGACGACGCGGGGGCGCTCGCGGACCTCCTCGCCGCGCACCCGTCCATCGCCGACGACCCCGCTCCGTGGTACTCCCCGGCCCGGGGCGCGGAGCCCATGACGGCGCTCATGGTCGCCGCCGCGTACGGGTCTGTGGCCTGCCTGGACGTCCTCCTCTCGCCGCCTCACCTCGCCGACCCGAACCGCGCCTCCGCGTCCTCCCTCTCCACCCCGCTCCACCTCGCCGCCGCAGGGGGCGCCCCGTCCGCGCCCGCCACAGTCAATCGCCTCCTCGCCGCCGGCGCCGACCCCACCCTCCTCGACCATCTCCACCGCCGGCCGTCGGACCTCGTCGCGCTGCCGCCCAACTCGCTGCCCCTCAAGAACCACATCCTCTCCCTCCTCGGCGCCCGCAAGGAGTGGCCGCCGGACCCCTCGCTCCCGGACATCAAGAACGGCGCCTACGCCTCCGACGACTTCCGCATGTACTCCTTCAAGGTCCGCGCCTGCTCCAGGGCCTACTCCCACGACTGGACCGAGTGCCCCTTCGTCCACCCCGGCGAGAACGCGCGCCGGAGGGATCCCAGGAAGTACCACTACAGCTGCGTGCCCTGCCCGGAGTTCAAGAAGGGCGCCGGCTGCAGGAGAGGGGACATGTGCGAGTACGCGCACGGGGTGTTCGAGAGCTGGCTCCACCCGGCGCAGTACCGGACGCGCCTCTGCAAGGACGGCGTCGCCTGCGCGCGCCGCGTCTGCTTCTTCGCCCACACGCCGGACGAGCTCCGCCCGCTCTACGTCTCCACGGGCTCGGCCGTGCCGTCCCCGCGCGGTGTGATGGAGATGGCGGCCATGGGGATGGGGATGTCTTCCCCAGGCTCCTCGTACACGCCGCCTCTGTCACCGTCCGGCGGGGGGAGCGGCATGTCGTGGCCGCAGCCTAACTTGCCGGCGCTGTGCCTGCCTGGCAGCGCCGGGAACCTGCACCTGAGCCGGCTGCGGACCTCGCTGAGCGCCAGGGCCATGGCGGTCGACGAGCTTCTCGCTGCGGCGGACTACGACAACCATGTTGGATCGCCCTCTTCCGTCCGATCGATGAGGGGCAAGGCGCTCGTGCCGTCAAATCTGGATGAACTCTTCTCGGGAGAGATGGCGGCCTCCCACTCGCCGCGCTACGCCGACCAGGGCGGCTCTGCGTTCTCGCCGACACACAAAGCCGCCTTTCTGAACCAGTTTCAGCAACAGCAGAGCTTGCTCTCGCCACGGGCTGCGGCCACCCCGGAGCCGGTCTCCCCAATGAGCTCCCGGTTGCTCGCAGCACTGGCGCAGCGTGAGAAGATGCAGCAGCATACACTGCGGAGCATGAGCTCACGAGACCTGGGTTCCAGCGCCCCGCTCCTCGCCGGCTCACCGGTGGTCGGCTCTAGCTGGTCCAAATGGGGCCTGCCCTCTGGCACCCCCGATTGGGGTGCCGACAACGATGAGCTCGGCCGCCTCAAGCGGTCATCGTCATTTGATCTCCGGTCTGGAGCCAACACTGACGAGCCGGACCTCTCATGGGTTAATACTTTGGTAAAGGAGCCCACACCGGAGAAATCGTCGATCAATGGAACCATGGCAACGGATTCCATTGGCATCTCGCGGCGATCAGCAAACCACCGGGAGGGCATTGACAGTGAGGACATTGGTTTCTTGGGTCAGTCGGCAAATCACCGCAAGAGCATTGACACTGAGGACATTCACATCTTGGGTCGGTCAGCAAACCATTGTGAAGGAATTGATGGCGAAGAGGACGCCGCTGCCGGTGTCATTGGTGGCTGGCTCGAACAGCTCCAGCTTGATGAGATGGTGGTCTAGTCTGAACAAACACACGAATGAAAGAGGGTGATATTATTTGGCCGTGCTTCACTGGTTACTGCTGCTGCAAGGTACTAGCCTGATGACATCTTGCAAGTAATTCCTGGGGCTACATTCTTTTGAGGTTGTTTAGCGTAGAAGGTGATGGGATTTCTACCATTTGGAGTTTGCCCACGGCTCAGGGAAATGGAGGAATTGGAACCTAGTCAATTGTATCAAAGTTGCGGGCTTGTCTAGGTGAAATATTTCTCCCTGTACTATTTCTACTTTTCTGCCCACTTTCTTGTTGATCTTTCTAAATTTGTCTTCCTCCCTGTGAAGATTGTGAATTATTATGGTATCTATTGCCCCCCATCCTTTGGTTGTCGACCAAGGATTAGGTGTGGAGAAGGATCTTGCATGAAATTGTTGCTCCATGACTAATGATTATAATGTAATAACACATTGTTGTACTCTGAGATTCATGAACATGATTGATGTAAAATGCCCAATTGTTGTTGCAAATTTAAGATCTGCTATTGTTCTTTTCTCCCTTCCATACTAACCTATGCTATAGAATGAACTTGTATGTACTTTATTTTACATTGTGTAAATGCAGATCACATCACATCTGCTCAGATTACTTCACAGAACATTACAACATTTTAGATGATAATGTTCATTGTTGCTTGTTCGAAACGGTTTTTTTTTCTTCGCTCCCGCATGAACTGAACTGTTTTCGTGCGAGAAAAAGTCATGTGTTCCAAAATGTAGTAATAACCACAGGTCGGCAACGCCCCTTGACAGAGATTGTGTTGGTTTTTGGATGGATTCTCCTGGAGGCATTGAAAAGGATTGGATGGTTAACATCATAGTACATGTCGATCACTGCGAGGTCCATTGTTGATTCGTTATCGATGAGACCTCGTGTACCCTGACCGATGCATCTTGTCATAATAAAACAACTGGGACGGTGGCTCGGTAAGGTCGCCTCACGTCTTGGCTCACTCGCTCTGCTGCTGACATGTACTGTGTGACCTGGGATAGGAAAAAATAGGCCACATTATCCTATTAATGAAAAGGAATGGCCACTCTGTCGTACATAAATTTTCTGCCAAGTTCTTGCGCTCGAGACAAGAGCTGCTGTCATAGCTTACGAACAAGGCCCCGGAAACCGAAGCTGCGCCGATATGTTTATTGTATCTAGAACAATTTATACTCTGATATAGCATTTTTTTTCTTCAAGTTTGGAAGGTTCAAATGTCCTATTACCCCTTAATTTTATGAAAACATATTTCATGATAGTTCTATTGAAGTTCAGAATGTTCAAATGTCCGTACACCATAATGTTTTTGGTGAATTTCTTTACAAAATTCCTTGTTTCATGAAAGAAATACTTGTTCTAAAGATGAATATCAGTAAAATGCAGATGAGCAATGTGAGTACCGCGTTTTCAGAGGAGCATCACAGTGGTAAATTTAAGGTGAAATATCTTGCCGATGACTATACTTTTTTCTTTAGCACTCTCTGGTTGAAAGCACTAAATTAATTCTAATTTCGTATTCAAATATTTTGTATCGATATTTGATCTTTCACTCAGAGCAGTGATGCAAGCAACTTTTTTAATATTTACTATTTGGCCTCATCCTGAGATTTCAATTAAAATACCAATTGCATAATTGCATTAGGCTATTAGTGCACCTACCACACTCCAACGTAATTCAGGTGCATCTACTTAAGCTATAGGTCCCAGCATTTCTATTTTAAATCTATAGTATTGCCATTTCAAGCATAACTAAATATGTGGAGTACAGAAAAGTGCACCACCCCACAGTACTCTTGGGCCACTGACCTATAAATTCTGACTCGAAAAATATCCAGAGAAAGTATAATCAGCACAGAAAGCTAACTAGATACATATCGGTGCATAATATTAAATTATTTTTTGACTCTGAGAAAATGTTCTCGGGGGTTATTACTTGTTGAGCAGACTATTCCGCATTATGCAGTGGAATCGACCAAATGCTACTTTGCTTTTCCATTTTAAATGTGGGTTGGTTTCAAGGTGGAGACCAGAGAGTGGAGATGGCAACTTGGTGACACGATTCAGACATGGATTTTGCGCATCATGAGATAACTAACCTTGCTACTTTTAGACTGCTCATAGTGGGAGTAACATAGCTAGTAACATCACACACCTCAAGGCATTTTGGTGACATGGCATGCCAATAAATGAAGAAAGAGAGTGGGGTGGTAACTAGCTATGTTACCATAACATCACACTTCTCAAGACAAGATGAGTCTACAATCTAATAAATATAACATGCATGATACCACATACAAGTAACTATCCACTATGAAGGTAGTAACATGCACCATGTTACTACTCTATGTTACTCCCCACTATGACTAGTCTTACAGGAGACGTGACACCAAATCATCTTTTATCATGTCTGACCGTGACGTATTATTGGCTAACGTATTAATATTGACATGGTAATGGCTATGGAACCATGTATCTTAAAGACTCAAACACATAGATTAAGGACCTCAGTAGAATGTTATGATGGAAATCACCACAAATAGTCCACACAAGACACAACCGATGGTAGGTGGGGATCTAACTATAGTCACCAAAAGGATAGACAAGGTGCCACACGGCTTTGCACTGATATGTGCAAAAACTATACAACACATTTTGGTTAAATGTTTTAAACAACTATGATTACATTTTTGTCTGCAATATCGAGGGTAGCATTCTATTTCGCTGTTTTTCATCACACTTGCGGCACACCAGTTTTCTGTAGGAGGGAAAAGGACGTGAAATATCATATGTGTCATGGGTTGTAAGTCTTCCTTTTTGACATTTGCCAGCTTTTGCGTCGAATGCTTTTTGACAAGTTGGGTCCTTTCAGTTTGGGGTTTTGTGGCGGTGGATTTATCAATAGTACGTCGATTGTTATTAGTTCTTTGTTTTACGGTCACGCAACTCCTCTGTATGCTGTCTTTCAAATATGATGCCATGTTACACATCCTCTATATGGTGTGCCATGTCTCTTTCGTGGGCCTTTTGTATGTTCCCAATCTTATTTTTTCTATGCGTTTTAATATAGGCGAGAACATGCATAAAGGTGAATGCAAGAAAGAAGTCAATAGCACATGCTATTCAGAATTCTCTTTCCAATTAGCACTGCCCCGCATCTCATCTTTTTGTTGACAGCCTAAACTGAAAGTCTACAATCATTTAATACAATTTTTGCGGGCTTGCATAAAAGAATAAAAAGATAAACAAGAATGAGAAGGCTAAGACTACATAAAAAAATTACATGTAGAACTATCTAACACCTCAATAATCGTATTGCTAGACTACCGTATAATGGTAAAACAAAGTCCATATTACCGTCTCCGTAAATATGCACCGGAGGGCAGATACTTCCGAGCCTCCACATGGTTAAGCGGAAATAAGGGCCAAATACAAATCAATGCAAATGGTAGGAAATTCTAACTTTATTAAAAACAATAATACCAGGCAATTTCAAATAGTCCACTATAAGACGCATACATCCACCCAAATTTGAGCCTTTAGTTGCCTTCTTATCCCCCTCAACCAATTCTCAGGCAAAACTGAAGATGCTAGTCGGCGAAGGTAGATCAGAACCAAGTGGATGATCCTCAATATTAAAAGCTCAAAAATATATGTAAGAAAAATAAGTGTCATACATTGCTTCATTCTCATCACGAGATATACTTTAATTTCAGTTACCCTTGGCCAAATTATCTTTAGTTAGGGGTATCGAATAGAGATTTTGATCTTTAACAGAATTTGCAGCTTCCATATGAATGACTGCCAAAAGCTATGGTTACCATTCATCATATCTTGCCTACATCTATTTGCAAGAAATTTCCCATAAGCATTGGATTCTTGTGGAAAACATCTGTTTCATGACCAAGGTCAATATCCTTCGAGCACTGAACCATGAGTGTCCGACGAAAACCAGTATTCAACGGAGTCCAGGGTTATGTGTTGCCACTTGTGAAAGGGTTGTATAATCGAGGTCTTATTTCGTAGCGCAACTCTTGTCACACATCCTCCTCATTGAAAATGTGAGTGTCCATTTTCTGAGCATATAAAAGGAGGACCCAAGTACCTCCAGAAGATCGAAGTTCTTCAGGTCCACTGAAGTGGAAGCCATTAAGAGGCCTTTCACAATGCATTGTATGTTAGCGTGTTATTCTAGGTAATGGTATATGTTAAGATACAAGCTCTTCAATGCATTGTATCTTAATAGTTGTATCTACATTTAATGATTTTGTGTACATGTTTGCATGGGATTGGTCTATCAATTGATTTTGCCTATGGTTCCGTGCAAGAGTTGTATTAAGATACAACACCAATCTCTTTCCTCATTTAATATTATACCACATAAGCAAAATACCTAGGATGCCGAGCTAAGAGACTCCCATTGTGAAAAGCCTAAGGCCTACAAAAGACAGATCAATCTAGGGAAATCCGCCTAGTTTCGACCACCGAAAGGTCTCGAGTTTCCTATCTAACTTGTGAGGTTCATCCTTGGAATCTTCATTGTACATGGTTTCCGGTATTACTTCCTCCGTCTCATAAAACTTATCTAAAATTCATCAAAATTTGGATGTATCTAATGCTGTTTTGTGTCAGATACATGCGAATCTAGACAAATCTCAAACAACTTTTATAGACCGGAGGGAGCAATACCAATCGGATGCATGACCCCATGAATTGGGCTACGAGAGAATAGCCACAATACCACTAGTCAAAACCAGAAGTTCCAAAATAGCACTGAAAAACCCAAACATACCAAGATGCCATTACAGATTCGGTTTTTGTCACCAAAATACCACTATGCACTAGCTAAGACTAACACCCAAACGAAAAGACTTCTATGGCCACACAAATCCGAGAAAGTGAAAATCTTATGTTGGTGCGTCAATGTGTCAAACTATCTGTCAATTTCACAATCTTGTCCACGCAAATCCGAGGAACTGTTTACCATATTATAGTACAGTAATGTCTTCATATGGTGTAAAAAACTATAGTATTATCGCAATAGATTGAGTAAAAATTAATTTTATGAAAACAAAACAAAGGAAATATGCTCGTCGCGACATTTTATTAAGTTAGTGCAAAAAGGTATGTGCTGCTTGTCAGAGAACTAAGATATTCTTAGAGCATCTCCACCGACGCTCCCAATAGCGCTCCAATAGCTCTATTGGGATCCTAGTGAGAGAAAACGCTCACACCGACGCTTCCTAAAAAGTGCTGGCATGTTCTGGAGCCCCATAAAAGCGCGGGCACGTCCGAAAGGATCCCTATGCGAAGAGATTCGATCGGGGTCGTCGGCGCCTCTTCAACAACAACTCCACGTCGAGTTTCTGGAGTTTGGGGCTTTTTATGGGGCTCGGTGAGGTTACCGGTGTTGGAACAACATCCCCAAATAGAGGATGTTGTGCCGGCGCCCCCATACGGCAGTGTCGATGTCCCTACGGGCGCTATTTGAAGGATGCCGGTGGAGATGCTCTTAGGGGATTGAGATTAGCAAAACCCTTTATTTAACCGGTTGCATTCTACTGTACTAGTGGTCGATTGAGTTGCATTGCTTCCTTTCTTTTATACGTATGTACAATCTAGATCAGAAGTAGTCCATCAAGCCGTGGCAGAGAAGCGAAGGCAAAAACAAAGGAGACCCTTTTTTTGTTCAGTTCATCACATGTCCTTGCCTTCTTGGCGTGTGAGGTTTGGTCTGTTGGACTGTCCTCCGTGAAACTACTAAGATTCAGAGCCTGCAACGTTCTTCAGAGCCACCAGACGCATATTAAATACAGTTATTACTGAGAATGTCACTGAAGGTGTCTGTATCACTGTATTTTCCAGTAAATGCACCGTCAGGCTAGTCCGGATGAAGAAGGTTCACGCTTGTCATGCGTCATTTTCCGTGAACACACACCTGGCGCGCGGTGGGTGCAGCCAGGTTTCTGGGGCACCTGCCTTTGAATTCTTCAGAATGACAACGATGTGTCCCGATTACCACTCGAAACCTAGAGCAGCCTCTGCTTTTTCCAGCAGCGACTTGTGGCCTTTGTATGTGCGTGTGATCTGCCTGCAGTTTGAAGAACTATATGTTTTCCTTAGGGATGCAATTTCAAAGCAAATACTGCCTGCATCTATCACTTGTTTTGGGGTTGGAACATTCATATGATACACTATCGCTGCTCACGTATGTATGACGTCTTGGACATAATAAACACAGTCTATAAGGTAAACGCTTGAACCATCAGTTTCTATTAAAAAAAGAAAGAGTCAACTTCCACTTTGATGCTTTAGCTTCCTCTCAAGAAGATTTGACATACATATTACTATGTCTGCTCACATATGTAAAACGTCTTGGACATAATAAACGGAGTTTAAAGAAAGAAAGAGTCAAATTCCGTTTGGTTCTTTAGCTTCCTCTCAAACAGATTTTGTGGCTTATCTTTAATACATGCTAATGCTCAAAGATCTTGTGCCTCGGATACCCATAAAGATCGAGTGTACATGCTCCAGACTGACGGTTTCGATTGTAGAGGAAGATGTATCAACATTCACACTATAAATTAGATATTCATTGAAACATCATAAAAAATGTTTTCTACTCTCGCCGTTTCTTGATATAAGCTATCTAGTTTTTTGGCATGAAAATTAAAGAATGCACATTGAAGAGAAAATTACACCAGCTTTGAACGGGATTACCATTGGACAATTAACATGAGAAAATAAATGACATTGCATAAGAAAAGAAACGTAAACAAATCCCTGAAAAAATTGTCTAGGCGAGTGGTGAAACGCAATACACCTTATACTCTGAATTTTTTTCTCAAAATTGCTAGAATTTAGCCTTGGGCCTTAGCCCATAGCTCAATTAAAATTCAGAAATTCACTTTGCGTTCTGTACCCCCTCTTTCGAGTCCCGACCCCCGTGTCGCCCAAGCGTGCGGCGACCCGGGGGAGAAAACCCTAGCCGCCGGGAGAGGCCCTCACCGGCGCCCTTCTCCGCCGCCGCTGCCGCTGGCCCTTGCCGCGGTGGCGGCGGCCCCCTCCGCTCCGAAGGTGGCGGTCGGGATGGAAGTGCTGGCGGCGGGACTTCGCGCGGCGGCGGCGTTTCTGCGGGCGCGGATGCGCGGCGGAGCTCCGGCGCAGGCGTGGCGGCGCGGTGACCATCTCCTGCTCGCGTGGCGGAGCTGCGAGTTCAGCGAGGCCTCGGGGGCGCGGTGGTTGCTGGGCGCGGATCTTGGGTCCTCCATGCCCAGATCCCCGCCGGTGCGACGCTGTCAGCCGGGGCAGCGGTTGGCGGCTGCTGGCCATGCAGGAGCGGCGCGTGCGGCGGCTGCTGGCAACGGTATGCCGGGGCGGCGGCCCCGGGCGGACCTGCAGGTGGTGGCCGGCGTTTCGGCCACAAGGGTGGCGAGGCTGCCGGCTTGGCCCAGGGAGCCTCCTGCGCGATGGATCTTCTCGATCCTCGCGTCTAGCCGGGCTGGTGGTGCAGCTATGGCGGCATCTCTAGCAGGAGAAGTGGTGGTTTGGGGGGTTGTGTTGTCGGCCCCGATCTGTCGGAGCTTGGCAACGACAAGGTGGTGGTGATGGAGCTGTCTTGGCGGAGGAAGATCGGTTGCAGGTTGTTGCCGGTGGACTTGGTGGTTGGAGGTCGAGGATCCTAGGAGAAATCCTTGTGCTGGTGATGGCCAGGACGGGCGACGGCGACGCCCGCGGGTGCCGCTGACTTTCTTGGAAGCGTCGTCAAGGGCTCCTCTCCTTTTCCCGTGGTCTTGTCTCCGGAGGGAAACCTCGGATCGTCGGATCAAATGATGAAGGAGTCTCAACGTCTTTCTCCTCGTTGGAGGCATCGTCTCGGAGTTGGCTTCAACATGGGGACAGGTGGATGTTTGGTTGCTGAGTTAGCTCGCTTGGGGCGTTGCGGGCAGTTTGGCAACGATGATGCGTCGAGCAGAGCTTGGGTCGCGGCTTGGGCCTTGTTAGCTGGTTACCGGCGTGTCCGATGGGTCCTCTCGTGCTTCGTTGTGTCGCTGTGAAGTCGGAGCTGCGGTGGAGTGCCCCTGCGGCAACGATGACCGGCAACCGGTGGATTGTGGAGGATTCAGTCGGCGCAAGCCCAGCATAGTTCTCATGTGAAGCTCCTCGTTCGAGTCGGAGCTGTCTCCCGTTGGCGTGTGTGGCCGATTGTTGGCTTTTGGCTAGGTTGGTCGGTGGTTGTGCTCAATGTGGTCGTGTCCCATGACGACATTGATGCACTTGTATCGGTTTTTGGTCGGTTACCCGTTAATTAACCGGCCATCTTCTTCTTTATCAATGAAAATGGCAAGTCTTGCCTAGTTTCAAAAAAAAGAAATTCACTTTGCTCATGTGGGTATGGTAAGGGGTGAGACTAAAGTTTAGTCCTACTTTGCTAGTTGATAAAGAGTTGCAATGTTATATAAAGATGACTCTAGTCCTTACAAGTGAGTGAGAGAGAGAGAGAGAGAGAGAGAGCCTCGTGCACTCCTCCTCCTCTGCCGTCCGCCTCATCATGCACATCACGACGCGTCCCGCTCCGCCGCGGGTTACGGGAATCTCGCCGAGCCAAGCTTATCTTTTTGTTGCTTAGGAAATTAATCATGTGATTAGTTACGAGTCATTAACGGACACGTTAATGCAGCTGTTTTGTTCCGGATTTTCTTGATCGTGACTTACCCGAACGCAAAACCTAGCCGCCTGTATGCGACCTTGTTTTCAGAGCATTGCGTCGCCGCCCTCGTCTTCCTCATCCTGAACTTTGGTGTGCACCTACCGATGGGACAATAGGCCTAAAAAACATTGCCCCTCGTAGAGGGGAGTGGGACAATCAGGTTTTTGGCGAGCGCTTACGCACGACTACTGGCAACACGACATCGTCTAACGATGAGTTCCCGAATGATGACTTCTTCCTGGACATCGACGACCTCTTCGGCAACCTCAACATGGGCCACAACACCGAATTTGCTGCTGCCTCCGCCAACATCGTTGCTGCTGCTATGGCCAACGCTGGACCGTATGTGCTTATGTCCTTCATGTTTCAGATCTTCGTAGAGTTTCTAGTTCTGCTGTTTGGAGTAGATGGGATAGGTTTATCTTATGTAGATGCTATCTATTTATCTACTTTGTTGATTTGCATGTTTAATTTACTTGTTGTTTCTCTAGTAATAATTTATCAACTCTTTATTCGAATTAAATCATATGATAATTTGCTATTATATTGAAAATACTATATGGCTTATATCTACAAACGGAGGGAGTATTATATGCATACTTTCCATGTTGATATTTTTTTTATATTTTTGGTCAAACTTTAAGAGGTTTGACCTTGATTAAACCGAAAATGCAAGGTACTCCCTCCATCCGCAAATAAGTGAACGTTTAGCCTCAAACTTTGTCTTAAGAGCATCTCCAGCTGCGTCCCTCAAAGCGGCCCCCAAAGCTTTTTGGGGTGCGCCGAACATTTAATCGACCCCAGCGCGCCCCAAAGGGCCTTTTCGCTTGGCGCGGCCCAATACGGTGTCCGGCGCCCCGAGGCCATCAACGCTCCACATGGGACGCTCCAGGCGCGCCAGACAGAGCGAAAAGCGAGGCGGGGAGTGGCGGGCCTGATGCGTCACTGAGATGCGAACAACACGCAAACCCGCCTACCTCGTGATGGAAGTTAATGGCGCGCAGCGACGATGCAGTTTCCCCAGAGACGCAGCGACACGTCTCGTCACGCCTAGCTCTTCGTGCCGGCACTAATGCGCGTCACCGCTCCCTCGCCTCCTTCCGGCGTATAAAAAGGGATGCTCGTGCATCGCCCCTTACACAAACCCTAGCGCCACAATCCTCAACCCTAGCCGCCACCATCTCAAGAGTCGAGGACCATTCCATGGCTGGCGGCCGTGCTAGATCAACAAAGCTTGCACGGTAGTCGTTACCTGCGCCATCGTAGTCTTCCGTGGGGGAGTGGGAGTTCGAGTTCAGCGTCGTCCTCAATGGCAACCCACTTGGCATCTAGAGGCTCGGACAAGTTCGCCGAGATCGTCGCGGGCAACAAGCCGGCCGCGTTGTAGCTGTGGGAGGCTGGCTGCGGCTTTTTCCGGTGGCCGGTGGACGTGCTCTTCGACTGGCGCGGCAAGATGTACCTCCACACCGGTTGGGAGAAGTTCGCGCTCCCACGACCTCCAGGCCGGCTGCGTGCTCATATTCTCCTACCAAGGCAACCAGGAGATGAGCGTGAAGGTGTTCGATGACACGTCCTGCCGCTGGCACTATCACACAACAACGATGAAGAGGACGATGCTTGAACATGGTGAGTGTTCTTACTTTGCAGCGAAGATGTCCACCGGCCAATTGAAGGCACTAGTGTACGTTTCTGTATGTTCTTCCTGTGCGTCGAAGAACAACAACCGGGCACTCTCAGAGCCAGCTGGATTTTCCAACTTGGGTGACTGAGAGTGCCTGAGAGTGTTCTTTATTGGCAGCGAAGAAGGCGAAACCTAGGTACCTACACTAGTTAGGTTTCCTCATTTTGCAATCTTTTAACCATGTTCCAAACTATGTATTAGTTTGTGTAATGTTCCTCCTCTCTATTTAAATGAAAATGCAACATAAATAAAAAAGATTTATTTTAATGTAAAAACAAATTTGGGGGACGGCGGTTGGGAAAAGACGCGCCCGAGGCGTGGCACGAAGCGGAGGCGTCCCCAAAACGTTCCATCCGGCGCCAATTAGGGCTGCTTTAAGGGACACGACTGGAGATGCTCTAAAAGATTGTATTTCTACCTTCCCAATGTACTTTAAAGTTGCAAAAATTATTTCTCTATGATGGTACGGAAATCAAACCTAATAATATTTATTACATGTTATCTCCATTTTATAAATGCTCTTAGCTAATTAAATAAAGAGATATTGATTTACATCTTCCCAATATTATTATCTTTTGACTTGATGATATGTCTTAAAAAAACCCGCACGTACCATTTATTCGTGGACGAGGGAGTAAGTAGGAACACATGAAGTAAATTGATTACTCACCCTCGCCCCACCTCATCAGTCTCTCGGCCATGACGCCGAAGGCTCGCCTTCCTCCATAAAATTGTGTCCATCTTCACCTGATCAATCAACCCTAGAGGGTGGCTGCGCTCCATTGAATACACCAACCAGATCGCACATTGGCGCGCCTGCCGAGACTGAGTAGCAGCTAAGGTGGAAGTCTGTGATCGTTCTTTTGAAGCAGGACGTGGGTAGACTTGGAGCGTGCTTGGTTGCTAGCAATGCGTTTTCTTCCATGGGGAAGAAAAGATCATACGTTTGGTTGCCCTTGGGAGAAACAATCTTTGCATTACACGAACTTTAAAGCACCCGAATACTGTATGCGGAGGAACTCGATTCGGCTATTTCCAGCGTTGCAGTCTCGTCGTGCGCTCGCTGGAGCCAAACTGCGCAGCGGTGCTGCGAGGGAGAGATGGCGGAGCCTACACGCGTCAGGGAAAATACATCGGGAGAAATTCGGTCACCTCTCACCGATACTCCCCCTACTTACACCGCCCCGCCTCACCGCCCAAAGGCGCACCACCATTTTCCTCCTTTTGAGCTCTCTGTCCATAGCTACTCGCCGGCGACCAAGGTAAGTGGCAGGCTCGTCTGCAGACGGTTGACCTCCGTTGCGGCTGCTCTTCCTCCTCCGCCTGACCAAGATGTCGTCTTCTTCCTCCGCCGGGTCCGACTGTCAGAATGACTGTGAGTACCACCCAACTCTGGCTTAGATCTACACCAAAGTTGTTGCTGTGTGTACGGCTAGAGAGTTTTTGGTTCGATCTATCCGTGTAGCTTACTTGGTGCTTCGATCTGTAAGACCTAAAGTAGTTTACCTTTGTTTCTTGCTTCGATCTGTATTTTTGGTGTACTTTTGCTACGTTCATGCTAAGATCTGTAAGAGCTTGCTACGATCTGTAAGAATAGAATAGCTTTGCATATGAGTTCTTTCTTTGACCTGTAACCGTAGAGTTGTTCCGCTTAGTTCTTGCTTGGATATGTAAAGCGTCAAGTGCCCGTCATTTTGTTGAACACATGTGTCGTTCTTCTAAGCCCAGTCGTCCACGTATAAGTGTGATAGTTGGTACAAGGACTGGTTTTACGATGTGTACAATTAATCCTTGTACCAGCTATGCATTTATACATGTCAACATGCATAGATGATTACTAATGTGTTATGGTCAATCTGTGTGCGCACAAGGTGTTTGGAATTTGACCTTGCTACCATGTTTGCACTTATACACAGCAGCTTGTTACCATACTTGCTTGCTTCCCATTGTTGCTTAACCTTTTCCTGACAACTTGGATGTGTGAAAGATCTAGCTTGCCTACCATTGTTCTTGCACCGTGATACTTTGATTGTCCGTATAGAACGCGAGCCCCGTTGATCAGTCGCCCAAGTCTGTGCTGCATGTTGTGCCAATCCGGTACATCCCGGTGCCCGTTAAGTTCTGTCCTATCAGGACGAGGCCCAACATGATATGTCCTGCCGCTGTCCACCTTCGTGCTGAATAGGGTGTGCGAGTTGTTTACTGAAGAGAAGGTCGGAGTGCCGTTATTCAAGGACCGTGACTTGAAAGCGATTTCTGCGGCTATTCTGAAGTACATTATGCGTGAGGTTTGTGTTCGCTCAGGTTTAAAACCATCTGAGGCATTGGAGAGTAAGGAGGGTTCATGTATGTAAGCTGAAGAAGATGGAGGGGGTGCGTTGGGTGGAGAAGACATCAGCTATCATGATGAACGACGATGCATACTTTGCCTATACCAAGGTTAGCGCATTGAAACTTCTCTTGCACTTGATTCAGTAAGTCAAATATGATGCATGTTGTTAGCTTGCACATGAGAAAGAACTAAGTTGCCTCATCATCGCAGAATCACCCTAGGGACGCGGAACTCCTCAACAAGCCCATAGAGAAGTATTATCTGTGAGGAGCCGGAGCATTGGATGCTTGTTGTCTTGGTGTTGTGCTGCTGATGATGAACACCGCATCCATGATGTAAAGTTTGGGAGTAACTAGGGTTAATCTGCACTGGTGACACGTCTGTATATTTTGGGAGTAACTTATGTTGCATCACAAGGCTCGTGACCTCGTGGTGCAACTCCAGTGCTAGAACCAATATTCGTATGCCAACCTTGCTGATTATGTGATATATGGTTATTGTCATGTTATTCCTTATTTTGTATAACATCTTGTGAGCATCTTCGGTGAACTGGGTGAGGTCATGGTGATTGTATTCCGCACGCTAGGCGTGACCATACAGCCGTGATTTTACTGAAAAACGATTTGTGGGCAACCAAACACCAGGGAATTTGCTTGCCAACTGATGCGGATTAGGAATTGTTGGCAACCAAATAACTTACACAACGGTGGATTAGAGGTTGCATTAACCGAGACAACATCCACGGAGCCATGTTCTATAGATGCAAACAAAAGTTATGAGCAACCAATCAGGCCATTGACGTTGCCGTGGCCCGTGGGGCATGACGGAGCTGCTCTACCCGGTGCTGGATGCACGCCTCGCCGACCCTCCTCGACTTCGTCCTGCCCAATGCACAACCGCACATTGGTCAAACTTTCCGTGTATACGTCATACCCACACAACACGACTGCCACATCAGATTACAGAGTTTGCAATAGTTTCCCAGCTGTCGCTATGTCACTAGCACATAAAGTAGACGTGACTAGAACTCTGGAAGTCTAGATTCACCCAATTTCCAGCAATGTAAAGTCACAATCTCGGGGGAAGTTCGTGGCTGGCGTGCGTCATTTTCCATGAACATACACCTGGCCTCTGTTGGACCATCTACATATTCCTCCTCCGCATCGCGTCAAATGTCTTCAGATCGGCAGCGACGTCTTCAGATTCTAGCTCCAGACCAGCAGCAGCCTCTGCTTTTTTTCTGCGACGACTTTTGTGCGGTGCAAAACCAAGTCAAATTTAGGCCATCCCTGCGAGTTTCTGTAGGATTTTAATTCTTAGGACGTTCATAGTACTTTGTGGTTTGGTTTCCTGTGCCTTGAATTATGCAGGAATTTCAGAGTCCACCGAATCACTTTGCCTTCGTTTTTTTGCTTGCAGTCATCTGTTTGGTACTTCCAGTCCTGTAATCCGAAAAGCAAAATTCCTAAGATAAATGACAAAATTCCTCAAGATAGATAAAACCTGTTTTGAAGAGTATTAGATTCTTACAGATAGCAGCAGGCATGCGTGTGCAGCAATTGGCTTAAGAATAATAGCATCAAACGAACTGCTCATTTTGACTGACAAACATGATTCAGGTACGCTTTTCATCATATTTTTCAACGAACAAAATATAAGGTACACAATGAAGTATACGATCCCTCACCAATAAGGTACAATCTCTCTTGGTATGATTTCACCCCATTCTGGTACAAAGAACTAACGAAGTGCATCAGGTGGCAAACAAATGACAAATGGAAATGAATCCCACTTTGTGTTTCCTTTTTCCCCCTAACTAAGATGTTTATGAAGCTTTCATCTCACTAACTGAAAAAATCATCAGTCGACGCTTCTGCGACATCGTTTGTAAGAATATCTCGGGTCATCTAATGGCCTTCAAACCATTGGCAATTGGGTTAACTGGCTGTATCTTAAGACCCCTTGTTCGTCCTGGAGCACCTCCTGTAAGAGAGGACAAGCCCAGCGCTAGCCTGTCGAAATAAAAATTCCGATATGCAAGAGTAAGAATCATATCATCAGTTAATAGCTTTGGCGTTACGTGAAAATAAAGATCAAGATGACTTACAAATTTGCAGATCCTTTTTCTAATTCACCAATATCAGATTGCAACAAAATTTCTGACTCTGTTTTGGATAGAATTGAATAACATGCAGTTGCTTTGCCATCCTTCATGCCTGAGACACAGCAGGGTTCAACATTAAAACTGACATGCTGAAGCATTCGTAAATACATTGGAAACAAGAAGTTCATGCAACTTACAACAATCCTCTGAATCTTCATGTTCATCATCCAGGGAAAGCAACTTCTGCAGGTTGCAATAACGATTTATTAAAAGGAAAAGGGGGGCATGACAGTGTCTTGCATTCAAATAACTCTGAAGGCAAGGAAAGCTTATGTAACCAGTGAGCTATGTATGTACCTTCAAATTCTCGTAGCATGTTTCAAGGTCATCATTCACCAAAAGATGATCAAAAAGACCTGGAGAGTTGGACTGGTCAAGCTCAGCACGAGCATTTTTCAGTCGTTTCTGAATTTGCTCCTCTGTTTCTGTACCCCTGCATAACCAATTGACCAGAATATAAATCAAACATCTCTTCTTGCTTTATAAAGTGTAACAGAATTATCATTCTCATGAGCTTAGCTATCAATGCATTTTATAATCTACAAATATACCGTGCGCGAAGGCGCTGCTCTAGTTCCTCAAATGACGGAGGGCATACAAAGATGAATATTGCTTCAAGAGAAGAAGCCCTCACAGATCGAGCTCCTTGGACATCAATATCGAGAATACACCTCTTCAATGAAAACAATGGGAAGATGAATAACTCACCTTTCAGAAACTAGAATGAAAAGTGATAGTAATTTTACCTTCCCCTCATCAGTAACAGATTCAACTGCTTCAATACTCGTGCCATAGAGATTTCCATGAACGTGAGCAAATTCAAGAAATTTTCCCTCACTTATATCTTGTTCCATCTTGCTTCGTTCGGCGAAATGGTAGTGAACTCCATCTATTTCCTTCACCCTTGGAGATCTTGTAGTGTGGCTAACAGAAAACCCAAACTTTGATGGGTACTCTTTCATCAATTTTGCTATTAATGTCCCTTTACCAACACCAGAAGGCCCACTAATCACAACAGGCTTGTGTGCAACGCCAAGTACTCCCTTGCTCCAGGAAACAACTTCCGAACCCTTGATTTTCCGCTGTTGTTTAACGAAGGGGGTATCTATCTGAGATGTAAAGCAAAAAGAGGGTGGGCTCAGAAAGATGAATTACGAAGAAGGAAATAACAGGCAAGGCAATTATACGCAAGAAGACATTAAACTATGGGACACTTCACACACAAAAATATGGAACATCACTTCATGATCCTGCTTTTGCTGAACGACAAATGGGCAGAGGGAAAATTCAAGTTACCATGGTGCCATTAATAAAATTCTCGGTTGCCAGTAAGTTTAGAGGAAGAAGTAAATAATAAAAGTACAGAATGAACGCCATTGCATGGTGAGAAAAAACCAATAAAATTGACCTATTGTTCAATCTAACTTTGTGATTTAGTTTCAAGTTTAATTGGTACTCAGCAGGTCTACCTTGAAAATGGTGATCCAGCCGCCATATTCTTTAAATATGGACACTAGAAAGGCCGACAAGGATAAGAATTCTTTGTCAATTTAGTATTCCTTACCTCAAGGAACCAGATGGAATCATTCAATGAAACACCCTTCTCAACAACCAATATCTTCTCATCATTTACAAGAATTGCTGAGTGCGACCTAGATGGAGGCTGAGCCCCAAGTACTGTCGGCACAACCCTGCATGAGACCAATAGTCAGAATGACTATCTACTAAGAAGTAAGGAAATTACAAGCAGTGCGCAAACAAAAATTAATGACAAAGTATAATACCAAGTCTGAGTGAGTTTGTCCAGAATTTTAATGTCAAAGTGTGACTTGGACTCCTCATCTGATCTGCCAATTACATACTGCAAAAAACAACAAACTTTTGTTAAATCTAGCTTTGTACTTTAGAGTGTTCCTTACTACTATAAACAGTGACAGCTACATGGGAAAAAGTCCAGTTTACTGAGTCTACGCAAAGAGTAGGTATTAGTTGGTGCAACCAAGTCAAGTCAACCTGAGCTGTTTCCAGGTAAGTACAAGAAAAGGAGGCCATTCAGCATTGCATATTATATACCTATTTCCAGCCTTCCAGGTAAGTACTAGGGTGATCTTAATCAAGTAGTATAAGCAACATGACACAGATGATAGCGTCATTCAGTACTTACAAGCTCCGCTAAAAAATTAGAAATAAATAATGATTGACAAGGATATGTAAGAAATCAAACTTAAAGCATATGCATATAAATCAAGTTATCGATCCGACTCACCGTCTTATTGCCAACTTGTACGGCATTCCGGTGGCAATCCTTGGGCTCCAAGGTGATGCTCTCAACACGAAACTCAGGAGCCTCTTCACCCTGTTTATCACACCAAATCAAGATTTGGACCTTGTTCAGCACATTAAGGAATATGATATTTCTTGACACGATAAGCGAAGCAGCACATCAGGGAACGCACAAAACTGAGCAGTGAGCACATAAGTAGATATCGATGAACTCACCATAAAATAAGCCGGGTGATCAGGAGCGGATGCTAGCTAGGAGCCTTGCGTCCTATTCACATGAGTGAAGACGGATGAATTAATGATCAGGACAAAATACAGGTAAACACGTCGGGACGATTGATTAAGCGAACGAGACTCCAGGTGGAGGAGTTCATCGTCCCAATACCCACTGCTAAAACAAGAACCGAGCCATTTATTCGCTCTCGCATTTCAGGAATCGAGGTTTCCACAAGCAGGACGACAGGCTACGCGACCAGGCCGCACTAATCACGCGCCATTACCAATCCTAGGCTAGATCCAACAGAACGCGGCCACCACTAATAGGGAGCGGGGCCCTTCATGGACCAGGCAACCACCGTTACGACCATTCCACAGGGCGATCAAGGAAACCCTAAATCCGGCCGTACGGGGCCCAGAACCAGATTAGGAGGGGACAAACCTCGCTCGCCCCCGACGAGATCTCGCGATCCTCTCGCGCCGCCCCGAGCTGGAGCCCGGAAGGAGTCAAGAAACCGAATGCTGCCGCGGCGGCGGCGGCTGGTCAGCGCCGGGGAGGAGGGGCCGCGGCGAGGGTTGTGCTGGCTGGGGGCGGCGGCGGGAGGGCGCAGTGGTGGAGGGGGATCGAATGAGGGCAGGCAGGCAGGAGCTCGGGTTGGAATTTGGCAGGGAAGAAGCGACGACGAGGCTCCGCTCCGGCGTTTTTATGCCACTTTTTCTCCCTCTCGCTCGCTCGCTTTGCGCTTTATTATTGTTTCGATTTTGTGGGTGCCATTAATAATGAATGAAGTGTTGTATTTGCGTCGGATTCCGTGGATCTGGTCCTCAGGCAGGCTTGACCCGCTTGGCCGCAAAGGGCACTAGCCCAAACTCCAAAGCATCTTGCCTTTTGTCCTTGTTTGGACATTTTCAATGGCGCCCCAGCTTGTAATATTCGGGGCTTGTCTAATCAAACAGATTTTTATTCAGATTTTTATAGGGTTCTCAATTATAAAAAATGAGGCGCTTGTAAGATTTAAATGTGTATTTTTATTTTCTAAGAATTCTTTTGCATTTTATTTTAGAGATTAGAGAAAATTTCCATCCACTCAAACATCTTCAATGCTACTAGTAGTATAGTTTACTTTGTTCTTTCTGTGGTGTATCATCTTTGCTGCTATTTTTTAATTGTTTTTTCTTCCCTTTTATCTGTGTTTGGACAGTTTCAAAGCCACCATCTTTTGTTTGCCCTTCCTCAAAGACATGGAGCTTCTTTATAATAAGATGAGTTTTCTAGGATTTTTAAAGCTTTCAGATACTTTGTGAGGCATTTGTAGGATTCAAATATGTATTTTCTTAACTCTCTTACCTTCTATTTTGAGAGAAATTTCCATCCACTCAAATATCTATATTGTCTCCTCTTTTTTCTGTGGTGTTTGATTTTGTACGTTTGCAATTACATATGACTCAAATGTGCGTAACACTCTAAATCCATTTTTCCAGTATATTTGTGCTTACATATCATGGCGATCAAAGAGCACACAAGGCGAGAGGCGACCAGGAGTTTAGGGTTCCCGGTCGCCTCTCGTCGTCATCGCTGATCTGCCCAACTATGTGGCCTTCGGGCCATGGATGCGGTGACCCAGCATACCACTGCATGTTGTAGTATACAAGTCGTTGATATGATCTTCATGAAGGGACTTCTTCACAAATATCACATCCCAACGAAACATTGCAGGTCATAACACTCGATAAAATATTACAAACATGTTCTTAACAAGTTGGTATTCTCACAGTCCGATGAGAACACCCTACAACATAAGGTACTATTACAAACCAACGTAGATATGAAAAGAGCTCAGCAACTTATTTAAGTATGCCACTACGCTGCTCGGCTCTATATTACTAAGGTATATCACTACTCCTCCACCTCCATGTCATCGGTTCCGTAGACTATCCCATAGTCTACTCCTTCAACTCCTCCGGTAAGATCGGGTTCCTCGTAGACCACTCGTAGCTTCCTTCGGTGCTCCATCGGTGATGGCCTCCACCGTATCACAGTCTAGCAAGGGTTAAAGAAAGTGAGTACAGAGGTACTCAGCAAGTTCAAAAGAGTAAAAGGTGTTTGATGCACTAGCTACGACCCTCGATCAGAAAATCTTAGGTCAATGCATGTTTCAAATCATTTCTTCAAAAGGTTTATTTTATTAAAACTATGCCGTCAGTCTTCACAAGTTGACTAGAACTTCACGGAGTTCCTTTCCTGCCGTGTTCGCCTTCCCCCGCAGGGAGTGACCACAATTTAATACACTCTGCAGAGGTGCGTTACTTTTCCCATAAGAGATCTCACCCTTTTTGCCATCCGCAGGGACTTGCCCCCGTTCACACTTCCTTGGTGTGAGGCCGGTATAAAGATCCAAGCCCACACCGCCTTCTCCGCGACCCTGTAAACCCACCCTTTTGTCCATCCGTACACCCCTAGACATCTACCGATCATACGGCTTTACCCACGGTGTACGTCGGACAATCCTTCATAGACGGTAGAGCCTCTCATCCAAACGTCCGGATGGGGATTTTAAAGGATTTCCCAACCTACGGTGCCTCCCCCCGGAGCTCTATCAAGTCCGTTGGCGTGCAGGAGGGAAAAGATACACTGGCTTCCCAGAGCCATTATAGATCTTATGGTCAACGCGATATGTACGGCGCTAGAATCACGACGGCATTGGTACTTAGTCCTAGATGGATAGTACCCTTGCAATGGAACCTCCACCAATCAACACATACCATGGTTCCATTGCCACCACATAGTCATATTCATAATTGGAAAAGTAACATTTCATTTTCAATGCAGGAATGATAAGTCATATAGTTTTGCATTAAATTAATAGAAAATACTCAAATTGACATGAGCAAGGGTGAACTTGCCTGTGGACTGCGAGATAGTGCAGTTCAATGCGTTGGATGGAACCTGGACCTCGGGTTCTGTAAGAAGCATCATTGTCCGGTAAGGACAATGTTATAAAATCCAAATGATGCATGCATGGATGTATTATTTTATGTTGAATCCCTTCACCCCAATGATTTATTACAATTTAGGGTTGAGTTAAGACTTATGCCTTTGGCAGTAATTTGCAATTGTTTTAATGTATAAACCACTTTAATTCACATAAGGTAACATAATTCAAAGTAAAACTACTTTATTTTGGTGATTCATTATTTATTCCAAAATAATTTGAAATAGTAGAGTTGTCTCTATATTTTTGAGAATAAAGAGGAATAGAATATCTTCCTTTGGAAAATACCTTTTTCAAATAGAAATGACTTGGAATAATAGAATTTCATTTTGAAATATTTAAAAATAAGTATTTGAACTTATTTGGGATTTTTCCTTGATTTATTAATACAAGGAAATATAATTTGAAATTCCAAATGTTTATTTTAAATTCATAAAATTCACAAATTGAAATTTGTTCCTTAAATTTTATTTCATATTTTATTCTTATTAAGAATAATTTTTCATTCACCAATCCAATTTTTTATGGATTTTTAGAGTTGTATTTTATTTATTAAAATTTGGTGAAATTTTGGTTATTTTTAAATGTGAATTGACTAAAATACCCCTTCTGGCCCTATTGGGCCAGCCCACTAATTCTGGCCCATAGGACAGCCCACTAAGGCGTGTCCCTTAACGGGTCGGTGGCGCCGAACCACCTCACTCGCTCACTCGCTCGTCTCACTCGCTCGACCTAACCCTAACTGCGACGCCGTGGCGATGGCGTCGCCATGGCCGTCGTGCTCCCAGCTCCGAGCTCCCCGCCGTAGCCACCTACCAAATCAGAACCGCCGCAGATCTATCGATCGGCCGCGTGGTTTTCCCCTCTCTTCCTCTCCTAGTAGATCGCCTCCGTTGTGGATCTCGTGGAGAATCGCCTCGACGATTGACGATCTCCGTGAGCTCTCGTCCTCGCCGACGACGTGTGCGCCTCCGAGACGACTGGCGAGTGCTCGCATACTTGTGCCGTCGTCTCCGTGCCATGCTGTGGTGGTGTTTGTGCTCGTCGGCGCGTAGCGCGCCTACTGGACTTGCAGTGTTAGGGCCGCGCGAGCAGCACCTCGCCATGCCCTAGCCTCGCTTCCGAGCAAGTAAGTGATTCGTCTCCATCTCCTTCTCCTTTCCATGCCTGCGCCTCCCAAGCTACTGTGCTTCTTCTTCCTTGAGTTCTCTGCTCCTGGTGATCTGTGATCATCGAGCCTTGCAATAGTTGCACGTGCTTCCATTTTCGTAGCTATGGCCGTCACTTCATCGGCGTGTTGCCTTGCTTGTACATGCCATCATTGCTTGCCTCTGCTCTAGCATGCTCGATCTTGCTATGATATCCTGTGCTGCTTATGAACTTGCTATGCTTACGGCAATTTACTTGCTTGTCTAGGTGTCTTGCTATGCATCTGTGACACTTGTGAATGCCGGTGATGCCTGATATGCTTCGTGCTTCTGTGTAAGCTATTGATCCATTGGATCAACCATTGTTTTTGGCTAGCTTACCTGTGTGGCTTAACATGATTCATTTGATCCATTTGATCAATGAAATGTCGGTGATGGCTTACTGATTACTTCTGTGGCTAAGTGGATTCTTTTCCTTCTTGATGCGATGCTCAAGCATGCTCTGCTACTAAGTGTATGTCTTTGTTCTCTCCTAGCTCACGGACTTGATCCAGTGACTATGATGCAGTAATTTATACTATGTTGCCTCACAGTGTGCTACTCAATGAATAGCATGAATCTGTTACAAATTCATGCTTGAATAAATTGATTCATGATGAACTGCTTATGCAGTGATGATTTAAATTATTTGCTTGTGTATGAGTTTGTTGTTCATGATCATTTGACAAGCAAATGAAATCGGAATCCCTTTCTGGATACGATGGCTTTTCTTTGGGTGGTTAAAAATGGTTCTGTGACCTCAGTAGCCTAGCTACTGATTGGTTGCTCACACCTTGGTTGGATCTTGTTGGCTACTCATCTTTGCTTGCATATTTGGGGATCATACTAGCTATGAATGCCAATATGCTTGCCTGTGATGAAATCTAGGGTTTTGATGGTTGTGTGCCTAGGGTTATCGTGTAGTCTTTACTAGCGCTATATATTGCAATACATCTACGGTGCTATCGTGCATGAGATCTTGCTTCTGCACAAGATCTGTATCTGGATGGGTTTCTATCTTAGTGGCTTTTTTGACAGAGATCCTTGGTGAAACCAAGTGATGATTTCCTTTGAGCATCTGCTCAATCCCATGACTATGTCATGCATATTGGATGGATTGGATCCATTGGATCCAGTCCAGGAACGCCCCCGCTCCTAGAAAGAAATGTTTTGTTGCTGCAGACTTGGGGTTTTGTGCACACCCTTCACCTCCAGGTTCTGGTGGATCTTCTCGGGTCACCATGATTCCTGGTGGTTAAGTGGTTGTGTTTTGGTGGTTCTTGAGTATGAACTGGATGAACTGGTGCTTGTTCTCACGCACCCTTACAGTGATTTGCATGTGGTCGACTGTCATGGTTCTAGGGTTTGTGTGCTATTTATATGGTCTCTACTTCTTCCCGGCCATGACACACAAGTCTGGTTACTTTATGACTCACCCCTTGCATTGCCTTGCTGTTGCTTGGCTAGCAACAGCTTCATATGGTGAAACTTGAGCCCCTGTGGCTTGCTCAGTTTGGTCTGGTCTTATCTTGTGCTGTCCTGAATTTGGACAATCACAAGTGTCAATGACACTATGCTAACTGACCAAACTGAATATATGCAGCTTCTAATCCCCCTGGCTAGTTTCATGGTTTATTTTGCAGGTTTTTGGAAAGTGAAGATGACCATGAAGAATCCTCCAAGTCATTAGTATAGAAATTTAGTTTAGGATCCAATTCTGTAATCTTCTTTTATTTCTGTTTATTTTTCCTTTAATGCTTGTATCCAGAATATTGTAAAGACAATGTATGTGTGTGTATATCAATAAAGCTCAAGTTTTTCTTATGAGCTTTTTGGTTTATGTAATATTTATATTCTGAATTAATATTGTATTTAGTATTCAATGTGAAATTCAAAGTCATTTGATTTCATTATTTGTGTTTGAATGATGAATTCATATTTATATTGTTTACTGCTTATTGTTAAATGTATTAACACTTGTCAAATGAAATCAACTCCCAAAATCAATAAGATACAAAAGAGATCATGTCGAAATTTCCCTAACTCACATTGCCTAACCCTAAGTGCAAAATGAGAGAGAACCTCGATCCCTCTTAGGTTTAGTTGCAATAAGGCGCGAAAATTTCCCCCGTTTTGCGATGAAATGCACATCCCATTTCTAAATCTACCCTTCGTTGTTCCTATGTTCTGGGTTATTACAATGGAGGAGGTGAATCTCGGGCCCGTTGGCGGGAGGGCTCCGTTTTTTCTGGTTTTAGGGTGAAGGTTTGGTATGGTGACGTTCGGATGGTGGCGGCGATGTCTTCTCCAATAAAGTCTCCTCGACTTCAGCATCATCTCGACGACGATGTCGAGAAGCTCGTGGGAGAGGTGTGGTTCTCAAGGACCTATTCTGTTTGGGGGAGATCTTCGGATCGTCGTGGAGCTTCATCAGCGGTTATTCCTTCTTCCTCACCTCTCGGATGGATGCGGTCTTCTTGGCCCGTTCGACGTCTTCCCATCCGCATCCAACAATATCATGATAGCTCAGGAAGGAGTGGTAGTGGCGACGTGCCGTTGCATGGTCTGGTGGTTAAAGACGAAGGACATTTCAAGGATTTGGTTGTAATTTTTCTTTTTGTCGAGGTGCTTTGTACTGTTCGTTGTCTCTCTTAATGCCAATGTCCTTTTTTCGAAGAAAAAAAGAGCACACAATTCAAAGTAAAACTGAAGGTTGATTTGAAGCATTAGAGGAAGAAAATCTAACTTCAACATTTAGGAGAAATGAAGGTATGTCACACTTTTCAAAGTAGTATCTTCTTATAAAATTTAGTAAAACGGGTTTTTCATGCATGGTCGCATTCCTTTGTGGTTAAGTTGTTTAATTGGTCAGGAAACTGAGCATATAGAAGTCGTAGGCGATGCATTCTTGTTTAAAAAAAGTTGGGTTTGTACGTTTTTCGGAACAAGGGATTGTAAAGTGTATAAATATTAGAACATATATTACGTTTCTGCTACAAATAGAAACATATGATTTGAATGTCAATTATGTCTTGCCAAATTGAAACTTATGGGAACTAAAATTAGAAGAGCTATTGGGAAAAATCACGAGAACCAAAAAATGTAGGATTTGAGATTTCTACCTGATTAAGGAGAAAAGAGAGATTTTTTGATAAAGAGGAGAAAATAAGAGATAAGATGCAAAGAGTTTTTCAAATAATTTGTTCCACGAGATACAATCTTATGTCCGGTTTTCTCCAATTTTTGTAGTGAAAAAACATATGTCTAATAAATTCTTTCAAATCATCGTGCTTGATAGAGAGAGCATATGCACCCGGGAGCCGAATTGAATTTCTGAAAAATTATATCATTAGAAAGTAGAACATCTAACATTTCTAATGATATATATCTTGTATTATTATTATTATTATTATTATTAAATTTACATCCTAGAGATACGTGCAAGCCCTATAAATTGGGATGGAGGGAGTATTACGTTTCTGCTACAAATAGAAACACATGATTTGAATGTCAATTATGTCTTGGCAAATTGAAAGTTATGGGAACTAAAATTAGAAGAGCTATTGGGTAAAACCACCAGAACCAAAAAAAAATGTAGGATTTTGAGATTACTACCTGATTATGGAGAAAAGAGAGAATTTTTTTATAAAGAGGAGAAAAAAGTGATAAGATGCAAAGAATTTTTCAAGTAATTTGTTCCACGAGATACAAGCTTATGTTCGGTTTGTTCAATTTTTGTTGTGAAAAAACATCTGTCTCATAAAATTCTTTCAAATAATCGTGCTTGATAAGGTAGGATCATTTTTGTTTTTTGAAAATCACGAGCCTTTGATTTGCTAGCTACTCCTAGCTAGTAGTAGCTTCTTGTACACGGGCATCGGGTGTACTCCTGGTCGCCTCCCGCTACAAACAGCTCACTCAAAGTATGCATGAATCCAAAGTCCAAACTCCAATAAGCACCACCGGCCGGCAGCGTGGGCGGGGCGGCTACTAGTACTAGTGGTCAACTGGCCCCCGCGTCGGCGTCGAGCATGTTCCATCCCCTTCCTCGCAAGTGGGCGTTCGCAGCAAGTTGCAGGCAGGCGCCCTTCCTGCCCGCCTGAAAGCCGTCTCCATCCATTCCCGCTTGCTACGACAGCGACGACCCCTCCTCCTCCATGGATGCCGACAGCCGGTGCGGCACCAACCTTTGACGGAGAAGATTAGACCGCTAATCAGGCTAGATTCTACGGAAGAGAGCCAGGTTTCAATAGTGAGATCGACAAGGACGCACGGTGCCGTCCCAACCGATCCTGCATTTGCAATTGCATATGCCCTCTTTTGACAGATTCCTGCAAGTTACTGATGGATTGACAGGTACGTGCGTCGCTTTGGGTTCCTCCTTTCTTTTTGGCGAAGACTTGGGTGTCTAGTTGAACTGAAACACTCGAAAAGAGAAACCGCGGGAATCACGCGCAAAGGAAGTATTGCATTTTGCACAATTGTGTCTGTATTTGTTGCGATCGAGTCCTTGCACTGTAGAATCGTTGTGTCAAACGCTAGAAGCAAGCAAAGTTGGTGCAAACATATACGCGCGGCATTGTTAGCCTCTCTATCTCTCTGTAATCTGCTGACAATGGGATAGAATGGAACATATCCCACCAATCTGCCGACAAGACGGACGGTTCGTTCTCCCGCTAGGAAGGTAGAGTCGTCTTGCATCTACGATGTGATCTGATGAGGGGATTTGATTCAGTACTAAGACCAATTCAGCCGTTCGTTCGCAGCAAATTCACACAGCATGTCGTGTCCGTTGGGGCGCCCTTTTTTAATTTGCTTCTGTTGTATTGTGATCCAAATTCATATACTAAAGGAAAGCTAACTTCTGACGAACGGAGCGAGACCCGTCGCCGGTAGGCTTGGGCCGATTACCAATCCAGGAAATGGAAGTGCAGTCGCTGTTCATTTTATTCATCGGCAGTTAAAAAGCATATGGGCTGATTGAGTAAAAAAATCATATTTATGAATAATTTAGAATACAATCTATAAATTATTGTTTATACATAACCGATTGAATGCACTTTAAATATTTCTTGATAAATTGTATTTATAATAAAAATACTAATCCTTGTTTTAATAATTATATTTAGGGCACTCAATTTTAAGTTTGCCATTGGGTCCCGATAGGAGTAGCACGAGGGCAAGCCGGAAGAGGGAGAGGGCATCCTGGAGGCTGTTGTTGATGACGTACAGGCTCAGAGGATCATGTTAGCGTGGGGTTGGGCCCTGGTTCAGTTCACCCGCACCACCTTTTTTGTTTCTTGAAAAGGGGAAGGGTTTCAAATTTAAAAAGATTTACAACCTAAAATTTTAAAACATTTTGCACTAAAAACAACAAGCTTTCCCAAAATTTATCCCTAAGATTATAATTAAGTTTTTATTTTAAAAGCATATGAAAAATGGAGGAAAACATGTGACACGTGCTCTTGGGTAATTTGAATCATGCTATTTGTTTGGATTATACAAGACAACGTTATAAGATCGATGGCTCCGTGCTATTTGAATTCAATTGAGGTGCAAACCAAACTACTATATGTTCGAAATGATGTTATATGATTTTCATTACCACTCACGGTACAATATAAGTTTAACTAAAGGCTCCATTTTATTTTAGATTTGATCGTCACAAAGTATATTAATTTAAATTATTGTGACACCGTAGCAACGCACGAGTCTTATGCTAGTTTTTTATAAATTTGCATCATCATTGATGCTTGACTTTGGATTGCATCTTCCAGCTGTAGCTTATTTTCTGTCTTCCGCCTTTTTTAGATTCTACGTTTAAGGGCAGTGATTGTGTGCGCCTGCATATAACTATATGGTTGTTGTTCTCTGGCTCTTTGCTGTGAGCAAACTTTGCGAAAGTATTATGTTATGGGGGAGTGATTATGCAGACATGTGCACCTGCAATTTTCTAATGCCATTCCTATGATGAAAAAAATATCAGTTTTGGCCGCCAGTCGATATACAAAATGAACAATAGCAGGCCCTCCGCCTTTATTTTCCATTTGCAACACAAGATTTGCATTCTTGTTGCCCTTATTTTACATCTTCCATATTGATTTTACTGTGAATAAATGGGAGTATGTAACATTTGCTTGTCTTAGATACTAAAACACACGCTGCTACCCCACAAAAAAAAAAACACTCTGCTGATTAGAACCGTAATTTATTCTTCCACCATGCTAGGAAGACGATTTCCTTCTTGAATTAAGTATACGCTTGACCAGGTTTTGAACATCCAAGCCAAGTGATAGTTCATCAACTAACAAGGGACATATATAACCGAGCACTATAATAGGGAGCTAATTAATTCGGGGCAATTCGACAGATGCTTTGGAACCGATAACTTTGACACTATTAAAAATTCAACATGAAGACGAACACAAATCAAATTCTCGCACCTTGGTTATTCAGTATTCACCACGATCAAATCATGAATATCGTACTCTTGCTAACTAAATTTTCAATCTTCTTTGCTTTCTTCCTTTGAATTTATGTAACAGGGCAAGCTCGAATTGGTGTCTACTTTCGTGGCCATTGTCATCATCGTTGGATGAAGGCAATGCAAAGGTGAGAGGCGAGAACAGGGTGGGGCGATAACCACCGTAGATGTGCCATTTGCATTTCGGCGAAGTGGCAGGGACCTTGAGTTGCTGGTCCAACAACACAGTTTGACCGTGGTCTGCAACCGACTCCATGCTTCGTTCCGTCAAGTCAAAGTTGTGCAAAGTGTTGCTAGTTATGTAGCAGAACATCTTATCACCCTCAAACCATGCGATCCATGGCCTGAAGGGGTAGAAGGGGCCGATCTTGAACCTGTAGAGTGGATCCCACTGCGTCAATTTGTTGTGATCGAAGTGCTGGTCTCTCCACGATGGCGACATGACCCAGCAGTGGACAACGCGGGAGTTAGGGTTGGAGGCGTGTGCAAGGAAGCATAGACGGCCTCCGACTTCATAGATGCCCACCAGAGACTCATCATAAGCATTGTAGGCCGGAAGATGGCATGTGTAGCACATCTCGGTAGACACGTCGACTACCAATAATTTTGTGGGAAGCTGGGTACCCTGCCAACCAATGGTCATCACGTAGAGCATGCCATCAATCAACACTGGTGCCGCAAGGTCGACCGGGCGAGACGGGGAGTGGAACGAGTGTCGGCGCCACCCTCTAGCATCACCTAAGGTGTACACGTGGACTTTCACGCTCGCCTCGGGTAAATCGGAATGTGGCGGGTAAGAGAGGCAGAACAACTTGTACTCCTTTGTGGGTGCGCTAAACCCCAAGGCAAACATACGTATCTTGTCCTTAGCGGGCGGCTTGGGGAGTGTCAATCTCTCGCCGGTGGCAGGGTTGCACACTATTGCTGGCGCCGAGCCCCTTGAGCCGTCACGATCGTACGCGAAGCAGAGGAGGCCATTGCAGGCGTTTGCAAGACCGTAGTGGCTTGGGATGGGGAAGGAACACATCGCCTTGCCTGAAGACACGTTGAAGACGCTAGCCTCGTCCATCTGGCCAGGCACGCTCCTCACGGAAACGAGCAGGGATTCGGTGTCGCCCAAAGGCGCGACGTAGGTGTCGGCGTGCAGGTTGCGGAACGACGGGTCACTGACGACGCTGCGCCACAGCCTTGAGACGCGGCAGGACTGGAGGACGTCCTTTATCGGCAGCTTCACCAGGATCTCCTGGAGCATGTCGCTGGGGATCTCCCTGCTGCTGCAGCCCTTGTCATCCCGACGACGGCGGCGGCGACGTCCCATTGTATAAAACGGTAAGCCGGCAAGACGGCCAGCCCTCATCCTGCTGATGACGACGGTACGGTAGCGGCGACGACGCGACGTCCCAAGGTTATCGACCAACGTAGACGGCAAGTCGAACTCGATCGCTGAATTCCTATGTTAGGGTTAGGGAGTAGCTAGGTAATTTTACGGAGTAGTTTACTGCGACTTGCTGAATCGGGTATCATCAAGTCATAGTCCTAGACTCCTAGTTGAATACGAAAATGAGACTATAGAACCTGCCCCTTTAAGCAATTAAGCACGAACTTATTTGTTAAGGTGGTGATCAATGGTAGTACTAGATTTGGCTCTTTTTTCCTAATCAAAATAACTATTCCCTCGTCGAACTGGGACACACGTTGTTCAGTGTACCACAAGTATTTCGAAGAGAATAATTTTCTTACTTCGTCTTACTCTGAGGAGAAAGTAAGAAAAGCTGTCTTTCAAATGAAGCATAATAAAACTCCTGGCTCTGATGGGTTTCCAGCTGAATTTTATCAATCATTCTGGAATGTCATCAAGGTTGACTTGTTGGATCTTTTTGCGGATCTACAAGTTGGGAAACTAGAGCTTTTTAGGCTCAACTTTGGTGAAATTATCTTCTTGCCCAAGGTTATTAAAGCAGAAAGGATTCAACAATTTCGTCATATTTGTCTTCTTAACGTGTGCTTTAAAATATTCACTAAGGTTGCCACGATCCGATTAAATTCGGTGGCAGATCATGTGATTAGACCTTCTCAAACTGCTTTTATGCAAAGACGGAATATTCTGGATGGGGTTGTAGTCCTCCACGAAACTGTTCATGAATTGCATAGAAACAAGTTGAATGGAGTCATTTTAAAAATTGACTTCGAAAAGGCCTATAATAAGGTTAAGTGGTCATTTTTACAACAAACTCTCATAATGAAAGGTTTCTCTGAAGACTGGTGTGCGTTAATCAATAGTTTTATCTAGGGTGGAAGTGTTGCCATTAAAGTCAATGATGATGTGGGCAAATACTTCCAGACTAAGAAAGGACTAAGACAGGGAGATCCATTATCGCTAGTGCTATTTAATATAGTGGCTGATATGCTTGCTGTCTTGATTGAACGCGCAAAGTCCGAGGGCTAAATTGAAGGGGTTATTCCTCATCTGGTTGATGGAGGGTTATCCATTCTTCAATATGCCGACGATACAATACTTTTTATGGATCATAACATAGACAAGGCTCAGAACCTAAAGTTAATTTTTTCTGCGTTTGAGCTTTTGTCGGGTCTGAAAATAAATTTCCATAAAAGCGAGTTGTTTTGTTTTGGTGAGGCCCAAGACCATGTTGCAGAGTTTGCTGAACTTTTCGGCTATGGCCAAGGCCAATTTCCAATCAGGTACTTGGGAATTCCGATTCACTATCGGAGACTTACCAATGCTGAGTGGAAATTGGTTGAGGAAAGGCTTCAGATAGATTAAGTAGTTGAAAAGGTAAATTGTTGTTCTTGGGAGGAAGATTAGTTCTCATAAATGCGGTACTCGGTAATATGATACTATATATGATAACTTTCTTCCAACTTCCCAGAGGAGTCTTAAATCGGTTGGATTATTTCCGATCAAGATTCTTCTGGCAAGGGGATTACGGGAAACGTAAATATCGGCTGGCTAAATGGAGTGTGCTGTGTCGGCCCAAAGATCATGGAGGACTTGATATTCAAGACCTCCAGGTCAAGAATAGGGCACTTCTTGGTAAATGGTTGTATAAACTACTTACCGAAGAGGGCATATAGAAAACACTCCTCAAGAGGAAGTATATTGGCTCAAAGGCTTTATCTCAGTTTATTTGGAAACCATGAGATTCAGACTTTTGGGCTGGTCTTATGGAAACAAAGAAGTTTTTCTTTCCATATGGATCTTTCTCTATTAAGGATGGATCGGAAATTCGTTTCTCGGAGGATAAATGGTTGGGTAACACCACACCCCGAGAACAATATCCGGCTTTGTACTATATAGTGCGCCACAAAAGCGATACTATTGCTAAGGTGTTGGAAAATTTCCCACCAAATGTGGAGTTTAGAAGAAGTCTCATCGGTCCCAGACAAACCTCTTGGCAGGATTTGTTACAACGTCTTGAGTTAGTTCAATTAACGCAAGGACCGGATGTATTTCGATGGAATCTTACCGGGAATGGTTCATTTGTAGTGGCTTCCATGTACAATGTTTTAATTAAGCCTGAACTTCCGGTCGATAATAATTCCAAAATTTGGAAGATGAAGATACCACTAAGAACAAAAATCTTTGCCTGGTATCTTCGTCGGGGGGTAATTCTTACTAAAGATAATCTTGGCAAACGCAACTGGCATGGAAGTAAAAAGTGTGTCTTCTGTCATTGATACGTCTCCAACGTATCTATAATTTCTGATGTTCCATGCTAGTTTTATGACAATACCTACATGTTTTGTTCACACTTTATATCATTTTTATGCATTTTCCGGAAGTAACCTATTAACAAGATGCCGAAGTGCCGTTCCTGCTGTTTTTTGGTTCCAGAAATCTTACAGAAATATTCTCGGAATTGGACGAAACAAAAGCCATACTTCCTATTTTCCACGGAAGGTTCCAGGGAGCCAGAGAGGGACCAGAGGGGAGCCAAGGGGGGCCCACCCCACATGGCGGTGCGGCCAAGGGGGGCGCCCCCTATGGTGTGGGCCCCTCGGGACCCCTCCGAGGCCGCCCTTCTGCCTATATATCATCTCCATCGCGAAAACCCTAAGACGAGAAGCCACGATACGGGAAAAGTTACGCAGCCGCCGCCATCGCGAAGCCAAGTTCGGAGGACAGAAGTCTCTGTTTCGGCCGCCGGACGGGGAATTGCCCCGGAATCCATCTCCATCGACACCACCGCCATCTTTATCGCTGTCTCCCATGATGAGGAGGGAGTAGTTCTCCCCAGGGGGCTCTCCGGTAGCTATGTGGTTCATCTCTCTCCCATGGTGTGATCTTTATGTGATCATGAGCTTTGTATCACTATTAATCTATGTGCTACTCTAGTGATGTTATTAAAGTAGTCTATTCCTCCTCCATGATGTAAAGGTGACAGTGTGTGCATCATGTAGTACTTGGCGTAGGTTATGATTGTAATCTCTTGTAGATTATGAAGTTAACTATTACTATGATAGTATTGATGTGATCTATTCCCCCTTTCATAGCTATTGGTGACAGTGTGTATGCTATGTTAGTACTCGGTTTAAATTGCAACGGTCTATTATGCACTCTAGATGTTACTTTAATATGAACTCCGTATGTTGTGGAGCTTGTTTACTCCGGCTTGAGGGAGCTCTTGTAGCCCTACACAATGAATGGTGTTTGTTATCCAACAAGAGAGTGTTTGAAAGTAGCACAAGTGAGGAGAAGTTATTTATTTATTATGTGATCATTGTTGAGAGTGTCCACTAGTGAAAGTAGGATCCCTAGGCTTTGTTTCCAAATACTGCAAACATCGCTTTTTGTTCTTACTTTTACTTCCTGCAATATTTACTTCATATCGTAATTACCGTTTACCACCATCTATATCATCTGCGTTTTAATATCTCTTCGCGAACTAGTGCACCTATACATCGACAAGTGTATTAGGTGTGTTGGGGACACAAGAGACTTCTTGTATCTTAATTGCAGGGTTGCTTGAGAGGAATATCTTTGACCTCTACCTCCCGAGTTCGATAAACCTTGGGTGATCCACTTAAGGGAAACTTGCTGCTGTTCTATAAACCTGTGCTCTTGGAGGCCCAACACTGTCTATAGGAATAGAAGCGTGCGTAGACATCAGTCATCAGGACGAGATAATTAAACACTTATTCTTTCAATGTAAGTTAGCTAGGTTTATATGGTCAGCCGTCCAAATAGGGTCTACCTTATACCCACCAAGTAGTGTTGTCAATTTATTTGGCAATTGGCTTAATGGTGTGGATGTTAGGTTTAAACGTCTTATTAGGATGGGAGCGATTGCAATCATTTGGTCGTTGTGGCTATGTAGAAATGACAAGATTTTCAATAATATTTCTTCTTCCTTTTTGCATGTCATCTACCGGTGCACAGCTTTGCTTCGTTCATGGATACCGTTGCAGCGTGTGGAGCACCGGGACCTCTTTACGGAGGTGTCTTCACTGTTGGAGGATACGACGAGGGATTTTTTCTCCCAACATGGGTGGCAGCGTGACCTTCGGCTGGATCCTCCTACCTAGCTTTTTTTTTCCTGCATTTGAACTGTGTTTTATCTTTGAACACCTTTGTGGTTTTGTAACGAATTTGTGAGCGGCTGTGTGCATCTTAGTTATGCAGAGGGCGGGTCTATTGCGCAAGTAATAAAGTGTCCATTTTTTAAAAAAAAAGTATGTTGAAGATGGAGACTATCTTCCTTAAATGTAAGTGTATATGCAAAACAGAGATGGCGAGCCCTAGAGTTGGAGGATGTGAGACTCAAATTACTCAACGTATATATTGTTGGGACTAATCTTGTTACCCACTACTGAGCCCTAGAGTAGTTTGTTTAATTTTGTGTTGACCAATACATGTAGGTCAATAGTTATTTGAGTTAGTCACGCGTGGATTTTGTTAGCTAGCCATGCTGGTCGGGTCATGTTGATCTTTGAGCTGGTCATTGTGCTCGTGGAGTGAGTAGGATTGATCTTTGAGCTGGTCATGTTGATCTTCATATTTAAGCTTAGCAAAGGAATAAGAAGGTGTGGCCTGCGGGCAGAGAAAACATATAGTCCATGTATTGCCAAGGAAGTATGTGAACCGAGCCATAGCCCCGGTGGTTGGGATGGGCTGATGCATCCCGCCCGCCTAAGTTCGAATCTTTGGATACAACGTCACGTTAAATCAACATGAACGCCTCCTTAAGAGCAATGTGGGAGTGGGGATGGGGAGCTATTTGCCGAGACAGCGTCACCTGATGATACAGTTAAATCAACATGGACGCTTCCTTCAAGAGCAATCTGGGAAGTGGAGATGAGGAGCTATTTGCCGAGGCAGATGTATCTTTATGTAAAATGCATCTAGATATATTGGTATCTAGAAAAAATAAGATATTTATTTTTAGATAAAAGGTAGTTTTTTTTTTTAGAAGAGGTGCACCAAATTTTCCCAAGCGATCTGGACCCAGCCTAGGCTATAGAAGGCCCTTTGCATCTCAAAAAAAAGAAGAAAAAAAAGAAGGCCCTTTGGCCAACCCACACCTCAACTCCAAAGGAAACCCTCTCGTCCAGGCGGCGGTGCAGCATCTCCACGCGACCACCGCGCAATCGCAGCAGCAGCTTCCGCACCCTCCCCTTTTGGCCGCACGCACCGACTGGAGGATCTGCGGCGTGGGGAATGGCGGGGATGTAGGCTTAGGGTTTGTCAGCAACTCAGCATCCGCACAGGTGTGTGATGTCCCAGTAATTTTCCTCGTTTCATGCTTCCATCATGATCTAAATCGAGATTTCGTTTAGTTTTGTTAGAGGTTCAACTGAACTGTTTCGTCTGCAAAAAGAGGGATAATTGGATTCATATATTCTCGTTTCAACCGAATTCGCTCCTATCGCAACACTCTGCAAGAACATAAAAAATGAAAAAACCCTTTCTGGTCAAGTTCCGTGGAAGAAAGAGCAGAGACATTCAACATAGCTTGCATGATGATGATGCAGATACCAGCATTTTGCATTTAGAGTTTGCTTTATTTTTTCTTGAATAAGCCTACTTCTGTTCAGTTAAATTGCGTTCGGAATCGTTTATTATGCTTTAGTTGGAACACGGAATTGATTTTAACTGTTCGTGTCACTGTTGCTTCCAAAGTGCTTAATGCTAGTGGTTGTAGTACTGTATTGTTTTCAATAACGAAACCATGATCCAATCCATTTTGTCTACGAAAGAGTGTGCAGTGGAACGTTACATCTGCCTACAAACACATAATGCTCACAAACTTATCTTTACCAGCAGGTATATATATCGGTCAACAATCGAAGTAGGTTCAAATGCAGCAAACCAGGTACTCGGCAGACGCCTCCTGCAAGCAAAAGCGCGCACACCTTGCTGATGACAGGCTGAGTGCCCTGCCAGATGTTCTTCTCCACGCAATTATGTCCTTTCTGAAGGCCCGGCAAGTGGTGCAGACATGTGTGCTGTCCACGAGGTGGAGGCACCTCTGGTGCTCTGTGCCATGCCTCAACCTTGATCTGGAGGAATTCGAGGATGGGGACATGGAAAAGTCCCTTGATTACTGTGAGCGGCAGCGGCAGGTGTGGCCTAATTTTGAGGATTTCACCGATAACCTGCTGTACCACAAGAACATTGACATTGCTCTCTTGGACACGTTCAGAATGTGCTATCCTTCCGGATATAATGTGAGAGACAACTCTGATAGATGGATCCGCCGTGGCATAAAGCACAGTCCGTCTTGGCGCATCAAGACGTTGCATCTTTCAGGCATATCTTTGGTCCATCATTTCGCAAAGCATATTAGTTATGGGTGTCCCTTTCTAGAGGATTTAGAGCTGAAGTATTACAGAGGAACACTTGATGAGATCACCTCCCTCTCACTGAAGAAATTGGTTATTGTTTGCTCTTACAATTTTTTTTGCAGTCCCAGGACCATTACCACTCCTGCGCTCGCCTCCCTGTGCTTGTCAGGTATTGATTGTTTTGGGGTACTCAATATGCCAGCTCTTGTCAATGCATCGATTCATCTGTCCCCATTCTTCAAGGATGACGATGACGCCTCACTTGTGAACCAAGTGGAGTTTCTTTACGGGATTATCCAATGTGACAAGTTTGGAGTTGTCTGACTTCCGGTCGATTGTATGTAATCATCCTTTCTTATTTTTAAAGAACTGTAGGAGAGGATCCGACAGAAATATATATCATCATCCTTGATGTCTCTTTTGTCCATTATCTCTTGTGTAACCATTTATGTACCGTGTTTTTCAGGTTGTTGGTGACAGGTCTCTGAAATTCCCATCATTCAAGAACCTAAGGACCTTATGTCTCCGCAACTGTGATCTCAGTGACGACTTCAGGACATTGCAGCTCATTTTGGAGAACTCACTTAATCTCGAGAGGCTCACCTTGAGACATTGCGAGGTGCTGCTACGTTACCTTATCCTTCATTTTCTTGTGTGTAACTCAATTTAGCTTTTATAATCTTATTTCCTTTATGGCAACAATAGTTCTCGAAAGACTCTAACAGAGGGGAAAGGGAGGCTCCTAAGTCGAACAAGACGTCCTCCTTGGATGTTCGGTGTGAGAACCTCAAGCTTACAGAGATCTTATATGAAGATGATGATGTCCGCCTGCTGGTTGAGTTCTTGTTTGACATCTCAGAGAATCTGCCAAATAACACTATGAAAATCACCAAAATTGAGGATCCTTAGACTCGAGCCGCTTTGCTGTCTATATTTCTATCCGGCCCTGTATTCAGATATATTATTTTCTTTGTTCTTAGTTACGGTACAAGAATGTTCAGCCGGCTCGTCTGGCAGTTTTAAATGTTGTGCCTTATGGACCATGGAAGTAACTTTTGAGCTGTATTCAAGGCTTGCTCTTGCAAACCATGATTAGTGAATGCAATGGAAACAAACTCTAGCGAGAAGAATTTGTGACTGAAAATACCTAGCAACAGACTGTTGCAACGATGACCTGACCTAATCACCACGTGATTCAAGATCATCAAGAATATCGTTGTACCTTACATGTATGGCTTTTAAGAACATTCTAAGGTTGCTAATTGGCTAATTATTCACTTGTGAGTCCTCAGACACATTGCTGCTGAACCTTGTCTGAACTGAGACGGTGGGACACTGGGATTCTTTGATTTGTTTTCAGTTCTGTGCATTACTGCAAAAGGATGCAATCTTGGATAAGATCTAAAGTACCGATCAAGACAGAGAAAAAAGGTATGATCAACAATCGGACCGGTCCTCGTTGTGCACTCCAGTGCACAGAGGTTGGAATGTAGATATGGAAGGCGACGCACCTGATTCTATATTCCTGTGTCTGCAATCCTGCCTGCGAAAACTCTGACTAGTTTTTGTTCTTGCAAAAAGTTAATTTTCAACAGCATGCAAGATCCTAGCACATCTCGGGAGTCGAACAGCACACACCAAGTACGCAGCCGATAAAAATGCGGGAGTACACAGATTTACTATTTGTTTTTTTTGTTCGAAATTTAATGAATTACGCTACATACATGGCATTAAACTTGAAGCTACACAGATTTACAAGCCACAAAAGAAGTGCAGACACATCATCTTATTCATCACTTCTGAATTCAGAATACAAGTGTACTAAAATGGTTCTGAATTCATATACAAAGATCAGCGAACGCCATAAAGATGATGTATACGGTACACCTGAAAGCATTTTTTTTCCTTTGTGGGTCGAAATAGAACAATGCAGGCGACCGACAGAACAGCAAGCGATGAGGGATGAGGGATGAGCACACAGTATCTCAATCCATTGCAGATGATCACCGAGAACTGACGAGGAATGGTGACTGCCACACACCACATTCTATTGATGTTGAAACCTGCACCTGTATGGGAGGTCAAATTTGGGTTAAGTTTTCTTTTCAGACTTCAATGCTAAACAAATTGAAAATATTCAGTACAAATTTAAAATATTCATCCTTGGAAGCAACACATTTTACCGAGAGGAGAGTGTGTGTCGACATATCCAACTCAATGTCTCACCCTTGATCTGGTGAATGGATGCCTCACCCCTAGAGCACCATGGATTGAATGTATGCTAGGTCGGTACTCGACTCCTGTTCCGCGCAAGGGAGATCCTCCATGACGGGGTTTGGTGCTCGAGCACAACCAATAGTAATCCGGCGCATGACAACCTTTACATTTCGCACACCATTTGGATTTCGGATCCTAAATCAAGTGTGTGGTGCCAACAATCCCTTATTTAGAATTGCCAAGTTGGAGGAGAGAGAAATAAGGAAGAGAATGCTGTTGGAATATTAGGCAATTTCCGAGTGAGATTGATTACCGAAAGCAACATTACAGAAGCACAATCATACTTAACCATACACATCAGACTAAGCACATGCATCAGATCTGAACATGGAACAAGTAGCAGTGCAAAGTAGGAGAGAAAAGCACGTACATCGCTACCGGGAATGTCGGACTAGCAGCACCACCATGGGAATAGCTGATGTCGCCCATGGAGTCGTCGGAGTCGTCGAAAAGTCGAACCGGCGAAGAAGAACGACAACAGCGAGCAGTCGCGAGACGCTCCCCAAAAATCTTATCGCCCGCCTCCCGGTGCAGATCTCAACGGACGGGGTTTCGGAGGCCTGCTCTCCCGGAAGACTGTGCACGCAGTCGCCGGGATGGGGAAAACTAGAGAGTAGCGCAGCAAATGGAACTTCTTTGTGAGAGAGGCAGACTAGAGAGTTCTAGGCGTTGAGCGTAAGAGACTCTAGATCTGATCTGTCTCCTGGTATAGCCTGGGAGGAGAGCCGACCGCGTTGACACGCGTAGGAAGCTAGGGACACGCGGCGAGCATGCACATGCATGTCGACACGTACCCACCTCAGTTGGTGCACCAAGCAAAAAATTTAGGCTTCCTTGAGTGTGTCTCGAACTCGAGTCACGAAACGCGACGTGCGTGACGAGGTGAGGCGGGACGGGCGGAGGAGGAGGAGTGCGCGAGGGCTCCTTCTATTCTCACTCACTTGGAAGGACTAGAACGTCAACTCTTATATACCACTCCAACTCACTCCCAACTAGCAATGTGAGACTACTTTTGTCCCCGAAGGCTGTCCCAAGCTGCCAACGTGATGGGCCTTGAGATTTCAGGAATTGTAGACTACATGGGTTGCCTTACTGGGTTGCAGCCCATCTGCATTCAATAATCCCCCACCAGATCTCATATGCACATCAGATGGCACATTAGTTCCATTCACTGTTTAATATATCTGCACTACAGTGGAGACTGTTAAGTTGAACTTCCACCTAGGCAAGGAGATATACTTGACTACAACTGAACAATAGACTATGCCTTGAATTGTTAGTCTTTGTGCAGCAAGTTTCACTCAATGCCGGCACGGTACTAGACTACCATAACCTTCCCCTTGGGTGGAGCTTATAAGTCATACTCCTCGGCCTTTCATGAGCTTACTAGAGATTCACCCAAATCTCCCGCACTGTGACCAGCAGTGTCACTCATATAGGTGTGTTCTTCAAAGGTCGCCCTGTAGGACAGCGTCTTCGCTCATCAAGAGCAGCACAGAACACATTAAGACATTGTCAACCTGCCTTACAGTAACTATGAGAGCATTTGCATCTGCAACGGAGTGGGATTATGTAAATTATTCTCTCAACTCAGTTGCTCCGGTTTGTTTTCCCAGGTCCTACTTCACGGAATTTCCGATCACATAGGTTGGGTTACCCCCTCGACAACTCACGTGGGTCTCAAACCCATCTCCCCCGATGCAAGGTCTATCATATTTCTTGATAGTCCTTTTGTGAAAGGATCTGCCAGATTCTTAGCAATTTGGACATAATCCAATGCTATCACTCCGGAGTTTTTCAGTTTTCTGACAGACTTCAATCTCCTCTTGACATGTTTCGAACTTTTCATATTATCCTTAGAACTTTTCACTTTGATAATCACAGTTTGATTATCACTGTTGGGGGGATGACCCCCGGTATGCCAAAGGCATGCCAAACCGGATGGTCTTATCCATCAAGATACCGGTTTAATATTTATACCAGAACTCAAAGATAGGAATTTAGCTAAGTAAGCTAAGCCGATATCCCCAAGAGGGTATGCCGGAACCGGGAGGGAGATACCGGAGCACCGGAAGGAAGAGCATGTCGGTGGCTGGTCAAAGATTCCGTCAGAGCTAAAGGACAAGGATGAGCTAAGCAAAGTAGCTTTAAAACAAAGAAAGACAAAGAAGAGGATGACGGCCAAAGAAGCCGGAGGACGTCAGCCTCCCTGTTTAAAGAAGACCCCGGCATCATCTGATTAAAGTAGCTTTATAAAGTATCTTTGTAAAGTAGTTTGTCTAGTCAAAGATCCCATTAGGGTTTCTTGTCCAAGCCACCCTCCCCCTATATAAGGAGAGGGGGCAGCCTCTTTCATACGCGCGTGACATTAAGGACAGAACCTTGTAAGCTTGAACCTGTAAACCTGGAGATCAATGAAAGTGGTGATCTAGAGCGAGTTCTTCCTTGTATCTTTCTTCTTCAACCTCTGGCTTTTGCCAAGTTCTTGAGGAAACCATCCGGAAGTTCATCCCATCTAGTCACAAACCCTCCCCTCTAGCGTCCACTCGGCCCCAAGATAAGCCATCCTATGGCATCTGTTTGTTCCCACGACGACATTGGCGCCCACCGTGGGGCATGAAGTGGCGCTTGCTGGAGTTCATATTCGGGCGGGCATCCTCAACATCAACGGCGAGCGCACGGTGTCCGCGCTCGTGCAACGCATCTACAACATGGACTTCATCAACGATAACGCAGGCTGCTTCGCCAACGGCGGCAGAACGGCCGCACCATCGAGTTCGGCAGCATCCGCGTCTATTTCGGCACCGTTCCTGTGCGCCAGCGCCTCTCGCCGGTGCTGGTGGCGCCGGATCCGCCAAGATGGCTGCGTGCTGGCCGCGCCGCCGGCAGCATGGAGGTCATGATGGCTGGTGCGGTCAACACCGGCAAGGGAGCTGTGGAAGAAGGAGATGAACGCGCGGCATCGACCCGCCCGGCAAACCGCCGCTGGAGCGTGACGCCGGCGCCGCGGGAGCATCGTCAGCACCACCGGCAACGCCTCTTCAAGCGGCGATGCACACGCGCCACGCCCATCGCGGAACATCGGCCCGGCAAAGGCTCGGGAGGAGCTGGAGGCCACGCGCAAGGCCACGCTTACCGGTGGCGCCGACATCATCCGGGCGCGGCGCGAGCTGAACCTAACCCTACGTGAGTACAACGCTGCCCATGGCTTTGCTTCAGTTAGTGCTCATGCTGCTAGGATACCGGAAAACCGGCTTAAGGCTCGCAATCTAGATCAGGATTTGCGCAAAGAAGTTCTTACCGGCAAGAGTGCATCTGTATCTGTAAGCATCGTAGAAAAGCCTAAGTACGTAGTCCGGATAAAACTATAAAAGCCGCTAAAGCTGCAGTAGAGCTATGTGAATCGCTTTCCGGTGACGAGTTAGCAAAGCAGCAAGAACGTGTAAAAGAGTTGTTGAAAACTATTGAGCAGCAAAATGCTGAGCAGCTAGCTAAGCTGAACGAGGCGGTGGCCTCAAAATCCGCGTTCAACAAAGAATGCCGGAAGCAAGTCCCAGGGCAGGCATCGTCCCCTCATCCGGACAAAAGAAGGAAAGAGAAAAGAACGCACGGTAGATGACTGTGTATCCAGTTCTTGCCGGAAAGCAAAAAGCCGGGCAACATGATGCCGGTAGAAAAAGCCAAGGGGCAGATCGGGGCTACGCCAAGGGAGGCTATGCCGGAAACAATCATGCCGGTAGATATGAAACCGGGCAAAATTATCGAGCCGCAAGAGTAGCATATGTGGATGAAGAAATGCCACCACCAGGGTACCGGCAGGCAAGAGCCGCGAGCCGGAAGAATATGACGAATCAGATTCCGAGGTGGAACGAACAAGAGTCCACCGGAACCCTTTGGGGCGCGGGGAAAGATGTTTGCCAGGACCGGGATGCGAGGCACAGTTGGACATGGTACATCTTTCGCAATAGTTGAATGTGAGGGACCTCCTGGCCCAAGGTGTTTTGGCCCACGAATCATGAGAGAAGAACCACCGTGCGCAATTTCCATTGCCCGGGACACAAGAACGTATGATGATACGACCAAGCCGGAAGACTGGTGGCAGATTATGTCACAGCTGTTTATGTGGCTGGTGGTGGAGTAAACCGGCGTTGGGCGGTAAGAATCATACCGTCCTACCTCGTGGGTCCTGCGAGGATTTGGCTTAACAATTTGCCGGCAGGAAGCATTAACGGATGGTTGGACTTTGAGGAAGCATTTGTGAACAACTTCAGCAGTACTTACAAGAGGCCAAACCGGCCCCAACACTTGCGCTGTGCTACAGCGAGGAAACCAGGGGATTATCTCACCCGGTGGAACTCAATGAGAAATACATGTGAAGGAGTGATTGAGGCACAAGCCATTGCTTGGTTCAGTCAAGGATGCCGGAGAGGATCACCTTTGTGGCAAAGGCTGCAGAGAAGCATGCCAACAACCTTAGCGGAAATGATACGTGTGGCAGATAGCTATGCATTGGGAGACCCAATGCAACCTGAGCTGGGCAGTCAAACCCTCATCAACAATACGGGATAACCGGAACAACAAAAGAAGGAAGATTTTCCGGATCGAAGATATGCACCGCAGCAAGTTGCTGCTGTGCAAGAAAATTTTTGCGCAGAGGCAGAAAACCGGATCGCAGCCATGGGCGGGTCCTAAGAAGCAGTGGGTCGAGAAGAAACCCTGGGGCCAGAAAAAGAATTGGCAAGAGCCTGAAATACACCATGGAAGCCGCCATGGACCAACCTTGCCGTGGCACACGCCGAACCCGGATCACCCGTCAACCCTGACGAAGGATTGTTCTTGGACCAAGTACTTGATGCAAAAGGGTGCAGTGAAAGATGCGCAAGGACAAGGGTGCGCCACAATGTTGCCGCCGCAAGATATGTTGCGCCAACAACAACTGCCACCACCACCACCACTCACTGGAGCAAATGCTCTACCGGTACAACATCAGCCAAACAGCAGCATACCAGCAAGTTAACCGGGTGGAGGAGAATCGTGATCAACCACCGGCACCTTTGGGCCGGAATGTTTACGAAGACCCACACTTGTGCATGGTTGTCTTTGTCACCGAACCAACTGACAGGCAGAGCGTGCATCGCCGTTCCATGGAAGTAAACGCGGTGATGCCGGCAGTACCCAAGTACATGCTATGGTCAGATCAGGAAATAACCTGGTCGTTCAAGGATCACCCCAAAATCATGCCGAATCCGGGTGGATACGCTCTCGTTGTGGACCCAATCATGAAGGGGCCGGAAACTCGAGTAAAATTCAGCAAGGTGCTGATAGATAATGGTAGCAGCATAAACATCATGTACAAGCACACCATGCGTACGCTGGGCATAACAGAGAATATGCTGCAGCCAACTCACACAACTTTCCATGGGATTGTTCCCGGTTTGTCTTGCGCCCCGATAGGAAAAGTTCGGGTGGATGTGTCGTTTGGAGGACGTGACAATTGTCGTGTTGAGAATATTGAGTTTGAGGTGGTGGACTTAGATAGTCCTTACCATGCCTTGCTGGGGAGACCGGCATTGGCAGCTTTCATGGACTCAACCCATACGGCTTACCTCAAGATGAAGATGCCGGCACCTCGTGGACCCTTGACTGTGGTGGGAAACTATAAAGTCTCAATGGAAACTGCTTCCGGATCAAACCTGGCAGAATCACTGGTGATTGCGGAAGAAAAGAAAAGAATGCAAACTGCATTGCGCTGGCTCATCCTCAAAGTTGAGCTTAGCGGCAATGAGTGGAAACTTGGCCTCGCCGGCATTCAAGCCGACAAACGAGACAAAGAACATTGTGCTGGATCCGGCTTACCCAGAGCGCACCGTTCGTATCGGTGCCGGCCTCGATCAAGCATAGGAAAGCGCTCGTCAGCTTCCTCCGTGAGAATCGGAACATCTTTGCCTGGTCTATTGATGACTTGGTAGGAGTTCCGAGGGAGCTGGCTGAGCACTCTCTAAACGTTCGGAAAGATGCTAAGCCGGTACGTCAACCTTTGCGCCGGTTCGCAGAAGATAGGAGGAAAATCATTGGAGAAGAAGTAACAAAGCTGTTGGTTGCCGGTTTCATCGTGGAGGTCACGCACACAGAGTGGCTGGCTAATCCGGTGATGGTCGAGAAGAAAAAAGATGAGAACCTGGAGGCACAAGCTCCAAAGGTGTGGCGCATGTGCATCGACTACACCAACCTCAACAAAGCTTGCCCAAGAGATCCTTTCCCTTTGCCCCAAATCGATCAAGTGATTGATTCTACTGCTGGGTGTGAGTTGTTGTCGTTCCTGGATGCGTATTCCGGCTTCCACCAAATCCCTCTGAAAAAAGAAGATCAAATAAAAACTGCGTTCATTACCCCGCACGGGCTTATTGCTATGTTACAATGCCTTTTGGTTTGCGCAACGCTGGTGCAACGTACCAGCGCTGTATGCAAAAATGCTTGTTTGATCAAATCGGAAAAAATGTGCAAGTTTATGTGGATGATATTGTGATAAAAACTAAAGTAAAAGATACCTTAATCGATGACATCCGGCAAACATTTGATAACCTAAGACGGTTCCGGATGAAACTCAATCCGGCAAAATGCACCTTCGGTGTCCCTGCCGGCAAGCTGCTTGGTTTCCTTGTGTCTAGCCGGGGCATTGAGGTTAATCCGGTAAAAATCCGGGCAATAGAAAGGATGACAATACCGCGAGAACTGAAGGATGTGCAAAAATTTACCGGAAGCTTGGCATCGCTAAGCAGGTTCATAAGCAGGCTAGGAGAAAAGGCCTTGCCACTCTATGCTTTGATGAAAAAGTCGGATACTTTCGTCTGGACCACACAGGCAGACGCAGCGTTTAAAGAATTGAAGAACATGCTCGTAACGGCCCCAATCTTGGCCTCGCCCTTGGAGAGAGAACCTATGTTGCTTTATATAGCGGCAACAAACCGGGTGGTTAGTGTTGTGGTAGTGGTGGAAAGAGAAGAGGAAGGAAAAACCGTTCAGAGGCCGGTATACTACCTGAGCGAGGTGCTCTCCTTCTCAAAGCAAAACTACCCACACTTCCAAAAGATGACTTATGGCGTGTTCATGGCCGCCACGAAACTCAAGCATTACTTTGAGGAGCACCCAATGAAGGTGGTAAGTGAGGCACCTATCTCCGATATCATGGGTAACAAGGACGCCAGCGGCCGGATTGCAAAATGGGCAATTCAGCTATCACCGTATGTACCGGTGTATGAAAGAAGAGATGCCATAAAGTCGCAAGCTTTAGCTGATTTCTTGGTCGATTGGGCGGAGATACAATACAAGCCGCCAGAGCACAAAATAGAATACTGGAAGATGCACTTTGACGGATCGAAACTCAAAGAAGGTCTGGGTGCCGGTGTGGTACTCACCTCACCTAAGGGAGATCACCTCCGGTATGTTTTACAAGTGCACTTCAGGGCGTCAAACAATGTCGCTGAGTATGAAGCTCTGATACACGGGCTTAGGGTCGCAAAAGAAATTGGAGCACTCCGGATCATTTGCTACGGCGACTCAGATCTGGTGGTGCAACAGTGTTCCGGAGATTGGGATGCAAAAGATGCAAACATGGCCTCATACCGGTTCCATGTGCAAAAGATTGCCGGCTTCTTCGAGGGATGTGAGTTTCACCATGTACCGCGGGCTGAAAATGAAGCCGCGGATGCTCTATCCAAGCTGGGCTCATCCAGACAAGAAATCCCACCCGGAATAGCCTTGGCACATCTAAGAATTCCATCAATCAAGCCAAGCCCGGAGTCGGAATCAATTTTCGTACCGGAATCGCATGTGGTGCCAATGGAGATTGACGAAGGAAACCCGGGGGCTGTTCCGGCAAACCCGGGGACTGTACCGGTAAACTCGGGGACTGCGACGCCCAGGCCGGAGGAGGCAATGCTCGTGGACAGCATGGACATAGACATGCCGGTGTTCGTGGTTAGAGAAGCGCCATCCTGGTTAAACCTATTAAGGAATTCCTGGTCAACGGCACCTTGCCGGTTGACGAAAATGAGTCCAGAAGGATACAGAGGAGGTCCAAAGCTTACACTATCATTAACGGTGAGGCATATAAAAGAAGTGTTACCGGTGTCCTCCAAAGATGTGTGGAGCCGGAAGAAGGAAGAGAAATGCTTGAGGAGATTCATCGAGGAGAATGCGGGCACCACGCCTCGTCAAGGGCACTGGTGGCAAAAGTGTTCCGGCATGGATTCTATTGGCCAACGGCTTATGAAAATGCGGAAGATATGGTAAGAAAGTGCAATGGGTGCCAGAGGTACGCCAAGCAAAACCATACCCCAGCATCCGGTTTAAAAACCATACCGCTAACTTGGCCATTCGCTGTCTGGTGCCTGGACATGGTGGGACCATTTAAAACCGCAAGGGGAAACATGACCCACATCTTGGTAATGGTGGATAAGTTCACCAAGTGGCTGGAAGTGAAGCCTATCGCAAAATGTGATGGCCACACAGCGGTAAAGTTCCTGAAAGATGTAATTCTGCGGTATGGATACCCGCACAGTATCATAACTGACAATGGCACGAACTTTGCTCAAGGAGAGTTCAAAAGATTTTGTGAAGACAAGAACATCCGGTTGGATTTGTGCTCAGTGGCGCACCCACAAGGCAATGGCCAAGTTGAAAGAACGAATGCTTTGGTACTTTCCGGTATCAAACCAAGACTCATTGATGCAATGGAAAAATCGCCGGGATGTTGGATCGATGAGCTACCGTCAGTGTTGTGGAGTCTAAGAACAACTCCGAACCGGTCTACCGGATACACGCCATTCTTCATGGTTTATGGAGCAGAAGCGGTCATACCAACCGACATTCTTCATGATTCCCCAAGGGTGCAACTCTATACCGAAGCAGAGGTAAAGGAGGCCCGGGAAAATGATGTGGACTTGCTAGAAGAAGCAAGAGAACTAGCTCTGGCAAGGACAACCATTTATCAGCAAAACCTCAGACGCTATCATAGCCGGAAGGTTAATCCAAGAGTGTTCCGAGAAGGGGACCTGGTGCTACGCCTGGTGCAGCGCACTGAAGGCCGGCACAAACTTTCCCCTCCATGGGAAGGACCTTTCATTGTGAGCAAGGCTCTCCACAATGATGCCTATTACCTAATTGATGCACAGGAATGGAAGAAAGGAAAGGCGGACAAGTCAGGAGAGGAGACCAAACGCCCATGGAATGTAGCTTTGTTGCGTCCTTTCTACTCTTGAAGTGGTGCTGTAAGAGTTCCTTTTTGTACCTTAATTGCTATGAATAAAAAGATGTCGGAACCTCGAATGAATCTCGGGGACTACCCTTACTAAGTTGCATGAAACATGTTTATTTTTTCTGTTGCCGGTTGCTTATTGAATGTTTTTTCTTTCCGGTTTAGTAATGTGCTAGACCATACCGGAGTCTTCGACTCTGTTGTTGTCCATAACTTGGCTTCATGAGAAGCAAGATAAACCGGTAGGGGATAAGCACATGAACTGCGGAAAGAGAGAGCAGGAAAGAACAATCCGGAAAAGTTTAACTAACCCCGGTTATACCGGTTTTTTGCAAAAATTTCGAGTTATTTCTAAGTTCAAGAAAATGCTTGCTTGGTAAAAGAACTTTGTGCTCATACGCCAAAAATGCCCAGAGAAGGTAGGCAGAGCCAAGGCAAAAGAGCCAAGTATGCATCAATTGGATGCGGAAACAATTTCGGAATCATTGCAGTGCAAGAAAAAGCAAATCAACAAGCAAAATATCTTAAGACAAACATAACTTAATAAGTTACCGGTACAGCTTACCGGCATAGAATGTTGCAGCACAAACCAAAAGGTTAAGTTTTATCTTACATCATAAACCCCGGCATACCGGGGTAGAATTTAACAAGTTTCATGACAAGGTAATCAGGAACAGGTGATATCTATGACAAGGTCAGGCAGCAGGGGCTTCCGGGGGAGCAGCGCCGGCATCAGGAGTTGGCGGTGGCACGTCCTCGCCTTCATCTTCCTCCTCCTCGCTCAGATAATCTTTGACATCTTCAGGAGGGGGATGAAGGTGCGCATGTCGGCTCTAGTGCAAGTGGGAGACTGTTGGAGATATGCCCAAGAGGCAATAATAAAAGTGGTTATTATATATCTTTATGTTTATGATAAAAGTTTATATACCATGCTATAATTGTATTAATGAAACATTGATACATGTGTGATATGTAAACAACAAAGAGTCCCTAGTAAGCCTCTTAACTAGCTTGTTGATTAATGGATGATTAGTTTCATAATCATGAACATTGGATGTTATTAATAACAAGGTTATATCATTGTATGAATGATGTAATGGACACACCCAATTAAGCGTAGCATAAGATCACGTCATTAAGTTATTTGCTATAAGCTTTCAATACATAGTTACCTAGTCCTTATAACCATGAGATCATGTAAATCACTTATACCGGAAAGGTACTTTGATTACATCAAACGCCACTGCGTAAATGGGTGGTTATAAAGATGGGATTAAGTATCCGGAAAGTATGAGTTGAGGCATATGGATCAACAGTGGGATTTGTCCATCCCGATGACGGATAGATATACTCTGGGCCCTCTCGGTGGAATGTCGTCTAATGTCTTGCAAGCATATGAATAAGTTCATAAGAGACCACATACCACGGTACGAGTAAAGAGTACTTGTCAGGAGACGAGGTTGAACAAGGTATAGTGTGATACCGATGATCAAACCTCGGACAAGTAAAATATCGCGTGACAAAGGGAATTGGTATCGTATGTGAATGGTTCATTCGATCACTAAAGTCATCGTTGAATATGTGGGAGCCATTATGGATCTCCAGATCCCGCTATTGGTTATTGGTCGGAGTGAGTACTCAACCATGTCCGCATAGTTCGCGAACCGTAGGGTGACACACTTAAAGTTGGATGTTGAAATGGTAGAACTTGAATATGGAATGGAGTTCGAATATTTGTTCGGAGTCCCGGATGTGATCCCGGACATCACGAGGAGTTCCGGAATGGTCCGGAGAATAAGATTCATATATAGGATGTCATTTTATGTGAATAAAATGATGCGGAAGGTTCTATGGAAGGTTCTAGAAGGTTCTAGAAAAGTCCGGAAGAAACCACCAAGGAAGGTGGAGTCCACAAGGGACTCCACCTCCATGGCCGGCCAGCCCTAGTGGGGGTGGAGTCCCAAGTGGACTCCACCATAGGGGGCCGGCCACCCCCCACATGGGAGGTGGGAATCCCACCTTTGGGTGGGAGTCCTAGTTGGGCTAGGTTTCCCCCTCCTATGGAAGGTTTTGGTTTCGGGTCTTATTCGAAGACTTGGACACCAACACTTGGGATCCACCTATATATAGAGGGCCAAGGGGAGGGGGCCGGCCACACCAAAGCCACAAGCTTGGCCGCCTCCCATAGTGGCCGGCCACCCCCTCTCCCCAAACCCTAGCGCCCCGCTCCTCCACCATATCCCGCACGCTTAGCGAAGCTCCGCCGGATTTCTCCACCGCCACCGACACCACGCCGTCGTGCTGTCGGATTCAAGAGGAGCTACTACTTCCGCTGCCCGCTGGAACGGGGAGGTGGACGTCGTCTTCATCAACAACCGAACGTGTGACCGAGTACGGAGGTGCTGCCCGTTCGTGGCGCCGGAACCGATCGTGATCTTCTACGCGCTTTTGCAAGCGGCAAGTGAACGTCTACCGCAGCAACAAGAGCCTCCTCTTGTAGGCTTTGGAATCTCTTCAAGGGTGAGTCTCGACAATCCCCTCGTTGCTACCGTCTTCTAGATTGCATCTTGGCTTGGATTGCGTGTTCGCCGTAGGAAAATTTTTGTTTTCTATGCTACGTTATCCTACAGTGGTATCAGAGCCGTGTCTATGCATAGATGGTTGCACGAGTAGAACACAATGGTTTGTGGGCGTTGATGCTCTTGTTATCTTTAGTTGAGTACTTTGCATCTTTGTGGCATAGTGGGATGAAGCGGCTCGGGCTAACTTTACATGACCGCGTTCATGAGATTTGCTCCACGCTTGACATGCAACTTGTATTGCATAAGTGGCTTTGCGGGTGTCTGTCTCTCCTACTATAGTGAAGATTCAATTTACTCTTCTATTGACAACACTAGTATCACCGTTGTGGTTCATGTTCGTAGGTAGATTGGATCTTGCTCGAAAACCCTAAACCACGTAAAATATGCAAACCAAATTAGAGAACGTCTAACTTGTTTTTGCAGGGTTTGGTGATGTGATATGGCCATAATGTGATGATGAATATGTATGAGATGATCATTATTGTATTGTGGCAACCGGCAGGAGCCTTATGGTTGTCTTTAAATTTCATGTTGAGTAGTATTTCAAAGTAGTTGTAATAGTTGCTACATGGAGGACGATCATGAAGACGGCGCCATTGACCTTGGTGCTTCGCCGACGATGATGGAGATCATGCCCGTTGATGATGGAGATCATGTCCGTGCTTTGAAGATGAAGATCAAAGGCGCAAAGACAAAAGGGCCATATCATATCACATATGAACTGCATGTGATGTTAATCCTTTTATGCATCTTATTTTGCTTAGATCGCGACGGTAGCATTATAAGATGATCCCTCTCACTAAAATCTCAAGATAATAAAGTGTTCATCCTTAGTAGCACCGTTATCAAGTCTTATCGTTTCGAAGCATCTCGTGATGATTGGGTGTGATAGATTCGATAAGTACATATGACGGGTGCAAGACAGTTTGCACATGCGGATACTAAGGTGGCCTTGACGAGCCTAGCATGTAAAGACATGGTCTCGGAACACGTGATACCGAAAGGTAGAGCATGAATCATATGATTGATATGATGAACACTTTGAGTGTTCGCCATTGAAATTACATCTTGTCTCGTGATGATCGGGCATAGGTGTGATGGATTTGGTTCGTGTGATCACTAAGACAATGCGAGGGATATTGTTTTGAGTGGGAGTTCACCTAGATTTTAATTATGTAGAATTAAAATTTGAACTCAATTTGTCATAAACTTAGTCTAAACTATTGCAAATATGTTGTAGATATGGCGTCCCCAATCAATTTTAACCAGTTCCTAGAGAAAGAAAAACTTAAGAGCAACGGTAGCAACTTCACCGACTGGTTCCGTCATGTGAGGATCTTCCTCAATGGCGGAAATCTGCAATATGTGCTTGATGCACCGCTAGGTGACCCTCCAGCAGAAACTGAAACCGATGAAGTAAAGAATGTTTACGCAACTCGGAAAACTCGGTACTCTCAAGTTCAGTGTGCCATCTTATGCAGTCTGGAATCCGATCTTCAAAAACGTTTTGAGCACCACGATCCTCATGAGTTGATGAAAGAGTTGAAGACTATTTTTGAAACTCATGCGGCCGTGGAATGCTATGAAGCATCGAAACACTTTTTCAGCTGTATGATGGAAGAAGGCAGCTCCATTAGTGAGCACATGCTCGTTATGACCGGGCATGCGAAGAAACTCAGTGACTTGGGAATAGTGATTCCTAACAGACTGGGGATTAATCGTGTCCTTCAATCACTGCCACCAAGTTACAAGAACTTTGTGATGAATTACAATATGCAGAACATGAACAAGGAGTTTCCTGAACTCTTTGGCATGTTAAAAGCTGCTGAGATTGAGATTAAGAAAGAGCACCAAGTGTTGATGGTCAACAAGACCACCAGTTTCAAGAAACAGGGCAAGTCTAAGGGAAAATTCAAAAAGGGTGGCAAGAAAGCTGCCACACCTCCTATGAAACCTAAGAACGGCCCTAAGCCTGATGCTGATATTACTGCAAAGAGAAGGGACACTGAAGCGTAATTGCTCCAAGTATTTGGCGGATCTGAAGAGCGGCCTTATCAAGAAAAAGAAAGAAGGTATATCTGATATACATGTTATAGATGTTTATCTCACTAGTTCTCGTTCTAGTACCTGGGTATTTGATACTGGTTCGGTTGCTCATATTTGTAACTCGAAACAGGAACTAAAGAATAAACGACAACTGCTGAAAGATGAAGTGACGATGCGCGTTGGAAACGGATCCAAGGTCAATGTGATCGCAGTCGGAACACTTCCTCTACATCTACCTTCGGGATTAGTTTTAAGCCTAAATAATTGTTATTATGTACCCGCGTTGAGCATGAACATTATATCAGGATCTTGTTTAATGCAAGACGGTTATTCATTCAAGTCTGAGAATAATGGTTGTTCTATTTTTATGAATAATATCTTTTATGGTCGAGCACCACAAAAGAATGGCTTATTTCTGTTAGATCTCGATAGTAGTAATACGCATATACATAACATTGATGCTAAGCGAATTAAATTGAATGATAATTCTACTTATATGTGGCACTGTCGTCTTGGTCATATTGGAGTGAAACGCATGAAGAAACTCCATACCGATGGATTACTTGAATCACTTGACTTTGAGTCACTTGATAGATGCGAAGCATGTCGGGGAAAAATGACTAAGACTCCATTCTCGGGTATGATGGAGCGAGCTACTGACTTATTGGAAATCATACATACAGATGTGTGCGGACCAATGAGTGTAGCATCGCGCGGTGGTTATCGTTATGTTCTAACCTTCACAGATGATTTGAGTAGATATGGGTATATCTATTTAATGAAACATAAATCCGAAACTTTCGAGAAGTTTAAGGAATTCCAAAGTGAAGTAGAAAATCAACGTAACAAGAAGATTAAATTTCTACGATCTGATCGCGGAGGTGAATATCTGAGTTATGAGTTTGGCATGCATTTAAAGAAATGCGGAATACTTTCACAATTGACACCGCCGGGAACACCACAACGAAACGGTGTCCGAACGTCGTAATCGAACTCTCTTAGATATGGTTCGTTCTATGATGTCTCTTACTGATTTGCCGTTATCATTTTGGAGTTATGCATTAGAGACAGCCGCATTCACTTTAAATAGAGCACCATCAAAATCCGTTGAAACGACGCCGTATGAATTATGGTTTAATAAGAAACCTAAGCTGTCGTTCCTAAAAGTTTGGGGTTGCGAAGCCTATGTAAAAAAGTTACAACCGGACAAGCTAGAACCCAAAGCGGAGAAATGCGTCTTCATAGGATACCCTAAGGAAACTATAGGGTACACTTTCTATCACAGATCCGAAGGCAAGATCTTTGTTGCTAAGAACGGAACCTTTCTTGAGAAAGAATTTCTCACTAAAGAAGTGACTGGAAGAAAAGTAGAACTCGATGAGATTGAAGAATCTCTACTCGTTGATCAGAGTAGCGCAGTACCGGAAAATGTTCCTGTACCACCTACACCGACAACAGAGGAAGCTAATGATAATGATCATGAAACTTCATATGAGACAGCTACTGAACCTCGCAGATCGACAAGGGATCGTGCCACTCCAGATTGGTATGATCCTTGTCTAAATGTCATGATTGTGGATAACAATGATGAAGACCCTGCGACGTATGAAGAAGCGATGATGAGCCCAGATTCCAACAAATGGCAAGAAGCCATGAAATCCGAAATGGGATCCATGTATGATAACAAAGTATGGACTTTGGTAGACTTACCTGATAGCCGCAAGGCTGTCGAGAATAAATGGATCTTCAAAAGAAAAACAGATGCTGATGGTAATATTACTGTCTATAAAGCTCGACTTGTCGCAAAGGGTTTCCGACAAATTCAAGGTGTTGACTACGATGAGACTTTCTCACCTGTAGCGAAGCTAAAATCTGTGAGGATTTTGTTAGCAATAGCTGCATTTTTCGATTATGAGATTTGGCAGATGGATGTCAAAACGGCGTTCCTTAATGGAGACATTGAGGAAGAGTTGTATATGGTACAACCCAAAGGTTTTGTCGATCCTAAAAATGCTGACAAAGTATGCAAACTTCAGCGTTCAATCTATGGACTGAAGCAAGCATCGAGAAGTTGGAACCGACGTTTTGATAAGGTGATCAAAGACTTCGGGTTTATACAGTGTCATGGAGAGGCCTGTATTTACAAGAAAGTGAGTGGGAGCTCTGTAGCATTCCTGATATTATATGTAGATGACATATTATTGATTGGGAATGATATAGAACTATTAAGCAGTGTAAAGGGTTATTTGAATAATAGTTTTTCAATGAAAGACCTTGGTGAAGCATCATACATATTAGGCATCAAGATTTATAGAGATAGATCAAGACGTCTAATAGGGCTATCACAGAGTACATACCTGGACAAGATTCTAAGAAGTTTAGAATGGACGAAAGTAAGAAAGGATTCTTACCTATGTTACCAGGCAAGGTCTTGAGTAAGACTCAAGGACCGGCTACGGCAGAAGAAAGAGAAAGGATGAGTCAGATCCCCTATGCCTCGGCAGTAGGCTCTATCATGTATGCCATGCTATGTACAAGACCGGATATAGCACATGCTGTTAGTTTGACTAGCAGATATCAAAGTGATCCAGGAATGGAACACTGGACAGCGGTCAAGAATATCCTGAAGTACTTGAAAAGAACTAAGGATATGTTTCTTTGTTATGGAGGTGACCAAGAGCTCGTTGTAACAAGTTACACCGATGCAAGTTGGAACACTGATCCCGATGACTCTAAGTCACAATCTGGGTACGTGTTTATATTGAATGGTGCTGCAGTAAGCTGGGCAAGCTCGAAGCAGTGCACGGTGGCGAAATCCTCAACAGAATCGGAGTACATAGCGGCTTCAGAGGCTTCATCAGAAGCGGTATGGATGAAGAGGTTCATTGTAGAGCTCGGTGTGGTTCCTAGTGCATTGGACCCATTTGTCATCTACTGTGATAACATGGGTGCCATCGCCAATGCACAAGAGCCAAGGTCACACAAGAGGCTGAAGCATATCAAGCTGCGTTACCACTCGATTCGCGAGTACATCGAAGATGGAGAAGTAAAGATTTGCAAAGTACACACTGATCTGAATGTAGCAGATCCGTTGACTAAAGCTCTCCCTAGGGCAAAGCATGACCAACACCAGAATGCCATGGGTGTTAGGTATATTACAATGTAATCTAGATTATTGACTCTAGTGCAAGTGGGAGACTGTTGGAGATATGCCCAAGAGGCAATAATAAAAGTGGTTATTATATATCTTTATGTTTATGATAAAAGTTTATATACCATGCTATAATTGTATTAACTGAAACATTGATACATGTGTGATATGTAAACAACAAAGAGTCCCTAGTAAGCCTCTTAACTAGCTTGTTGATTAATGGATGATTAGTTTCATAATCATGAACATTGGATGTTATTAATAACAAGGTTATATCATTGTATGAATGATGTAATGGACACACCCAATTAAGCGTAGCATAAGATCACGTCATTAAGTTATTTGCTATAAGCTTTCAATACATAGTTACCTAGTCCTTATAACCATGAGATCATGTAAATCACTTATACCGGAAAGGTACTTTGATTACATCAAACGCCACTGCGTAAATGGGTGGTTATAAAGATGGGATTAAGTATCCGGAAAGTATGAGTTGAGGCATATGGATCAACAGTGGGATTTGTCCATCCCGATGACGGATAGATATACTCTGGGCCCTCTCGGTGGAATGTCGTCTAATGTCTTGCAAGCATATGAATAAGTTCATAAGAGACCACATACCACGGTACGAGTAAAGAGTACTTGTCAGGAGACGAGGTTGAACAAGGTATAGTGTGATACCGATGATCAAACCTCGGACAAGTAAAATATCGCGTGACAAAGGGAATTGGTATCGTATGTGAATGGTTCATTCGATCACTAAAGTCATCGTTGAATATGTGGGAGCCATTATGGATCTCCAGATCCCGCTATTGGTTATTGGTCGGAGTGAGTACTCAACCATGTCCGCATAGTTCGCGAACCGTAGGGTGACACACTTAAAGTTGGATGTTGAAATGGTAGAACTTGAATATGGAATGGAGTTCGAATATTTGTTCGGAGTCCCGGATGTGATCCCGGACATCACGAGGAGTTCCGGAATGGTCCGGAGAATAAGATTCATATATAGGATGTCATTTTATGTGAATAAAATGATGCGGAAGGTTCTATGGAAGGTTCTAGAAGGTTCTAGAAAAGTCCGGAAGAAACCACCAAGGAAGGTGGAGTCCACAAGGGACTCCACCTCCATGGCCGGCCAGCCCTAGTGGGGGTGGAGTCCCAAGTGGACTCCACCATAGGGGGCCGGCCACCCCCACATGGGAGGTGGGAATCCCACCTTTGGGTGGGAGTCCTAGTTGGGCTAGGTTTCCCCTCCTATGGAAGGTTTTGGTTTCGGGTCTTATTCGAAGACTTGGACACCAACACTTGGGATCCACCTATATAGAGGGCCAAGGGGAGGGGGCCGGCCACACCAAAGCCACAAGCTTGGCCGCCTCCCATAGTGGCCGGCCACCCCCTCTCCCCAAACCCTAGCGCCCCGCTCCTCCACCATATCCCGCACGCTTAGCGAAGCTCCGCCGGATTTCTCCACCGCCACCGACACCACGCCGTCGTGCTGTCGGATTCAAGAGGAGCTACTACTTCCGCTGCCCGCTGGAACGGGGAGGTGGACGTCGTCTTCATCAACAACCGAACGTGTGACCGAGTACGGAGGTGCTGCCCGTTCGTGGCGCCGGAACCGATCATGATCAAGATCTTCTACGCGCTTTTGCAAGCGGCAAGTGAACGTCTACCGCAGCAACAAGAGCCTCCTCTTGTAGGCTTTGGAATCTCTTCAAGGGTGAGTCTCGACAATCCCCTCGTTGCTACCGTCTTCTAGATTGCATCTTGGCTTGGATTGCGTGTTCGCCGTAGGAAAATTTTGCTATGTGGTATCGCACGGTCCTGCCGCTTAGCGGTAAGAACCGGATCCACATCGGTGGGAGCACCTTCACGCACGCCGATGAAAGCATCCAGGTCCAGCTCCGGATACCAGGAGCAGGCGATGCGGAGCGCTGAGTCCGCTCCGGCACGGGCGGCAGAGCACTGCCACTCCCGGATCCTTCTGCAGGCACCTTTTAACCGGTCGCTGATGAGGGAGAAGGTTTCCGGCACCGCTTCACCAGGCCAAAGGGTCTTGAAAAGCTGGGAGGCTACTTCAGGGATGTCGGAAAGGTTCCGATCCACTGAGCGCATGTGGGAGATCCGCGCGCTCAGAGCAACCAAGTGATCATAAGGATCCCAAGGTGCACCCAAGTTGTTGCCGGCCTGCTGCGCCCGGTGCTCCGCAACCTTCTTTATAGCGTGGGCCTGGGAGTCCGGAAAGAGCCCTATGAAACAAACAAAAGCTAAGTATATGATACCGGAATGAATAAGCTTGTAAGCAGAAACCGGGAAAGAGAAAAGGAGAAACTTACGAAGGGCAAGCGCATCAGTCCGCGTGACCAGAAGATCATACTCCTTCTGTTCCGCTTTCAACCGCTGAAAGTGCATAGAGCCCCCATGTGTGGTTTTGGTAATTAATGACAATCCCTATGGACTAATGGTTGCATTGAGTTATATGTGTAGGAGTTGTCCATAGGCAATGCTTGAACGATTAGTTGGCGTCAAGGTTGCAATACGAAGAAATGAGATGCACCGAAGAAGAAGCTCTCCCATAGTGAATTATGGGGGAGCAATCCGCAAGACATCAAGCAAGCACAATCAAGAACGGCGTTCCATCCTTGTTGCGGTCAAGATCATCATCATCGAGCTCAAGTGAAATGCGCAAGGTTAAGGTTTGCTCTCGATAGGGTTTCTTTCTCACCGATCTCGTGGTTTAGTTGAGAGACCGGTTTATAGGCTAAGTGTCGTACTATCAAGGGGCTCTCGAGTAAGTAACTTGATCGTATCGTTCGGAGTGCGGTCAAACCTTTGCATCCTTGCATCATATCTCTTGGTTGTTATTTGGATCTTATCCATGTGGTGTTTTAGAGCTTGTGGTTATTTTCATGACAAGCTCTAGTTCTTCGAAAATGGTTTTCGCGTATATCACTTGTTGCGTTTTCGAATTGGGTGGTTTTATCGGTTTCTTGTATTGAGGGGTTTTCACTCTAAAAATCATATAAAATCACCCCCACTAGTTTTCATATTTTCAGTTTTTGTGGGGGTAGCTATTGTCGTCCTCTTTCCAACAAAACTGGTTTCGTCTCATTTGGATTTTCCAATCTCAAGTTATTTGCTTTTTAAGTTTAAGTTTAAAAGGAAAAAAAAAGGGAACGGCCGGTACTACCGCCCGCGCTACCGGGCTCACTACCACTCAGCAAGCCCAGCTCCCAGTAACCCCCTGGAATGTTTTTTCTTTTCCCGGTACCTGGCCCGGTGGCTCCGGTCGGCCCAGGCCGGAGGTACCACCCAGCCCAGGCCGGAGGTACCGGCCTCCCGCTGGCCTGCTCACCCCGCGCCCCGCGCTGGGCCCCGCCAAGCCACCAGGCCGCCCGGTTGCCTCCACGCACGCCCATCGCCTGGCCCCCGCACGCCACCCACGCCGCTCGCTCGCCCGCGCGTGGCTCGTCGATCCCGCACGTCGCTCGCCAGGAGGCCACGCGCTGGCTTTTCACGTCTTCCTGCTGGCCCCACGCTGCTCACTGGCTCCCGCACGCCACGCCTGCTTCGGCCGCTGCCGCTCGCGTGCGCTCCCATGAGCCAGAGCCAGCGATACCTGCCTCGCTCGTTCCCTGGCTGCCGTCCAGCGCTGGCCCAGCTCGTCCTAGTATTTTCCTTAGCAGCCCAACGGGCAGAAAAAAAGGGGTCTACTATTTAAGCCCCCTTCTCTCTCTTTTTGAGTTTCTTCTTCCTCTCTCTTTTAAGCTTTCCTTTGACTCTTTGTGAGCTTGAGATCTTTCTCTCCATCCCATGATTCTTGCATATATTTGAGAGAAATATTGAGGAGATCTAGATCCACACTTTGACCAAACCAAATCACCTCTTTGTGAGGGAATCTTTGGGATCTAGATCTTGGGGTATTTTGTGTTCCCCTTTTTGATTCTTCCTCTCTTATTCCCCCAATAGTTTTAGTAGCTTTGTTGGAATTTGAGAGTGAAAGATTTGGGCATCTTTGTGGTGTTCTTGCCATTGCATTTGGTGCATCGGTTTGACTTCTCCGCGGTGATACGTGGAGGTGAAAGTTCGTGAGATATTCACTTCGGGAGCTTGTTCCCGGAGCTTGTTCCTCTTGGGTCTTTGGACCCTAGACGGCTTAGTGGTCTTTGTGGTCTTTGTGGTGTTCTTGGGGACTCCAATTAAGTTGTGGAGATTCTTCAAGAGCAAGGCCTTTGTGGCGTTTTATTGGGAGCCTCCAATTAAGTTGTGGAGATAGCCCCAAGCTTTGTGCGGGTTCGGTGACCACCCTAAGGTTCCATAGTGGTTCGAGGACATCCCTTTTGGTGGGAATTCTCGAGGAGAATACGGTGGCCTTCGCGCATTTGGAGTGACTTGTCCTCCACACCGCTCCAACGGAGAGTAGCACTCGCAAGAGTGTGAACTTCGGGATACATCGTTGTCTCCGCGTCACTTTGGTTATTCCTATACCCGAGCTCTTTACTTATGCACTTTACTTTGTGATAGCCTTCGTGCTTGAAGTTATATATCTTGCTATTACATAGTTGCTTGAATTGCTTAGCATAAGTCGTTGGTGCACATAGGTGAACCCTAGTTATATAGGTTTTGTGCTTGACAAATTAAACGCTAGTTTTATTCCGCATTTGTTAAGCCATATTCGTAAAAGTTTTAAACCGCCTATTCACCCCCCTCTAGGCGGCATCCGTGTCCTTTCAACCGCGCGACCTCGTTCTCGGCTGCTTTCTGGGCCTTCCTGGCCTCCTCCGCGGCAGCTTTGTGCGCTTTGGCGGCCTTGCCCTCGGCTGCTTTCAGCGCCTTGGCGCCCTCCTCCAACTCTGCCTGCAACACCACATTGGTGTTGCCGGCATCCTCCAGCGCCTCGTTTAGCCTGGCCTCCGGCAGCTTCGGCGGCCTTCAGCTCCTCAGCGTACCGGACTCCGGCCTGCATAGCCTGGTCCTTGAGCTCTCTGGAGATCTCCTTTTGGGCGTCCAAGGCCTTCTGGTGATCCCGGATGAGCTGCTCCTTTTCAGCTAAGAGCCGGAAGAGAAGATATTAGCAAAACACAAAGGCAGGTGAGAAGCAATTCAACCGGAAAGATAGAAATTGTACCTTGGAGTTTGGCAACCTGGTCCTTAAGGGCCTCAATGGAGGCTTCCGGGATAGCTGTTGTGCAAAAAACTTGTAAGTCACAAAGAAAAGAAAAACCTTCCGGTGAAAAGATGTCGGAGGTGCGAGAAATTACCTAGGCACTTGTTGTGCGCCTCAGCAAGGCTCCGGTGCTCCCATAGAAGCTCCTCAAAGAGGGCTTTCCGGGCGTCGGCCGTGCTCTGTTTAAGGAAATGATGTTAGTGAAGAACAAAGGATTTTAACCCGAAACTCGGGGACTGGTGATGCCGGTTTCGTGCACTTCTAGAAAGTTTCGCGCTAAGAGCAAGCTCTCAGCCCAAAACTCGGGGACTGGGAGTTTGCGGCATCTTTAAAAAGAAAGTTTCGCGCTAAGAGCAAGCTCTCAGCCCAAAACTCGGGGACTGGGAGTTTGCGGCATCTTTAAAAAGAAAGTTTTGCGCTAAGAGCGAGCTCTCAACTCAAAACTCGGGGACTGGGAGTTCGCGGTTTACTAAGAGAAAGATGCCGGTTTCGGAAATTCTTTAAAAAAGAAGTTTCGCGCTCAGAGTTGCACTCTAAACCCAAAACTCGGGGACTGGGAGGATAGGCAAGATCCGGAAAGAGGAAAACCGGCATCAAGAAAATTTACAAGAGAGGTTGATGGAACTTACCACCACGTTGGCGGTGGCGTCGTACCACGCGCTGTCGAACTCCTTCACGGCACGCTTGAGGCGCGAGAAGTGTTCTTCGAGGGCCGGCAGGATCTGGCGCTGGGAGGCGGTCCTTCCCCAAGCCGCGGGTAGCTGCGGAGATGTCCGCAGCGTTCCAGCGCTGGGCGTAAGGAAGGAGAGGCCCCAAGTCTTGGCCTCCGCGCTTAAGCTCAACGATCCGGCCCAAGAGGCCGGAAGGTTTGTCTTGAACCACCATGGCGGCAGGCCCGGTGTGCAGCACTAAGGGCTGCGAACCGCTTGAGGCGCTGCCGTCCGTGGCCTTTCCGCGGGACGCCCCCGGCTTCAGATAGTCGGTGATCTTGAGGGACGCCGGCGGCGGTTTAGGCGCGGTCGCGGGAGCTTCTTGGGTCGGTGGAGGCGTTGGCGTCGGCCCGGTTACCTCAGGAGCAGAGGTTTCCGGTGGCGGCGGCGGTGCTGAGGTTTCCGGCGCGGAAGCTCCCGGCGCGGTCTTGGAGGAGGTTTCTTCCTCTTCTTTTTCTCAAGGACGGGAGGAACGGAAGGTTCCGCCCGCCTGGCAGGTTCTTTTCCGGTGCCCATGTTGCTGGCGCCGGTGTCTTGGGTCTCTGGAGGGGAGGCAAAGTCCTCCTCCGCGCGGGATCTGGCGGTGTAGGGGCCGCGCGCCGAACTTGTTGCCCCCGAGGGAGGCAGAGGTGTTGCCGGCACCGGATGGTGCCGGGCTGGTGAGGAGGAGGAGTCGAGGTCCTGGCCGAGCCGGCAGAGCCCTCAGGCCTGGGGCCAAGCTTGAGCGCGGGGCTGAAAGAGAGAAAAGGAGAAGGTTGGGAAAAAAGCAACCGGAAAAGAACTTAGTGAAAACAGAACAAGCAGAAGAGAAAAGAAGCCTTACCCGGTGGCCGTAGGCATCTACTTGCCCTTGTGGCGCCTCATGGCAACGACCTTACCCGCGACGGGTTCGGTCCGGAAGCCTTTAGGAGGAGGAGCTTGGCTTTAGCCGGCATCAGAGGCCGGCGTCTTGTTCTTCTGGCCCTGGGCCATGAGTTTGTCCACAAACTCCTTGCCTGCCTCGGCCTGCAGCGGCGCCACATGCTCATGGACCTGTGGGTTGAGGTTGGCTGAGGGCACATCTACAGAAGAACAATAGCAAAAGAATATGAGAGGAATGAAAGAAAAGCTACCTCAAGAATGGTCAATTCATCAGACGAACCGGAAGGTTCCGGCGGAGCTTTGCCAAGGCGCGCGGCTGGAGTCCGGCCCATCTTCAAGTCCTTCCAAAAGATGACGGGGTCGGGGTCGAACTTGTCGAGACCGCGCTTCCGGCAACGGCCGCGCTTGTCGGATTCGATGCCGGGGAAACGGTCCTTGGCCTGAAAGAACAAAAAAGAAAGAAGAGGTTAGCCGCAATAAAAGCTTCCGGAGAACCGACCCGAGTTGTGTAAATTCTTACTTCTTGGGTCGGAGGGTTAGTAGAGCTAAGAGGCCGGAGGCCCCATTCCCAATTTTCCGGCATGGAGGTCTGGCAGATCTTCCTGGCCTAGAGGACGATGTCCTTCTTGCTGAGAGGGAGGCCGGTGATCTTGGTAGGATCGCCGGGACCATACATCTCGCACATCTTGTGGGCGCGGCGCTTAAGAGGAAGCACCCGGCGCGAGATGAAGGTGCGGATGATGTCGTCAGAGCAGAGGTTGGTGTCCTTCATGCGCTGTTTCATGAAGCGTATGATCCGGTTTGTCTCGTTGTGAGACTCCTTCGGATTGTAGCTCCAGTTAGTTTTGGTGGGCGGCGCCGGATCAAAAGGAGGCAGATCAATGAGATCTGCGGCGCCGTTGTTCTTAACGTAAAAGAAGGTCCCTTGCCATGACCGGCATGACTCAAGACCGGAGAATTTGAAGAAGGGGCTCGCTTGACGAGAGCCAATGATGCAGGACCCGCATTGTACGGGGGGTTTGGGTTTCGGAATGTCTAAGCCCTGAACGGAATTAATCCGAAGGGCGAAGAATCGAGCAAACGTCTCGCGAGTGGGACGGATGCCGATGTATGCCTCCATGAAGGTGACATAGCAAGAAAGGTAGAAGATGGCGTTGCCGGGAAGATGGTGAGGTTGGAGTTTGTAGAAATCGAGAAAATCCCGGAAAAAGGAAGAGACGGGAAGGCCGAAGCCGCGCTCAAAGTGAGCGAGAAAGACAACACGTTCACCGGGTTCGAGCACCGGTTCGATCTCGTCGCCGGGAATCCGGCAGGAAACTCCTTCCGGAATCCTCCGGGACCGGTACAACCAGTCAATCTCATACTTACTCACGCTGGAGCCCATCCAGGCTCCGCGGGTGACCTCGGAAAGATCAGTGCCGGAAGCTTGGCTAGAGCTTCCGGCATCTTGTTCTTGGGCGCTGTCGGTTTCCATCTGCGCGAGATCTGCGCTGACCCCGTCAGATGCGGGATCTTCCGGGTTACTGGAGGAAGAGGTGGAAACGTATTGTTCGGAAGACATTCGGATTTGAGAGTTTTCGGTATCTACTCGGAAAAAACAGATTCCCCAAGAACTACCCCCGCGAGAAGATCTACGAAGGACAGAAAAAGCAAAGAAAAGGAAAGAATAAATATGCTTTCAACCCAAGATCTGAACTGCAAGCAAAAGAGGAGTAAACGTGAATAAGGCCTAACCTGGGGCGGCAGAGTCGCAAAGGGAAATGATCGCCGGCGTCAGGGCGAGCTCGCTGTAGGCAGGGAGGTCCGGCGACGGCGAGGCGGAGAAGAACTTGAAGGAGCTTCAATGTCGTGGCCGAGAGAAAGGCGCCGCGGAAGTTTTCTCCGCGGTGAAGTCCGGCGGCGCGCTGGTGAAGGTTTGCTGGGCGGCGGAACTCGAGCGAGCAAAGGAGCGGCGGAGGCGTGCGAGCGAGGAACGGTAGTGCGCAAGGAAGTGGAAAGTGCGAAGAAGAAGAAGGAGAAGGGGCGGTTTTGCCCTTATAAAGAAAAAGAAATGGGCTGAAAAACCGCCGAACCGTAGCGGTTCAGCCGTGGGCCGCGACGGTTCGCCTCGCGTGTAGCCACGTGGCGCGATGATACACGCGCGGAAGAAAAGGGCCACAAGGAGGCACACACGATCCGGAGAAGTGGTTGGGATCCGCTGCGGATCAATTAATGCGCGCGCGGAAGCCGAACGGAAGTGACTACTGACACTGGCGCGACAGTCACAGTGCGCATGTCTCTGACAGGCGCGGGGCCCGATATATTCTCGACTTCGCCGAGGAAGTGTTAAATGAACAAGATGCCGGAAGATAAGCAGCCGGAGAATGCCTTGCAAAGAAAGAGGGCATGAGTTCGCGCAAAGATGCCGGAGCCGGGCAGAGTTCCGGATAAATAAAACCGGTACACAAGAACATGGGAACCTGGCATGGTCTGTTGGATAGAATCCGCCAGACTATACCAGCTTCGGGGACTAATGTTGGGGGGATGACCCCCGGTATGCCAAAGGCATGCCAAACCGGATGGTCTTATCCATCAAGATACCGGTTTAATATTTATACCGGAACTCAAAGATAGGAATTTAGCTAAGTAAGCTAAGCCGATATCCCCAAGAGGGGTATGCCGGAACCGGGAGGGAGAGATACCGGAGCACCGGAAGGAAGAGCATGTCGGCTGGCTGGTCAAAGATTCCGTCGGAGCTAAAGGACAAGGATGAGCTAAGCAAAGTAGCTTTAAACGAAGGCCTGAAGACAAAGAAGAGGATGACGGCCAAAGAAGCCGGAGGACGTCAGCCTCCCTGTTTAAAGAAGACCCCGGCATCATCTGTGATTAAAGTAGCTTTATAAAGTATCTTTGTAAAGTAGTTTGTCTAGTCAAAGATCCCATTAGGGTTTCTTGTCTGTAAGCCACCCTCTCCCCTATATAAGGAGAGGGGGGCCTCTTTCATACGCGCGTGACATTAGAGACAGAACCTTGTAAGCTTGAACCTGTAACCTGTGGAGATCAATGAAAGTGGTGATCTAGAGCGAGTTCTTCCTTGTGTCTTTCTTCTTCAACCTCTGGCTTTTGCCAAGTTCTTGAGGAAACCATCCGGAAGTTCATCCCATCTAGTCACAAACCCTCCCCCGAATCCTCTAGCGTCCATTCGGCCCCAAGATAAGCCATCCTATGGCATCTATTTGTTCCCCACGACGACAATCACAGTTCATGAGGATAGCCGGTATTGGTTTTTCAACCATGGGCAAGTCCATCAAGAGCTCACAAAGCCATTCTGCTTCGACAGTAGCTGTATCTAATGATGTGAGTTCTGCTTCCATAGTTGACCTCGTTAAGATGGTCTGCTTGCAAGACTTCCAGGAAACAGCGCCACCACCAAGAGTGAAAACATATCCACTTGTGGCCTTCATTTTAGCATCTGAAATCCAATTAGAATCACTATACCCTTCAAATCCTCTTGGATACCCGGTATAATGAATTCCATAACTCATGGTTCCCTTTAGATAGCGCATTGCTCTCTCAAGAGCATGCCCATGACCATCTCCCGGGTTGGCCACAAACCGGCTAAGTTTGCATACAGCAAACGAGATATCAGGCCTCGTAGCGCAAGCTAAATACATGAGTGAACCAATGATTTGAGAGTATCTCAACTGATCTCTAGTTGCCTTTTCATTCTTTCGAAGCAAGACACTAGGATCATAAGGTGTGAGAGAAGATTTGCAATCAGCATAGCCAAATCTGCTCAGCACCTTCTCAACATAATGAGATTGCACAAGTGTAATCCCATTATTCTCATCTCTCAGTAACTTGATGTTTAGTATAACATCAGCTTCTCCAAGATCTTTCATCTCGAAACACTGAGATAAGAAGGTTTTGACCTCCTCAATCACTTTGAGACTTGTCCCAAGAATTAGTATGTCATCCACATACAAACATAGGACAACTCCCTCACCCCCACCATGGCGGTAGTACACACATTTGTCGGCTTCATTAACAACAAAGCCCACAGATGTTGAAGTTCTTTCAAACTTCTCATGCCATTGTTTGGGCGCTTGTTTGAGACCATACAAAGATTTCTTTAACTTACACACCTTTCTTTCTTGACCTTCTAGTACAAAACCATCAGGCTGTTCCATGTAAATTTCCTCGTCCAACTCTCCATTCAAGAAAGTCGTCTTAACGTCCATTTGATGAACGAGAAGACCGTGTGAGGCAGCCAAAGACAGTAGTACTCGTATTGTGGTCAATCTCGCCACAGGTGAGTATGTATCGAAGAAATCTTCGCCTTTCTTTTGGGTATAGCCTTTAGCCACAAGCCGAGCTTTGTACTTCTCAATAATACCATCAGCTCGAAGCTTCTTCTTAAATACCCATTTACATCCTATAGGTTTGCACCCATAAGGACGCTCAGTTAACTCCCACGTTTCATTAGCCAAGATGGAATCCATCTCGCTTTGAACCGCTTCCTGCATCAGGAGATGCGAGAGCTTATGAAATGGTAGTGGGAGTATCATCCACAAGATACACAATGAAATCATTACCAAAAGACTTTGCAGTCCTTTGTCTCTTACTCCTCGTTGGAGCTTCATTGTCATCCTCATCAGAATCTGAACTCTCATCATCAGATTCGCTAGACTCCATAGGAGTTTCATGAATTGGATCAGATTCCCAACTAGACATGCCATGCATGTCTATCGTAGGAAATATATCCTCAAAGAATGTAGCATCTCTTGACTCAAAGATGGTGCCACCATTCATGTCGTCCACTCCAGATTTCACCACGAGAAATCTATAAGCAATGTTATGGGCAGCATAGCCAAGAAAGACACAGTCCACGGTTTTTGGTCCAAGCTTTCGCTTCTTGGTGATTGGCAAATTCACTTTAGCCAAACTACCCCAAGTTTGTAGGTAGGAGAGTGTTGGTCTTTTCTTTTCCCATTCCTCATATGGGGTAATCTCTTTATTCTTGGTTGGAACACGGTTTAGGACATGACATGAAGTCAATATAGCCTCCCCCACCATTCCTTGGATAAACCCGGAACATCTAACATGGTGTTAACCAAATCTGTTAGTGTACGGTTTTTCCTTTCCGCAATCCCATTGGATTGTGGGGAATTGGGAGGCGTCCTCTCATGGATTATACCATGTTCCACACAGAATAAATTGAACTCATTAGAAAAGTACTCTCCACCACGATCGGACCGAACCCTTTTTATCTTTCTTTCAAGTTGGTTCTCAACTTCAGCCTTATAGATTTTAAAGAAATCAAGAGCCTCATCTTTAGTTTTCAGGAGATACACATAACAGTACCTAGTGGAATCATCAATCAAAGTCATAAAATATTTCTTTCCACCTCTTGTAAACTCACCATTCATCTCACATAGATCTGAATGTATGAGCTCTAGTGGTGCCAAGTTTCTTTCCTTCGCAGGCTTGTGAGGCTTGCGTGGCTGTTTTGCTTGCACACAAGCATGGCACTTAGAGCCTTTGACAAAGGTGAATTTCAGAATTAAACTCATATCAGCAAGCCACGTCATACAACCGAAATTAACATGACAAAGTCGTGAATGCCAAACATTAGTCTCATTAATGCTAGTGCTTACATGGTTCACAACATTATCACATAAGTCTTCTAGAGAGAAGCGAAACATTCCCTCACATTCATAGCCCTTTCCAACAAAGTTTCCATACTTAGACAGTACAAGTTTATTGGACTCAAACACCAACTTAAACCCATCTTTCATAAGACGGGAACCACTAACGAGATTCTTCTTGATAGAAGGGACATGCAGCACGTTCTTCAGTTGCACGATCTTTCCCGAAGTAAACTTCAGATCTACCGTGCCAACACCACGAACAGTAGCATGTAACCCATTCCCATCATTACTGAGGAACCTCGGGCCTGATAAGAGGTAAACATGGAGATGTCAGCACACACATGAACATTGGCACCTGTATCAACCCACCATTCTGTGGGCTGAAACACCGAAAGAACAGTAGGTAATATATTACCATACCCTGTAGTTCCTTCCTCTGTGTTACCAATGACCATGTTGACAGAAGTTGAGTTATGTCCAGCCTGACCTTTCTTTCCTCTGTGTTGTGGACAACGATGAGCCCAATGGCCTATCTCGCCACACACCTAGCAAGGATCTTTCTTCTCTATTTTCCCCTTCTTCTTGAAGTTGGTAGTCTGGGAGACTCCTTTGTTCTTTCCCTTGGACTTGTGGGTATTTTTCTGTACCATATTGGCAACAGAACGTCCCTCGGTTCCTCCAGTGTGTTTGTCTTTTGCCCTCACCTTCTCCTCAACATCCAGAGAGCCCATGATATTCTCAACAGAGAACTCATGCCTCTGATGTTTCAGAGAAGTGGCAAAGTTCCTCCATGAAGGGGGAAGATTAGCGACAATGCATCCCGCGATAAACTTGTCCGTTAGCACACACTTGAGGAGCTCAAGTTCCTTTGCCATGATTTGTATCTCATGAGCCTGTTCTACTACAGATCGGTTCTCAACCATTCTGTAGTCATTGAACTGCTCCATGGCGTATAGTTCACCTCCGGCATCGGCAACACCAAACTTAGCGTCTAATGCATCCCACAGTTTCTTCCCATTTCGAATGTGCAGATAAGCATCAACCAACTTGTCTCCAAGCACACTTAGGACGGCACCCACAAAGATTACGGTGGCATCCCCAAACGCTTTATCCTCTTCAGGAGTAAGCGGACCTCTGGGAGTACCTTCCGCAACTCGGTGCACGCCCATAGAAGTGAGCCACAAGAGGGTCTTATTCTGCCATCTCTTGAAATGAGAACCCGTAAACGGGCTCGGTTTAATCGCAGCAGCAAAACCAGATGGTGAAAATTGCCTAAGCATATAAGGTTTTTGGATTGTTGGAATATTAGGCAATTTCCGAGTGAGATTAATTACCGAAAGCAACATTACAGAGCACAAGCATACTTAACCATATACGTCTGACTAAGCACATGCAACAAGTAGCAGTGCAAAGTAGGAGAGGAAAAGCACGTACATCGCGACCGGGAAGGTCGCACTAGCAGCACCACCATGAGAATAGCTGATGTCGCCCATGGTGTCGTCGGAGTCGTCGAGGAAGCAGTCGAACCGGCGACGAAGAGCATGAACAGCAGCGAGCAGTCGCGCCGAGATGCTCCCCAAAAACCTTATCGCCCGCCTCCCGGTGCAGGATCTCAACGGACGGGGTTTCGGAGGTCTGCTCTCCCGGACGGCTGTGCACGCAGTCGCCGGGATGGGGAAAACAAGAGAGTAGCGCAGCAAAAGGAACTTCTTCGTGAGAGAGGCAGACTAGAGAGTTCTGGGCGTTGAGCGTAAGAGACTCCAGATCTGATCTGTCTCCTGGGAGGAGAGTCGACCGCGTTGACACGCGTAGGAAGCGAGGTACACACGGCGAGCATGCACATGCAGGTCGATACGTGATGACCCACAAGTATAGGGGATCGCAACAGTCTTCGAGGGAAGTATTACCCAATTTATTGATTCGACACAAGGGGAGACAAAGAATACTTGTAAGCCTTAACAGCGGAGTTGTCAATTCAGCTGCACCTGGAAACAGACTTGCTCGCAAGATTTTATCAATAGCAACAGTTTATAGCGTAGGAGTAGTGAAATAACAAGGCGGTGAAATAAAGACAGCAATAGTGATTATAGTAAACCGCAGGATTAAAATACTGTAGGCACAGGGATGGATGAACGGGCGTTGCATGGATGAAAGAATTCATATAACAATCATGGTAGGGCATTTGCGGATAATAATAAAGCGGTATCCAAGTACTAATCAATCCATAGGCATGTGTTCCATATATAGTCGTACGTGCTCGCAATGAGAAACTTGCACAACATCTTTTGTCCTACCAGCCGGTGGCAGCCGGGCCTCTAGGGAAACTACTGGAAATTAAGGTACTCCTTTTAATAGAGTACCGGAGCAAAGCATTAACACTCCGTGGACACATGTGATCCTCACATCACCGCCTTCCCCTCCGGTTGTCCCAATTTCTGTCACTTTGGGGCCTCGGGTTCCGGACAACAACGTGTGTATACAACTTGCAGGTAAGATCATAAAACAATGCATATCATGATGAAACAATAACATGTTCAGATCTGAGATCATGGCACTCGAGCCCTAGTGACAAGCATTAAGCATAACAAGTTGCAACAATATCATAAAAGTAACATCTACGGATACTAGGCACCATGCCCTAACAATCTTGTGACTATTACATGATCAATCTCATCCAATCCCTACCATCCCCTTCAGCCTACGGAGGAATTACTCACACATGGATGGGGGAAACATGGCTGGTCGATGGAGAGCGTCGGTGGTGATGGCGGTGAAGATCCCCTCCAATTCCCGTCCCGGCGGAGTGCCAGAACGGAGTTTCTGGTCCCGAGACGGAGTTTCGCGATGGCGGCGGCGTACTGGATGGTTTCGGGAAATATGGTCGAACCCCCTGGCGTTTTTAGGTCGAAGGGACTTTGTAGTCGAAAGGGGAGCGTCGGGGGGCCGCCGAGCGGCCACACACGCGGCGCGCCCCCTCTGGGCCGCGCCGGCCTAGTGTGTGGGGGCCTCGGGCCCCCACCTTGCCATGGCTCCATCAATATTCTGGGAAAATAAGACCTTTCGCATAAATTCCGAGGATTTTCTGAAAGTTGGATTTCTACAAAACGAGACACGAGCAGTTCTGAAAACAGCGTTAGTCCGTGTTAGTTGTGTCCAAAATACACAAATTAGAGGCAAAACAATAGCAAAAGTGTTCGGGAAAGTAGATACGTTTTGGACGTATCAACTCCCCCAAGCTTAGCTTATTGCTTGTCCTCAAGCAATTCAGTTAACAACTGAGTGCGATAAAAGAACTTTCACGAACACATTTGTTCATATGATGTAAATATTCTCATGATATGGCAAGTGCTTAAGCAATTCATAATAAGGTACATGCAAATAAAGTCATCTAATAGCTGCGTCAATCATGAAAAAATACCAACAAACTAATAACAAGCATCATGAAACACTTCAATAAGCGGGATTGCAATGTTCATAGAAGGATATGATAAAGTGGTATCTCGCTTGCCTGTATTTGTACAACAAAACATAAATGCCCAGGCACCTCTGAAGTTCATAGAAAGACTAGAAGTAAATTTGTCAAAGATAAAAGCATCAAAGTTATACCACAGATGATCATATTTTGGGACAAGCATATTATACTAAGAATGACAGTTATGCTCTCAAGAAGGTACTCAAAGAAAGAAGGTGACTCAACATAAAAGTAAAAGATTGACCCTTCGCAGAGGGAAGCAGGGATTAACATGTGCTAGAGCTTTTCATTTTTTCAAAGACAGAAGTAAAATTATTTTGAGAGGTGTTTGTTGTTGTCAATGAATGATAGTGGGTACTCTAACCACCTCGCCAACCAGACTTCAAGAGCGGCTCCCATGAAGGACGTTATCTCTACCAGCAAGGTAGATCATCCCTCTTCTCTTTTGTTTACACATGCATTTTAGTTTCATTATGGATGACACTCCCCCAACCTTTGCTTACACAAGCCATGGCTAACCGAATCCTCGGGTGCCTTCCAACATTCACATACCATGGGGAAGTGTCTATTTGCAGGTTAAGTTGCTTACTGATGAATCAGAGCAAAACATGTGAAGAGAATTATTAATGAAGGTTAATTAATTGGGGCTGGGAACCCCGTTGCCAGCTCTTTTTGCAAAATTATTGGATAAGCGGATGTGCCACTAGTCCATTAGTGAAAGTCTGTCCGGAGTAAATGACAAGGTTGAAAGATAAAACACCACATATTTCCTCATGAGCTACAAAACATTAACACAAATTGAGAAGTAGTTTGAAGGTTTAAAGGTAGCACATGAAAATTTACTTGGAATGGTTTGAAATGCCATGCATAGGTATTTATGGTGGACACTTTGGAATAACTTGGTTTTCAGATGTTTGGAGGCACGAGCAGCATTCCCGCTCAGTACAAGTGGAGGCTAGCAATAGACTGGGAAGCGAGAAGCAAGAGAGCAATAACTGTCATAATCATGCTTGCGACAAAATAAAATTAACAGAGGCATAAAAGTGATACAAGAACTCTGAAGCAAAGTAATCATCGAGGCTTAATTGACTTTTGTTGGTCATATGCATGCGTGAGCATGTGCCAAGTCGATTCAAATGAATTATTCAGAGGAGGATACCACAATGTCATACCGATCTATGAATAAAACAATGCAAGCAAATATTCATGACATGCTACTCATTATTAATAGATTGGAACTAATCATGAGAGATCATAAACTACTAGACTTTCATTAAATGACATATACCTCATATGAACCAACTAAGCATGCTCACATGGATGAGTATATATGTACAAAAATGAAAACAAATAGAGTTCATACCAGCCTCTCACCACTGTCAAATTGCCGTAGATCGTCATTATTGCCTTTCACTTGTGCAGCTTGAATAATAATATGGAATGAAACCAAGCTCCAACCACCGGAGACCTCTGAACTCCCTAATGAACTTTACAAAAGGAAACAAGCAAAACAAAGCAAAATCTTTTTGGGTTTTCTCATAGCAAACCTACGATAGCAAATAAAGTAAAATAAGAGCAAAGAACCAAATGAACAAATGGTGAAGAGAAACAACAGAAATATTTTCGGTCTTTTTGTGTTTTAGGAAAGAAACAAAGCAAAAACAAGAGAATGCAAACTAACAGAAACACAGAAAAGCAGGATGGCAGAAATCTGCCAAAACCTGACAACAGTACAGAAATCGATTTTAACAAAAATCTTCCATTGCTCAATTAAAAAAGTGTTCAACTAATGAAAGTTAGATAACAACCTGGGGACATGCAAAAAAATTTCAACTCAAAATAACGTTCTGGCTGTGCGCACGATTTTTTTGATAACAGCCCAGAATCTGTTTTTGGACAGCACTTCCCCAAATATCATCTCCCTCTCATTAGAAAACCACTATAAGAAACTAAACAAGTATGTACAAGTATCCAGCAACCATAATATGCAAAGAATGAGTGATGCCGGTATACCTCCCCCAAGCTTAGGCTTTTGGCCTAAGTGGAGTTCATTCCCACGGTCCCCATGAAGTGGTGTCTCCGTAGTATGACGAAGAATGACCCGGTTCGGGTATGTGCTGGAAGAAGCAACAGGGTACGTGACGGTGTAGTCGTAGGAGGGCTCGGCGTCCTCGGAGTCATGTTGCTGGTGGAAGCCTTGTATCTTCAGTTGCTCATCCACCTCCTCCTTAGAGCGCGACCATGGCCTGTGAACACTGAACAAATCGATTTGGGGCAAGAGGACTTCCCTCTCATCCCCGTCAGCAAATAACATTCTATAAACAATATTATCCATACTAGAGTCAGCTGTAACAAATTGGTGACTCTTCATAGCAGCAATATCTAACCTAACAGGGGTTAGCTCCATATCAGTAGGGTCAAGAGGAAGATCTAGACGTGCCAAAATACGCGATGCGATTATTCCCCCATAAATGGGCCCCTTATTAGACAAACGGCGAGCAACAAGAGCACCAAGATGATAAGGTGTCTCTTTAGTGAGTGCAGCAATTAAGAAAGTAAGATGATAACTAGAAATATTACTAGTGTTCTCCCTACCAAGAATGCTAGTAGCAAGGTAATAAGCGAAATACTTAATGGCGGGGAGTTGGATGTTTCTTATCTTGCCACGCTGAATGGTGCGGCAATCATCATTGGTGATTTCTCGATAGAGTTCCAGCAAAGCCTTGGGGTTGTCCTCGATCTTCCTTGCTGTACCTACAGGGGCAATATCCAATGCAGCACAAAAATCCTTCAACTTCATAGTAACAGGATTACCATAGATCTTGAATGCAACCGTCGGGTGGAAGTGCTTGTTGTTGAACTTGAAGCTCTCCACAAAGATTTTAGTGAGCATGTAGTATTGCTTCCTCTCATCCTCCATATAGGTGGTTAAACCCGCCTTTCTGACAAGAGTCAAGAAATCATCCAGCAACCCTGCATTGCTCAAAAAGTTATAACATGGGAAAGGTGAAGCATTAGGGGCTCCATTGTCTTCTTCGGGTTCAAAGCTCGGTGCAATGACGTCCTCATTGTAGGATCGTCTAATCCGAGTGGATGCCCTTGAGGGCCTCCCCGTGCTCGTCGTCTCTCTTTCGAACACCTCTCCAAAGTTGTAGTTGTCCATTTTCCTTTTCTGAAATTTTTCAACAATCATTATAAAATTTGATTTCAAGGTATATAATTGAGGGAAACTACCATAGGAACTTGCTAGAGTACTAAACATGCATCAAAACTAGTTTCTACCACTTAGAACAAGCATGCAAGCTCACTAAACATGTTACCTACAGCAGCAAAATATTCAAGATATACTCAACCAAACAAAATTCTAATTGGATAATCAAAGGAGTCACATACCGGAGAGCAAATGTGCCAAATTTCAGAAAAATCTGGGCTGAGCAAAGAGATCGAGAAATCTTGAGTTCTTGAGCAGAAACGCGAGTGAGAGAAAGCTGGTGCGAGTTTTTCGGGAGAGAGAGAATGGGTGAAAGAGATGATGAAGTGGGGCAAGGAGGGGCCCACACAACAGGGTGCGCGCGCCCCCTTGCTGGCGCTGGCGTGAGGTGCCACCCAGGGTGCCCCATGGTCATCCCAGTGCTCCCAGTGCCTCTTCAAAAAATAAGACTACCGTATAATTTTTGTAAATTTTGAGAACTTCGAAAAATGCACATTTCTGGGTGTTAAAGTAATTATTACTGCGCAGGAAAATGATTTCCAAAACCTTGAACAACTAAAGCATCTTGCAAAACAAAAAGTGCTACAGCAAGTAAAACAAGTGGAGGAAGAAAGAAAGAGATGTTGTTTAGCTCTTCTATGTATTTAAAATATACTTGTTAACAAGGTTGATCAAGTCTTGCTACCAAATAAATTTTATATGACATAAGAAGAAATAAACCTCAAATCAATCATGTTACCTTATATTGAATTGATATAGATCCAATCACAAGAGTTTGATATTCTTCTTTAGGCTCATATATAGGACAATCAATGGATCCCACCTTGATAGTTTTCACATTACAAATTGTATTAACTCCATATACTTTATCAATCCTCTTTGGAAAATAGACAGTATGTTCCTTGTCATCAACATTGAAAGTAACTTTTCCTTTATTGCATTCAATAACAGCCCCTGCAGTATTAAGAAAGGGTCTTCCAAGAATAATAGACATATTATCATCTTCAGGCATTTCCAACACAACAAAATCAGTTAATATTAAGCAATGTTGAGTAACTTGAACAGGAACATTTTCACATACACCAACAGGAATAGCAGTAGATTTATCAGCCATTTGCAAAGATATATCAGTTGGTATCAACTTATCTAAATCAAGTCTCTTGTAAAGAGAAAAAGCATTACACTAACTCCTGCTCCCAAATCACATAGAGCAGTTCTAACATAATTATTCTTAATAGAACAAGGAATAGTCGGTATACCTGGGTCTCCAAGCTTCTTTGGAACCTTACCATTGAAGGAGTAATTAGCGAGCATAGTGGAAATCTCCTCATTGGGAATTTTCCTTTTGTTAGAGACAATATCTTTCCTATACTTTGAATAAGGAGGCAATTTAATAGCATCAGTCAAAGGGATTTGCAAAAAATAAAGGTTTCATCCAATCACAAAATTTATTATAATGTTCCTCCTCCTTTGATTTTAGTTTCTTAGCAGGAAAAGGCATTTGCTTTTGAACCCAAGGTTCTCTTTCATTACCATATTTCTTTGTAATAAAATCTTCTTTAGTGTACTTTTTATTTTTAGCATGCTTTTCAGGTTCTTTTTCAATTTCTTCTTTATCAGGTGTATCATTATTATCATTATCTTCATCATGTTCATTACCACTTTCAGTTTCAGCATCAGAAATAGAAATACTATTAGGATCATTAACAGGTTCAGAGGATTCTACAACAGTTTTATGTTTCTTCTTCTTTTCTTAGAAGGACTACTAGTTTCTTTAGTTCGTTGAGAATCTTGTTCAATTCTTTTGGGATGCCCTTCAGGATATAGAGGATCCTGGGTAGAAACACCGCCTCTAGTTGTTACTTCATAAGCATGTTTTTCTTCATGAGTATTTTTTAACAAGTCATTTTGCACTTTAGTAAGTTGATCAATTTGAGTTTGAATCATATTAAAATGTTTAACAAGCATCTTAACATCACTACTGCAGAAAGGCTTATAGCTGCCATGCGTTTAGTGACAGGCAAAATTATGCCTGTCACTAGTACGAACACTAGTGACAGGCGCATAAAAAAGACTGTCACTAGTAGTTTTTGTATAGTTCAGCTAAAAAGACAAATACGTTAGTGACAGGCACGTACAAAATACCTGTCACTAGGCAGACTTGTTTCTTTGCTCTGCCGGCCACCCGCGAGCCTGACCCCTTCTGCTGGTCTACACGATGTATTCGTAATCCCGTAAAACAGAGACGTACATGTACCCGTTTCTCACCCAAAAAAAAGTGGTACTAGCATTACCCACCATGTCATCCCGTGGAAGAAACTCGACGGTTGGGTTTCTTTTTTTCTCCCCCCAAACCAATCGTCTCCTCCCATGAACTCCTCTTTTCTCCCCCTGACCTGTACCATGCGGAGGAGAGGCGAGATAGGGTTTCGCCCGCCGCCGAACTCCAGCGACCGGCCGGCGGAATCCAGCGCCGCCTCACTTTAGCAATGTTTCCACGCTCTTATCCCCTCCCTAGAGCTCCATAGCCCATCCCGGACTCCTCACCCACGACGCGTCGACCCCAACACCGATTGATCGCGTCGCTGCATCGACTGACCGTGCCGCAGCGTCGCTGCTTCGATAGAAAGTGCTGCCGCCAGGTAATCATCTTGCCCCTCCTTTCGCCCCTGTCCTTCCTCTTCTCTTCTCCCAACACTCCTCTTTCTGGTCCCTGTTCATCTATTTCGTTTTATTTATTTATTCTGTGAATTCCATCTTGCGATTGGTATGTCTATGTGTCTAGCTTGTTGTAATGTTGTATTGATTATTTTCTGGTTGGTTACTGCTATATAGAACAGGGTATGCAGATTGCTTGCAAACTGTTTGTAAAAATGATTGCATGAGTAAGATTGTGCGGTGTCAAATTTGCAGCAAGTTATGATGTTATATTTTGTATCCATTTTACGATTTCAGGTTGCTAGCATGAGCACCATCTACAATGCAGGAATTGCTATACAATCTTAGTAGTTGAGAAAGAAAGCAGTAATTGCTAATATAAATGTGATGAAAAGTGCTTACTTGGTCAGGTTTTATTGTATTGCTCTTAAACTGGATTAGTTCCTCTGAATTTCAGCCTCTACTGAGTTTGGTAAGTACCTTGTAGCGCTCATTGATTGATTAATTAGCTATTCCTCTGGATTTTTGGTGCCATGTTTTTATATACTAGATGCATATTTCTTTCCCTTGCTTCATCGCCTGACATTGCCACTCATCAACTGCAGTAGGCCCTCACAAATGTTCCGACGCCGTCCGTCCTGCAGCAACCCGTGTTCTGCTCGTGACCGCCACCGTCGCCATCATCCAGCCACCAACCGTCTATACGGTCCGTGATCTCCATCTTACGTATGCTCTTTCTAATGTTGTAGCGCCAGTACCTCGAAAAATTCATGGTTGTTGTACCTTACAAGTGAGTCGACAATTGATTAGTGTTGATTCAGCCTGAGGTACTTTCCGACCTGATTCATATTATTTCAGCCTGCCACATTCTTGCTTGTAATTGTTATTCACACAAAGATTCCTGCTTGTAATTAGCTGGCTGAACATGCATGTGTGTATGGTAGCCAAAAAAGGTGCAGATGCTAATACACTCCACACACGCAGAACATCCTTGTACAAGGAGTCATAGACGTTGCATTTGTTGCAGAACTGAAGAATAGGTTCAGAGGTATGACAAGCCCGTCAGATTATCAATGGAGCTAGATAATGAGCACGAACAGGTAAAGATCTCTTAATCTTTTCTTGATCAGGTTACCTAAGATGCCAATCACATCATATTGATACTAGGCATTCTAATATGTTGAAGTGCCCCTGTTTTCTTACATTGGTTAAAGCTCTGCCAACTGTTTATAATTATGCCATACCTCTTATAACCACAGATAAAAAAGGTGTCCTTTCCAGAATGGTAACAGTTGTCAAGGGAATGCGAAGGTTCAACGGTTTATCAAATCTAGATCGTCTATTTAGACATGTATATGGTGCCACTTTTGAGCCACTTATTTGTATTGCCTTATTTTTTTGTTTTCTAATGCCGGTTTGATTTCTTAGAGTGTTCTTTCACGGATGTGGTCAAGTCATGAGGGAAATCAAGTAAAACTCACAAACCAGCCCACAAAAAAGGTGGTATAGTGATATGCAATGTGTAATAATCAGATGGATCATAAGAGAAGGTAAACCAATCATTTTATATGAACAAAGAAAACTGTGAAGCAGTGTATTGGTTTGCAAACTTACTGAATCTCTCTTTCTTTGCTGCAAACTACGTTCAAGAAGTTCACCATGATTTTCGTAAATGTTTTTTAAACTCAGTTTCTCCTGCTTTGAAAATTTTGATGCATGAGTTTATGTAACGGCCCCGGGTAGTACCCCTAATAGATTTGCTTGTTTTTTTTTCTTTTGTGCATCATCATGTCATCATGCATCATATCATACACCTGATTTTAACAAAATAAAATTATTTTAAATAAAAACTATTTTGTTTTCCCTCTCATATGTTTATTTTAAAACCCCCTTTTTCTCTCTTATCTTTACCAATAATAATAAAACCCTAATCTTTCTCTTCCTCGCATATTCCTTATTTTATAATTAAGTCTTTCCAACAAATAAATTTTTGAATAAAAAGGTGTTTTGTTTTGGGTAACAAATAAAGTAAATATTTTGAAAACTAAATTTTGATTCTACTTCTCACCTTTGTCTCAGATTCAAAACAGAAAAGAATTTGAATTCAATAGTTTCAAATAAAAACAGGAAAAGAGAAAAAAAACCCCTCCCCTCTCTCCCTGGGCTCTCACCCTCCCTGGACCCTTTTCTCTCCTCTCTTTTCTGGCCTTCTCCACCGACCAGCCCAGCCCGCAGCTCCCCTCTCTTCCCCTGGTGCAACCCACCTTCCTCGCAGCCCAGCAAGGCCCGAGCCCATCTTCTTCCCCGGCCCGTACCTTTTCGCGTGGAGACGCCGTTCTGTCGTCTTCCTCCTCCCTCACGCAGAGAGCGTGAGCACCCTGGCTCACGTCACACCGCACCACCGCCGCGCCTCTACCTGCTCCCTTCCCCCTCCATAAAGCCCCTCCCGCAAACCCTAGCCCTTCTCCTCCCTCGCGCCGCCGCCTCCTCTTTCTCCCCCCTTTTTCGTTCTTCTCTGTGAAGCCACCGAGCGCCACCGCGCCATCATCGCCTGGCCCCGTCGTTTCCGGCCACCCCGCACCGCGCCGACGCAACCAGGAGGTCCGCCTCGTCACGCTGGAACCCCTCCTGCAAGGAATCGACCCCGGGTGCCCCCGTTCGTCGCCACGCTCGCCGTTCCCCTTCGCAGACCGCCGGCGTTTTTCGTCGATTCCGGCGCCGCCTTTCTTCCTCGTGCTCCGCCGTTGATATTCCGAGCCTCCTGGTACCCCGGCACACCTCCCAGACATCCTCCCCTTCTTCTTCGCTTCCTGGTTTTCTCTGTCGAGGTTGATGCCGACCGTGTCTCCGCAGATCATCGCCGCCGGCGAAGCTCCGGTGGCTCCCAGGTGCCCGCGCCGCCACTTCCTGGTCTGCCCCGTCGAGGCGAACCGAACGCCCTCTCTCTCGCTTCCTGGCGCGCTCTGCATCGGCCGCGCCGTGCTCGCCAACCCACGGTGACCACCCTCTGCCGGAACGTGCGGGGCATGGTCACCGCATCGAACAGTTTTCGTGCGCGCCTGGAAGGTTGGCCACGCTGGCAACCACGTCGTCCCCGCGGCCCCATCTGTCATCCCCCGCGGATCAAAAGGCTTGGGTGAGAAAAGTCTTCTCAGATCTGGATCTGTGCCTCTTGCAGAAAACCCCTGTACCTATCTTCTATCTAACCCGCGGTCCCTGTCTTTTGTGAAAACCCCCCTGCAGTTCCGCGTGGCTCAACCCGCGCTACGTCTGACTGGGCAGCGCCACGTGGCGTCCGGTCTCGCGTGTCAGCGACTGCGGCTAGCACTGCCTGGGTGAGAAACGTTTTCCCCTTTTCTGTTTTTCTAAAAATTCCAGAAAATGTGTATATCTTGCAAAATTCATATCTCCTAAACTATAACTCGAAATAAAATGTGTTCTATATGAAAATTGATCAGAAAAATGTGAAGAACATGAATATGCCATCCATGCTTGCTGTTGCACCATGCATCATAAAATTTCGTGGTAGTTTGCATTATCACCTAATATGTAACATATGGAATATGTGGGATACTATATAAATGTTGTCCCGGTTCCATTTAACTTTGAAGTAGCTCACTCATGCCATGTATTGCCATGCTAATCAACATTTAATATTGCCGGTAGAAAAATAACGCGAACATAATAATTGTTTGTCCGGGTTCCGACTCCGCTTAATTTGGATAAGTTGCATTGCACCATATCTGCCATGTCATGCATATCATCTCGATCATGCTGAATCTTCTTTATCCGTAGTAGTAAGACTTGCATGCGTTGTGTGTTCCAGCATTTGCTTCTTCTCGGATAGGATCGCGATGTGTGAGATACGACAAGTTCTTCTGCAGCTTTTCACAGGCGAGCCCTCTCTCTTCACCTACTCTCCCTCGCATTGCTATCCTTATGTTGCGCTTCTTTATCGAGTCACGTCTCCTATTCCACTTGTTTACCATAATAATCCTATATGTATCATTCCTTACCCATAGCCGTTGTTTGATGTTTGAGCCTTGCGAGTCGTAGGCGTGTTTAGGCTCTGTTGTTTATCTCGATCTGTTATCGGGATATGTTGGGTTGTTGGGAGGTTATCACATGCTATATCTTTTGTTGGAGATATTCACACTTTACTTTATTGTTAACAACTAAAATTGTAAGCAGAGGCATCTGTGAGCCCATGGAACTTTGACTCGCTAATGTCCCCTAGGACCCGAGTTCTTGTTATCTGTTCCGAGATTGAGCGCTCTACCCGTACGTGGGGGAGTGGGACCCCCATCACCCACTACCTTTCCTCGAGTCTGTTTATTGGGAGCCACAACCTTGGTTTTATTTGCTCATATGCACGATGCACGATTTACTTCCTGTTGCCTTCGGGTGTTTATTCCTGTACTGTACTCATATTGCGGATAGACTTATCCTGTGCCTGGTCGTTAGTGCCCGCCTGGACTATGTCGCAAACCTCTGGGTCCGTATCGGAGTACGGCCGAACTTCGTCACGGGTAGCTTAGTTGGGTGGCTCCCATTAAACTTTCTCTTGCATTGGGAACGGTCTTGTTGTGAGACTCCACCTGTAGTAAGTGGGTTCGAGCATGCGTATGGTTACATTTGGGCAACCCCTGCAGGGTGTATATCTTATCAATAAGCCGTGTCCGCGGTTATGGACGACTTGGAATTGTATAGCTTGATCATAGAACAACTTACACTTTTATGTTGATGCTAATAATTTGTTAATAACTTGCGTAGTAATATAGCATTACTACAACCGATACCTAATAAAACTTGTCCACCGTTGAGTGCCTTTTACATTGCCTCTTCGCTTTGTTGGAGGGGATATGTGTAATCGGCTGGGTTATGTTTGTGTAGTATTTATCTGTTACCTTGTGCGCTCTCTTATCTTCTCTGAGTAGACGGATGTTGTAGCGTGTCTCTATTGGTTATAGTTTTGCTGCCGCTAAACCTACCATATAGCCCTAGGCGATATATATTTATACTCGCTCGGCGAGCATAGCCATTTCTAGTCTCGCTAAGTACGTGCCGGAGTTCGTTCCTTGGTACTTACTCTCGCCTTTTCCCTTTCTCTTTTGCTTCCTCCCTTTTGTCGGCAACCGATGGCCCGACTTTGGGTACGAGAAGACGACGTTAGCAAGGTTACCCTTGGCTTGGCCGGGCAGGGTTATGGACGTCACTGGTTATCTTCAGGACTCTTAGTCCAATTAGTATCTTGTCCGTACTCGGACGTATTTGATCTTCTGTATGATTTGGATCTTTGTATTGTAAATTTGTATCTTGACTCGTTGGAGTCGTTGTTGTAATATATGTTTCTTGTGGGCTCTATTGTAATCCTGTTGTAATGTTACCGCTCATGTTAATTCCTCTGGCATCACGTGTGTGATTCGTCGCGCACGTCGTGTCGGAGGGCGTCTCTGAATCGATATCGTGCGGATTTCGGCGGGATCGCTGGAATCCTCATGGTACCGGTTCCGGGGCGTCACAGTTTAGGCATTATTTTCCAGCTAGTGCTAAAGTAATGTTTCATTCTACACTTAATGTTTGATATTTACCGATTCTTCTGTAACAGGAGTATTAACAACTTCGCTCTGAAATTGTCGGCATTGCATTGTTGTGTTCCAGTTAAGGATGTTGCCGCAGTATTATGAACTGCCAAGGTTATCATATAATCTCATTAATGATCAGCTTTAGAGCGGAGGTTCTTACATTAGAAATATTGTATTTGGTAAAAGTGGTGGCAATAGCTGGAGTGGGTGTTCTTAAAGGTGTTCTTAAAGATCTGCAAGGATCCTTAGAGCATGTCAATGTTCCAGTGAAGTTAAATATCTTAGGAGTTTTAAATTTATGTAACTCATCTTCAACCTTGGCTTTGGAGTGACATGTCACGTATAATAAGCTTTGTACTGTGTTTTCATTGAATTTTATGAGATCCTGCCTACTGGATGCTATACTATGTTGTTACGGCAAATTTATCGAAAAGGCAATTTTTTAATACCGAAATTCATACTAGTAACAGGCACGATAATGGGCAGTCACTAGAGAACCCGACATGGCTGCGGCCTTTAATCATCTAGTGACATGCATCTTTTTTGCCTGTCGGTAGTTGCACTCACTAGTGACATGCAACCTTCCCTCACTAGTGACAGGCAGTACCAGTGACTACATATTAGTGACATGCAGCTTGCATGTCACTGATGTGCGAAAAGTGACTGTCACTAATAAGGGTTTCTGCAGTAGTGTCATTGGAGGTTCTCTCCACAATATCATGCAATTTACTAATAGCTTGAGAATTTTCTATTAGATTATTCTGTACTCTCATATTAAAATTATTTTGCTTAACAATATAATTATCAAATTCATCTAAACACTGATCAGGAGGTTTTGAATACGGGATATCTCCTCTATCAAAGCGTTGAAGAGAATGTACCTCAATTGTGGATGAAGGGGGAATTATCTTACATAGGTCTCCTATAGGAGGTAAATTCTTCACATCTTCAGATTTAATACCCTTCTCCATAAGAGATTTCTTGGCTTCCCTCATATCTTCATCATTTAATTCAATCATACCCCTCTTCTTCAATATTGGTGTCGGGGTTGGTTCAGGTGTAGACCAATCATCATGATTTTTGCTTATCTTTGCCAATAATTCTTCAGCTTCGTCCGGAGTTCTCTTCCTGAAAACACAATCAGCACAACTATCCAGGTATGCCCTAGACTCAATGGTTAGTCCACTATAAAATATATCAAGTAAATCATGCTTTTCCAAATCATGTCCAGGCCGAGCTCTAATGAGAGAGCAAAATCTTGCCCAAGCTTCAGGCAATTTCTCTCCATCTTCTTGATCAAAACTATAAATTCTCTGCAGAGCAATATGTTGAGCACTAGCGGGAAAGTATTTCCGAAAGAAAACATCAAGCAAACAACTTGTACTATCAATAGAATCAAGAGACAAATTATTATACCAAATCTTAGCATCATCCTTTAATGAGAAAGGGAAAATCTTAGCAACAAAATAAGTACGCATCTTAACATCATCAGAAAACAAGCTACTTAAAGTAGAAAGCTCATTCATGTGCTCTACAACACTCTCTTTTTCAGTACCACAAAAAGGTGTTTTCTCAACAATAGATATATGAGATAGATCAAGAGAAAAGTCATAATCTTTATCCTTAATGTTTATAGGAGATGTGGCAAATTTAGGATCATGAGACAGTTTATATCTAACAACATGTTGTGCAATAAGCTTTTTAAGGTTACTTGTACTAGTAGTAGCATTGCATTTATCAATAAAATCATCATCAAGTTCCACATAATCTTCATCAAGATCATCAGTCTCAGGTGAATTAACAGGTGTAACAGTATTTTCATTAGGAGTTTCAGTATTTTCAATTTGTCTAGACCTAGCAATTGTAGCATCTAGAAAAGGACCCAATGAACCAGTATTATCAAGCACAGTAGAAGCATCATCAAAATTATCAGAGGAATTTTCAGATTCAGCAGAAATACCAACACGTGAAGTTTGTGGTGGTGAAACAAGTTGACTTATCACAGATGGTGAATCAAGAGCAGCAGAGGTACTCAGAGTTGTACCTTTTCTTGTAGTGGATGGTAATATGGCGACTTTAGTATCGCGAGGTTTACCCATGATGGAGGATTTGCAGCGAACAATATCAATCCAAGTGAACTTGCAAATAAAGCTATGCTCCCCGGCAACGAGAAAATAGTCTTGATGACCCACAAGTATAGGGGATCGCAACAGTCTTCGAGGGAAGTATTACCCAATTTATTGATTCGACACAAGGGGAGACAAAGAATACTTGTAAGCCTTAACACGGAGTTGTCAATTCAGTGCACCTGGAAACAGACTTGCTCGCAAGAGTTTATCAATAGCAACAGTTTTATAGCATTAGGAATAGTGAAATAACAGCAGCGGTGAAATAAAGACAGCAGTAGTGATTATAGTAAACAGCATGATTAAAAATATTGTAGGCACAGGGATGGATGAACGGGCGTTGCATGGATGAGATAATTCATATAACAATCATGGTAGGGCATTTGCAGATAATAATAAAGCGGTATCCAAGTACTAATCAATCCATAGGCATGTGTTCCATATATATTCGTACGTGCTCGCAATGAGAAACTTGCACAACATCTTTTGTCCTACCAGCCGGTGGCAGCCGGGCCTCTAGGGAAACTACTAGAAATTAAGGTACTCCTTTGAATAGAGTACCGGAGCAAAGCATTAACACTCCGTGAACACATGTGATCCTCACATCACCGCCTTCCCCTCCGGTTGTCCCAATTTCTGTCACTTTGGGGCCTCGGGTTCCGGACAGCAACGTGTGTATACAACTTGCAGGTAAGATCGTAAAACAATGCATATCATGATGAAACAATAACATGTTCAGATCTGAGATCATGGCACTCGGGCCCTAGTGACAAGCATTAAGCGTAACAAGTTGCAACAATATCATAAAAGTAACATCTACGGATACTAGGCACCATGCCCTAACAATCTTGTGACTATTACATGATCAATCTCATCCAATCACTACCATCCCCTTCAGCCTACAGCGGGGGAATTACTCACACATGGATGGGGAAACATGGCTGGTCGATGGAGAGGCGTCGGTGGTGATGGCGGTGATGATCCCCTCCAATTCCCCGTCCGGCGGAGTGCCAGAACGGAGTTTCGGTCCCGAGATGGAGTTTCGCGATGGCGGCGGCGTCTGGATGGTTTCGGAAATATGGTCGAACCCCATGGCGTTTTTAGGTCGAAGGGACTTTGTAGTCGAAAGGGGAGCGTCGGGGGGCCGCCGAGGCGGCCACACAATAGGGGCGCGCCCCCTCCCGGCCGCGCCGGCCTAGTGTGGGGGCCTCGGGCCCCCACCTGGCTTGCCCTTCTGGCTCCGTCAATATTCTGGGAAAATAAGACATTTCGCATAAATTCCGAGGATTTTTCTGAAAGTTGGATTTCTGCACAAAAACGAGACACAGAGCAATTCAGCTGAAAACAGCGTTAGTCCGTGTTAGTTGTGTCCAAAATACACAAATTAGAGGCAAAACAATAGCAAAAGTGTTCGGGAAAGTAGATACGTTTTGGACGTATCAATTAGTACCCACCTCAGTTGGTGCACCAAGCAAAAATTTAGACTTCCTTGAGTGTGTCTCGAACTCGAGTCACGAAACGCGACGTGCGTGCGTGACGAGGCGGGCGGAGGAGGAGGAGTGCGCGAGGGCTCCTTCTATTCTCACTCACTTGGAAGGACTAGAACTGTAGGATAACGTAGCATAGAAAACAAAAAATTTCCTACGGCGAACACGCAATCCAAGCCAAGATGCAATCTAGAAGACGGTAGCAACGAGGGGATTATTGAGACTCACCCTTGAAGAGATTCCAAAGCCTACAAGAGGAGGCTCTTGTTGCTGCGGTAGACGTTCACTTGCCGCTTGCAAAAGCGCGTAGAAGATCTTGATCACGATCGGTTCCGGCGCCACGAACGGGCAGCACCTCCGTACTCGGTCACACGTTCGGTTGTTGATGAAGACGACGTCCACCTCCCCGTTCCAGCGGGCAGCGGAAGTAGTAGCTCCTCTTGAATCCGACGCACGACGGCGTGGTGTCGGTGGCGGTGGAGAAATCCGGCGGAGCTTCGCTAAGCGTGCGGGATATGGTGGAGGAGCGGGGCGCTAGGGTTTGGGGAGAGGGTGGCCGGCCACTAAAGGGGGCGGCCAAGGTGGTGGCTTTGGTGTGGCCGGCCCCCTCCCCTCATTATATAGGTGGAAGCCCCAAGTGTTGGAGTACAAGTCTCCGAATAAGACCCGAACCCAAAACCTTCCATATGGTGGGAAACCTTCCCAAGCTAGGATTCCCACTAGAGGTGGGAATTCCACCTACCATATGGGGGGGTGGCCGGCCTGGGGGAGTCCAGGGACTCCTCCCCCACTAGGGTTGGCCGGCCATGGAGGTGGAGTCCCTTGTGGACTCCACCTTCCTTGGTGGTTTCTTCCGGACTTTTCTAGAACCTTCTAGAACCTTCCATAGAACCTTCCGCGACATTTTATTCACATAAAATGACATCCTATATATGAATCTTATTCTCCGGACCATTCCGGAACTCCTCGTGATGTCCGGGATCACATCCGGGACTCCGAACAAATATTCGAACTCCATTCCATATTCAAGTTCTACCATTTCAACATCCAACTTTAAGTGTGTCACCCTACGGTTCGCGAACTATGCGGACATGGTTGAGTACTCACTCCGACCAATAACCAATAGCGGGATCTGGAGATCCATAATGGCTCCCACATATTCAACGATGACTTTAGTGATCGAATGAACCATTCACATACGATACCAATTCCCTTTGTCACGCGATATTTTACTTGTCCGAGGTTTGATCATCGGTATCACACTATACCTTGTTCAACCTCGTCTCTTGACAAGTACTCTTTACTCGTACCGTGGTATGTGGTCTCTTATGAACTTATTCATATGCTTGCAAGACATTAGACGACATTCCACCGAGAGGGCCCAGTATATCTATCCGTCATCGGGATGGACAAATCCCACTATTGATCCATATGCCTCAACTCATACTTTCCGGATACTTAATCCCACCTTTATAACCACCCATTTACGCAGTGGCGTTTGATGTAATCAAAGTACCTTTCCGGTATAAGTGATTTACATGATCTCATGGTCATAAGGACTAGGTAACTATGTAATAAAAGCTTATAGCAAATAACTTAATGACCTGATCTAATGCTACGCTTAATTGGGTGTGTCCATTACATCATTCATATAATGATATAACCTTGTTATTAATAACATCCAATGTTCATGATTATGAAACTAATCATCTATTAATCAACAAGCTAGTTAAGAGGCTTACTAGGGACTCTTTGTTTGTTTACATATCACACATGTATCAATGTTTCAGTTAATACAATTATAGCATGGTATATAAACATTTATCATAAACATAAAGATATATAATAACCACTTTTATTATTGCCTCTTGGGCATATCTCCAACAGTCTCCCACTTGCACTAGAGTCAATAATCTAGATTACATTGTAAGGTACCTAACACCCATGGCATTCTGGTGTTGGTCATGCTTTGCCCTAGGGAGAGCTTTAGTCAACGGATCTGCTACATTCAGATCAGTGTGTACTTTGCAAATCTTTACTTCTCCATCTTCGATGTACTCGCGAATCGAATGATAACGCAGCTTGATATGCTTCAGCCTCTTGTGTGACCTTGGTTCTTGTGCATTGGCGATGGCACCCATGTTGTCACAGTAGATGACTAGTGGGTCCAATGCACTAGGAACCACACCGAGCTCTACAATGAACCTCTTCATCCATACCGCTTCTGATGAAGCCTCTGAAGCCGCTATGTACTCCGATTCTGTTGAGGATTTCGCCACCGTGCACTGCTTCGAGCTTGCCCAGCTTACTGCAGCACCATTCAATATAAACACGTACCCAGATTGTGACTTAGAGTCATCGGATCGGTGTTCCAACTTGCATCGGTGTAACTTGTTACAACGAGCTCTTGGTCACCTCCATAACAAAGAAACATATCCTTAGTTCTTTTCAAGTACTTTAGGATATTCTTGACCGCTGTCCAGTGTTCCATTCCTGGATCACTTTGATATCTGCTAGTCAAACTAACAGCATGTGCTATATCCGGTCTTGTACATAGCATGGCATACATGATAGAGCCTACTGCCGAGGCATAGGGGATCCGACTCATCCTTTCTCTTTCTTCTGCCGTAGCCGGTCCTTGAGTCTTACTCAAGACCTTGCCTGGTAACATAGGTAAGAATCCTTTCTTACTTTCGTCCATTCTAAATTTCTTTAGAATCTTGTCCAGGTATGTACTCTGTGATAGCCCTATTAGACGTCTTGATCTATCTCTATAAATCTTGATGCCTAATATGTATGATGCTTCACCAAGGTCTTTCATTGAAAAACTATTATTCAAATAACCCTTTACACTGCTTAATAGTTCTATATCATTCCCAATCAATAATATGTCATCTACATATAATATCAGGAATGCTACAGAGCTCCCACTCACTTTCTTGTAAATACAGGCCTCTCCATGACACTGTATAAACCTGAAGTCTTTGATTACCTTATCAAAACGTCGGTTCCAACTTCTCGATGCTTGCTTCAGTCCATAGATTGAACGCTGAAGTTTGCATACTTTGTCGGCATTTTTAGGATCGACAAAACCTTTGGGTTGTACCATATACAACTCTTCCTCAATGTCTCCATTAAGGAACGCCGTTTTGACATCCATCTGCCAAATCTCATAATCGAAAAATGCAGCTATTGCTAACAAAATCCTCACAGATTTTAGCTTCGCTACTGGTGAGAAAGTCTCATCATAGTCAACACCTTGAATTTGTCGGAAACCCTTTGCGACAAGTCGAGCTTTATAGACAGTAATATTACCATCAGCATCTGTTTTTCTTTTGAAGATCCATTTATTCTCGACAGCCTTGCGGCTATCAGGTAAGTCTACCAAAGTCCATACTTTGTTATCATACATGGATCCCATTTCGGATTTCATGGCTTCTTGCCATTTGTTGGAATCTGGGCTCATCATCGCTTCTTCATACGTCGCATGGTCTTCATCATTGTTATCCACAATCATGACATTTAGACAAGGATCATACCAATCTGGAGTGGCACGATCCCTTGTCGATCTGCGAGGTTCAGTAGCTGTCTCATTTGAAGTTTCATGATCATTATCATTAGCTTCCTCTGTTGCCGGTGTAGGTGGTACAGGAACATTTTCCGGTACTGCGCTACTCTGATCAACGAGTAGAGATTCTTCAATCTCATCGAGTTCTACTTTTCTTCCAGTCACTTCTTTAGTGAGAAATTCTTTCTCAAGAAAGGTTCCGTTCTTAGCAACAAAGATCTTGCCTTCGGATCTGTGATAGAAAGTGTACCCTATAGTTTCCTTAGGGTATCCTATGAAGACGCATTTCTCCGCTTTGGGTTCTAGCTTGTCCGGTTGTAACTTTTTTACATAGGCTTCGCAACCCCAAACTTTTAGGAACGACTTAGGTTTCTTATTAAACCATAATTCATACGGCGTCGTTTCAACGGATTTTGATGGTGCTCTATTTAAAGTGAATGCGGCTGTCTCTAATGCATAACTCCAAAATGATAACGGCAAATCAGTAAGAGACATCATAGAACGAACCATATCTAAGAGAGTTCGATTACGACGTTCGGACACACCGTTTCGTTGTGGTGTTCCCGGCGGTGTCAATTGTGAAAGTATTCCGCATTTCTTTAAATGCATGCCAAACTCATAACTCAGATATTCACCTCCACGATCTGATCGTAGAAATTTAATCTTCTTGTTACGTTGATTTTCTACTTCACTTTGAAATTCCTTAAACTTCTCGAAAGTTTCGGATTTATGTTTCATTAAATAGATATACCCATATCTACTCAAATCATCTGTGAAGGTTAGAACATAACGATAACCACCGCGCGAGGCTACACTCATTGGTCCGCATACATCGGTATGTATGATTTCCAATAAGTCTGTAGCTCGCTCCATAATACCAGAGAATGGAGTCTTAGTCATTTTTCCCATTAGACATGCTTCACATCTATCAAGTGACTCAAAGTCAAGTGATTCAAGTAATCCATCGTATGGAGTTTCTTCATGCGTTTCACTCCAATATGACCAAGACGACAGTGCCACATATAAGTAGAATTATCATTCAATTTAATTCGCTTAGCATCAATGTTATGTATATGCGTATCACTACTATCGAGATCTAACAGAAATAAGCCATTCTTTTGTGGTGCTCGACCATAAAAGATATTATTCATAAAAATAGAACAACCATTATTCTCAGACTTGAATGAATAACCGTCTTGCATTAAACAAGATCCAGATATAATGTTCATGCTCAACGCAGGTACATAATAACAATTATTTAGGCTTAAAACTAATCCCGAAGGTAGATGTAGAAGAAGTGTCCCGACTCACATTGACCTTGGATCCGTTTCCAACGCGCATCGTCACTTCATCTTTCAGCAGTTGTCGTTTATTCTTTAGTTCCTGTTTCGAGTTACAAATATGAGCAACCGAACCAGTATCAAATACCCAGGTACTAGAACGAGAACTAGTGAGATAAACATCTATAACATGTATATCGGATATACCTTCTTTCTTCTTCTTGACAAGGCCGCTCTTCAGATCTGCCAAATACTTGGAGCAATTACGCTTCCAGTGTCCCTTCTCCTTGCAGTAGCACTCAGCATCAGGCTTAGGGCCGTTCTTAGGTTTCATAGGAGGCGTGGCAGCTTTCTTGCCACCCTTCTTGAATTTTCCCTTAGACTTGCCCTGTTTCTTGAAACTAGTGGTCTTGTTGACCATCAACACTTGGTGCTCTTTCTTGATTTCAATCTCAGCAGCTTTTAGCATGCCAAAGAGTTCAGGAAACTCCTTGTTCATGTTCTGCATATTGTAGTTCATCACAAAGTTCTTGTAACTTGGTGGCAGTGATTGAAGGACACGATTAATCCCCAGTCTGTTAGGAATCACTATTCCCAAGTCACTGAGTTTCTTCGCATGCCCGGTCATGACGAGCATGTGCTCACTAATGGAGCTGCCTTCTTCCATCATACAGCTGAAAAAATGTTTCGATGCTTCATAGCATTCCACGGCCGCATGAGTCTCAAAAATAGTCTTCAACTCTTTCATCAACTCATGAGGATCGTGGTGCTCAAAACGTTTTTGAAGATCGGATTCAGACTGCATAAGATGGCACACTGAACTTGAGAGTACCGAGTTTTCCGAGTCGCGTAAACATTCTTTACTTCATCGGTTTCAGTTTCTGCTGGAGGGTCACCTAGCGGTGCATCAAGCACATATTGCAGATTTCCGCCATTGAGGAAGATCCTCACATGACGGAACCAGTCGGTGAAGTTGCTACCGTTGCTCTTAAGCTTTTCTTTCTCTAGGAACTGGTTAAAATTGATTGGGGACGCCATATCTACAACATATTTGCAATAGTTTAGACTAAGTTTATGACAAATTGAGTTCAAATTTTAATTCAACATAATTAAAAATCTAGGTGAACTCCCACTCAAAACAATATCCCTCGCATTGTCTTAGTGATCACACGAACCAAATCCATCACACCTATGCCCGATCATCACGAGACAAGATGTAATTTCAATGGCGAACACTCAAAGTGTTCATCATATCAATCATATGATTCATGCTCTACCTTTCGGTATCACGTGTTCCGAGACCATGTCTGTACATGCTAGGCTCGTCAAGGCCACCTTAGTATCCGCATGTGCAAAACTGTCTTGCACCCGTTGTATGTACTTATCGAATCTATCACACCCGATCATCACGAGATGCTTCGAAACGATAAGACTTGATAACGGTGCTACTAAGGATGAACACTTTATTATCTTGAGATTTTAGTGAGAGGGATCATCTTATAATGCTACCGTCGCGATCTAAGCAAAATAAGATGCATAAAAGGATTAACATCACATGCAGTTCATATGTGATATGATATGGCCCTTTTGTCTTTGCGCCTTTGATCTTCATCTCCAAAGCACGGACATGATCTCCATCATCAACGGGCATGATCTCCATCATCGTCGGCGAAGCACCAAGGTCAATGGCGCCGTCTTCATGATCGTCCTCCATGTAGCAACTATTACAACTACTTTGAAATACTACTCAACATGAAATTTAAAGACAACCATAAGGCTCCTGCCGGTTGCCACAATACAATAATGATCATTTCATACATATTCATCATCACATTATGGCCATATCACATCACCAAAACCTGCAAAAACAAGTTAGACGTTCTCTAATTTGGTTTGCATATTTTACGTGGTTTAGGGTTTTCGAGCAAGATCCAATCTACCTACGAACATCAACCACAACGGTGATACTAGTGTTGTCAATAGAAGAGTAAATTGAATCTTCACTATAGTAGGAGAGACAGACACCCGCAAAGCCACTTATGCAATACAAGTTGCATGTCAAGCGTGGAGCAAATCTCATGAACGCGGTCATGTAAAGTTAGCCCGAGCCGCTTCATCCCACTATGCCACAAAGATGCAAAGTACTCAAGCTAAAGATAACATAAGCATCAACGCCCACAAAACCATTGTGTTCTACTCGTGCAACCATCTAAGCATAGACACGGCTCTGATACCATGTAGGATAACGTAGCATAGAAAACAAAAAATTTCCTACGGCGAACACGCAATCCAAGCCAAGATGCAATCTAGAAGACGGTAGCAACGAGGGGATTATTGAGACTCACCCTTGAAGAGATTCCAAAGCCTACAAGAGGAGGCTCTTGTTGCTGCGGTAGACGTTCACTTGCCGCTTGCAAAGCGCGTAGAAGATCTTGATCACGATCCGGGCGCCACGAACGGGCGCACCTCCGTACTCGGTCACACGTTCGGTTGTTGATGAAGACGACGTCCACCTCCCCGTTCCAGCGGGCAGCGGAAGTAGTAGCTCCTCTTGAATCCGACAGCACGACGGCGTGGTGTCGGTGGCGGTGGAGAAATCCGGCGGAGCTTCGCTAAGCGTGCGGGATATGGTGGAGGAGTGGGGCGCTAGGGTTTGGGGAGAGGGTGGCCGGCCACTAAAGGGGCGGCCAAGGTGGTGGCTTTGGTGTGGCCGGCCCCCTCCTATGCCCCTCATTATATAGGTGGAAGCCCCAAGTGTTGGACTACAAGTCTCCGAATAAGACCCGAACCCAAAACCTTCCATATGGTGGGAAACCTTCCCAAGCTAGGATTCCCACTAGAGGTGGGAATTCCACCTACCATATGGGGGTGGCCGGCCTAAGGGGAGTCCACTTGGGACTCCTCCCACTAGGGTTGGCGGCCATGGAGGTGGAGTCCCTTGTGGACTCCACCTTCCTTGGTGGTTTCTTCCGGACTTTTCTAGAACCTTCTAGAACCTTCCATAGAACCTTCCGCGACATTTTATTCACATAAAATGACATCCTATATATGAATCTTATTCTCCGGACCATTCCGGAACTCCTCGTGATGTCCGGGATCACATCCGGGACTCCGAACAAATATTCGAACTCCATTCCATATTCAAGTTCTACCATTTCAACATCCAACTTTAAGTGTGTCACCCTACGGTTCGCGAACTATGCGGACATGGTTGAGTACTCACTCCGACCAATAACCAATAGCGGGATCGGAGATCCATAATGGCTCCCACATATTCAACGATGACTTTAGTGATCGAATGAACCATTCACATACGATACCAATTCCCTTTGTCACGCGATATTTTACTTGTCCGAGGTTTGATCATCGGTATCACACTATACCTTGTTCAACCTCGTCTCTTGACAAGTACTCTTTACTCGTACCGTGGTATGTGGTCTCTTATGAACTTATTCATATGCTTGCAAGACATTAGACGACATTCCACCGAGAGAGAGTATATCTATCCGTCATCGGGATGGACAAATCCCACTATTGATCCATATGCCTCAACTCATACTTTCCGGATACTTAATCCCACCTTTATAACCACCCATTTACGGTGGCGTTTGATGTAATCAAAGTACCTTTCCGGTATAAGTGATTTACATGATCTCATGGTCATAAGGACTAGGTAACTATGTAATAAAAGCTTATAGCAAATAACTTAATGACCTGATCTAATGCTACGCTTAATTGGGTGTGTCCATTACATCATTCATATAATGATATAACCTTGTTATTAATAACATCCAATGTTCATGATTATGAAACTAATCATCTATTAATCAACAAGCTAGTTAAGAGGCTTACTAGGGACTCTTTGTTTGTTTACATATCACACATGTATCAATGTTTCAGTTAATACAATTATAGCATGGTATATAAACATTTATCATAAACATAAAGATATATAATAACCACTTTTATTATTGCCTCTTGGGCATATCTCCAACAAGAACAACAACCCTTATATACCACTCCAACTCACTCCCAACTAGCAATGTGGGACTAAACCTTTGTCCCCCAAGACTGTCTCAAGCTGCCAACGTGATGGGTCTTGAGATTTCAGGAATTGTAGACTACATGGGCTGCCTTACTGGACTGCAGCCCATCTGCATTCAACAAATGCTACCTTCTCTTAGCTAAGGAATGATCTCTTAGAAAAATAAGAGAAGAATATTTTTCATAGTACCATATGTCTCCCCTTAACAAATCATTTTCTTATTATAAGGAAACTATTTTCATTATTTGTCAAATGACCATAAGAGATAATGCTCTGTACAACTTATATCAATTTCTTTCTTTAAATGATATCGATGGTTAAGGAAAGGCCTGCCTTCCGTGCCATTGTACATACCATTAACCTTTCAGGCCTTCTTCTTTAATATTGATAAAAAAAGTGTTTGAAAGATAGCTTTAGTAAAAGCAGCCAAAGCTCACACACAAACCAACGATGGGCAGTGTGGCTGCATCTGATCAACAAGAGCGGTGAAATCAATCCTGTTAGATTGAAACTAATAATCTAGAGTGAAACAGTGAAAGGGATCTTGTTGACCTCCATGAATTTTTGTACAAGGTTAATTATGAATTGAAGGTTTCATATTGTGATATGTAAAAATGGTGGCACATTTTGGCTGAATTACTGTCAAGAAAGGTTGTTGAGTATAGTAGCTATAGTTCCAAATTTTGATTTTTTGGAAGTTGTAATCCTTAGGGAAAATTGTTTCTTAAATGAGGGAAAATGGTTTTTATGGAGTATTACCACAATACATAGAGTTTTTGTATTCGGCTTAGCAAATACTAATAATATAATAAGAAAAGGAAGAACCAAAACTTGGGCTTCGGATGGTTGGATCGGACTGGGATGTGGGCTTGGACTTGTACCACTTCTAAGTCACTCTAAGGTCTTGTTTACTTCTAGTATATTTATAGGGATGAGAGAGGGTTATTTCGTATTTCGGAAAATCTCCACTATCCTTTTACTATTCTCTAGTTTTCCATCCCCACAATTTTTTACCTAAATTAATTTTTTTCCATCATACTCATTGGGATGGAAATACTACGAGAGATGTGATGCAATCAGGCAATCAGCAACCCTAGGCCGTAGTCATCATCGTCCCCCACCCACCTCTGCCGCGGCGGGCCGCCGGCGAGTGAAGGAGCGGCGATCGGTCACTTCTTCGGGCCTCGCACCAATACGTCCCTGCCTCCAGCCTTTTCAGCTGACGTCGTCGCGCAGTAGCATGGACTTACGGGACGTGCTCGGCGTAACGCCGCCCTCGCCTAAGCGCCTCAGGAACGAGGAGACGCCGCCGCCCGCGGGCAGCAACGGGGCGGACCGCCTCAGCGACCTCCCGGAGGGCGTGCTCCACCACCTGCTGTCGCTCCTGCCGGCGCACGAGGCCGTGCGCACGTGCGTCCTCGCCCGGCGCTGGCGCCACCTCTGGATGTCCGCGCCAGGCCTTGTCGTCACCGAAATCAATGGGTTCCGGAGCGCTGAGAAGCTCGACAGCTTCGTCACCCGCTTGCTGCTCCTGCACCGCAGCGGCGACGGCGGCGACGCGCGCCTCGAGTCCTGCGAGTTCTCCCTCTGCGGGTTCTACTTCGATTTCGACGGGTTCTTGCCTGCCAGCGCGCCGCACTTGACCCGCTGGATTCTGACTGCTCTGCAGCGCCAGGTCAAGGCGCTCCGGGTCTCTCTCGGGGATTTCGAGGAGGACTTCCAGCTCCCTCATCAGCCTCTCTCCTCGCACAACCTCACCACGCTGGACCTCGACAACGTGGATACCAACGACAGCGTCCTTGATTTTTCGGGCTGCCCGGCGCTCCTGAATCTTAAGATGAGCTTTGCCCATGTTAATGCTCACAGGATAGCTTCTCAATCCCTCAAGCATCTGATCATGAAATACTGCGGCTTCTATGCCGAGGAACGCACCCGGATATCTCTACCCAGTCTCGTTTCTCTGGAGCTAATTGATCCCATGGGCAGGGCTCCATTGCTTGAGAGCATGCCGGCGCTGCAAACGGCAACATTTCTATTTAATTACGACTGCACCGATATATGTTCTGATCGTATTGGTCGGTTTGACGCTTGTGGCAGATCTATGTGCGAGGGTTGTTACTATAACTATGAACCTGTTGATGATCACAATGATTCCTTGCTTCTGAAAGGTTTGTCCGAAGCTACAGAGTTGAACTTGGAAGCGATTCCTGATGTGGTATGCACCCAAGCATATCCCTTTAACCCTTAATAATTTTGTTCTTGGCCCACTGTTTCCTGTGCACCAAATAATTGCGTATACTTGCCATTTTTTCTTATTTGGTCCCCTCCTTTGAACTTTGCTAGTATGTTTTCATGAGGGACTTAAAGTGGTGCCCGACATTTAGCAAGTTAAAGACTCTTGTACTCGGCGAATGGTGTCTTGCTGCGGACCTTGACGCGTTAATTTTATTTCTCAGACACTCCCCATTTCTGGAGAAACTTACTCTTCATCTGCCACCGCTAGAGGAGGTATTTCTTAGTTCCATAGTAGTGTGCAGTTGACTCTGAAATTCCAAAGTATATTAAGTAATTAATATACAGTATCTGTTTTGCTGCAGGCACGCAAAAAATCAATGAAGGCAGAAAAAATCTACAATCCACTGGAACAGTTAGTTGCTTCTAGCCTTCTTCAGATGGTTACAATCAAATGCCAAGAGGTTGACGGGATGGTTCTTCGACTTTTGAAGATGTTAAATGCCTCAAGCGTAACATTTGAAAAAATCATTATCCAGTGTCTTAATAGACCTTCATGTTATGGCTGTAAGTTCACTATTGGCAATGATCATGCTTCTATTTCTGCAGTCTGTTAATATTTGTCTGAAAACCAAGCCTTGTCCATAAACATTTCTGTTCAATCACAAAAGCTGCATAGTCATTGTATTGCCAAGTATAGCTTTGAGCCTCAAAAGTGCCTATGTTAATTAACTTGTTCTATCTTTTATTTTTTATGTGAATGCTAGCTTTGTAGTTTCAACTTGCACAAACAACCTTCATTTTTTTATGTTGCTCATTCTGATTGATTTTTTTCTTTATCTATATCACGCTCATGCTATCTGATTATTCAGTGAATCGTCTTGGGTGATTATGTCCTTCTCTTTGATTCACATCTAGCATGTGTATATATGCCACATTTATATTTATGTGACTTTAATTCTAATGCGAAATGCACTACATCTTGAGTTTAATCATGGCTACTCTAATTTTTCCGATAAAGGACACTTTATTACTTAAAAGGTATAGCCACTCTTATGTAACTTCGAATCTATCAGCCAAAGAACAAAAATATCTTATCATCTTGTTTTACCAAAAACTTGCATGGTCACCCAAGAGATGTTCTTATCCAGCCATGAAAGACACTGTCCTACATTTCAGGGTTTTCTGAGGGGAGCATATTTTTGGATTAATGAACAAGTTAACGTTTTTTTTATTTACCTCTGAAAGCCCCTCTCGGAGTGTATGATGCGTTTTTCTATTTTTCTTACAGGTTTCAGTTTTGTGTGCACGGATCTGAGCTTGGAATAGAGGTCTTCAGTTTTTTACGCATGGATTCCTATTTTGCCTCCGAAAAGTATGCAGGAAGTTTGCAGTTGAATTATATGTCCTCTCTGTGTGCAAGATTCTTCTGTTAGACTGCCCTTAAAACGTTTTGCCATATTACTGTTGTCTTGTCTCTAAAAGGACAAAATTTGACAATTATAGAGTTCCTTCTTTCTCGTTTGTTTTATATTTAATATTTGGAGTTCATCTCAGAAAAAAATGAAGTTCATCTTGATAAGAGTTTTGCTAAAGCTTGAACATGCATGGTGTACGATTGGTGTCCGGCCTCCTCTGTCAATTTAGTTGGGTGTTACAAACTTTTGAACACCGGGTTAATGAGAGGAAATGTTATTTTCAGCCTAGTTTGACTGCAATGACAATTGCCATTTCCTATAGTTAGAAGCTAGTAACTTGTTTATCTGTTACACACAAAATATTCCCATCGGTTGCAAGCGCTGCAGGAATTTGATGCCCAAAAAGGTGTAGTAAAAAGAAATTCAAAGAAAACCTGTTTAGTCGAATCTATGGATGGATATTTAATGGTCGTAAAGAGTGCGTGGACAAAACACTTGTCCTACAATCTATGTGTGGATGGATCTGACCAGAAGTAAATTTAAAAACATTGACAGAGGAGGCCTGAACCCATATTGTTTCACTTAGTGACAAAATACTTGGCCGGCCTTTTTTCCGCATAGGTTGTTGCACATGTTTATCAAGGCATTTTTTTCTAGAAAATTGGTACAGGCAAGGAAGATAATTTTTGTCTGAAAAATCCATGCGGCAAGGTAAATACAACTAGTTGTTCAGTATGATAATAGCATATTTGGTCATCTGTGTTCGATGCCTGTGAATCGTCGGTTAGTTCCTCTGTTGTATTGTCATTAGTCTTTTTCATCATGTCTCATCGCAGGATCTGGTTTTACTTTCAGATTTTAGTGATGTGATTTGCTCCAATATAATGTGCAGTGGTGAACTTTAGTGCCTGACACCTTGTTCAGTTAATCTGAAATAGATATTAAGGGGCGTTCATCCTTTTAGAATGCACACGCAAATATGGATCTGCCGCCTGATTGTTGTCCCAATCCCAATTCCTTCCTCTCTCTCTCTGTTTATACTAGAAGCTGACACTCCAAGCACAAGCTAGTGGAAGCTTAACAAATGCAGTTGGTAAAAGCAACCAAAATCATTTTGTAGTATTACTCCCTGTATTTTAAAATATAGTGCACGCATATTAGTTTTCATATGCCATATACTCCATCCAATGAAGATTGTCTAAGATTTTTCTAAATTTGGATATACCTAGACACTAAATAGTACTCCCTCCGTTTCTAGATATAAGTCATATAGTTTTTGACACGAATATTAAAGAACATAGATTGAGAAAAAATACACCATATTAAGGTGGGATTAACCTGTTGACATCGCACACAGATGTTCTCTCGATTCACAGGATTGTGTGTCCAGATTACAGCAGAAGTTCGAATTCGAATTCCCGGAGGAACAGAGCAAGAGAGAGAGGTACAAGCCGACAGGCTGGGCCGAAGCCAATCACAACTTTCCTATCCTATCTGCCATCGACGTGGGTCTTATATTGGCGACCAATCCTTGACCGCCAAGTCATCGGCGGGCTCAGTCCTTCGCAGGGAAGCGAGAGCTTTCCTTGCGTGCACGTCGTTCGCGTTGAGCCACTTGGTGCGGCTCCATGTCTTGAGGATCGGTGTTAACATTCTCCCTCCCTTGATGGCCGGCTTGTCCCCAAGCCGGTGCCTTGGGAAAACGACGCTTCAAATCATCTTGATCCTCCCAAGTAGCCAACGACTCTGAACCCGAGATCCAATAGCTTTTTTGAGTTGATAGACGTGAATCACAGGATGGATGCGGCTGGTTTCTGGTAAGGCTAAACGATAAGCAACTTCGCCCACCCTCTGAAGAACTGTATATGGTCTGTAGTACTTGAACAACAGCTTATGATGTGCGCGAGGCGCGACGGACGATTGCACATAGGGTTGTAGTTTCAGATAAACACTATCTCCAACAGCAAATGTCCTCTCCGTTCTGTTCTTGTCCGCCTAATGCTTCATGCGCATACGTGCACGTTCCAGGTGTTGCTTGAGAAGATCCTGCATTAACTGACGCTCGTCCAGCCATGTCTGTAGATCTGAACAGCACACATATGTTGGGGAACAATGCCCAAATGGCTAGGGGAACGACCATACAATACTTCGAACGGAGATCTCCCCAAGGCAGAGTGAGGGCTAGTGTTATACCAGAATTCAGCTAATGTCAACCATTGGACCCATTTGGTAGGGCAAGCATGTGTGAAGCAACGAAGATACGCTTCCAAACACTGATTGACTCTCTCAGTTTGCCCATCTGTTTCAGGGTGATATGATGAACTCATCGCTAATGTAGTTCCAGTCAGAGCAAACAGCTGCTGCCAAAAGGCACTGGTAAAAACTCTGTCTCTGTCAGAAATGATTTGCTCTGGAGCACTATGCAACTTGTAATATTATCCATGAACGCAGAAGCAACAGTGGCAGCCGAAAAGGGGTGCGCTAGAGGGATGAAATGAGCAAAACGACTGAACTTATCAACCACAACCATAATGCAGTTAAAGCGACCTGATCGAGGTAGTCCTTCGATGAAATCCATGGAAACTACCTGGAATGCAGAATTAGGCACTGGTAATGGCTGCAGAAGGCCTGAATACTTGGAGCGATCAGCCTTTGCTTGTTGGCAAACATAACAAGACTTCACGAATTGATGAACTGACGTTGCCATCCCTTTCCACACAAATAATTGTTTCAATCGCCGTAGGGTAACTGGAATGCCAGAGTGTCCTCCCATAGGGCTAGCATGGAATTCCCTAATTAGTTGCTCTTGCACTGCTGAATCAGAAGGAAGCCATATTCTCCCTTGTTTCCTGATAATACCCCCATGCAAGGAAAACTGATCATCGACTTCCTTGGCGATAGACAAGCGTTGTAGGAGAGCTTTAGCTTGAGCATCCTGTTGGTAAGCGTCAAGAACTGCTACAATCCAAGCTGGCTGACTGCAAGAAATGGCATGCACATCCAGTTCAGGGTGTGGCCTTCGTGATAGGGCATCTGCAACTTTGTTTTCCAAACCTTTTTTATACACAATTCTGTATTGCATGCCCATCAGCTTGGACAAAACCTTATGCTGCCAAGGTGTATGTAAACGTTGGTCAGTGAGGTGAGTAAGGCTAGCGTGATCAGTTCGAATGATGAACACTTTATGCTGCAAGTATGCTCTCCATTTTTGAACTGCTAGTAATATGGCCATATATTATTTTTCATATGTAGACAATCCTTTGGAGCGAGGGCCTAGAGCTTTACTGACAAATGCCAGAGGATGATCCTTCTGCATGAGCACAGCTCCAATGCCAGTGTCGCAAGCGTCAGTCTCCACAACAAACACAACAGAGAAGTCTGGTAACGCCAAGACAGGTGCTGCGATGAGAGCTTTCTTCAATGACTGAAATGCCAATTCAGTGTCAGTAGTCCACACGAAAGGAGTGTTTTTCCTGAGAAGAGCTATCAATGGCTGGCTAATAGATCCATAGCCTTGCACAAATTTCCGATAATAACCGGCCAGGCCCAAGAAGCTGCGAAGCTGCTTAACATCCATAGGTGTAGGCCACTCCTTGACTGTTGCAATTTTTTTCTTCATCAGTGGCCACTCCCGAGGCTGAGATCACATGTCCCAGATAGTGTATGCTTGGCTGTGCAAACAAGCACTTCGATATCTTGACCCTCCATTGGTTATCCTGCAATAGCTGTAGTACCGAGCTGAGGTGTTGTAGATGCTCCTGATAATTAGTATTGTATACCAAGATGTCATCGAAAAACACGACAGCATATTTGCGAAGTACTGAAGCTAGAGTCCTATTCATTTCGGCTTGGAAAGTTGCTGGTGCACCAGTTAATCCGAATGCCATGACAGTAAACTCATAGTGGCCATGATGTGTATGGAATGCTGTTTTATGTTCATCTCCTTCAGTCAGTCTGATCTGGTGATAGCCAGCTCGCAGATCCAGCTTGGAGAACCAGCAAGCTCCATGCAATTCATCCAAGAGCTCATCAATAACATGCATGGGATATTTTCTCTTAACTGTTAAAGCATTCAGGTGACGAAAATCAATGCAAGGTCGCCATGTCTGATCCTTTTTCTTGACCATGATCAGTGGTGAAGCAAAATTGCTGGCACTAGGACGAATTACACTTGACTGCAGCATTTCTGCAATCTGTTTCTCCACTTCATTCTTGAGTTCAGGGGCCAGACGGTATGGTCTGATTTGGACAGGACGAGCTCCTTCTATTACGGGAATAGAGTGAGATACCGCTCTGTGTGGTGGTAGTCCGTCAGGTTCAGCAAAGATGGAAGCAAATGTGTCTAGAATAGACTGAACTTCCGGAGGCATAGGAGTCTTGACACTGTCAGCAGCTTGAACTACATATAATTCGATCACGGTGCAAGCAAAGGGTTCAGCTGGATTTCCTTGCAGACACACCCATGCTCCTTTGTGCTGAAATGCAATCCATTTCTGTTGCCAATCGATCAACTGAGGACTGTGGGAAGACAGCCAGTCCATACCCACGATTCCATCATAACTCTTGAGTGGCAAAATTTTGAAACTAGAGGTGAAGGATAACTTGTCACATGTCCATTCACACTGAGGAATATATGTGTTGCAAGTAAGGATGCCACCACCAGCAACTTTAACCCGACGAGGAATAGGTAAGGAAACATGCCCACACAGTTTGGCAGCCAGAGATGCATTCACAAACGAATTGTTGCTACCAGAATCCAACAGAAACACAGCCGGATGCCCTTGAACAGTGCAGTGGAGCACAATAGACTGCTCAGGAGGTTCTTCGGTGAAGGACACATCAGCCAATTGCATCAATTCCATATCTGTCACTGAATCGACACCCTCCCACTGATAAGTTTCTGGCTGCTGGAAAAATTCCACCATCTCCTGCACCACATGCAACTGGACAGTGGACTGACACTTGTGCTCACGTGAGTATTTCTCACCACATGTAAAGCACAGATTCTTAGCACGACGATAATTTCTGAGAGCTGCAATTTTGTCGTCCGTTGTCCTGGACATTTCTGTCGATCGAGTCTGCAAACGATCATCCAGAGGACGGCCATAAACAGGGGCAGTAGTAGGGGCTCGGCGAGCTGTGGTAATGACTGACGAATTCAATGTGTTCGTGCCATCACCAACTTCCTCCTGCACCAAAGCAACAGTATACGCAGTATCCAAGTCTTGAGGGAGTTGAATTGCTACTAACAAGCGAACTGCAGGTTTAAGGCCCTCTAAGAAACGTGTGACATAGTGCAGTGGGTCAGGTTGATTTTCATAAGCAGCAAGTTGATCCACTAATTCAACAAATTGGTTAACATATTCCTCTACAGATCATGTCTGAACTAGCTTATACAAACGTCTAATGAGGGACTGGTGTTGATTCCTACCAAAACGCAGGAGAACTTCCTAGCAAAATTCCGACCAAGTAAACTTCCTAATAGATGTTTTAATGGAATTGAGCCAACGAGCAGCTGGGCCAGTGAACTGCATAGAAGCAAGCTTGACCCAGAGATGTGATGAAGTATCGAACAGCTCAAAGTAGTCCTCACAACGAATCTGCCACAACTGTGGATTTTCCCCATCAAATTTAGGGAAATCCACGCGAGGAACGCGTCCACGCGGTGGTGAATCACCACGCTCATCCCTGAGATCGAATGAACGAGGAGCATGATCGGGGTTGTGATTTGAGCGGATACCTCTTGCCGGAGGTGGTATGTAAGGGCCAGCGGCCCCAACAACCGACCTCCGTGTCGCTGATGTCACACGGCGCCCCTCCGGGCCGGTCTCCGCGTCGCCCCCAAGCGTCCTGGCGACCTGATCCGGATCGTCCTGGTGGGCGGCGAGACCCACTTGCTCCCGCAGCTCCGAGATGTGCTGCTGAAGCGTGTTCTCGACTCCATCGACGTACAGCTGCATGTTGCTCACCGCCTTGTCGATGGAGGAGCGCACGGCCGATTCCACGGCGGTGTTGACGGCCTTGGTGATCAAGTCGTCGATGTCCTTCTTCCTCTGCTCCTGCTGCACCGCTGAGGCCGCGGTGAGCGTGTCGTAGATCACGCGGCCCTCTGGGGTCAGCGACTCCATGATCTGTTGCCGAGCGAGATCTGCGGCGCGGCGAGCTCGAGTCTCCAGCGCGATGCGTTGCGTGCGAGATGGGAAGAAAAATTCCGGTGGATTTGAGTGGTGGGTAGGCTTGTAGGATAACGTAGCATAGAAAACAAAAATTTTCCTACGGCGAACACGCAATCCAAGCCAAGATGCAATCTAGAAGACGGTAGCAACGAGGGGATTGTCGAGACTCACCCTTGAAGAGATTCCAAAGCCTACAAGAGGAGGCTCTTGTTGCTGCGGTAGACGTTCACTTGCCGCTTGCAAAAGCGCGTAGAAGATCTTGATCACGATCGGTTCGGGCGCCACGAACGGGCAGCACCTCCGTACTCGGTCACACGTTCGGTTGTTGATGAAGACGACGTCCACCTCCCCGTTCCAGCGGGCAGCGGAAGTAGTAGCTCCTCTTGAATCCGACAGCACGACGGCGTGGTGTCGGTGGCGGTGGAGAAATCCGGCGGAGCTTCGCTAAGCGTGCGGGATATGGTGGAGGAGCGGGCGCTAGGGTTTGGGGAGAGGGTGGCCGGCCACTATGGGGGCGGCCAAGCTTGTGGCTTTGGTGTGTCCGGCCCCCTCCCCTTGGCCCTCTATATATAGGTGGATCCCAAGTGTTGGTGTCCAAGTCTTCGAATAAGACCCGAAACCAAAACCTTCCATAGGAGGGGGAAACCTAGCCCAACTAGGACTCCCACCCAAAGGTGGGATTCCCACCTCCCATGTGGGGGTGGCCGGCCCCCTATGGTGGAGTCCACTTGGGACTCCACCCCCACTAGGGCTGGCCGGCCATGGAGGTGGAGTCCCTTGTGGACTCCACCTTCCTTGGTGGTTTCTTCCGGACTTTTCTAGAACCTTCTAGAACCTTCCATAGAACCTTCCGCATCATTTTATTCACATAAAATGACATCCTATATATGAATCTTATTCTCCGGACCATTCCGGAACTCCTCGTGATGTCCGGGATCACATCCGGGACTCCGAACAAATATTCGAACTCCATTCCATATTCAAGTTCTACCATTTCAACATCCAACTTTAAGTGTGTCACCCTACGGTTCGCGAACTATGCGGACATGGTTGAGTACTCACTCCGAATAACCAATAGCGGGATCTGGAGATCCATAATGGCTCCCACATATTCAACGATGACTTTAGTGATCGAATGAACCATTCACATACGATACCAATTCCCTTTGTCACGCGATATTTTACTTGTCCGAGGTTTGATCATCGGTATCACACTATACCTTGTTCAACCTCGTCTCTGACAAGTACTCTTTACTCGTACCGTGGTATGTGGTCTCTTATGAACTTATTCATATGCTTGCAAGACATTAGACGACATTCCACCGAGAGGGCCCAGAGTATATCTATCCGTCATCGGGATGGACAAATCCCACTGTTGATCCATATGCCTCAACTCATACTTTCCGGATACTTAATCCCATCTTTATAACCACCCATTTACGCAGTGGCGTTTGATGTAATCAAAGTACCTTTCCGGTATAAGTGATTTACATGATCTCATGGTTATAAGGACTAGGTAACTATGTATTGAAAGCTTATAGCAAATAACTTAATGACGTGATCTTATGCTACGCTTAATTGGGTGTGTCCATTACATCATTCATACAATGATATAACCTTGTTATTAATAACATCCAATGTTCATGATTATGAAACTAATCATCCATTAATCAACAAGCTAGTTAAGAGGCTTACTAGGGACTCTTTGTTGTTTACATATCACACATGTATCAATGTTTCAGTTAATACAATTATAGCATGGTATATAAACATTTATCATAAACATAAAGATATATAATAACCACTTTTATTATTGCCTCTTGGGCATATCTCCAACAGTCTCCCACTTGCACTAGAGTCAATAATCTAGATTACATTGTAATATACCTAACACCCATGGCATTCTGGTGTTGGTCATGCTTTGCCCTAGGGAGAGCTTTAGTCAACGGATCTGCTACATTCAGATCAGTGTGTACTTTGCAAATCTTTACTTCTCCATCTTCGATGTATTCGCGAATCGAGTGGTAACGCAGCTTGATATGCTTCAGCCTCTTGTGTGACCTTGGCTCTTGTGCATTGGCGATGGCACCCATATTATCACAGTAGATGACAAATGGGTCCAATGCACTAGGAACCACACCGAGCTCTACAATGAACCTCTTCATCCATACCGCTTCGATGAAGCCTCGAAGCCGCTATGTACTCCGATTCTGTTGAGGATTTCGCCACCGTGCACTCTTCGAGCTTGCCCAGCTTACTGCAGCACCATTCAATATAAACACGTACCCAGTTGTGACTTAGAGTCATCGGGATCGGTGTTCCAACTTGCATCGGTGTAACTTGTTACAACGAGCTCTTGGTCACCTCCATAACAAAGAAACATATCCTTAGTTCTTTTCAAGTACTTCAGGATATTCTTGACCGCTGTCCAGTGTTCCATTCCTGGATCACTTTGATATCTGCTAGTTAAACTAACAGCATGTGCTATATCCGGTCTTGTACATAGCATGGCATACATGATAGAGCCTACTGCCGAGGCATAGGGGATCTGACTCATCCTTTCTCTTTCTTCTGCCGTAGCCGGTCCTTGAGTCTTACTCAAGACCTTGCCTGGTAACATAGGTAAGAATCCTTTCTTACTTTCGTCCATTCTAAACTTCTTCAGAATCTTGTCCAGGTATGTACTCTGTGATAGCCCTATTAGACGTCTTGATCTATCTCTATAAATCTTGATGCCTAATATGTATGATGCTTCACCAAGGTCTTTCATTGAAAAACTATTATTCAAATAACCCTTTACACTGCTTAATAGTTCTATATCATTCCCAATCAATAATATGTCATCTACATATAATATCAGGAATGCTACAGAGCTCCCACTCACTTTCTTGTAAATACAGGCCTCTCCATGACACTGTATAAACCCGAAGTCTTTGATCACCTTATCAAAACGTCGGTTCCAACTTCTCGATGCTTGCTTCAGTCCATAGATTGAACGCTGAAGTTTGCATACTTTGTCAGCATTTTTAGGATCGACAAAACCTTTGGGTTGTACCATATACAACTCTTCCTCAATGTCTCCATTAAGGAACGCCGTTTTGACATCCATCTGCCAAATCTCATAATCGAAAAATGCAGCTATTGCTAACAAAATCCTCACAGATTTTAGCTTCGCTACAGGTGAGAAAGTCTCATCGTAGTCAACACCTTGAATTTGTCGGAAACCCTTTGCGACAAGTCGAGCTTTATAGACAGTAATATTACCATCAGCATCTGTTTTTCTTTTGAAGATCCATTTATTCTCGACAGCCTTGCGGCTATCAGGTAAGTCTACCAAAGTCCATACTTTGTTATCATACATGGATCCCATTTCGGATTTCATGGCTTCTTGCCATTTGTTGGAATCTGGGCTCATCATCGCTTCTTCATACGTCGCAGGGTCTTCATCATTGTTATCCACAATCATGACATTTAGACAAGGATCATACCAATCTGGAGTGGCACGATCCCTTGTCGATCTGCGAGGTTCAGTAGCTGTCTCATATGAAGTTTTATGATCATTATCATTAGCTTCCTCTGTTGTCGGTGTAGGTGGTACAGGAACATTTTCCGGTACTGCGCTACTCTGATCAACGAGTAGAGATTCTTCAATCTCATCGAGTTCTACTTTTCTTCCAGTCACTTCTTTAGTGAGAAATTCTTTCTCAAGAAAGGTTCCGTTCTTAGCAACAAAGATCTTGCCTTCGGATCTGTGATAGAAAGTGTACCCTATAGTTTCCTTAGGGTATCCTATGAAGACGCATTTCTCCGCTTTGGGTTCTAGCTTGTCCGGTTGTAACTTTTTTACATAGGCTTCGCAACCCCAAACTTTTAGGAACGACAGCTTAGGTTTCTTATTAAACCATAATTCATACGGTGTCGTTTCAACGGATTTTGATGGTGCTCTATTTAAAGTGAATGCGGCTGTCTCTAATGCATAACTCCAAAATGATAACGGCAAATCAGTAAGAGACATCATAGAACGAACCATATCTAAGAGAGTTCGATTACGACGTTCGGACACACCGTTTCGTTGTGGTGTTCCCGCGGTGTCAATTGTGAAAGTATTCCGCATTTCTTTAAATGCATGCCAAACTCATAACTTAGATATTCACCTCCGCGATCAGATCGTAGAAATTTAATCTTCTTGTTACGTTGATTTTCTACTTCACTTTGGAATTCCTTAAACTTCTCGAAAGTTTCGGATTTATGTTTCATTAAATAGATATACCCATATCTACTCAAATCATCTGTGAAGGTTAGAACATAACGATAACCACCGCGCGATGCTACACTCATTGGTCCACACACATCTGTATGTATGATTTCCAATAAGTCAGTAGCTCGCTCCATCATACCCGAGAATGGAGTCTTAGTCATTTTTCCCATCGGACATGCTTCGCATCTATCAAGTGACTCAAAGTCAAGTGATTCAAGTAATCCATCGGTATGGAGTTTCTTCATGCGTTTCACTCCAATATGACCAAGACGACAGTGCCACATATAAGTAGAATTATCATTCAATTTAATTCGCTTAGCATCAATGTTATGTATATGTGTATCACTACTATCGAGATCTAATAGAAATAAGCCATTCTTTTCAGGTGCTCGACCATAAAAGATATTATTCATAAAGATAGAACAACCATTATTCTCAGACTTGAATGAATAACCGTCTTGCATTAAACAAGATCCTGATATAATGTTCATGCTCAACGGGTACATAATAACAATTATTTAGGCTTAAAACTAATCCCGAAGGTAGATGTAGAGGAAGTGTCCCGACTGCGATCACATTGACCTTGGATCCGTTTCCAACGCGCATCGTCACTTCATCTTTCGGTAGTTGTCGTTTATTCTTTAGTTCCTGTTTCGAGTTACAAATATGAGCAACCGAACCAGTATCAAATACCCAGGTACTAGAACGAGAACTAGTGAGATAAACATCTATAACATGTATATGAGATATACCTTCTTTCTTTTTCTTGATAAGGCCGCTCTTCAGATCTGCCAAATACTTGGAGCAATTACGCTTCCAGTGTCCCTTCTCCTTGCGTAATAGCACTCAGCATCAGGCTTAGGGCCAGACTTAGGTTTCACAGGAGGCGTGGCAGCTTTCTTGCCACTCTTCTTGTTCTTGCCTTTAGACTTGCCTGTTTCTTGAAGGTGGTCTTGTTGACCATCAACACTTGGTGCTCTTTCTTGATCTCAATCTCAGCAGCTTTTAGCATGCCAAAGAGTTCAGGAAACTCCTTGTTCATGTTCTGCATATTGTAGTTCATCACAAAGTTCTTATAACTTGGTGGCAGTGATTGAAGGACACGATTAATCCCCAGTCTGTTAGGAATCACTATTCCCAAGTCACTGAGTTTCTTCGCATGCCCGGTCATAACGAGCATGTGCTCACGATGGAGCTGCCTTCTTCCATCATACAGCTGAAAAAGTGTTTCGATGCTTCATAGCATTCCACGGCCGCATGAGTCTCAAAAATAGTCTTCAACTCTTTTATCAACTCATGAGGATCGTGGTGCTCAAAACGTTTTTGAAGATCGGATTCCAGACTGCATAAGATGGCACACTGAACTCCGAGTTTTCCGAGTCATGTAAACATTCTTTACTTCATCGGTTTCAGTTTCTGCAGGAGGGTCACCTAGCGGTGCATCAAGCACATATTGCAGATTTCCGCCATTGAGGAAGATCCTCACATGACGGAACCAGTCGGTGAAGTTGCTACCGTTGCTCTTAAGCTTTTCTTTCTCTAGGAACTGGTTAAAATTGATTGAGGACGCCATATCTACAACATATTTGCAATAGTTTAGACTAAGTTTATGACAAATTGAGTTCAAATTTTAATTCTACATAATTAAAAATCTAGGTGAACTCCCACTCAAAACAATATCCCTCGCATTGTCTTAGTGATCACACGAACCAAATCCATCACACCTATGCCCGATCATCACGAGACAAGATGTAATTTCAATGGCGAACACTCAAAGTGTTCATCATATCAATCATATGATTCATGCTCTACCTTTCGGTATCACGTGTTCCGAGACCATGTCTTTACATGCTAGGCTCGTCAAGGCCACCTTAGTATCCGCATGTGCAAAACTGTCTTGCACCCGTCATATGTACTTATCGAATCTATCACACCCGATCATCACGAGATGCTTCGAAACGATAAGACTTGATAACGGTGCTACTAAGGATGAACACTTTATTATCTTGAGATTTTAGTGAGAGGGATCATCTTATAATGCTACCGTCGCGATCTAAGCAAAATAAGATGCATAAAAGGATTAACATCACATGCAGTTCATATGTGATATGATATGGCCCTTTTGTCTTTGCGCCTTTGATCTTCATCTCCAAAGCACGGACATGATCTCCATCATCAACGGGCATGATCTCCATCATCGTCGGCGAAGCACCAAGGTCAATGGCGCCGTCTTCATGATCGTCCTCCATGTAGCAACTATTATAACTACTTTGAAATACTACTCAACATGAAATTTAAAGACAACCATAAGGCTCCTGCCGGTTGCCACAATACAATAATGATCATCTCATACATATTCATCATCACATTATGGCCATATCACATCACCAAACCCTGCAAAAACAAGTTAGACGTTCTCTAATTTGGTTTGCATATTTTACGTGGTTTAGGGTTTTCGAGCAAGATCCAATCTACCTACGAACATGAACCACAACGGTGATACTAGTGTTGTCAATAGAAGAGTAAATTGAATCTTCACTATAGTAGGAGAGACAGACACCCGCAAAGCCACTTATGCAATACAAGTTGCATGTCAAGCGTGGAGCAAATCTCATGAACGCGGTCATGTAAAGTTAGCCCGAGCCGCTTCATCCCACTATGCCACAAAGATGCAAAGTACTCAACTAAAGATAACAAGAGCATCAACGCCCACAAACCATTGTGTTCTACTCGTGCAACCATCTATGCATAGACACGGCTCTGATACCACTGTAGGATAACGTAGCATAGAAAACAAAAATTTTCCTACGGCGAACACGCAATCCAAGCCAAGATGCAATCTAGAAGACGGTAGCAACGAGGGGATTGTCGAGACTCACCCTTGAAGAGATTCCAAAGCCTACAAGAGGAGGCTCTTGTTGCTGCGGTAGACGTTCACTTGCCGCTTGCAAAAGCGCGTAGAAGATCTTGATCACGATCGGTTCCGCGCCACGAACGGGCAGCACCTCCGTACTCGGTCACACGTTCGGTTGTTGATGAAGACGACGTCCACCTCCCCGTTCCAGCGGGCAGCGGAAGTAGTAGCTCCTCTTGAATCCGACAGCACGACGGCGTGGTGTCGGTGGCGGTGGAGAAATCCGGCGGAGCTTCGCTAAGCGTGCGGGATATGGTGGAGGAGCGGGCGCTAGGGTTTGGGGAGAGGGGTGGCCGGCCACTATGGGGGGCGGCCAAGCTTGTGGCTTTGGTGTGTCCGGCCCCCTCCCCTTGGCCCTCTATATATAGGTGGATCCCAAGTGTTGGTGTCCAAGTCTTCGAATAAGACCCGAAACCAAAACCTTCCATAGGAGGGGGAAACCTAGCCCAACTAGGACTCCCACCCAAAGGTGGGATTCCCACCTCCCATGTGGGGGTGGCCGGCCCCCTATGGTGGAGTCCACTTGGGACTCCACCCCCACTAGGGCTGGCCGGCCATGGAGGTGGAGTCCCTGTGGACTCCACCTTCCTTGGTTTCTTCCGGACTTTTCTAGAACCTTCTAGAACCTTCCATAGAACCTTCCGCATCATTTTATTCACATAAAATGACATCCTATATATGAATCTTATTCTCCGGACCATTCCGGAACTCCTCGTGATGTCCGGGATCACATCCGGGACTCCGAACAAATATTCGAACTCCATTCCATATTCAAGTTCTACCATTTCAACATCCAACTTTAAGTGTGTCACCCTACGGTTCGCGAACTATGCGGACATGGTTGAGTACTCACTCCGACCAATAACCAATAGCGGGATCTGGAGATCCATAATGGCTCCCACATATTCAACGATGACTTTAGTGATCGAATGAACCATTCACATACGATACCAATTCCCTTTGTCACGCGATATTTTACTTGTCCGAGGTTTGATCATCGGTATCACACTATACCTTGTTCAACCTCGTCTCGACAAGTACTCTTTACTCGTACCGTGGTATGTGGTCTCTTATGAACTTATTCATATGCTTGCAAGACATTAGACGACATTCCACCGAGAGGGCCCAGAGTATATCTATCCGTCATCGGGATGGACAAATCCCACTGTTGATCCATATGCCTCAACTCATACTTTCCGGATACTTAATCCCATCTTTATAACCACCCATTTACGCAGTGGCGTTTGATGTAATCAAAGTACCTTTCCGGTATAAGTGATTTACATGATCTCATGGTTATAAGGACTAGGTAACTATGTATTGAAAGCTTATAGCAAATAACTTAATGACGTGATCTTATGCTACGCTTAATTGGGTGTGTCCATTACATCATTCATACAATGATATAACCTTGTTATTAATAACATCCAATGTTCATGATTATGAAACTAATCATCCATTAATCAACAAGCTAGTTAAGAGGCTTACTAGGGACTCTTTGTTGTTTACATATCACACATGTATCAATGTTTCAGTTAATACAATTATAGCATGGTATATAAACATTTATCATAAACATAAAGATATATAATAACCACTTTTATTATTGCCTCTTGGGCATATCTCCAACAAGGCTCTAGATACCAATTGTTAACATCGCACACAGATGTTCTCTCGATTCACAGGATTGTGTGTCCAGATTACAGCAGAAGTTCGAATTCGAATTCCCGGAGGAACAGAGCAAGAGAGAGAGGTACAAGCCGACAGGCTGGGCCGAAGCCAATCACAACTTTCCTATCCTATCTGCCATCGACGTGGGTCTTATATTGGCGACCAATCCTTGACCGCCAAGTCATCAGCAGGCCCAGTCCTTCGCAGGGAAGCGAGAGCTTTCCTTGCGTGCACGTCGTTCGCGTTGAGCCACTTGGTGCGGCTCCATGTCTTGAGGATCGGTGTTAACATAACCCTAGAAAACTAACATGAGCTAATAGAGGACCTTGCATAAGAGAATAAAATTATTGCTTATATTTATGAACGAAGGGAGTAGTAGATATATTCAAATTTTGATAAACCTCCGATATTCTTCGTGGGATGGAGAGAGTACAACTATTCTCCAAAAAGGTATAACTTTTCATTTTCCATTAGATTTTACGGTGAAAAAACAGGAGTATGCAACATTTGCTTTGTATTCAAAACTAAAGCACGCCCTGCTAATCAAATTATTCACAACACACCGTTGAAAAGTGAAATTTTATTCTTCCACCATGCTAGGAAGACGATTTCTTAAATTAATTATGTTCGACCAAGTTTTGCACATCGGAGCAACAATCGATAGTTCATCAACAAACAATAATTAATTCTGAGCAACTCGACAGATGCTTTGGTGTGTTTTAGTGTACCGATAACTTTGACGCTATTAAAAATTCATCATGAAGACGAATATAAATCAAAGCCTTGCTGCCTTGATTATTCGGCACGGTCACATCATGAATATCAGTCTTGCTAACTAAAATTTTAATCTTAGGTTGCTAAATCATGGCAGTTCTGTTTGCAAAAATAAGCATTGACATTTGGAGCAGAAAGATGAGGGGAGCATAATGGTATGATTGCCTATATGATAAATACCAAAAGAACGTAGCTAAGCTTACATAATAAACTATCACTACCACATCCACGTCCTTAAGCATTAGTACATCAATGTACTACCAGTACCACATCCTTAAGCTTTAGCATATCAATAAACTAGCACTACAACATCCTTAAGCTTTACCACATCAATGAATTAGTAGAAAAAAAGAGCGGTCTTACAGTCAGAGGAGCCACACGCAACATCAATGTCAGGGAAGCAGGAGACCCTGGCGAAGAAGCAGCACAACTATCCCCGTGGAAGAGTCAGATGCAACGCCGAAAAACCACCCCGTGGTAGAGTCAGAAGCAACCTCGACAACAGTCCGTGTGGTAGAATCAGATCCAACCACGATTGGCGACAAAGGAATGGCCTACAATGAATTCTATCAGATCCCCTGTGTACCTAAAAGATCTAGATCTAAGGCTAGGGTTTGCTGAAGCTTATAACAACCGGACTACGCAGAGGAAGAAGACGACATGTCGTGGCCAGTAGCCGTCGCCACAGCGAACGTCGCCGCCACCAGCCTCGCCAGCCTTGCGGGCGGAAGAGCTAGCCATGTCGCTAGATCGAGAAGGGTGGATGAGCTCGAAATAGAGTGAATGGGGGATTTGGATTTGGGGAGAGAGCCGCCCCTATATACAGTGGCGAAATTTGGAGCGCGGTGACCGGATTCATCCTGCCGATTTTTCGCTGTCCCGCGCGAGCTCTCGCCATCTTCCCTCGGTGGCTTCCCGAGAACGCATCGTTGTCGCTTTTTGCGGAGATGAGGGGTGGCTCGCTGGAAACGGCCAATCCAAGTGTTCCTCCAGGTCTAGCCCGAGGATGCTTTAACAACCGTGTGATGGGACAACGCCGAGGAGGCCAGGAAACCAAACGGGGCAAAAAAACATGCGCCTCTCAAAACGAGCCAAGGGGGGCCAGGGTACAAACGGGCCCTAAAAGCTGGGAGATCGACTCTAGGGTTGTGATTTGTGAGGCAATGAGGCAATCAACAACCCTATATAGTCCCTGGCCATAATCTCGCGTCCTCCGCCTCTGCCGCGCCGGCGAACGAAGGCTCGGAGAGCATGGACGCACGGGATGTGTTTGGCGTAACGCCACCTTCGCCTAAGCGCCCCAAGATCGAGGAAACGCCGCCGCCCGCGGACAGCAACGTGCCGGACCGCCTCAGCGACCTCCCGGAGGGCCTACTCCACCACCTGCTATCGCTCCTGCCGGCGCACGAAGCCGTGCGCACGTGCGTCCTCGCCCGGCGCTGGCGCCACCTCTGGATGTCTGCGCCAGGCCTTCTCGTCATCGTCCCCAAGGAGTTCCAGAGCACTGGTAGGTTCGAGCACTTTGTCAACCGCTTGCTGCTCCTGCGCGGTGCCGCGCCTCTCGAGTCGTGCCAGTTCTCCCTCTGCCGGCTCTACTACGATTCCAAATTCACCTTAAACGCGTTCTTCACTGCCATCGCGCCGCACTTGGGCGGCTGGATTCTGACTGCTCTGGAGCGCCAGGTCAAGGTGCTCCGGGTCTATATAGGGGACTTCGACTTGCATCTTCCACCCCAGCCTCTCTCGTCGCTCCACCTCACCACGCTGGACCTTGACAATGTGATTACCAAGGACAGCTTCCTTGATTTTTCGGGCTGCCCGGCGCTCCTGAATCTTACGATGGCCTGTTGTGATGCTCGTGCTCGCAGGATATCGTCTCAATCCTTGAAACACCTGAGCATGACAAACTGCGCCTTATATTGGGAGGAACGCACCCGGATGTCTTTACCCAGTCTCGTCTCGCTCGAGCTAATTCATCATTTGGGCAGGGCTCCATTGCTCGAGAGCATGCCGGCGCTGCAAACGGCAACGCTTACATTTGGTAACAGCTGCCGCGACAGTTGTATTCGTCGTAGGGGTCGGTTTGACGCTTGTGGCAGTCCTATATGCGAGGGTTGTTATCATTACTACAACCATGAACCTGTTGATGATCACAACGATTCTTTGCTTCTGAATGGTTTGTCCGAAGCTTCACAGTTGATCTTGGAAGCGGCTCCTGACATGGTATGCTTCCAAACGTCTCTCTTTTAACGACTAATAATTTTGTTCTTGGCCCACTGTTTCCTATCCACCAAGTAATTACCTATATATAAATCCCATGTTTGTTCCTTATTTGACTCCCTCTTTGAACTTTGCTAGTATGTTTTCATGAGGGACTTAAAGTGGTGCCCGACATTTACCAAGTTAAAGACTCTCGTACTCGGCAAATGGTGTCTTGCTGCTGATCTTGATGCGTTGATTCTATTTCTCCGGCACTCACCGATTCTGGAGAAACTTACTCTTCATGTGCCGCCGCTAGAGGAGGTATTTCTTAGTTCCATAGCAGTGTGTGCTATTAACTTTGAAATTCAAAAGTATTCAGTAAAATATTTGTTTTGCTGCAGGTACGCAAAAATTCAATGGAGGTAGAAAAAATCTACAATCCATTGGAACAGTTAGTTGCTTCTAGCCTTCTTCAGATGGTTACAATAAAATGCCAAGAGGTTGATGGGATGGTTCTCCGACTTTTGAAAATGTTAAATGCCTCAGGCGTGCCATTTGACAGAATCATTATCCAGTGTGAAAATAGACCTTCATGTGATGGCTGTAAGTTCACTATTGGCAATGATCATGCTTCTATTTCTGCAGTTCGTTAATGTTTGTCTGAAAACCAAGCCTTGTCCATAAACATTTCTGTTCAATCACAAAGGCTGCATAGTCATAGTATTGCCAACTATAGCTTTGAGCCTCAAAAGTGCCTATGTTATTTAACTTGCTTTGTCTTTTGTTTTCTATGTGAATGCTAGATTTGTAGTTTCAACTTGCACAAACAACCTTCAATTTTATGTTGGTCATTTGATTAATTTTTTTCTTCATCCATATCATGCATGCTCATGCAAACTAACATGTGCTATCTGATTATTCAGTGAATCCTCTTGGGTGATTATGTCCTTCTCTTTGATTCACATCTAGCATGTGTATATATGCCACATTTATATTTATGTGACTTTTATTCTAACGCGAAATGCACTACATCTTGAGTTTGCTCATAGCTACTCTTATTTTTTTCGATTAAGGATGCTTTATTACTTAATTAAAAGGTATAGCCACTCTTATGTAACTTCGAATCTATAAGAACAAAAATATATTATCATCTTGTTTTACCAAAAACTTGACTGGTCACCCAAGAGATGTTGTTCTCCAGCCATGAAAGACACTGTCCTACATTTCAGGGTTTTCTAAGGGTAGCATATTTTAGGATTGATGAACAAGTTAACGAATTTTTTATTTACCTCCGAAAGACCCCTCTCTGAGTGTATGATGCATTTTTCTATTTTGCTTACAGGTTTCAGTTTTGTGTGCACGAATTTGAGCTTGAAATAGAGGCCTTCAGTTTTTATGCACGGATTCCTATTTTACCTCTGAAATGTATGCATGAAGTTTGCAGTTAAATGTTGATATCTTCTCTGTGTGCAAGATTCTTCTGTTGCACTTCCCTTAAAACGTGTTGCCATATTACTGTTGTCTTGTCTCTAAAAGGACAAAATTTGACAAATTATACAGTTCCTTGTTTCTTGTTTGTTTTATAGTTAATATTTGGAGTTCATCTCAGAAAGAAAATGGAGTTCATCTTGCTAAAGCTTGAACATGATGTATGATTGGATCTGTCTCCTGATGGTTGTCCTAAGCGCAATTCCTTGCTCTGTATTTGTACTAGAGGCTGACACTCCAAGCGCGAGCTTGTGGGAACTTAAGAAATGCAGTTGGTAAAAGCAACCCGAAACATTTGGTAGTATTACTCCCTCTATTTTAAAATGCAGTGCATGCATATTAGTTTTTTCATACGCGCTATTCTAAAATGGATGGTGTAACTAATAATATAATTGTTCTCTAGAAGGGTATAAATTTTCATTGTCCGTTAGATTTTACAGTGAATAAATGGGAGTATGCAACGTTTGATTGTCTTCAAAACTAAAACACGCCCTGCTGATCAGATTCATTCACAACACACCGTTGAAAACTGAAATTCTATTCTTCCACCATGCTAAGGAAACGATTTCTTGAACTGATTATGTTCGACCAAGTTTTGCACATCTGAGCAACAATCGATAGTTCATCAACAAACAATAATTAATTTACCCGCAAAAAAGACAATAATTAATTCCGGGCATCTCGACAGATGTTTGACACCGATAAGTTTGACAATATTAAAAATTCATCATGAAGATGAATATAAATCAAATTCTTTCTGCCTTGATTATTCGGCACGATCACATCATGAGAATATCATACTCTAACTAAAATTTTAATCTGCTTTGCTTTCTTCTTTTGAAACGGATTTGCTGGAAATCAGGCGCCTGATACTTAATAAGTTTAAGTCGAGGGCTTGGAGATTCATATTTTGTGCTTGTAGATTCGTGCTCTGATTTTTGGGCTGTTTGTGTGTGTTTGTGTTGTTGTTGGCCCGACGCGTGTGTTGCGCATATGTTGCAACTAAGAATTTTCACATACATGTAGGTTGCAATTGAGATTTTTTCCAGCCTGCGTCGCAACTAAGAATTTCCACTTATACGTGGGTTGTAACTGATTTTTTTTTTCCAATTGCATGAACGTTGGAACTGAGATTTTTCCAGTTCCGCATATGTTGCAACTAAGAATTTCCACATCCATGTGGGTTGCAATTGAGATTTTTTCCAGTTACGTCTGCGTCGCAACTAAAAATTTCCACTTACATGTGGATTGCATTTTTTTTTTCTAATTGCATGTAACTGAGATTTTTCTAGTTGCGCATATGTTGCAACTAAAAAAATTTACATACATGTGGGTTGCAACTTAGATTTTTTAGTTACGCATGCGTCGCAACTAAGAATTTCCACTTACATCTGGATTGCAACTGATACTTTTTCAGTCACACGTAAATTGCGACTAAGATTTTTCTTATATCTTAAATGGTTTCACAGATTTTTTTTCTAGTGAAAAATGCGAAGGCATAAAACTAAACGCCAAAACTAAAGTAGTACTGATGTCAGTCTCAGGCGACTAATCTCTAGACGCTCCCCTTTTGAAATTACGTGACAGGACGAGCTCGAATTGGTGTCTACTCTCGTGGTCCTTGTCAAGTTGTCATTATCTTGGGACAGCGGCAATGCAAAGGTGAGAGGCGAGAACAGGGTGGGGCGATAACCACCGTAGATGTCCCGTTCGCATTACGGCGAAGTGGCAGAGAGCTTGAGTTGCTAGTCCAGCAACATAGTTTGACCGTGGTCTGCAACTGACTCCGCACATTCTACCAATCTCATTCCATAAGTCATTGCCGAGTCCCTTCGTGAGGTTAGTAGCTGGATGGACAGCAAGGTGAAGTTGATCTTAAAGCTAAAGGGAAAGGCAGATGAACTCAAAGGTCGGCTTTAGGTAATCATTAAAAAGTATGGTGATAAGGATTTGAAGCTCCGTTACTTGAGTGTCACTGACATAAATGTCGGTGGAAATATGGTTGAGGACAGAGACTGTGTGATCCTGTTCACAATGATTCCTTTCCCGTTCTTCAGCAAGAAGTCGTTTGGGCAACTCAGGGATGGGTTGGCCAGTAGTGAGCTCAACCAATTCAACCAGCTGTGCTAGTGTGCTACTCCAGAGGCATCAAGGTCCCGCCGGTCGCACTGGTCTTGATCGTCACTAGGAAAAGAGTTGGAGCTCCCCTTGATGGAGTCACGGAGCAGAGCGATGGTTCCATGTGCTTGGGATCCTGCACGCGCCGTGGGCCTAACAAGGTTGGGAACACTGACGGTCTGAAATAGCTGGGTGCTTGAGTGCTTCATCCTCGTAACCATCTCACAACATCTTCACCGGCGAGCCTAATAATGCCCCCGATAGCTATTTGGAGGTTGGTATTAAAATTGGGTTCACACCGGCGCGTCTAACAAAGCGCCGTCGCGGTTTCGAGCTCATTAGATTCGTCGCCAACCCCGTGCCCGCCCCTACGCGAAGGGTGCGAATCGGGGGCGCCGACAGCCTCGTCCACGTAGGAAAACGCCCGCAGGGCCCTTCTGCCAGCCACACGCGGGTGTTTCCCCCACCTCCTACCTTGTATGATCCGCCTCCCACGCTTCTGGAATCTGGATCGCCATCGCCGCCGTCGGCTCCCCCGTGCTCGTCTTCCACCCCGCCTATCCAAAAACCACCGACCATCAAAACCCCCGCCACCCCTCGACCGGCCACCGTTGTTTTGGTCGGAATAGAGGTCGTTGTCGCCTAGCGGGAGGAGTCCTACAGTGGTGTCGGCCACGCATTGCTGCCGCCACGACCGTAGGACGTCGGGTAGCTTGCCACCGCCGGCAGGAACCCACAATGATATTAGCGTGCTGCGGCGCTCTCCACTGTTTGCCAGGCTAGATGAGGGACAAACTCTTGCCGTGAATTTTGAGGTACTATCGAGCCGGTGGTATCTATCCAACGTATGCTACATTTGTGAAGACAATCCCTGATGCAGGTTCGGAGATGGATGCTTATTTTGTGACATGCCAGGAAGCAGCTCGCAAGGATGTTGAGCAGGATTTTGGTGTGCTCCAGCAACGTTTCGCCCGTTGTTAGGTACCCTGCTCTCACTTGATCAGAGTCTGAGATATGGGAGGTGATGAACGGTTGTGTGATCATGCACAACAAGATCATGGAGAGCGAGAGTGACACACATGTAGATGATGATCAACCATTTAATTATCAAGAACCTCTTGTTAAAGTTGAACATGTACCCTAAGAGTTCGTGCGGATTTCCTTCACATGCATCAAGAAATCCGAGATGTAGGTATTCATGCTCAATTTCAGATGAATCTGGGTACGCATTTGTGTGCGAGGAGAGGAGCCGCCAACGCATGATATAAAATTTATAGTATTATATGAATAATTTCATTTGTATTTGTGTTAAACTATCTTAAATTATTATATGAATACCTTTATGTGTCTGAAAACTATTTAAACTATTGTTTGAAAATATTGTATAGATTCTGTAAAAGAAAAAAAAATCGGAGAGATGCTCTGAACTTACCATAGCTTGCTATCTGCCAAGAAGTGTGCTATCTTATCACAATATATAATTATCCACCATGCATACTTACATTAAATAAAGGTTCCATTGGCTGTACGTACTCGTAAGAACATTTGTGCCAATTGGATATTTGTAATGTTCTCCACGGCTGCTTTCATGTCGGCCCTAACCTAGAATCAGCCTGGTTTGAATTTTCGGTCTTCTTTCCTTTTTGGTTTGTCGCAATTCTGGCACACAACTGCTAAAGAGGAAAAGCTAACGCGAAACAATTGTTCAATTCAGCTGGCCACCAAGACGTTTCACAGTGGTGGTCGACGTGGGACACCATCATCGACTTCGTGGAGCCAGAGACAACGGCGTCTGATCGAAGGATCTACCGGAGGACAACGGTTTCAACGAGGGATGATGGGGCGACGATGCGGCCACGACGGCGCGTACAGCCTCAACTACAACGTCTTCTACCAGTACGTAATTTAGGACTTTCTTTACTATGTTTTTAGTTTAAGTTCTACGAGCTACGCACAAATTTTAATGATAATCAGTCTTTCCAGTTTCCAAAATATAAAACGTATTGAAGATGAACTATTGGGGAGGCCGATACATGCAACCGCCCTGGGTAGTCCGACAACTGACGTGGCCCAATAGCTTTTTGTAGACGCATCTACTGTCTAAAACTTGGGAAGATGTAGCTAGAGATTTTCTTACTTTCATAAGAACAATATTTTTGCAAATGAGGAGAAGAAATGGAAAAGCGAAACAAGGGACCCATGTTAAACCCGGCATATGCCAAAAAGAAAAAAAAAAATTAAACTCACCCAACCTTGCCAAACCCTATTTATCGCTTCAGTGCACGTGTTAATATGCTATGTCCGCGCGCGATCGTGTTTTAGGCCGGCACATTAGACGGTTGTCCGTTACATCCCGTGCAACATATTTTCTATGTTTTGAGGTTCATTTCTGAGTGGTTTCTTCTAGTTTTCTCTTCGATTTTTTCAGTTTCTACCGGTTGGGTTTCGCCAACTTTTTCAGATATGATATATTTAAAAATTATAATAAATTTTAAATATAAATAGTTTTTGAATTCGAACATTTTAAAAATCAAGAAAAATTTCAATTTTAAACAATTTTAGATTTAAATTTTTTTGAGTACCAACATTTTTTAGGATCTAAACATTTTTTTATATTTAACCATTTTCCGTGTTTGAATATTTTCATATTTAAACATTTTAAAAAAAATGAAAAACCATACTGTTATTTTGGGCCGCAATAGAAGCGGCCCACGAGGAAAGCCCGTTGCATGCGCGTGCTCCTCCCGCAAGCACGCGAGCGGGCAAATCCTAATTGACGCCTAACACAAAGCTTAGCTAGATGAAGCATACCCCTCTCGCCAATTTTGGCAAACGGGCCGATCCAATAGGATACGGGGTATTCCCAACTCAATTTGGCAATGGAGCCCCATTCCCCAATCCCCAGTGGTTAATTTACCTATTAGGAGACGGTTTTGGTTAGTACTTCATCTCCGTGAGAATCTTATTGGAGGCAAACTCTTCCCATTAAGTAAGGTGGAGATGGGTCTGTGTTACCACTATCCATACCCGATAACCATGAAATCCCCGTTAGGCACATGACATGTGGCACTAGGGTACAAGATAGGTATGTATAGATACGAGAAAACCCTAATCCTATTGTGCTTAATTTTTCCTCTTGCATCCAACCGCCATAGTCCCCAAATCCCAACTCCCTAACACTAGCCTCTCCTTCCTAAACTCCTGATCTAGCCAGCGCTGTCATTTTACCATGTTGTCATTTTATTTTGGGCTCATAGTTACTGGCTAAAGCGGGAATGGTTAATCGATGGTTATTTGTTTACCCGATGGGATGGGGATGGTAAAAGAACTGGCCACATGACAGTTAGTGGGGATGGGGACGGAGAAAATTTTCATGCACAGGGATGGTTATGGTTGCGCAATAACCAGTGGTTAGTGTCCCTGTTGCCATATGGATTCCCAACCGGTCTTCATAGTCTATTTCTTTAGTCCGTTTGGTTTTTTTTTGGGGGGGGGGTGAAAGAACATCTCTCATATTATGTTTTGAGTGTTTGATGTCAATGTATGTGATATACTAATGTTTGGTTAAGTGGTACAGGGATTATATAGATACATTTGTGAGTGTGTTAGATGTGGTCAGTGCTGTCAAAGAAAATCAGAAAAAGTTCATCAGGCCGGATAATCCGGGCCGGATCCGGCCCCCAGGATTTTGGCTAAGGACCTGAGGGAAATCAGCTCAGTATGGGGGCCGTACATTTGCCCGGATATTGTCCTGGTTTTGTCCCAGGGCCGGATTATCCGGGCCGGACATTTCAAGAATATTCGGCCCCCTCGAAAACGGCTAAGGACCTGAAGAAAAGTGGCTCTGGTATGGGGCCGGACATTTGACCGGACATTGTCATGGTTTTGTACCTGGAGGCCGGATTATCCGGGGCGGATTATCCGGCCCTAACTTAGGCCGGATTATCCGGCCCCGGAAGCTCAACGGTTGGATTTTGGGGAGGGGTATTTATACCCCTCTTCTTCTTCCTTACCCCTTTGCTCAATCATTCTACACCACCATTAGAGCCACCTCAAGAAACACAAGATTTGCAAGATCTCCTTCCTCCCCCAACCAAATCTCTTGATCTTTGGAGATTCGAAGGAGAAGCCACCGATCTACATCCTCACCGAAGCGTTTTTCATTTCCCCCTCATTTGTTTGAGGGATCTCATGCTAGTGTTCCTATTTGGTTCCCTAGTTGATTTGTGTTGATGTGTTGTTGTTGATTGTTGTATTGTTACAGATTTGGGAGCCTCCAATTCAGTTGTGGATGTGTGCCCCAAGAACCTTGTAAAGGCCCGGTTTCCGCCTCGAGGAAATCCCTTAGTGGAAGTGGGCTAGGCCTTCGTGGCGTTGCTCACAGGAGATCTGAGTGAAGCCTTCGTGGCTGTTGGTTTGGCTTGCGTAGCAACCACACTCCTCCAAACGTAGACGTACCTTCTTGCAAAGGAAGGGAACTACGGGAATCATCTCCGTGTCAATGCGTGCTACACTCTCGGTTACCTCTATCCCACTCTATCTCCTATATATTGCGTAGCTATATCTTGCTTAGTTGATAACCTTGTCATATAGGTAAATTCACTTAGTTGCATATCTATTGTGCTATCAACTTAAGAAGAATATACCTCCGGAGATGATGATGTTGATGATGAAGAAGATGCAACCTCTAATGGATTGGTCGCTCTTGCCTCCCTCTCCACTAACTCTTCATCACCAAGTGAATTCCCCAATGAGATCATTCATGTGGAGGAAGAAAGTTGTCTCATGGCCAAATCCTCCGAGGTATCATCTCCTAGCCCCTCTATGCCTAACATATCAAGTGATCTAGGGGTCGAACAATGCTAGAATTTGATGAATTCATGTTTAACCTACAAGGTATCAACAAAAAGCATGTTTCAAATCTCATGGCTCGTTTAGCTCAACAAAATGATATGCTTGAGAAAAAGGGTCAAATAGAGAGAGAAGACTCTCTTGAAATCCATGCTCTTAAAAATGCCCTTGAGGAAAGTCAAGAAACTATAGCTTCTCTTGAGGAGAGGCTAGAAAATCTTGAAGAGCCTCAAGATGAAATTAACAAGCTCACTAAAGCTAGAGATCATGCTAGGGCTAAGACTAAATTGCTTAAAAAGGAAATGGCCCAATTTGGTGTTGATCATGAGAAACTTGTGAAGGATCTAGATGAACTAGACAAAGCTCACAAAGCTTTGAAGAGTGAATACTCTCTCCTATCCAAGTCAAATGAGCAACTTCAAATTAGGCTTGCTTCATATGATGTGCCTAGTTCCTCTACCCCTTCATGTGATCATGCAAATATTATTGAGGAAAATGCTAGGTTGAAGGATGAACTTGCTAAGGCCTCCTCTCCCCAAAGTAAACTTTCTTTGGATGATATTTTGAGTAAGCAAAGATCAAACAATGGGAAGGAGGGCCTAGGTTATAATGCCAAGGCAAAGAAGGCAAACAAGCAAAAAGCCAAGCCCGCACAAGAGAAGAAGAAAGCTATCACCAATGGTGAAGCTCCTAAGGGAAACACCATCAATAATGATGATGCGGGAAATGCTAACCCTAACTATGTTCTATTTAAAGATTATTATGGTGATGTATATGCTAAATATGTTGGCCCATATGATGGTTATGTTGCTTGGTCTATTTGGGTCCCAAAGACCCTTGTTGCTAACAAAAGAGGACCCATTGAGAAATGGGTACCTAAATCCAAGAATTGATCTCATGTAGGACTATGCCGCCGGAGGTTCAAAATGGGTACTTGATAGTGGATGTACAAGTCATATGACCGGCGGCAAGAACCTCGTCAAGGAGTTGAGGCCCAACATAAACAATATCACCGTCTCCTTTGGCGATAATTCTACATCCGAGGTAATGGGTTTTGGCAAGGTTGTGGTTGCACACAACATAACACTTGTGGATGTCATGCTTGTCAAAACCCTTGGTTACAATTTGCTTTCCGTTTCCGCCCTTGGCAAGATGGGTTTCGCCGTCTTTATTGATAATGATATTGTGGTCCTCTTGTGGAGCAAGACTCTAAAAGTCGCTTTCGTTGGGTATCGCGAACATAACTTGTATGTGGTGGACTTTTCGGGGACCACCACTTCAAGTGCGATGTGCCTATTCGGAAAGGCGGATGTGGGTTGGTTGTGGCATCGCCGCCTAGCCCATGTCAACATGAGAACTTTGCAAAGTCTTCACAAGGGGATGTCTACGTTCCCCTCCTTTCCTGTGTGTTGGGCCTTCAAGAGCGAGAGGTTTGTAGAACAGCAAGTTTTCCCTTAAGTGGATCACCCAAGGTTTATCGAACTCGGGGAGGAAGAGGTCAAAGATATCCCTCTCATGCAACCCTGCAACCACAAAGCAAGAAGTCTCTTGTGTCCCCAACACACCTAATAGGTGCACTAGTTCGGCGAAGAGATAGTGAAATACAGGTGGTATGAATATATATGAGCAGTAGCAACGGTGCCAGAAAATAGCTTGCTGGCGTGTAGTTGATGGTGGTAGTATTGCAGCAGTAGTAACACAGTAAAACAGTAAACAAGCAGTAGTAACTCAGCAGTATTTAGGAACAAGGCCTAGGGATTACACTTTCACTAGTGGACACTCTCAACATTGATCACATAACAGAATAGATAAATGCATACTCTACACTTTTGTTGGATGATGAACACATTGCGTAGGATTACACGAACCCTCAATGCCGGAGTTAACAAGCTCCACAATAATGCTCATATTTTAGTAACCTTTAGTGTAAGATAGATCAAAAGACTAAACCAAGTACTAGCATAGCATGCACACTGTCACCTTCATGCATATGTAGGAGGAATAGATCACATCAATATTATCATAGCAATAGTTAACTTCGCAATCTACAAGAGATCATGATCATAGCATAAACCAAGTACTAACACGGTGCACGCACTGTCACCTTTGCACACATGCAGGAGGAATAAAACTACTTTAATAACACATCACTAGAGTAGCACATAGATAAATTGTGATACGATGCACATTGCAATCATAAAGAGATATAAATAAGCACTTCACTACGCTCTTCAACAGTGAATAAGTACTTCGTGAAATATAGCCTAAGAGACCCACACGGTGCACACACTGTCACCTTTACACACGTGGGACAAGGAGTCTCCGGAGATCACATAAGTAAAACCCACTTGACTAGCATAATGACATCTAGATTACAAGCATCATCATATGAATCTCAATCATGTAAGGCAGCTCATGAGACTATTGTATTGAAGCACATAGGAGAGAGATTAACCACATAGCTACCGGTACAGCCCCGAGCCTCGATGGAGAACTACTCCCTCCTCATGGGAGCAGCAGCGGTGATGAAGATGGCGGTGAAGGCAGCGGCGGTCGATGGAGAAGCCTTCCGGGGCACTTCCCCTCCGGCAGGGGTGCGGAACAGAGACTCCTGTCCCCCAGATCTTGGCCGCGATGGCGGCGGCGGAAGGTTTCGCGTACGTGGCTTCCTCTGTAAGGGTTTCGATGCGGGGCTTTATATAGGCGAAGAGGCGGCGCAGGAGGGTCGAAGGGGTGCCCACACCATAGGGTGGCGCGGGCCCAGCCCTGGCCGCGCCACCATGTCATCTGGGGGGGCCCCCGGCTCTCGGGTGTTGGATGCTTCCGGGCAAAATAGGAACACAGGCGTTGATTTCGTCCAATTCGAGAATATTTCGTTACTAGGATTTCTGAAACCAAAAACAGCAGAAAGCACCGGCATCTTGTTAATAGGTTAGTTCCAGAAAATGCATAAATATGACATATAATGTGTATAAAACATGTAGATAACATCAATAATGTGGCATGGAACATAATAAATTATCGATACGTTGGAGACGTATCAGCATCCCCAAGCTTAGTTCTGCTCGTCCCGAGCAGGTAAAACGATAACAAAGATAATTTCTTAAGTGACATGCCATCATAATCTTGATCATACTATTTGTAAACATATGTAATGAATGCAGCGATCAAAACAATGGTAATGACATGAGTAAACAAATGAATCATAAAGCAAAGACTTTTCATGAATAGTACTTTCAAGACAAGCATTAATAAGTCTTGCATAAGAATTAACTCATAAAGCAATAAATCAAAGTAAAGGTGTTGAAGCAACACAAAGGAAGATTAAGTTTCAGCGGTTGCTTTCAACTTATAACATGTATATCTCATGGATATTGTCAACATAAAGTAATATAACAAGTGCAATATGCAAGTATGTAGGAATCAATGCACAGTTCACACAAGTGTTTGCTTCTTAGGTGGAAGGAGATAGGTAAACTGACTCAACAATAAAAGTAAAAGAATGGTCCTTCAATGAGGAAAGCATCGATTGCTGTATTTGTGCTAGAGCTTTTATTTTGAAAACATGAAACAATTTTGTCAACGGTAGTAATAAAGCATATGAGTTATGTAAATTATATCTTACAAGTTGCAAGCCTCATGCATAGTATACTAATAGTGCCCGCACCTCGTCCTACTTAGCTTGGACTACCGGATCTTCGCATGCCATGTTTCAACCAAGTGTCACAAAGGGGTACCTCCATGCCGCCTGTACAAAGGTCTAAGGAGAATGCTCGCATTTCGGATTTCTCGCTTTTGATTATTCTCAACTTAGACATCCATACCGGGACAACATGGACAACAGATAATGGACTCCTCTTAAATGCATAAGCATGTAGCAATGATTATTATTCTCATATGAGATTGAGGATATATGTCCAAAACTGAAACTTCCACCATGATTCATGGCTTTAGTTAGCGGCCCAATGTTCTTCTCTAACAATTTTGCATGCTCCAACCACTAAAATGATAGACCTTCAGACAAGACGGACATGCATAGCAACTCACATGATATTCAACAATAGTTGATGGCGTTCCCCAGAAGCATGGTTATCGCACAACAAGCAACTTAATAAAATATAAAGTGCATAAGTACATATTCAATACTACGATAGTTTTTAAGGCTATTTTGTCCCATGAGCTATATATTGCAAAGGTAAATGATGGAATTTTAAAGGTAGCACTCAAGCAATTTACTTTGGAATGGTGGAGAAATACCATGTAGTAGGTAGGTATGGTGGACACAAATGGCATAGTGGTTGGCTCAAGTATTTTGGATGCATGAGAAGTATTCCCTCTCGATACAAGGTTTAGGCTAGCAAGGTTATTTGAAGCAAACTCAAGGATGAAACGGTGCAGCAAAACTCACATAAAAGACATATTGTAAACATTATAAGACTCTACACCGTCTTCCTTGTTGTTCAAAACTCAATACTAGAAATTATCTAGACCTTAGAGAGACCAATTATGCAAACCAAATTTTAGCAAGCTCTATGTATTTCTTCATTAATGGGTGCAAAGTATATGATGCAAGAGCTTAAACATGAGCACAACAATTGCCAAGTATCACATTATCCAAGACATTTTACCAATTACTACATGTAGCATTTTCCAATTCCAACCATATAACAATTTAACGAAGAGGAAACTTCGCCATGAATATTATGAGCTAAGAACACATGTGTTCATACGAACCAGCGGAGCGTGTCTCTCTCCCACACAAGGATGAACTTATTCAGAGAACTAAGATAACAAAACAAAAACAAAAATAAAAGCACACAGACGCTCCAAGTAAAATACATAAGATGTGACCGAATAAAAATATAGTTTCACTAGAAGAAACCTGATAAGTTGTCGATGAAGAAGGGGATGCCTTGGGCATCCCCAAGCTTAGATGCTTGAGTCTTCTTAAAATATGCAGGGATGAACCACCGGGGCATCCCCAAGCTTAGAACTTTCACTCTTCTCGATCACATTATATCACCCTCTTCTATTGACCCTTGAAAACTTCCTTCACACCAAACTTCAAGCAAACTCATTAGAGGGTTAGTGCATAATCAAAAATTCACATGTTCAGAGGTGACACAATCATTCTTAACACTTCTGGACATTGCACATAACTTCTGAAAGTTAATGGAACAAAGAAACTCATTCAACTTAACAAAAGCGGCAATGCGAAATAAAAGGCAGAATCTGTCAAAAACAGAACAGTCCGTAAAGACGAATTTAAAGCTGGCACCAGACTTGCTCAAATGGAAAAACTCAAAACTAATGAAAGTTGCGTACATATCTGAGGATCACGCTCGTAAATTGGCAGATTTTTCGAATTTTCTACAGAGAACTGTGCCCAGATTCGTGACAGACAGCAATGCTGTTTCTGCGCAGCGATCCCAAATATAACATCAACTTTAACATAGAAACTTTACTTGGCACAAAAACATGATAAGGAGAGGTTGCTACAGTAGTAAACAACTTCCAAGACTCAACAAAACAAAAATTGCTGTAGTAAAATAAACACATGGGTTATCTCCCAAGAAGTTCTTTCTTTATAGCCATTAAGATGGGCTCAGCAGTTTTAATGATAATGCTCTCATAAGGATGAGAGTTGAAGCAAAAGAGAGCATCAAGAAGCAAATTCAAAATACATTTAAGCCTAACCCACTTCCTATGAAAAGGAATCTTGTACACAAATATATTCATGAAGAACAAAGTGGCAAGCATAGATAAGCAACACAAGCGCAATTTCAAGATTTTCAACATAAAGAGGGGAAACTTAATATTATTAAGATGCATATAACCATGTTTCCCTCTCTCATAATAACTTTCAGTAGCATCATGAACAAATTCAACAATATAACTATCACATAAAGCATTCTTATCATGAGTCTCATGCATAAAATTATTACTACTCCCAACATAAGCATAGTCATTCTTATTAATTGTAGTGGGAGCAAATTCAACAAAGTAGCTATCAAATATAGGAGGCATATTGTAATCATAATCAAATTTATCCTCCATAACAGGTGGTAACAAAAGACTACTATCATTATAATCATCATAAATAGGAGGCAAAGTATCATCAAAGTAAATTTCCTCCTCAATGCTTGGGGGACTAAAAATATCATGCTCATCAAAGCCAGCTTCCCCAAGCTTAGAATTTTCCATAGCATTAGCAACAATGGTGTTCAAAGCATTCATACTAATAACATTCCCATTATCATGCATATAAAGTTCCATGGGTTTTTTAATTCTTTCTTCAAACACATCATGTCCTAATTCAAGATAAAGTTCATAAAGATCTCTCATTTTATTGTTGTCTTCCATTAAGCCTAACTAGTGTAAACAAGAAACCAAATGTCGCAATTGCAGAGTCTAAAGGAAATAGCTTCGAGTACTTACAACGGCGAAATAGCTTAGTAGCCAAGATCCGGAGTGTGAGTACCTTTTACCTTTCCTCCCCGGCAACGGCGCCAGAAAATAGCTTGATGTCTACGTTCCCCCTCCTTTCCTGTGGTGTTGGGCCTCCAAGTGCAGAGGTTTGTAGAACAGCAGCAAGTTTTCCCTTAAGTGGATCACCCAAGGTTTATCGAACTCGGGGAGGAAGAGGTCAAAGATATCCCTCTCATGCAACCCTGCAACCACAAAGCAAGAAGTCTCTTGTGTCCCCAACACACCTAATAGGTGCACTAGTTCGGCGAAGAGATAGTGAAATACAGGTGGTATGAATATATATGAGCAGTAGCAACGGTGCCAGAAAATAGCTTGCTGGCGTGTAGTTGATGGTGGTAGTATTGCAGCAGTAGTAACACAGTAAAACAGTAAACAAGCAGTAGTAACTCAGCAGTATTTAGGAACAAGGCCTAGGGATTACACTTTCACTAGTGGACACTCTCAACATTGATCACATAACAGAATAGATAAATGCATACTCTACACTTTTGTTGGATGATGAACACATTGCGTAGGATTACACGAACCCTCAATGCCGGAGTTAACAAGCTCCACAATAATGCTCATATTTTAGTAACCTTTAGTGTAAGATAGATCAAAAGACTAAACCAAGTACTAGCATAGCATGCACACTGTCACCTTCATGCATATGTAGGAGGAATAGATCACATCAATATTATCATAGCAATAGTTAACTTCGCAATCTACAAGAGATCATGATCATAGCATAAACCAAGTACTAACACGGTGCACGCACTGTCACCTTTGCACACATGCAGGAGGAATAAAACTACTTTAATAACACATCACTAGAGTAGCACATAGATAAATTGTGATACGATGCACATTGCAATCATAAAGAGATATAAATAAGCACTTCACTACGCTCTTCAACAGTGAATAAGTACTTCGTGAAATATAGCCTAAGAGACCCACACGGTGCACACACTGTCACCTTTACACACGTGGGACAAGGAGTCTCCGGAGATCACATAAGTAAAACCCACTTGACTAGCATAATGACATCTAGATTACAAGCATCATCATATGAATCTCAATCATGTAAGGCAGCTCATGAGACTATTGTATTGAAGCACATAGGAGAGAGATTAACCACATAGCTACCGGTACAGCCCCGAGCCTCGATGGAGAACTACTCCCTCCTCATGGGAGCAGCAGCGGTGATGAAGATGGCGGTGAAGATGGCAGCGGTGTCGATGGAGAAGCCTTCCGGGGGCACTTCCCCGTCGGGTGCCGGAACAGAGACTCCTGTCCCCCGGATCTTGGCTTCGCGATGGCGGCGGCTCGGAAGGTTTCGCGCCGTGGCTTCCTCTAAGGGTTTTCGATGGGGGCTTTATATAGGCGAAGAGGCGGCGCAGGAGGGTCGAAGGGGTGTCCACACCATAGGGTGGCGCGGGCCCAGCCCTGGCCGCGCCACCATGTCATCTGGGGCCCACGGGGCCCCCGCGGCTCTCGGGTGTTGGATGCTTCCGGGCAAAATAGGAACTGGGCGTTGATTTCGTCCAATTCCGAGAATATTTCGTTACTAGGATTTCGACCAAAACAGCGAAAGGAGCGGCACTTCGGCATCTTGTTAATAGGTTAGTTCCGAAAATGCATAAATATGACATATAATGTGTATAAAACATGTAGATAACATCAATAATGTGGCATGGAACATAAGAAATTATCGATACGTTGGAGACGTATCAGGAACCATATTGTGGGACTAATGGAAAATGTTTCTTTTGCCAAAGATCGTGTTTGTAGGGCTTGTGTTGAAGGCAAAATGCATGACTCTCCGCATCCAAGCAAGACTATCATCTCTTCCAAGAGGATCTTGGAGCTCCTTCATGTGGATCTCTTTGGTCCCGTTACTCATGCAAGTCTTGGTGCGAAGAAACATTGCTTGGTGATTGTTGATGATTACTCAAGATACACTTGGGTCTACTTTCTCAAGACGAAAGATGAGACTCAACAAATATTCATTGACTTTGCCACCGAGGTGCAACGCCAACACAACCTCCTCATTATGGCAATAAGAAGTGACAACGGCTCCGAGTTCAAGAACTACACACTCAATGATTTTCTTAGTGATGAGGGGATTCGTCATCAATATTCCGCTGCTTACACCCCTCAACAAAATGGTGTTGCGGAGAGGAAGAACCGGACTCTTATGGATATGGCAAGATCTATGATGGCGGAGTATAAATCCCGCTATAACTTTTGGGCCGAAGCCATCTCCACCGCTTGTCACTCTTCTAACCGGCTCTATCTCCGCAAGGGATTGAACAAGACTCCATATGAAATACTCACCGGCAACAAGCCTAATATCTCATACTTCAAGGTGTTCGGTTGTAAGTGTTTCTACAAAATCAAAGGAGTTCGTTTGTCTAAATTTGCTCCTAAAGCTTTGGAGGGTATATTTGTTGGTTACGGTGCCGAATCTCACACTTATAGAATCTTTGATATAGATACGTCTCAACGTATCTATAATTTCTTATGTTCCATGCTACTTTATTGATGATATCTACATGTTTTATGCATACTTTATGTCATATTTATGCGTTTTCGGAACTAACCTATTGACGAGATGCCGAAGTGCCAGTTTTTTCTTTTTTGGTTTCAGAAATCCTAGTAAGGAAATATTCTCGGAATCGGACGAAATCAACGCCCAGTACCTTATAAATCCACGAAGCTTCCAGAACACCCGAGAGCCGCCAGAGGGGAGGCCCAGGGGCCCCACACATGTGGTCGGCGCGGTGAGAGGGGGGGCGCGCCGCCTTAGTGTGTGGGCCCCCCGTAGCCCTTCCGACTCCGCCCTTTCACCTATATAAGCTCCCTGACCTAAAACCCCGAGACGGATAAGCCACGGTACGCGAAACCTTCCAGAGCCGCCGCCATCGCGAAGCCAAGATCTGGGGGATAGGAGTCTCTGTTCCGGCACGCCGCCGGACGGGGAAGTGCCCCGGAAGGCTTCTCCATCGACACCGCTGCCATCTCCACCACCATCTTCATCAACGCTCTTGCTCCCATGAGGGGGGAGTAGTTCTCCATCGAGGCTCGGGGCTATACCGGTAGCTATGTGGTTCATCTCTCTCCTATGTACTTCAATACAATAATCTCATGAGCTGCCTTACATGATTGAGATTCATATGAGTTTTGTATCACTATTCATCTATGTGCTACTCTAGTGATGTTATTAAAGTACTCTATTCCTCCTCCACGTGTGTAAAGGTGACAGTGTGTGCACCGTGTGAGTACTTGGCGTAGGCTATGATTGTGATCTCTTGTAGATTACGAAGTTAACTATTGCTATGATAATATTGATGTGATCTATTCCTCCTACATATGCATGAAGGTGACAGTGTGCATGCTATGCTAGTACTTGGTTTAGTCTTTTGATCTATCTTACACTATAAGGTTACTTAAACATGAGCATTATTGTGGAGCTTGTTAACTCCGGCATTGAGGATTCGTGTAATCCTACGCAATGTGTTCATCATCAAACGAATATCGAATGTTGTGGAGCTTGTTAACTCCGGCATTGAGGGTTCGTGTAATCCTACACAATTAGTGGTGTTCATCATCAAACGAGAGTATATGTAGCACAAGGAAGAGAACTTATTTATTATGTGATCAATGTTGAGAGTGTCCACTAGTGAAAGTATGATCCCTAGGCCTTGTTTCCATCACAAAGAATTGCTTCTCACGCCAGCAAGCTATTTTCTGCGCCGCTTGTTTACTTTTTTCATCTTTACTTTCTGCAATATTACCACCATCTATACCACCTGTGTTTTACTATCTCTTCGCCGAACTAGTGCACCTATACATCGACAAGTGTATTTGGTGTGTTGGGGACACAAGAGACTTCTTGCTTTGTGATTGCAGGGTTGCTTGAGAGGGATATCTTTGACCTCTTCCTCCTGAGTTCGATAAACCTTGGGTGATCCACTTAAACTTGGAAATTCTGCTGATAGACAACGTCTCAAAATCGTCCGCTAAGGGGTATTTTTCGTCGCCTATGGGCCTAACCCGACGATATGGGTTCCGTTGTGGAAACTGCGTCAGGCAAAGTCCAACGACGATTTTTTCGGTCCGTCGCGCTTGGGCGCCCTTCCGCCACGGAAAATCGGACCGTTGCGGAAGTGTTTTCGGAGCCCGTTGACTGCTGACGTCATGCAAACTGACACGTGGCAGACGCCGTTAACTGAGTTAACGGCGTTAACCGCTGAAACCCCGTGGTAGATGGTAGGCCCACACGGCCTGCCACGTCTTAAGCGGGCCGGGCGAGATGACATAGTTTGACCGGTCAACTATATAGCTGGGCCGGTCCATTAGTTACGTGGGCCGGGCCTAACCTCTAATGTTGACTGGTCAAAAGTTAAATGGGCCGGCCCATTTAACATGTGGGGTCCACCTTAAGGGCCGGCCCAGAAGCAAGTGGCGGGCCAAAAACACGGTGGGTCCCACTTTCTGTTAAAGGCGGCCCATTTAGTGTGTGGGTCCACCGTATAGCAAGTGGGCCGGCCCAACAAGCTAGTGGGCGGGCCAAAAACACGGTGGGTCCCTTTCGGTTAAAGGGCCGGCCCATTACGTTTGTGGGGTCCACCATACGGGAGTGGGCCGGCCCAACAAAATAGTGGGCGGGCCAAAAATGGTCACTTTCTGTTAAAGGGGCCCATTTAGTATGTGGGGTCCACCATATAGCAAGTGGGCGGCCCGGCAAGATAGTGGCGGGCCAAAAACACGTGGGTCCCACTTTCCTGGTAAAGGGCGGCCCAATTAGTATGTGGGGTCCACCATATAGCAAGTGGGCCCAACAAGATAGTGGGCCGGGCCAAAAACACAGGTGGGTCCCACTTTCCTCTTAAAGGGCCGGCCCATTTAGTATGTGGGACCACCATATAGCAAGTGGGCCGGCCCAACAGATGGGCCGGGCCAAAAACACATGTGGGTCCCACTTTCCTGTTAAAGGGCCGGCCCAACTAGTATGTGGGGTCCACCATATAGCAAGTGGGCCGGCCCAACAAGATAGTGGTCGGGCCAAAAACACAGGTGGGTCCCACTTTCCTCTTAAAGGGCCGGCCCATTTATTATGTGGGGTCCACCAAAAAAGCAAATGGGCTGGCCCAACTAATTAGTGGGCCGGCCCGGTAGTTGGTGGGGTCCACCTTAAAGCAAGTGGGCCAGCCCAATTAGTGTGTGGGGTCCACCGTAAATCAAATGGGCTGGCCCAAGAAGTAAGTGGGCCAGCCCGTTTAGTTGCTGTTTATATGCCGGCATAATATGCGCTTTAGGATTTTGCGGGCAGGCACATATGTGATTTCGCTTAATTGGGCCGTTTAAGGGATGGGAATTCGTGATTTAGATACTGAGAATATTTACGCAGCATTGATTTCTCTCGGATAGCCTCACTTACCACAAGCACCAAAGAAAAAATGCGCGAAAGAACTATAAAAACTAACTAAATATTACATCAGCTGCAAGGCATTGAAAAAAATATTACAGAACCCAGAGAAATTGAATGGTAATTAAACCTAGCAATACAATGAAGCGATCCGGCAATCTTTTAAGTTGTCCATGCAGCACCTATATCTGAAACAAAGACATTACAAGTTAAGACAGCAACAATGGAAAGGCAAAGACACTACAATATTGTTTGGCAAAGAATTTGGAACTCATCATTTCGTCGTTATAACAAGATCATTGTAATGCGCACAATAAGCAAACAAAGAGTGCATGCCGCATACCAACACCAATATAACAGAGCATGTTAGAATGAAACAACAGACTTACTACTGTCGAGTCCCATGCAAACCAACATGTTCAGGGAGTACAAAATTGGCATGAACAACATAGTAGCAGGCTATAAATTTTGTAACAACGACTGAGCAAGATGAAGTTATGATGGCTACATCTACAGAGCAGGGAATGTAAACCAAAAATAGAAGTTACGATGGCAAAAGCTAAAGAGGAGGGAATGTGAACCAACATGTGCCAAGTGCAATTACTTCACTTTGGCCGTGAACTAAATAATACTCCTGAACTTATAGTGAAGGGGATGCAAATCAAGATGTTTCGGGATATAAACTTGTAATGAGCAACACATGGAGGATAGTTAATGCTGGAGCTTAGGATGGACCAGATACAGAATATAGTGGGATCACCTGTGAACTTGTATAAGAGGGAATGCAAACCAATATGTTCAGCTTTCCATATGTGAGCGTCATGCCAAGTCAGAGAAACAAGTCAATAATGCAGCTTTTGAAGAACAAGATGGCACGCAAAATTATTATCTAGTAGTATGACAAGTTTATTTGTACTACAGGCTAGATAGCAGAGTGATAGCATGCCAAACTAAGTCCTTACTTTGTTAGCTTACAATGAACTAGATACAAAACAATGGCATCACCTGTAGTACAGGGAATGCAAGCCAACATGTTCATGGAGTAAAAAATTGGCACAAACAACATAGTAGCAGGCCATAATTTTTGTAACAACGACTGAGCAAGATAAAGTTATGATGGCTAGATCTACAGAGCAGGGAATGTAAACCAAATATAGAAGTTACGATGCCAAAAGCTATAGAGCAGGGAATGCGAACCAACATGTGCAATTACTTAAAATTGGCCATGAACTAAATAATAGCAGGATGTTACTATAATACCTACAGTATAATTTTTGTAACAACGACTGAGCAAGATAGAAGTTATGATGGCTACATCTACAGAGCAGGGAATGCAAACCAAAATGTTCAATCGCTTAAAGTTAGCAATGAAGTAGAAAATAGCAACGTGTTACGGTCATAGCTAGGAATGAACTAAAAGAGCTTCAGACAAACAAGCATCTGAACCCAGAACATGGCGCTAAAACAAGGGACTTACATTAGGAGAAGCACTCTGTGGGAGTCACAGCAGATCTTCCTGGGGTTGATAGATCCGGTGATGAAGTACGCTACATGTGCTACTTGGGGTTGGAGAGACGGCCATTACACTTCATGGTTACTCATCTCATCTGCAAAAACGTAACGGCGCGTCGTTAGCACAAACAGGTTCCCCCAAGATTAAACAAGAACTTGCAGGCAAGCAATAGAAAAGCGACAGTAGAAGAGTTTAGATCATGCACTGCGCCGGTGAAGCAGATCCGGTTCATGCACAGCGGTGTCGGTGAGCAAGATCCGATGCGGTGGACGACGGATCCGGCGAAGCGGCTCCGGCGGGGTGGACGATACCGCAGCTGAAGCGACTGCGGTAGACTGCTGGATGAGCATATGGTTTCGAGGTTCGGCGGGGATGATCCGGTCCGGTTGATGACGGCGTCGATGAAGCGGCTCCGGCAGGCAGCCGGATGACGAGGATCGCGAGGGCTCGGGTAGGCCAGGGAAGTCCGGCGGGGATGTTCCGGTGCGGTGGTCGTGGAGGTGGTAGAGAGAGGGACTTGAGAAGTTCCGGTGGGTGGTCTCAGATGAGAGACTGAAGGAAATGTATTTTTTTGGGAGGGTTTCCGGGCTAGGGAGGTGGTGATCGAAAAAATGACGGGCAAACCCCTCACCAACCGACTTTGCTGTCATCTCCACAGGGGTAGAATGGGAATTTGGAAGCGTGTGAAATTTTTGTATTTTGTGGGCGGGAAGTTTTGCCGCTATGAGATTTTGAATTTCGCTAAGGTACAAGTATAATGATAAAAAATTGTGACACCGTACTAGTACCTCTGTTCATGGCCGAGTGCAAAATCAAATCATCATCACGTTGAATATAGGTCACTACCATGATCATGATCTATCTTCTTAATCCCATTCAAAAATGCGTTTGAAATATTTCAGGATTGGTGGGAGATTTTGCCGCCCGACAGAGATTAAATTAAACCACACGTTCGACAATTCAAACTTGAGACCTTGGCTATGATACCATTTAAGTTCGAACTGATTCAAAAAAGGCTAGGCAATTAATTTATATAACATCCACAGGAACAACTACCAAGTTGATCCCAACCGCAGATAAATGCATCCACCAACAAAAGTCTGAACGGTGCCTTAATCTAAGGAAACATTTCACAAGACCAATGTACTCACTATGTTAGTGTTCATCTCCAATTATCTATGGCATTTTCTTAGTCTTTGGGAGATTATAACGAACTTGATTGGCCTCGTGCAGTAGGGCATCACATGCTTCTAATCTCGATCTCAACATGTCAACTTTTGTTCTTAGCATAGCTGTTGCAACTCGTTCTACTTGGAGTTGTTCCTCCAAAACTTGAGCAGAGAAAGACTTGGACTTGGGCTTCAAAACCCAGCATTTCGCAGGAAAGAGTTTTTGGTGATATCTTTATCTTTCCCGGGTTTTGCCATCTCAAATTTCATATTAGCCAGACAAGTTTTGAGTTGTGTAAAAAGAAAAGTTATTACAGAGAAAAATGCAGATGGTAGATTTAATGTGTACGAACTACTTTTAATCATACAAGTTGACATGCCTGACTATAATAAGGACCATCTATCTTGCTAGCAGGCATAATTATTAATGGGCTACCATGTACGGGAACCGTATCCTCTAACGTGAAGGAGCTAAGTCAGGAAAAATAAAGAAGCAAAGTCAGGCTTCTGTAGCATAAGTACAAGGTTATGCACTGTCTTTAACTAATAAAGGTGATTACTGTAGATGTTTAAAAACTAAACTAAATTTTATTACACCATAATTTTCTCTGCATGTAATTACTTCAAATGCAAGACACAAGTTTGTATTGTGCAAATTAATTTAAATTATTTGGATTTTAGACATATGGTTTGGGGGAAGGAAAGTTAGAGTACTGTAGCTTCTCTAACTTTTCACCTTCAAGTTAGAGTACTGTAGCTTCTCTAACTTTTCACCCATGTACGTAGTCCTTCCAAGAAACAGCCGTTATTGCATTACGAGCAGAAAATAGTTCACACGTGCGCTCAGATTCAAATTTTCAGCATGCAGTCGATTTATGGTTTAATTGAAGTACACATCAGGAAATTATTTCACACAAAATACAGCAGCCACATGGAACATATCTAATTTTAGTACAACAACAAAATTTGCAATTATTACAGACCACGAAATTTTGAACGAAATTTTGAGCAGTAATTAGTTACAGCATTGGCATCAGCAGTCCACTTGACTGAACAACAGAATCAAAGTTTATTTAGACACCTTCAATTCCCAGACACATCACAACTGGCTTACCATGACAAGTGCATAGGAGATTCTTTAGAACATTTTCTGTCAAAGTTTGCCTATTTTTCAATTCATGTATCTCTTGGCGTGTCTTGGCAATTAATTCATCAGCATCTTTGTTTTCCCGCCCAAATATATCAACTGCCTCTTGGAGTGCATCCCCGAAATCTCTTTGTGCCGGATTAAGTTGACCAATAGATACCATGGGCCTATGCGAGCAATATGCACTCTCACTGCTGCTTTGTGAAACATCAATACTTGAGGCATTGGCCCTTGCTTCTGGCATTGTAGCTTTATTTGAAGCCTGAAATTTAGATAAAACAAGTTACAACATCATATGATGCAATAAAAGACCTCCAATTTCAAGAACATCATTGAGCTGATATAACACAACAAGCAATCAAAAATAGAGCCTCGTACATCTATTTCTTCTGGAATGGTTGGTGTACTGGACTCAGTGGACCAATGAGAGCACGTGCCACTGTCACTGTTGCTCTGTGAAATGACCGCAACACTTGATAAATGGGTTGTCCCTACTGACATTACAGCTTTGTTTGCAGGCTGAAACTAAGACAAAACAAGTTAAAATGCAATACAATACAAGGCAAACAAACAGCATTGTTGACATAATTTTGAAAGAACCATGGGCAGATACAACAAAGAAACCAGTTAAGCCACATGCCTCTTAGAACAAACCAAACTAGATCATGGCGATGATGTATACAATGAACCAAGCAACTAGACATCATGTGCCCAATAACGAAGCCAGGTCACTGCACAGAAGAAATCTAGCAAATAGCCAAATACAGTCAAAAGATGTGCATGTTGGATTTGATACTATTAGGAAAATAATGTATGATTGATTTAAGCATGACTCAGATAGTGCCTTCGACATCGCAGAAGGTCAATGCAACAATTAATTGTATGGCTTGTATGAAGTGCCATAACATTTAAATTAAGCATAACGAGGCATTGCTTAATCTGAGAACTGAGTGCTAGCTCAGTGGCAAGGCTTGCGAGTGCGCAGCCAGCCCACCCGGGTTCGAGTCCCAACAGGACCGAATTAAACGGGGTGTTATCTAGCGCGTATAAATTCGCTGCTAGAGAGGTCTCATCATCTATCTCACAACGTATAGACAAGGGAGGGAATCTTCCTACGTTGGTCAACGTTTAGGCAATGCTTAATCTTGAATTCATGATCAAACTCAAACAAAAAAGGGCATATAACAAGTAGCACCATGTGCATCATGTATAATAGATTACTAGAAACTGAATGAAGCAATTGAACATGGAGCGTATTATATAAACAGCCAGATCATTTGAATATGGATATACCACATCATGTCAATGGGACTCAGAAAAACAAAGCTAGACATTTAAACAAGTAATATAACTATTTTTTCACCATGTTTCAAGTAGAATAGGAAGCTAGGTTAGGAATAAAGCAATCATGTTTCAAGTAGAATAGGAAGCTAGGTTAGGAATAAAGCAATAAAAAAACACAAAGTGCATCATTTCAGCTAGGATCATTTCTATCAAACTTCATGCACTAGCCATGGAACAACAGGCAAACTCAATGAAGCAACAGGCAAAAAATTAACATAATAGAATTTCAGGACTTGTATTAACATAGCCAAATCATGTAACTTATACCCAGGCATGCCGGATGCCAGATGGGTCAAAGGCAGTGTGCAATGTTCCATATGGTCATTGTTTATATTTTATTAGATTCCATTAGGCAACTTAGGTAGTGCAACATACAGAAAATGATGCAATTGAACTATGCACAGGAGGTAAATTAACATTCCAAAAAAAACAGGGAACTTACGTGAGCTTTTTTTTGAGTCACACGGACCTCATCGGGTACTTGGACAGAAGAACCTGGTGCCTCACTGTTTCTCCTCTGCATGAAGGAGAGGCCAATTGTAAACAGAAACAGGTCCAAGATATAGAAGTTTGCATTAAGCAATATACAAAAAAACAGCAGGTACTTACATGATTATAGGCGAGCTTTACTCTACGTTTATGAGTGTAAGATGTGCCTGCTGCACGTGTAATAATAACAAACAGTTACGAGTCACGGCTTTGCTATAATTAAATTGACACCAAATAGTAGTAGAAGCCATGGTTCAAAAAAGCGTACGCCTAGGTACGCTTAAGCGCGCTTAAGCGCTGAGCGGTTGTCTTCCGCTTCGCTTTTGGCCTAAGCGTTCGATTAAGCGAGACAGGGAATCTGGTCGTGTTTTGTGCTAGAATCTCCTCTATGCGAGTGTTGGTGTGTTGCCTGTGTTGCTCTGCTCCTTGCTCGATGCATTGATGGTGATTAGGTCTGGCTTAGCTGCTTGCTACTCCTCTACTGCTTAGCTGCTTGCTACTCCAGTAAAGCTTAGCTGCTTGTTTGTGTTTGTTACATTGTTTGCTTAGCTGCTTGTGTGTTTATAAGAAATTGGAGCAAAACCGAGGCTAACCAAGGTATTAATCCCCGTATTCCTCAGAAATGTAGCATTACATGCTTAGGATACAAATTTACAGCATATTATAGGGGTATATGTGCCCATCTTGACTTCCCTGTTTCATGTTCGTACGATTTTAGCCTGAGCGCTTAAGCGGCGCTTAAGCTCGCTTAAGCAGCAGTTCCTCTAAGCAGTGCCTCACCGCTCGCTTAGCGCCTAGCGCTTTTTTGAACCTTGGTAGAAGCATTATGACGTGCATAAACATGTAATACAGGATCGCAGAAAGATATCAAACATGATGTAACTAGAGCAGTAGCCTACGGCCAAATAGTGAGAAATTGTAATCGTGTCAATTGTGGACTTGTATAGCCTACCCCAACTTGTTTGGGAATAAAGGCTTTGTTGTTGTTGTTGTTGTCAATCGTGGACATGTAGAGCATTCAACGGCTCATGATTGGTGGCTCATATTTTGTAGAGTTTCAGCGAATGGGTGGGTTAGGTTACTCAGACCACCACACTGTATTTATATCATCTGAGTTAGGGTTACAATACTACTGGACATGGGCCTCTATGGGCCTCACACTGGATACAATATTACTACAGCGCTACTACTAAACTCACTCATGGTAACACACCCCCTCAAGATGATCATGGGTAAACAACCATGGCCATCTTGCAACAACAACATGACACATATGACAACTACCAGTAATGAACATTCAGCATAACTCCTAGGATACATGACAGCATTGCACTTTCCATCATCTTGTCATCTCGATTCATCTCTTCATCAGCAGCGAAGATATCCAGCTTCAACCATCTGGGATACGCACAACTCCTAACCATACACGTCCTCAACAACCCCGGCTGCCTCACCACACAAGTTCCGCAGAACCATCCACACTCGCCTCAATGTCCTCAGCCTCTCTTCTCCACTCTGCCCGGCCACCTCTTCCGTCTCTCCCACAAACCCCCAGCCAACTCCTGCCTCAACCATCCACTCCTCAAGCACCCATGCCTATCCCCCGGTCAGGCCTCAACCAGTCTCACCTCAGGCACGCATGCCTTTCCCCTGGACATATCCACAACCATCACCATCACCACTAAACCGCAGCCTCATCAACTCCATCACGACTCAACCGCAGCCTCATCAACTCCATCACCACATATCCTCACAGCCTCACATCTCCATTTTCTCCTCACTTCCACTCGGATGGCGCCTCGTCTGCGCGCCCTGGCCAACCTGGCGTACGGCACCTGGCCACATCGACCGGCTCGCGCTGGTCAACGTCCAGCACCAACCTCCGGCTCCGCCCTGCGCTCAAAGGCTCGCCCCACTCCGCACGCCTCCAACTTCTGCCCCTCACACGGATCCAGATCTCTCTGCCACGGATTCACTTCCTCTTCTCTCCTTTCTAAACCAAAACGATCTTCACCCTCTTCTTTCTCCCCGCGCGAGCAGCCGCCGATCTCACACAGCTCACATCGCTGTGTGTGATAGCCGCAACCGACGCAGAGCACCTGATGCGGCCTCCCGCCGCCTGGATTTCTACATCTCAACGGTGGGTTTTGTGATCAAAGGAAGAACTTGTTTGGTACTGTTTGTGGCGGCTAGCAGGAAGGAAACCTAGGCTCTGATACCATGTAGAGTTTCAGCGAATGGGTGGGTTTGGTCACGGAAAAACATACTTATGCGTCGTGTTTAAACCTAAAGGATGAGGTGGTTATCAACGAAAGCACTTGTAAGTTAGAAATATAGCACGAATTCAGAAATACAGTCAGCTGCAATACTCCTAACAGAACAAAACGCGCAGGGATGTCTGGTTACCTATTTCTGGGCGGCGTTTAGACGTGTTCCGCGTTCTTACGGGTGACGTGGAGGTCGGCGAGGGGACTGCTGTTGCGGTGGGTGCCGGGGAAGCAGATCTTGGGGGGTCGGAGAAGGACATGCTGGGCGGTCGATGAAGTGTTCAGCGCGCCGGCCGAACTAGAAGGTCGGTGAAGCAGATGATGTGCAGTGCACGGTGGCGTCGGTGTCGGCGAAGCTGGTCAGGTGCGGTGGTCGATAGAGTCGGCGAACGAGATACGGTGCGGTGGACGCCGGAGTAGGTGCGGATAGGGCAGCCTCGGGGTTTGAAGCCGTGGCAGCTTGAACGGCGAAGTGCGGCGGCCGGGAAGATCTGGAGGTAGGCAAGAGGGGCGGTTTCTCTGAGGGCTTGCGGGCGAAACTAGGGCGAAGCTGGGCGATAGAGGAGTAGAAGGGAATTTCGCAGTCCTTCTTTTGAGGAAAAAAATATTCGCAGATCTGAAACTTTGCGGCGCGAGATATTTGGGCGTTGGCGGGGAATTTTACCGCTCGATGATATTAAATTTTGGCTGCAGTAGGTTTTTTTTTAGAGTATGTAATAATAATAAATAGTAGGCCCTACTAGTACTGTACGTCTGTTCAGGAATCCAAGGGGGTAGAGGTAGAGGTATAGATATATAGACAATATAGAGATATAAGAAATGGCGGGGGCTAGCGGAAATGCACTTTGCCTCATAGGAGCATATGCTCCCATTATGTGAATCCATATTTCAAAGTGTCAAAAAATTCTAAACTAAAATTTTACATGTATATCTAGACATTTTATGTTGGTACACAAGTTTTCTCACAAAAAAATTATGTGGCTCCTATAAAAAAGACAAATTTTGATGTTGTAACACGACTACGTACAGTATATTTTTTGCCTTTTTTTACACGCCACACAAAATGTCGTTTTTCCACGAAAACTTGTGAACGAACATATGATGTCACAATGTATACCAAAAAAATTAACATTTATATAAATTTTTTTAATCATTTTCTATAATTGGTGCATATGCACGCGTGTGCCAAAACGCCACCTCCGCAGGCTAGGAGTTTCTAAACTTCTTATGGCACATCAAATAAAATGTTGTTCAAACAATAATAATAATGTGCTTATGATTGTTACTCCCTTCCACCATGAATAAAGTCCACATCGGTTTCGTGTCAAACTTTGACTCGAGATTTAGGTACCCACATGATAGTGCTAGTATCATAGCTAGTATCATACACATTGGTCCCACAAAAATGTTGATCTGGCAGCTAATTAAGTAGGAGAGAGGAGATTAGTGTAACATAGGTAGATACTGTATCATAGCGCAAACAACGAGAAAACTTAATGCTAAACAAATCTTGTACACAAATTTGCATTGAGATTCTAAAAAATAATAAATGTAGCATTACTATGATACTACTCCATGATACTACCCACTATAGAAATAGTATGACCAGCCTAATTTTATGACATCCGCAAAATATACCATTGGAAAGTTCATCGAAACAAGCATCCGATGATATAGTTTTGAATGACATGCAACTCATAATTGGCGGGCCCAAGTATTAGTCTAAGTTTGCCTCTGAAAACAAATTGGCATTGTACTCTAGGACAAAGGGAGACTACTCGCAATGGCAATATCATAAGTAGTATCATGCACTACATGCATGCAAAATGTTGATGTGTCATATCAGTTAATGATGAAAGAGACGATAGTGGTATCATAGGTAGATATCGTATCATATCATGTAGAACTAGAAAAATTACTGCCAAACAAATCTTGTACACACTTTTGTATTGAGATTCTACAAATCCCTAAATACATGTAACATATTATACTACTACATGATGATAATATGGACTGTGAAAATAATATTGTACATTAGTATCATATGTATGATACTATTATATGATACTCCCCATTGTGACTAGTCTAATAATAACAATAGTACTCAAATTTGTCTTGTCCCTCGGGTGTTTAGAAGTATATGTTCGGTCCCTCACGTATTTAAGAATTATGTTTGGCCCCTCAACTCTAATGTGGTCAAAATTGAGCACTTGAACACTTAGTTAGGTCTAGCAATGATAAAAACTTGATTGGTCTGTTTATTATTTGTTATGTGGCACGGCGGCAAAGCATTTTGCTAAATCTCAAGCACACATAGTTGGGGTCCATTAGAGGGACTAATTAAATCAAAGTACAATGGATTATGAAAGCAGGTTTTATCATTGATTAGCTTTGCAACGGCCTATCAACTGTAAGTGTTGCATGTGTTCTAAAGAACTATGTTCATCGTCACAGATCAAGAGGAGTACGCAGTGGAGGACGCACAAAACAACCGTAGGCCAGGTGGGCACACCTTACTAATTTTCTTTTTTCCACTTTATATGTGATAATTTTTTACATAATTAATTAACTAAAACATTTTAAAATAGGGTGGGCCATTCAACCCAAACACCATGTTGCGTACGTCGCTGAGGGTAAGGGGTAGTCTAAGGGGGCAATGTAAGACCTAATTAAGTGTTTGAGGTTAGTTATGGACCGCTGTTATACCTAATTGTGTTTGAGGTTAGTTAGGGACCTTATTATACATAATTAAGTGTTAGAGGTGAGTTCAAATAATAATATATAGTTGGGGTCTAAAGTTCACCAACGTATGCAACACACGAGCTGCCAAATGTGTACTTAATTAACCCTATTAGGAAAACACAAGATTATCTCATTCAACAAAATATTAGGAAAGTGTATCACAATTGTATTTATCCCTTATCTCTCTCATGTTAACCGAGACAAGAGTTCGTTCTAGGTCAGCTCTACGACAATTAGCGTCGCAAGGGTGGTAACATAGGTGTGCAGTTGCGAAAGTTTTTTCCCAAGTTATCGACTTCCTCAATCCACACTTAATATTTGTGCATGCGGGCCTAAGTATATGGTACTACTTAGTTCTATTCCTAGTATATATGTTGGGTGACTTAGAAAAATCATACTTCGTACATGATTCCTTCGAAAATCCTTTAGGGCTTCTTTGATTCATATTAGGTTGGTATAAGATAATAGGATTTAGATCTTATAGGAATATTTCCTACACTAGTAGTTTGATTCATATGAACATATCCAATAGGAAATAATCCTATAGGAATCATCAAGTAGTGCAAATCCTAGTATAGGATTAAATATTTGGTCCTACCTCATGGAAAAATTCATTTGGCGCAATCAAACGCAACTCATCTTATTATAGGATTTAACTACACATGTCATCCCAAATCCCAATCCTACATTCCTACTCCTATGATTTCCCTATCCTGTGAATGAAAGGAGCCCTTAAAATCAAACTATCCCGCACCTCGTCGATTCGTATAAAACCGACTCTAGCCAACAACTCTTCGCCCGACCTTTCTTCTTCACCATCAGGCCACCACACACTGTCATTTTCCATTGCAACGCATTTAGGGTGTGTTCGGTTCCAGAACCAAGTGGAATGGAATGGAACCGTTCCGCACCTAGAGCCCATTCTTGTGTTCGGTTGTGGAATGGAACGGAACCGAGTGGTTCCTCGAAAGGGAATATTCTCCCCATATGCAGAATGCACCCATTCCACCGAATCGGTGGAATGTGGTGGAACGGCTGTTACTTAGCCGCTATTAATTACAAAGCACTTCACTAATCCAACCAAAAAAATTATTAGTTGTTGTTAATTATGATTTTGAGATTAAAAAGGCCACTATTAATTACGATATTTAGACAAAAGATTAAACTTTAACTTCATTCCGTTCTACTCTCCAAATTCCCCGACCATACAAAAAATAACATTAATTACGATTTTAAGATTAAAAAGGCCATTAGGCGTTGTTAATTACGATTTTAAGATTTAAAAGGCTATTTGCCATTGTTAATTACGATTCTTAGACAAAAGTTTAGTTTAACCACATTCCGTTCTGCTCTCCAATTCCTCCAACCGAACAAAAAACAGTACCATTCTGTACCTCCTTTTTGTCCAAACCGAACGCGGGGATGGAACCATTCCATTCCTCTGGAAAGGAACCATTCCTTACTAAAATCTTCTTGTGCCACCTCCCAGTTTAAAGGCCTACTCGCATAACCCTACAGGTACAGCTCTGCACTCGCGTGGGCAACCGAACACACCTACATCATCAATGCCCCGCGTACTTATCCGCACCGCCTACAGCTCTGCACTCCTATGACCTATCCATGGCTGGGCAGTCAAAAAAAGCTGCGTCACCTGGGAAATCAACAAGCCGCGCAAGCAAGTCGCAAGCATCATAAATTCCGAATCAATGCCTAGCTACAGTCTACCTGGCCTCCTCCCAACTCATTGTCCTTGAGGCCTTAACAAAGCCTTCTAAAAGGGTTTTATCAAAATATTCCATATGGATTAGTAAAAAAACGCACCTGCTAAAGATTCATATATGCCCATTTGAATCTTGGTCAAATCCTAGGTTTGACCATGATTTAAACAAGTTTAAAACATGAATATGAAAATTAAGCATGTATCCTTCGTAGTCACTCCAAAATGAAGCTCTTGAGAGGGTTTTTGAAATTTCCATGTTTGAAACCAAAAAACCACGTACTTCTCTTCATGCATGCTTGACTTCATAAGACAGAGTTGAGGGCTAGGGTAGCTAGATACATGATGTTTCTGGTTTGAATATGTCTAGACCTTGTTTATCAACTTAATTGAATGCTTACTATATGACATAAGAAGACTACGTGCCTTGGTTTTTCATTTATTTTCATTTATTTTGAATTTTTATGCCCATTTGAATCTTGGTCAAATCCTAGGTTTGACCATGATTTAAACTAGTTTAAAACATAAATATGAAAAATTAAGTATCTATCCTTCTTAGCCACTCCAAAATGAAGCTCTTGGGAGGGTTTTTGAAATTTCCATGATTGAAACCAAAAACCACTTCTCTTCATGCTTGACTTCATAAGTCAGGGTTTAGGGATATATATATAGGGGGTACATGCATGATTTTTCTGGTTGGAATATGTCTAGAACTTGTTTTTCAACTTGAGCTTATCTAGAGCTTGTTTTTAAATTTTTTATACCCATTTGATTCTTCATCAAATCCTAGGTTTGTTGACCTAGATTTGAACAAGTTTAAAACATGAATATGAAAAGGTAAGCATGTATGCTTCTTAATTAGTCACTCCAAAATGAAGCTCTTGGGAGGGTTTTTGAAATTTCCATGATTTAAACCAAAAACCACTTCTCTTCGTGCTTGACTTCATAAGTTAGGGTTTAGGGATATATAGGGGGTAGATACATCATGATTTTTCTGGTTTGAATATGTCTAGAGCTTGTTTATCAACTTAATTGAATGCTTACTATATGACATAAGAAGACTATGTGCCTTGATATTTCATTTTTTTTAATTATATGCCCTTTTGAATATTGGTCAAAACCTAGGTTTGACAAAGATTTAAAAAAGATTAAAACATGAAAATGAAAAAGTAAGCCTTGATCCTTCTTATTAACTCCAAAATGAAGGTTTTTGGGAGGGTTTTTGAAATATCCATGTTTGAAACCCAAAACCACTTCTCTTCGTGCAGAGTTTAGGGTTAGGGGTAGCTAGACACCTGAATTTTCTGGTTTGATATGTCTAGACCTTGTTTATCAACTTAATTGAATGCTTACTATATGACATAAGAAGACTATGTGCCTTGATTTTACAATTTTTTAAAATTATGCCCATTTGAATCTTGGTCAAATCCTAGGTTTGACCATGATTTAAACAAGTTTGTTTATCAACTTGAATGCTTGCTATATGACATCAGAAGACTATGTGTTTGGTTTTTGTTTTTTGAATTTGTTATGCCCATTTGAATCTTAGCTAGTCAAATCCTAGGTTTGAATATATATGTCTAGACCTTGTATATCAACTTGAATGCTTACTATACATATGACATAAGAATGTTATGTGCTTTGGTTTTTCATTCTTTTCATTTTTTTCTGAATTTTTAGGGCCATTTGAATCTTGGTCAAATCCTTGGTTTGACCAAGATTTAAACAAATTTAAAACATGAAAATGAAAAGGGAAGTCTGTATCCTTCTTAGTCACTCTAAAATGAAGCTTTTGGGATGTTCTTTAAATTTCAATGTTTGAAACCCAAAACGACTTCCCTTCATGCTAGACTTCATAAGATCGACAGGGGGTAGATACATGATTTGTCTGGTTTGGATATATCTAGACCTTGTTTATCAACTTGATTGCTTACGATATGACATAAGAAGACTATGTGATTTGGTTTTTCATTTTTCTGATTTTTTTGAATTTTGTGCCCACCCATTTGTATCTTCGTCAAATCCTAGGTTTGACCAAGATAATTTAAACAAGTTTAAAACATGAAAATGTAAAGGGAAGCATGTATCCTTCTTAGTCACTCTAAAATGAAGCTTTTGGGAGGTTTTTGAAATTTCGATGTTTGAAACCCAAAACCACTTCTCTTCACACGCTTGACTTCATAAGACAGAGTTTAGGGGTTAGGGGTATAGATACATGATTTGTCTGGTTTGAATATGTCTAGACCTTGTTTATCAACTTGAATGCTTACTATATGACATAAGAAGACTATGTGATTTGGTTTTTCATTTTTCTGTTTTTTAATTATTTTTCTGCCCATTTGAATCTTGGTCAAATCCTAGGTTTGAACAAGATTTAGACAAGTTTAACACGTGAAATTAAACGAATAAGTAAGCATTGATCCTTCTTAGTCACTCCAAAATGTACCAATTGATAGTGTTAACTTTGCTTCATGGAAAAAATAATGTCATGTAAATGAGTTAACTTGGATTTCCTACCCTTGAATCCATAGGAAACTTTGTTCTAATGCACTATAATAATCAACCGAGTTTTTACACCAACAGGTCTGTCACTTACGTGTGGTGCCCACGCGTGTGGTCCCACACTTGAGTGAGCACAAGTCACGTGCAATAGGTACGCCAACTCCCAGCCATCTTCTTTGTCAAGAGAAGACGCATCAGGATGCGTATTGGAAGTCTGTGGGTCCTTCTGGATCCTTCGGTTGTCCCTCTCACAAAAAAACAAATCTCTCTCATTCTCGGCCTCGCTCGACTCGCTCGCTCGCTCGCTCGCTCGCACCTCCTGCACTGACAAACCCTGCACAACAGTCAACATCATCATCATCACCCGAAAAAGGGAAGACACCATAATGCTCTGCCTTTTTTCTCTCCTTCCGAGTGATCCCTCTTCCTCCGAGTTTCACTCGACGGGCAAACGCACATCTGCTGCATAGTAATAATAAAAAGGTAGAAAAATCGATATACGAATCTATAATTAAATAGGTTAAACTAGGGTTTTGCCCTGTACTACAGATCAAGGTTCAAAAAAATCCAACTACGGGGTTCGAACAACACGATTCTAATCCAAGAACTTTTTCGACCTCATCCAAGTGGCCTCAAACTATAGGGTTAGCATCTAGTGCAGTATGTGTGAAAATGTATGCACTATGTGTGCTATAACTTGTATGTCTTTCAAATTTGAACCAACTTTGAATAAGTTTGAAATATTTGAAATGGGGCTTTTGGCTTAAACGTTTGAAACTCAAAACGATTCTCTTCATGCTAGACTTCATAAGACCGAGTTTAGGGTTAGGGGTAGATACATGATTTGTCTGGTTTGAATATGTCTAAACCTTGTTTATCAACTTTAATGCTAACTTCTCAGTCACTCTAAAATGAAGTTTTTGGAGGTTTTTGAAATTTCCATCTTTGAAACCCAAAACCACTTCTCTTCATGCTTGACTTCATAAGAAAAAGTTTAGGGTTAGGGGGTATAGATACATGATTTGTATGGTTTGAATATGTCCAAACCTTGTTTATCAACTTGAATATGCTTACTATATGACATAAGAAGACTATGTACTTTGGTTTTTAAATTTTCTGACTTTTTTAATTTTCTGCGCATTTGAATCATATCTTGGTCAAATCCTAGGTTTCACCAAGATTTAGACAAGTTTAACACGTGAAAACGAGTAAGTAAGCATGGATCCTTCTTAGTCACTCTAAAATGAAGCTTTTGGGATGTTCTTGAAATTTCCATGTTTGAAACCAAAAACCACTTCTCTTCATGATTGACTTCCATAAGATCGACAGATCAGTTTAGGGTTAGGGGTAGATATATACATGATTTTTTGGTTTGAATATGTCTAGACCTTGTTTATCAACTTGAATTCTTACTATACATATGACATAAGAATGCTATGTGCTTTGGTTTTTCATTCTCTTTTTGATTTTTTTCTAAATTTTTAGGCCCATTTGAATCTTGGTCAAATCCTTGGTTTGACCAAGATTTAAACAAGTTTAAAACATGAAAATGAAAAGGGAAGTCAGTATCCTTCGTAGTCACTCTAAAATGGAGAAGCTTTTGGGATGTTCTTGTAATTTCTATGTTTGAAACCGAAAACGAGTTCCCTTCACATGCTAGTAGACTAGCTTCATAAGATCGACAGGCCGGGGGTAGATACATGATTTGTCTGGTTTGGATATATCTAGACCTTGTTTATCAACTTTAATGCTTACTATATGACATATATAAGAAAACTATTGCTTTGGTTTTTCCTTTTTCTGTTTTTTTTTATTTTGATGCCCATTTGAATCATGTCGAATCCTAGGTTTGACCAAGATAATTTAAACAAGTTTAAAACATGAAAATGAAAAGGGAAGCATGTATCCTTCTTAGTCACTCTAAAATGAAGCTTTTGGGAGGTTTTTGAAATTTCGATGTTTGAAACCCAAAACCACTTCTCTTCACATGCTTGACTTCATAAGACAGAGTTTAGGGGGTTAGGGGTATAGATACATGATTTGTCTGGTTGAATATGTCTAGACCTTGTTTATCAACTTTAATGCTTACTATATGACATAAGAAAACTATTGCTTTGGTTTTTCTTTTTCTGATTTTTTTGAATTTTGATGCCCATTTGAATCTTGTCAAATTCTAGGTTTGACCAAGATTTAAACAAGTTTAAAACATGAAAATGAAAAGGGAAGCATGCAACCTTCTCAGTCACTCTAAAATGAAGTTTTTGGGAGGTTTTTGATATTTCCATGTTTGAAACCCGAAACCACTTCTCTTCATGCTTGACTTCATAAGACAGAGTTTAGGGTTAGGGGTAGATACATGATTTGTGTATGGGTTGAATATGTCCAAACCTTGTTTATCAACTTGAATATGCTTATGTGCTTTGGTTTTTTATTTTTCTGATTTTTTTGAATTTTATGCCCATAAATCTTGGTCAAATCCTAGGTTTGACCAGGATTTAAACAAGTTTAAAACATGAAATGAAAAGATAAGCCTGGATCCTTCTTAGTCACTCTAAAATGAAGCTTTTGGGAGGTTCTTGAAATTTCCATATTTGAAACCCAAAACCACTTCTCTACATGATTGACTTCATAAGACATAGTTTAATTAGAGTTTTAGGGGTAGATATATACATGATTTTTCTGGTTTGAATATATATGTCTAGACCTTGTTTATCAACTTGAATGCATTACTATACATATGACATAAGAATGCTATATATGTGCTTTGGTTTTTCATTCTTTTGATTTTTTTCTGAATTTTTAGGGCCATTTGAATCTTGCATGGTTAAACTTGGGTTTTGCCCAGTTCTAAAGATCAAGGGTTCAAAAAATCCAACTACGGGGTTCGAACAACACGATTCTAATCCAAGAATTTTTTCGACCTCATCCAAATGGCCTCAAACTATAGGGTTAGCATCTAGTGCAGTATGTGTGAAAATGTATGCACTATGTGTGCTATAACTTGTATGTCTTTCAAATTAAGTTGATAAACAAGGTCTAGACATATTCAAACCAGAATATTATACTGCATTAGTACAAAAAGTTTCCTATGGATTCATCAAGGGTAGTAAAGCCAAGTTAACTCATTGTCATGACTAAGAAGGATCCATGCTTACTTTTTCATTTTCATGTTTTAAACTTGTTTAAATCTTGGTCAAACCTAGGATTTGACCAAGATTCAAATGGTCATAAAAAATCAAACAAAATCAAGAAAATCAAAAACCAAACCACATAGTCTTCTTATGTAATATACTAAGCATTCAAGTTGATCAACGAAGTCTAGACATATTCAAACCAGAAAAATCATGTATCTACCCCCTAACCCTAAACGTTGTCTTATGAAGTCAAGCATGAAGAGAAGAAGTGGTTTTGGGTTTCAAACATGGAAATTTCAAAAACCCACCCAAAAGCTTCATTTTGGAGTGACTAAGAAGGATCCAAGCTTACTTTTTCATTTTCATGTTTCAAACTTGTTTAAATCTTTGTCAAACCTAGGATTTGACCAAGATTCAAATGGGCATAAAAATTCAAAAAAGAAATCAAAAAAATGAAACACCAAAGCACATAAACTTCTTATGTCATATAGTAATTAAGCATTCATGTTGATCAACAAAGTCTATATATATTTAAACAATAAAAATCATGTATATATACCCCCAAACCCAAAACCACTTCTCTTCACATGCTTGACTTCATAAGACAGAGTTTAGGGGTTAGGGGTATAGATACATGATTTGTCTGGTTTGAATATGTCTAGACCTTGTTTATCAACTTGAATGCTTACTATGTGATTTGGTTTTTCATTTTTCTGTTTTTTAATTATTTTTCTGCCCATTTGAATCTTGGTCAAATCCTAGGTTTGAACAAGATTTAGACAAGTTTAACACGTGAAATTAAACGAATAAGTAAGCATTGATCCTTCTTAGTCACTCCAAAATGTACCAATTGATAGTGTTAACTTTGCTTCATGGAAAAAATAATGTCATGTAAATGAGTTAACTTGGATTTCCTACCCTTGAATCCATAGGAAACTTTGTTCTAATGCACTATAATAATCAACCGAGTTTTTACACCAACAGGTCTGTCACTTACGTGTGGTGCCCACGCGTGAGGTCCCACACTTGAGTGAGCACAAGTCACGTGCAATAGGTACGCCAACTCCCAGCCATCTTCTTTGTCAAGAGAAGACGCATCAGGATGCGTATTGGAAGTCTGTGGGTCCTTCTGGATCCTTCGGTTGTCCCTCTCACACAAAAAAAAACAAATCTCTCTCATTCTCGGCCTCGCTCGACTCGCTCGCTCGCTCGCTCGCACCTCCTGCGCACTGACAAACCCTGCACAACAGTCAACATCACCAGAAAAAGAATATACACCATCAATAAGAGGGGCCCCGTGACTGCTCTCCCTTCTTCTCCTTCCGAGTGATTCCTCTTCCTCCGAGTTTCACTCGACGGGCAAACACACATGTGCTGCATAGTAATAATAAAAAAGTAAAAGAATCGACTACGAATCTATTATTAAATAGGTTATAAACTAGGGTTTTCCCCAGTACTACAGATCAAGTTGAAAAAAAAATCCAACTACGGGGTTTGATTTTGGCCTACAAATAAAAAATTAAATAAGTTGAACTAGTATTCCTCTAAAAAATCATTTTGGTTTGCATTGTTTGATAATTTTCATAGCTAGAGTGCATCACAATTTTTTGATTTCATGCTTTGCTTTGCCAATTTTGATTTTTTCTAACCACCTTCTCTTTGATTTCAAATTTAGGTCAAACTATCGGTGCCTACTATGTGTTCTACTTGAATTGGATGCAGCATGCGCACATGATATGTTTTGCCATTGTTTTGGGCTTCCACACATCTTGGGGCATCCAAGTATTTAAGTTACCTTGTTTTTTAATTGTAATTCATGTACCCTTTCCTCCCAATTAAATTTTGGTTTTACATTTTTAATTTTTTTAAATTTTTATGCCCATTCTGATGTCATATAGTTAGCATTTAAGTTGATAAACAAGGTCTGGACATATTCAAACCAAAAAATCATGTATCTACCCCCTAACGCTAAACTCTGTCATATGAAGTCAAGCATATGAAGAGAAGTGGTTTTGGGTTTCAAACATGGAAATTTCCATGCTTGAAACCAAAAACCACTTCTCTTCATGCATGCTTGACTTCATAAGACAGAGTTTAGGGTTAGGTGGTAGATACATGATTTTCCTGGTTTGAATATGTTTAGACCTTGTTTATCAAATTAATTGAATGCTTACTATATAACATAAGAGAAGACCTTGTTTTTTTTGAATTTTTATACCCATTCGAATCTTTGTCAAATCCTTGGTTCCACCAAGATTTGAATAAGTTAAAAACATGAATATGAAAAAGTAAGCATGTATGCTTCTTAGTCACTTCAAAATGAAGCTCTTGGGAGGGTTTTTGAATTTCCATGTTCGAAACCAAAAACCACAATGCTTGACTTCATGAAACAAAGTTTAGGGTTATGGGTAGATACATGCATGATTTTTCTTGTTTGAATATGTCTAGAACTTGTTTATCAACTTAATTGAATGCCTACTATATAACATAAGAAGACCTTTTTTGTATTTTTTAAATTTTTATACCCATTTGAATCTTGGTCAAATCCTAGGTTTCACCAAGATTTGAATAAGTTTAAAACATGAATATGAAAAAGTAAGCATGCATGTATGCTTCTTAATTAATCACTTCGAAATGAAGCTCTTGGGAGGGTTTTTGAAATTTCCATGTTTGAAACCAAAAACCACATATCTTCATGCATGCGCTTGACTTCATGAGACAGAGTTTAGTGTTAGGGGGTAGATACATGATTTCTCTCGTTTGAATATGTTTGAAACCAAAAACCACATATCTCTGGTTTGCCCGCACTTAGAAATGATATTTGCATCACTTATCATATGTTTGCCCATTTGAATCTTGTCAAATCCTAGATTTGACCAAGATAATTTAAACAAGTTTAAAACATGAAAATGAAAAGGCAAGCTTGTATCCTTCTTAGTCACTCTAAAATGAAGTTTGGGGAGGTTTTTGAAATTTCCATGCTTGAAACCAAAAAACCACTTCTCTTCATGCTTGACTTCATAAAGACAGAGTTTTTGGGGATATATAGGGGTAGATACATGATTTTTCTGGTTTGATATGTCTAGACCTTGTTTATCAACTTAATTGAATGCTTACTATATGACATAAGAAGACTATGTGCCTTGATTTTACATTTTTTTAAATTATGCCCATTTGAATCTTGGTCAAATCCTAGGTTTGACCATGATTTAAACAAGTTTAAAACATGAATATGAAAATTAAGCATGTATCCTTCGTAGTCACTCCAAAATGAAGCTCTTGAGAGGGTTTTTGAAATTTCCATGTTTGAAACCAAAAAACCACGTACTTCTCTTCATGCATGCTTGACTTCATAAGACAGAGTTTAGGGCTAGGGTAGCTAGATACATGATGTTTCTGGTTTGAATATGTCTAGACCTTGTTTATCAACTTAATTGAATGCTTACTATATGACATAAGAAGACTACGTGCCTTGGTTTTTCATTTATTTTCATTTATTTTGAATTTTTATGCCCATTTGAATCTTGGTCAAATCCTAGGTTTGACCATGATTTAAACTAGTTTAAAACATAAATATGAAAAATTAAGTATCTATCCTTCTTAGCCACTCCAAAATGAAGCTCTTGGGAGGGTTTTTGAAATTTCCATGATTGAAACCAAAAACCACTTCTCTTCATGCTTGACTTCATAAGTCAGGGTTTAGGGATATATATATATATAGGGGGTACATGCATGATTTTTCTGGTTGGAATATGTCTAGAACTTGTTTTTCAACTTGAGCTTATCTAGAGCTTGTTTTTAAATTTTTTATACCCATTTGATTCTTCATCAAATCCTAGGTTTGTTGACCTAGATTTGAACAAGTTTAAAACATGAATATGAAAAGGTAAGCATGTATGCTTCTTAATTAGTCACTCCAAAATGAAGCTCTTGGGAGGGTTTTTGAAATTTCCATGATTTAAACCAAAAACCACTTCTCTTCGTGCTTGACTTCATAAGTTAGGGTTTAGGGATATATAGGGGGTAGATACATCATGATTTTTCTGGTTTGAATATGTCTAGAGCTTGTTTATCAACTTAATTGAATGCTTACTATATGACATAAGAAGACTATGTGCCTTGATATTTCATTTTTTTTAAATTATGCCCTTTTGAATATTGGTCAAAACCTAGGTTTGACAAAGATTTAAAAAAGATTAAAACATGAAAATGAAAAAGTAAGCCTTGATCCTTCTTATTAACTCCAAAATGAAGGTTTTTGGGAGGGTTTTTGAAATATCCATGTTTGAAACCCAAAACCACTTCTCTTCGTGCAGAGTTTAGGGTTAGGGGTAGCTAGCTAGACACCTGAATTTTCTGGTTTGATATGTCTAGACCTTGTTTATCAACTTAATTGAATGCTTACTATATGACATAAGAAGACTATGTGCCTTGATTTTACATTTTTTTTAAATTATGCCCATTTGAATCTTGGTCAAATCCTAGGTTTGACCATGATTTAAACAAGTTTGTTTATCAACTTGAATGCTTGCTATATGACATCAGAAGACTATGTGTTTGGTTTTTGTTTTTTGAATTTGTTATGCCCATTTGAATCTTAGCTAGTCAAATCCTAGGTTTGAATATATATGTCTAGACCTTGTATATCAACTTGAATGCTTACTATACATATGACATAAGAATGTTATGTGCTTTGGTTTTTCATTCTTTTCATTTTTTTGAATTTTTAGGGCCATTTGAATCTTGGTCAAATCCTTGGTTTGACCAAGATTTAAACAAATTTAAAACATGAAAATGAAAAGGGAAGTCTGTATCCTTCTTAGTCACTCTAAAATGAAGCTTTTGGGATGTTCTTTAAATTTCAATGTTTGAAACCCAAAACGACTTCCCTTCATGCTAGACTTCATAAGATCGACAGGGGGTAGATACATGATTTGTCTGGTTTGGATATATCTAGACCTTGTTTATCAACTTGATTGCTTACGATATGACATAAGAAGACTATGTGATTTGGTTTTTCATTTTTCTGATTTTTTTGAATTTTGTGCCCACCCATTTGTATCTTCGTCAAATCCTAGGTTTGACCAAGATAATTTAAACAAGTTTAAAACATGAAAATGTAAAGGGAAGCATGTATCCTTCTTAGTCACTCTAAAATGAAGCTTTTGGGAGGTTTTTGAAATTTCGATGTTTGAAACCCAAAACCACTTCTCTTCACTTGACTTCATAAGACAGAGTTTAGGGGTTAGGGGTATAGATACATGATTTGTCTGGTTTGAATATGTCTAGACCTTGTTTATCAACTTGAATGCTTACTATATGACATAAGAAGACTATGTGATTTGGTTTTTCATTTTTCTGTTTTTAATTTTTTTGCCCATTTGAATCTTGGTCAAATCCTAGGTTTGAACAAGATTTAGACAAGTTTAACACGTGAAATTAAACGAATAATTAAGCATTGATCCTTCTTAGTCACTCCAAAATGTACCAATTGATAGTGTTAACTTTGCTTCATGGAAAAAATAATGTCATGTAAATGAGTTAACTTGGATTTCCTACCCTTGAATCCATAGGAAACTTTGTTCTAATGCACTATAATAATCAACCGAGTTTTTACACCAACAGGTCTGTCACTTACGTGTGGTGCCCACGCGTGTGGTCCCACACTTGAGTGAGCACAAGTCACGTGCAATAGGTACGCCAACTCCCAGCCATCTTCTTTGTCAAGAGAAGACGCATCAGGATGCGTATTGGAAGTCTGTGGGTCCTTCTGGATCCTTCGGTTGTCCCTCTCACAAAAAAAAAACAAATCTCTCTCATTCTCGGCCTCGCTCGACTCGCTCGCTCGCTCGCTCGCTCGCACCTCCTGCGCACTGACAAACCCTGCACAACAGTCAACATCATCATCATCACCCGAAAAAGGGAAGACACCATAATGCTCTGCCTTTTTTCTCTCCTTCCGAGTGATCCCTCTTCCTCCGAGTTTCACTCGACGGGCAAACGCACATCTGCAGCATAGTAATAATAAAAAGGTAGAAAAATCGATATACGAATCTATAATTAAATAGGTTAAACTAGGGTTTTGCCCTGTACTACAGATCAAGGTTCAAAAAAATCCAACTACGGGGTTCGAACAACACGATTCTAATCCAAGAACTTTTTCGACCTCATCCAAGTGGCCTCAAACTATAGGGTTAGCATCTAGTGCAGTATGTGTGAAAATGTATGCACTATGTGTGCTATAACTTGTATGTCTTTCAAATTTGAACCAACTTTGAATAAGTTTGAAATATTTGAAATGGGGCTTTTGGCTTAAACGTTTGAAACTCAAAACGATTCTCTTCATGCTAGACTTCATAAGACCGAGTTTAGGGTTAGGGGTAGATACATGATTTGTCTGGTTTGAATATGTCTAAACCTTGTTTATCAACTTTAATGCTAACTTCTCAGTCACTCTAAAATGAAGTTTTTGGAGGTTTTTGAAATTTCCATCTTTGAAACCCAAAACCACTTCTCTTCATGCTTGACTTCATAAGAAAAAGTTTAGGGTTAGGGGGTATAGATACATGATTTGTATGGTTTGAATATGTCCAAACCTTGTTTATCAACTTGAATATGCTTACTATATGACATAAGAAGACTATGTACTTTGGTTTTTAAATTTTCTGACTTTTTTAATTTTCTGCGCATTTGAATCATATCTTGGTCAAATCCTAGGTTTCACCAAGATTTAGACAAGTTTAACACGTGAAAACGAGTAAGTAAGCATGGATCCTTCTTAGTCACTCTAAAATGAAGCTTTTGGGATGTTCTTGAAATTTCCATGTTTGAAACCCAAAACCACTTCTCTTCATGATTGACTTCCATAAGATCGACAGATCAGGGTTAGGGTTAGGGGTAGATATATACATGATTTTTTGGTTTGAATATGTCTAGACCTTGTTTATCAACTTGAATGCTTACTATACATATGACATAAGAATGCTATGTGCTTTGGTTTTTCATTCTCTTTTTGATTTTTTTCTAAATTTTTAGGCCCATTTGAATCTTGGTCAAATCCTTGGTTTGACCAAGATTTAAACAAGTTTAAAACATGTGCCTTGATTTTCCATTTTTTGTTTTTTCTGAATATTTATGCCCATTTGAATCTTGGTCAAATCCTAGGTTTGACCATGATTTAAACAAGTTTAATAAACATGAATATGAAATTTCCATGATTTATACCAAAAACCACTTCTCTTCATGCTTGACTTCATAAGTTAGGGTTTAGGGATATATAGGGGGTAGATTCATCATGATTTTTCTGGGTTGAATATGTCCATAGCTTGTTTATCAACTTAATTGAATGCTTACTATATGACATATATAAGAAGACTATGTGCCTTGATTTTTCATTTTTTTAAATTATGCCCATTTGAATCTTGGTCAAATCCTAGGTTTGAGCAAGATTTAAACAAGATTAAAACATGAAAATGAAAAATTAAGCCTTGATCCTTCTTATTCACTCCAAAATGAAGCTTTTGGGAGGGTTTTTGAGATATCCAGGTTTGAAACCCAAAACCACTTCTCTTCATGCATAGTTTAGGGTTAGGTGTAGATACATGAATTTTTGGTTTATAGTAAGCATTCAAGTTGATAAACAAGGTTTAGACATATTCAAACTAGAAAAATCATGTATATACCCCCTAAGGCTAAACTCTGTGATATATATGAAGTCAAGCATATAAGAGGAATGGTTTTGGGTTTCAAACATGGAAAATTCAAAAACCCTCCCAAAAGCTTCATTTTTTGAGTGAATAAGAAGGATCCAGGCTTACTTTTTCATTTTCATGTTACTGACTTGTTTAATTCTTGGTCAAACCTAGGATTTGACCAAGATTCAAATAGGCATAAAAATTCAATAAAGAATTCAAAAAATGAAAAACCAAAGCACATAATTAAGCTTCTTAAGTTATAGTAAGCATTCATGTTGATCAAGAGAGTCTATACATATTTAAACATTACAAATCATGTATATACCCCAACCCTAAACTCTGTCTAATGAAGTCAAGGACGAAGAGAAGTGGTTTTCGTTTTTTTTGAATTTTTATGCCCATTTGAATCTTGGTCAAATCCTTGCAGGTTTGACCAATATTTAAACAAGTTTAAAACATGAAAATGAAAAGTAAGTGTGGATCCTTCTTATTCACTCCAAAATGAAGCTTTTGGGAGGTTTTTTTAAATTTTCCATGTTCGAAACCCAAAATGATATCTCTCCGTGCTTTACTTCATAAGACAAAGTTTAGGGGTAGGGGGTAGATACATGATTTTTCTGGTTTGAATATGTCTAGACCTTGTTTATCAACTTGAATGCTTATTATGTGACATCAAAAGACTATGTGTTTAGTTTTTTTTTGAATTTGTTATGCCCATTTGAATCTTGGTCAAATCCTAGGTTTGACCAAGATTTAAACCAGTTTAAAACATGAAAATGAAAAGTAAGCCTGGATTCTTCTTAGTCCCTCCAAAATGAAGCTTTTGGGAGGTTTTTTAAATTTCCATGTTTGAAACCCAAAACCACTCCTCTTAATGCTTGACTTCATAAGACAGAGTTTAGGGTTAGGGGCCAAGTATATACATGATTTTTCTTGTTTAAATATGTCTAGACTTTGTTTATCAACTTGAATGCTTACTATATGACATCAAAAGACTATGTGTTTGGTTTTGATTTTTTTGAATTTGTTATGTCCATTTGAATCTTGGTCAAATCCTAGGTTTGACCAAGATTTAAACCAATTTAAAACATGAAAATGAAAATGAAAGCCTGGATTCTTCTTAGTCACTCCAAAATGAAGCTTTTGGGAGTTTTTTCAATTTCCAATGTTTGAAACCCAAAACCACTTTTCTTCATGCTTGACTTCATAAGACAGAGTTTAGGGTTAGGGGGTATATACAATATTTTTCTGGTTTGAATATGTCTAGACTTCGTTGATCAACTGTAATGCTTACTATATGACATAAGAAGCTTATGTGCTTTGGTTTTTTTTTTGATTTCTTTTTTGAATTTTTATGCCCACTTGAATCCTGGTCAGATCCTTTGTTTGACCAAGATTTAAACAAGTTAAAACATGAAAATGAAAAAGTAAGCCTGGCTCCTTCTTAGTCATGAAAATGAGTTAACTTGGCTTTCCAACCCTTGAATCCATAGGAAACTTTGTACTAATGCAGTATAATAATCACTCGAGTTTTTACACCAACAGGTCTGTCACTTACGTGTGGTGCCCATGCGTGAGGTCCCAAACTTCAGTGAGCACAAGTCACATGCGGTAGGCAGGCAAAATACCCGATCAATCCGGGCGGTGGCTGTTAAGGACCCGATCGCATTTCTTGCTTTCAGACTGGGGTCTACCATGTAAGAAGTTTGTTCCTTTTGGATGCATCACTCGTATTTGCAAGTTTTTTGGGGGTCCCGCAAATTCAGGGTAGCATCATGCCCCCCTTCCCACGCCAACACAAACAGAGTTCAACACAACCTAATTAAGCAAGGTTCAACACAGACATAGTTCAACAACCCCTAATTAAGCTAATAGGTTCACCACAAACGCTGCTGAGCAGCAAACATAAACAGAGTTCAACAAAAGATGCTGCTTTTGAAGCAGTAGGAGAGACAAACATGCACAACAGTTACGGAGTATATTTACCATCTTCTTCCTGGTCCCGCTTCTTCTGCTTCTTGCTGCCCATACCTTTAATCTTTGGTGGCTTGGGCTTGGGAGGAGGCACACGACCGGTCTCGATAGCTTGGTTCAATTTCTTCCTTAGGAATAGCCCATATGCCATGTGGTTGGCTATGAAGCCGGATCGGTTAACAGTTTCCCCAACTTTGAGACAGCCGGACCCACCGGCTTCGGCATGCTGCAGGACGCTTCGAAAGTCAACCTTTATGCTCTTTGTGCAGAAGGGGCAGCTGTTCCTGGCACCAGTCCAGGGTTCACTCCAATACTTGTCGAACTTCCCCGCCTTAAGCTTGTTGAGAGTGGCCCTGGCCTTCCTATGACGCGACTCGACATCGCTGTCAACCTCATCAGTAGCAACCTGATACATGCCAAATAAACAGGTGAAGCAAATATGTAGCAGTTGCAACTAATAATGAATATGAATCTAAAAAGATTCTGACGCTAATTCAAAACCCTATAGCGCAAAAAAAAGAGGGAGAGACCATAGAGCAAATCGATACAGGGCTATGTTAAATAAGGGAGAGAGGTGAATCGGATGTGAAGCAAATATGTAGCAGTTGCAACTAATACTGAATATGAATCTAAAAAGATTCTGACGCTAATTCAAAACGCTATAGCGCAAAAAAAAGAGGGAGAGACCATAGCGCAAATCGATACAGGGCTATGTTGAATAAGGGAGAGAGGTGAATCGGAACATACTTCCTCCCCCTCGTCGACGATATTCTCGTCGAAGGTCGGCGGCGGCGGTTCAAAGATGAGTTCAACCTCGTCCTCGTCATCTAGGGGATGCTTCCCAAGAGAGTGGACCCATCTACCAACAGCATCAGATGCCGATGAGCGACCGATGGCCCGACCTTCGGCAATGGCCTCCGCTTCGTCTTTGGCATCCGCTGCGGCAATGATCGCCGCCGTTGCGGCCATGCGTGCTGCGGTCGCGGCTCTGCACGCCTCCTCTGCGGCTAAGGCCAGCCGCGCGGCTTTCGCTTTCGCTGCGTTGACGGCGTCGGTTGGGCTCTCCATCGGTGGAATGGGAAGGGGAAGTGAAGAGAGGGTTTTTTCCTAGTCCGTGGAGAGAGGGAGAAGTGTGGACGTGAAATGGATAACTGACGATATTTCAAGATTTGGGAGACATAGCACGAACCGGCAGATGACAGCGCGTGGGTGCATTACCTCATACTGCCTCTGTCCTAGAAAGAGCGTACGTGTGGGTTTTCAAGGCATATTAAGGATTTTATTATTACATTGGGAAACTGTCATCGACCATCACTTTCCTCTTCAACTTTTCCACCTCCAATGATCTAAATGCATGTAGTAAATAAGAAAACCATATTATGCTAAATACTACTACCTCCATCCCAAAGCGTAAGGCTTATATTATTTTTAGAAGCTCAAACTATGTCAAGGTAAACTAAGATTTTACCAAAAATCATTATCATGCAAAATACAAAATTAATATCAATACATAGACAACGATTTTTTTTGGTATGGTATCTACAAAATATTATATTAGTTGATAGATTGTTCTAAATTTTCGTCAACCTTTACTTGCTTTGACTCTTAAAAAAAGACTTAAGCTTTGTGATGGAGGTAGTACGTACTAGTCGTGAAGAAACTATATCCCTCGTGATGAGAAAGAAATATTTTTTACTACCACTCTTTTGTGGACAAATTTTGAAGTGCATTGCAAAACGAGAAGTACACTCTTTTATGGACAAATTTTAACTCTACACCCATTATTTCAGGATGGAGGGAGTATAACCCAACTTGTTTTTTTCTTCTGGGCACTACACTGCTTTTTCCCTGTGCAATGCTTGGTTCTACCCTTTTTCTCAATGTAATGGTCACTTTAAGTCATTTTTTCCCACACACATTTATTTTGTACTTCTCTACAGTGTTGACCGTGCTACTACTATTTGTGTTAGTGCGCCAAAAACAAAATGTTATTTTTTAAGTGCCAAATTAATCTAGGGCGTTGGTTGTGAATCGGTGAACAAAAAAGAGATAGCCCAAAAGAGGAACACACCAAGGTACAAAAACTAGTATATATGCATGTTTCTATGTACATATATATGACCCTGGGTTTGTAGATAAAAAAACATTCATATATGCGCTTACTATTAATATACATAAGTTTATGCTGATTCTCTTGGTTTAGGTATATATATGGTTAGGCATCACTACTAATTCAGAAAAAAACAAAAATGTAACTCTTCAAGTGAAGTCATTTTAAGTGACCTAACAACTAAAATTCATATATAGGATTTGTATAGGAATTATGTAGGATTTAGATCACATGTGAATTTTCCCCACACTAGTTGTTTGATTCATAGGAACATATCCTATAGGAATCTTGCAGTGCAAATCCTATAAGAATAAAACATTAGGTCATACCTCATGGAAAATTTCCTTTGGCACAATCAAACACAACTCATCTTCCTATATGATTCAACTAGCCATTAAATCTCAATCCTATGTTTTCCATATTTCTATGGTTTTCCCATCCTATGAATCAAAGGAGCCTTAGGGCTTATATCTTTTTTTAGAAAGGCAAACTATGTTAAGATTGGCCAAGTTTTACGAAAAACCTTTAACATGCAAAATACAAAGTTGAGTCATTTCGTTTGAATCGGAGGGAGTACATTTGACGTTATGGTACTATTTGACAGCTGCTTGGCACTGTATTTTTTTTCGAACCAAACTTCCCCCTTCATGAAGCTTTTATTTTAGCTTCAGTGACTTGATACATCCATATATCTAGACAAAGTTGAGTCAATTCATTTGAATCAGAGGGAGTACATTTGACTATATGGGTATTGTTTGACAACTGCTTGGCACTGTCTTCTTTTTTGAACCAAACTGCCCCCTTCACGAAGCTTTTATTTTGGGATAGAGCTTCACTGACTTGATACTTCCAAGTTTCACAGTGACTTGGTGCCACCATCCACCATCCATCTCAGATCCAATGTATGCGATCGACTTAGAATTTAAACTAAATAATTATTATAATTGCTCAGAAATATTTCAAGAACTTCCAGTTAATCGTGCATATTTCGATTTATATTTTGGTGAAGTTTCATTCGATTTGAATCAAAGGTTTGTGAGCAAATATATACTCCCTCCGGTTCATATTAATTGACTCTAATATGGATGTACTAGACACATTTTAGTTCTAGATACATCCATATTGAAGTCAATTAGGGCTCCTTTGATTCAAAGGATTTGCATAGGAATTGTGTAGGATTTGGTTCCTATGGGAAAAATTCCTATACATGTTGTTTGATTCATAGGAACATATCCTATAGGAAAAATTCCTATAGGAATCTTGTAGTGTAATTCCTATAGGAAAAAAGCATTAGCTCATACCTCATGGAAAAATTCCTTTGCTACAATCAAACAAACTTCATCTTCCTATAGGTTTCAAGTAGACATGTCATTCCAATCCTATACCTTTCCTATTCCTATGCTTTTCCTATCCTTTAAATCAAAGGAGCCCTTAATATGAATCAGAGGGAGTATTTAGTTTAAACTAGTGCTCGTATACGTAAAAAGCTCTTTAATCACAAGCTAATCGTCCGAGTGGGATGAAATATTCACAGATTTTAGAACAAGGCATCTACATTTTACTGGATTTTTTTCGTAATTTTTGTTTTTAGGTTCGAAATAAGAGATTAGTTTGGAACGTTGGATCTCAAATGGTTGGTAGATGGTGGCACCAAGTCACAATGAGATTTGGAGACTTCAAGTCACTGCAGCTCTGTCCTTTTATTTTGACAAACTGCAGAGCCGCTGGTGCATCTATGCTTGCGTACGGCCGACGCCGATTCTTAGCAAGGAAGTTCTTCCTATAAGTAGTAGTAGTATCCATACTCCACTCCAAGGCATGTATAAAAAAAAGAACCCATCCCGTTCTCGTTTTCCCGATCACTCTTCTCTGAAGATGGAGGAGGCCCTCTTCTTGTGCCCCCTCTGCCTGCTGCCCTTCAAACCCCCCATATCCAAGGTCGCTCCCTTCCGATTTCATTCTTAGGTTCACCTGTGAGAAATGTCAATGACAACTGATGCCACGTACGTTGTTCCGTGCAGTGCAAGGGCGGTCATATGGGCTGTCGGCGCTGCGTCGGCGAGCTTGCGCCGAACCCGTGCAAGAAGTGCGAGCAGCCGGCGTGGTTGCCGCCGTCGAATCGATCTGGGCCAAGATTGCCGCCGTCGAATCGATCTGGGGCAATGGTCAAGTGCGTCGGCTGCCAGAGCTTGGTCGCCTCCACGGAGTCCTACAAGCACTATATCGCGTGCCCGCATGGTCCGTGCGGCTGCACAGAGGCCATCAATACCGGCTGCAGCTTCACCGGCCCGCCGCGGGAGCTCCTGGTACACCTCCAAGCATCCCACTCCATCCCAGTGTTTACGTTCCAGTATGGCATACCCGCCTGGTGCATAGTTCGTCTTCCGGTACAACCGCGGGGACACCTGTTCATCGGCAGTGGGGAAGAAGACGGTAGCGTGTTCGCCATCACCGTTGGAGCGCTCGGCCCGACCACCATTGTGTCCTGTGTGTGCATCAGGTCGGCCGCGTGCTTGTTTCCGATGTACAAGGCGCAGCTGTTGGTGATTGGTCCGCCGGCGCCGGCGACGGCTGGGACCAGTGACCTCTCGACGGACACCTTGATGGCGGTAATCGAGCCGACGAGCTCCCCGACGCCTAGCTCGATCATGTTGCAGCAGCTCACTTCTTTCCTGGCGGTGCCGCCCCGTTACGCGAAGCAGAATGGAGGGCAGCGTGTGTTGCCTATCTGCGTTTGCATCAACAAGAAGGTTATACAATAATCTTCGTTTAGTCATACTGCAATGTAGTTACTCGAAGATCGGAGGGAGTAGTTTAGTTCGAAGTAGGGTTCGTTCGGATGTATTTTGGACTTGTATAGTAGTAGTACTACTACTCCAGAACTATTACTAGCTAGTTGGAGTGCTAGAATGCAGCTCGGAGTATTATAGTATTTTGGCAGTACTACTAGTTATGTATGTGACTGCAAATTCAAACTAAAATGGACTATTTCTTGCTAATGTTGTTCTTTTGGAGTCATCATTTTTTTCTGAACGTGTTAACTATGCTATTGTCTAAGGATTCGTTTAGATTTCTTTGGTTGAATTCATATTTCGTCTCTTCCTAATTTGGCAAAACTGCACTGTCATGGGCATTCTTACAAGGTCGCTGAAGTTTCAAAGTTTCTTAATGTATATTGCGTAGGGTGTACCCCCTTAACATGGATCTGTTGCATTTTTGGGTTGTATTTTTTTTGGCAATTTTCAGGACCATAAAATAGCACGCCTTCAGTTGAAATTTGAATTAGTGGCCGATACTAGCATGGAGTAGTGAAGTTTTTTTGTACTCCCTCGGTCCCACCAAAAGTGTCTCACCTTTGTTAAAATTTAGATGGATAGATGTATTTTTTTTACAAAGTTGAGACAACTTTGGTGGGACGGAGCCACGGAGTCGTAGTTGATGGCGAGAAGGTTGATGCCTTGCTAGGTTGGTGTACGTTGCAAAAAGAACAAGGTTGGTGTGTATTTGTTTTATTTGTTCACCATAATACTGACATGGCCATCGATTTGATTAGACAACACAAGCCTGGGATGTTTCACTTATTTATTGTAGGAAGCACGATTAATGTTCTGTAATGATGGGGCTACTCCTATAGTCCGTCTGCTCGGCTCCTACTCGGGTGTCGGGTCACATTCACACTCTCCTCTTTTTTTGAACACATTCACACTCTCCTCTTTTTTTGAACACATTCACACTCTCCTCGAAACTGCAGTAGGCAGTATATGAGCGTCTCGGTTCACCTCCGTCGTCTATCCCCACTCCGCCCATCTTCCATAGCACGCGCCTGCGTTTCGCATCCTATCCAGCAGTGCCCAGTTTGAGAGCCTCTGTTCTCCAACTCAAACCCCCACCTGCCGCCATTGATCGCCATCTCTCTCCCAAAGTTCGAATCAGTAGATCGCCCAAGAAAATACCAACCCCATTGTACCACCTGCCTCATTGTGATGGCGAAATCGAGCAGGGTCTGTGGATCTGGGCTGTTTCACAAGGTGTTTACGGAAGGCCCCCTTGAAGTGCTCATCAGCCAGTGCGACGCCATCACCGCCGCGTCCCTAGTCGGTTCCTCCAAAAGTATTCTTCAGTCAGCCAAATACAGTGCCACTCTGCCTGCTTCTCAGCCGTTTGGCCTTCCGTGTGTTCTCTGTTGTGACCCGGCGGATAAACCATGGGCGGTGTTCAAGGAGGATTTGCCGGTGCACAGCAAGTGCAAACTACTGCCGCTGGACAGGTTCTCCTATGATGGCCTAATGCCACACGGTAAGGATGAGGAGCGGGCAGGCGCCAATGGAGATTGGATCGCCATGGTTGGCCCCGAAGGCAAGTGGAACCTCCTCAATGTCTACACTCATCGCAAGATTAAGCTTCCATCTTTGAGGAACAAGTTGGAAACCACACACAATCCACTTATATTCGAGTATCAGCGTTCTGCTATTCAACTGCAGAAGATAGCTATTTGCCAAGTTCCTACAGCTGCTAGGGGGTATCAAGATTTCTCCCTTGTCGCAATCTTCGACTTTGCAATTGCCTACCTCCATGGCGAATATCCTCGTGAATGGATATTTCTTGAAAACCAGTTTCAGTACGGCGCCATATACTGCGATGCAATTATACATAACGGACTTGTGTTCGCCGTTACTGAGCTTGGAAATGTTTATGCATGGGATCCTAATCAATTTGGTAACATTTCCTCCCTATCTTTTTTATATACGTAACTTATATAGTATTTCACCTCTTATTTGTTGAACTGTCTTGGCATCTTTTGGCTTAAAGGAATTCCATAGGCGCACACCATAACCCTCTTGTGGTATGGACATATATAGAATTTAACATCTATAGGAATTTTAGTATGGTCTAATGTGCATGTTGTTCCTTAGGAAAAAGGCCCCCTAGTAATTAAGTTTCTTTATTATTACTCCCTAGAAAATTTAAGGTAGAGTAGAAATAGAATCAATAAAGGTGCCATGCAATATTGATAAAGACTTTCATTTGTTTATATTCAAACCATCTAAAATTTGGACCAATATTTTCGGGAACATGTTTTAAATCCACATGAAGTTTTACCAAGATGTTCGAAATATATTTCAAACCATCTTATGTTCGACCATGATTTTATAAAGTACTAGTATTGGCATCCCAATATCAAATCAATATCACTAGTAGATAAATCATGAAATATATTTTCATGTGACGTGTTCTTTCCTTTTTCAAGGTCCTATAGTGCTCCCTGCTCCATTCATTCCGTGGACGGCTGGATTTGATGACGATGATGATTTTGACTCTAATAGTCGTACGTGGTGGCTGGCAAGATCTCAAGATCGTTCTAGACTTCTCCTGGTCTATGCACGTGGCGTAATGGATTTTGACGCTGACGGTGCTCCAACTCATTATGATAGTACCCCTTCTGTCCATTGCGGTCGCGCTGTTCACAGCTATTCGGGGTATACCTGCATTGTATTCTCGAATGACACTAGTCGGTTACTTCCAGCCAACCCGTGGGAAAGGGTTACTAATCTTGGAGACTATTCTATGTTCCTTGGGTTGAACTATCCGATTTTCATGCCAGTGGGTGGTGCAACATTTCCCCCAGGATATTTGACAAGAAGAAACTGCATCTACACCACGCCTCAGGCCATTGGCTCTCAGTTTGACACATCACATCAAGAAATTTTCCGCTTCAGTCTAAATGGCGAAGACCACCAAAGCATATCTTTCTCAAGCAGCGGTCCAGGGGCCAACTGGCATACGGGGTTTTGGTTCATCCCAAGCTACACCAACGCGCTGGACTGGAACAAAGACAATCAGAGTTAGGGATATTTATGTAATAGTAGGATCATACTACTAGCTAGCTCAGTTGGTCTTGACTCCTATTTAACTATTTATAGCTAATGTACTTAGGTGATAAATTTATGCTATTTGCATGAACCCAGGCGCTTCTTTTAATTTGATCAAATACGGTCTATACACATGCATGGCTGTTTGGCTGTTTCAGTGTCCCTAGAGGCATACATATATACTGTTATTTAGCAATCTTTATTACAGTACAAAGGTCTTAACCTCATGGTTCACAGAAAGTATAAACGTAGATCAACCATCTAAACATAGAAGACATTCTAGTGTATGATTCTTACATATACACATCAACATCCTATCAGAAAATCTTAATGTGAATTGTACTGGCTGTACAAACCCGTGCATCATTCTCTAGCCGGTTGCACCCAAAAACCAAATCGTGGTACTTCATAGTTGACTGTATGTAGGACAACATACAGATCCAATGCGAAGCCATGGGTATCACCTGCATGACAGAACCATATTTCACATGGTTGGAGGTACTCCATATGGCATTTAAAATCATTCCTTGTCTTTCATATGGTCCTAAAAATAGTACAGTTGGATTTGTGGGTTTTAATTTTTTATTAACACACTCAATTGATTGCCCAAACATTGATTAATAATATTATTAAGGGGTGTGATGTTGAAAGCCATAAGAACAATGTGCCAAACAATCTTTGCTAGCGGACGGTAAATGTATACCCATCAGAAATAATCAGCAGACGTGCATGTTTCTTTGGTCAGAATAACTGCTGCACCATCTTAAAAGTAAATGGCATGACCATTTATTTGATTTGATAGCGTGCAGCTAGATGGCGTACATTACTATCTCTACTTCCTTGGGTCGCCCAAATCTGGAGTACTAAAAGCAAATCCTGGTGATTCATTTGACAAGACAACACAGATGCGACCAAATTTCTCCGTCCATATTATTATAATAATCTGGAGTGCGTTGCCTCGTTGCCTTCCAAGAGAAGCTGCATTCCTTGCCAAAAAAGAGAGAGAGGCTGTATTTATAACTATCTCACCGGCCGCCACTAGTACAAACCATCACTCCCTCTCCACCTCCACCTCCATCTCTTCCCTAGTAGCTCCACCTCCATATCGGCGACGGACCACAATCGCGCGGCTTCGACTTCATCTTCGACGGCGGCGGCGACAGAGGCGTGAGGCACCTTCTCCGCGGCGCATCACTCATCCTCGTCCCGCGGCAACAATGGCTGTATGTGAAATCACCATACCCTTTTGTATGGTAGAGATGATGATGTGCGGATAAAATTTTATTGGCGGTTGCTCATCCTTGTTTGAATATTTGGTGTAGATTCACATCTAGGGCAGGGTGTCAAGCGGGGTGGGTAGCGGGCTAGCTAGTTTCAGTGCGAGTGCTTTAAATCTGCTCTAATCTCAACCACTATTTGCTCTAATTTTCTGCTTTGCGGGACGATTCGCGGACGCCGCTTGCAACCCTAATCTAGGGTATTGATCCTAGTTTAGTAGACTACTAGGATTTACATGCCAATTTGTTTTTAGACTAGATCCGGATATTTGTCAATACTACTACGTACTTCTTCCGTTCGTATTTAATTGACTCTAGTTGAAAGCATCGACAGTTCATTTTCTTCTCTCCCTCTCGTCGACTAATTAAAACCGAACAGAGGGAGTATTAGGAATCCATGTGCATCCGTACTACCAGTAAGGTATTGCGTTGTTGCAGAGGCTCAGTGTAATCAATATCTTTCGATATTAATATACTCACTTTATCAGAAAATAAATTAGTAATCCATGTTCAAACTTGCTAGTTTGATCGACGTTTGATGATGATTTGTGAGGCCATGTATGGGCCTAGTTTGTTTTGCCTGGTGGTCAGTAGGCTGATGATTTTTTTTTGCTTGGTCGATCTGTGGTCGTTCCATGGCCACTGCTGATTAAGCATTACTAGAATCAACAATTTTTTGCTTGTCTGGTGATTGGAAGTGTATGCGCTAGCACCATCGCACGATGATTAGTCTTAATGGAGATGCAGATGTCGATCAAGAGGGAGAAACATATCTTGATCATGCATTTCTCACGAGATTACTTGGTGATTGGAAGTAGAATCCACAATTTGTTGTGCAAACTTCTCAACATATGCATATATTCAATGAATTGGCTTTATGTGATCAATAGTACTTCTTATTGCAGATGGATGGAGGGGAAAGAGCGAAAAAACCGATACTTAGTGAGATGACTTCTCATTCTTTGACTTCTGATATCCCAGATAACAAGGTAAATATATAGAACGACGATTCGTAGGTGATAAAAGCAGAATCCACAATTTGCCGTGCAAACTTCTCAACATATGCATATATTTGATTAATTAGTTTTATGTGATCAATAGTATTACTTATTCCAGATGGACGTAGGGGAAGGAACGAAAAAGCGGATGCTATGTGAAATGACTTCTAAATCTGTGTGTTCTGATATCCCAGATGACAAGGTAAACATATGGACCGACGCTTGTTTTGCCGCTGCCCCTGTTAGATGGCTAGATGCTCTGGTCTAATTTCTGTTCATGTGCTTATTATTGCAGAAACATAGAGTTGAAGAAAACTCTATATTGTCTGATGACAAAGGTGAAATGGCATGCCAGTCTTTTAAACCTCCGACGCCACCTTGTTTACTGTCTATGGAGACTGATGCAGCTGGACCTGGTACTGATGAGCCTATACCTGGCATCATCGTGTCACATGAAGAAGGTTGTGGATTGGGTTTACCCCCTGCTGTAGAAACTGGTGGTGCAGCTGGAGCTGCTAGTGTAGAGCCTCTAGTGAACGGTGTCGTGCCACGGGAATTCTCTGAACTGGAGCAAAACGGTTTACCTATTGTCAAGACCGATATAACTGGTGCTGATGCTGGAGTTGCTACTGATGATCCTGCACCTGAAGTATGTTTTGCATTGTTAAAACCCGTCCTGCCCAGAGTACTGACTGGTGGTGGACCTGGAGCTGGTAGGGTAGAGCCTCTAACTGAAGTGGATATTGGTGGTTTACCCTCTGGTATTGTAGAGATTTCAGCAAGCGGTCCTGTCCGAGAACATATCTGGTCCTACTATCCCTTTAGGTTCTACCGTGCTACCGACTCCTATGAACCGGAGCATGTACCTGATGTGCCTTCTGTTGAACCTGACGCACCTGTAAGTAGTGGTGATGATCAAGAAGGATCTGCATCTGATGATCCTGCACCCGAAGTTGCCACGCCACCCGAAGGAGGTTTTGTATTGGTAGAACCCGTCATGACTATGCCCACAGTACTGACTGGTGGTGGACCTGGAGCTGGTATGGTAGAGCCTCTAGCGAAAGGTGTCGTGCCACGAGAATCCTCTGAAGTGGATATTGGTGGTTTACCCTCTGTAGATACTGGTGGTCTACCTGGAGCTGGTATTGTAGAGATTTCAGCAAACAGTGCTGTCCCACCCAACTCCTATGAACTTGAGCATGTACCTGATGTGCCTTCTGTAGAACCTGATGCACCTGTAAGTAGTGGTGATGATTCCGCTGAATCTGATCAAGAAGGATCTGCATCTCGAGGACAAGATGTCAGCTGTCATTCACCTGAACCCGAGCTGAAGTCAGCAACGGTAGCTTATATGGCACGGACTGTCCTTCAAGCTCTAAAGATCCAGTTGGGTGGTTCACAGGACCAGCTACTCCAAGCCATTGTCACTACAAAAGACCAGCCAGCATGCTTCGTTATCTCCTGCATACTGTTTGACAAGCTGAAGCACTGCAACTGGCGCATTGTTCAATCCCATCAGCATGGAGAGAGGAGCTATGTTTATGTCAAGATGATTCATGCTGATTTGGTAAGGTTCCATGATAAGATGTATGGGTGGGGTGAGGCAAGAGCCACATTTTGCAGCATTCACACAGTCTTCGCTCTTGAGCCAGACCCCATGGATGCTTACCCAGTGGTGCAGCTGTCCTGACTTGATATATGTTTTATGATCAGTATGCTGCTGTCGTGGAACTGTGATGTCGAGCTACCTTTCTTATGGTTTCTAGGCTTTTGGTTTCAACATGTATTATGGAGCTTACCTTAGGACTTTCGCATGCGTTTGGCTGTTGACCTGTAATGTTTGTGGTTGGTTGTCTAATCTACTTGGCACAATCACATTGCAAAGGCAAATGTTCCTTTTCTCTTTAATTGTTATTATGACTTATGTGTTATAACCAGGCAAGAATATGCAATCTTGGTTCTCTGACCGATATATATGTACATACAACTTTTGTTCACATAATAACACTTACACGGGAAAAGAGTAGCTTTCTCTGTTGGACAAACACCAAACCACAAAAGGGTAACAACACAATATCCAAACTAGGTACGGCACCTGTTGAGCATACATGACTTTTGTCGTAAAATCACGTTAACCAACACTAGCAGCATCTTGTTCTTTGCAAGGTGCTATGCTTATCAGTCTAATCCCAATACACAACCTACTTCAGGTGGCACGATGATGTCAGGTGCAGGTTCACCAGTACCAACTCTCTTGCATCAGTCTCCATTGAAGGTACGCCACTGCTGCAGTAGACACCATTAGCAATGCAACCTGAAGGTGTTCTTATCCTCATATCAGGATCACATAATACAGGTGTCAAGCTTCATGCACTAGCCAACACAATGAAAAGTCCGAACTAGGATAGCTAGGAAAAAAACATGAAGATCTTTTTTTCGAATCCCACGCTGAACATCTTTTTTTTAACTAATTAGGTAAGCTCCTGCTGACAAACATATTACAGCAACTCCAGCAGTGGCTCTATATTTAGGCGCTGTGGGCTGAATGGCTGATGCTGCGCATGGAGCCGGCAATAGCTTCACCGGAAGCTGCAAACTGTGGCGGCCAAATGCAGGGCTGAAACAGCGTATTTTCAGAGGCGCTATAAATGCAGCGCCAAAAACAGAATATAATGAAAAATAGAGTGCAGTAAAACAGAAGATCAAACAAAGACTAGAAATAGACATAAAATAGGATAAAATTAGCTTGATAGATACTCCGTAGTTCATATTTGTACAAAGTAGTGCGATAAAACTAAACTAAAACTCGACATCTGACGAGTCCGGTGTCGTGCCCGACACCGGATCCGACGAGAAGAGGTCAATCCAACGGGGGTCGTCCTCGCCAATGGTGGTCGGCCCGGCGAGCTGCGCTTCGATGAAGGCCCGCTTCGTCGCCTTCTCCGCCCTCCGTCGTGCGCGGTCCTCCTTCTTCGCTGCCCGCCTCGTCGCCTTCTCCGCCCTCCGTCTGCGGAAGTGCTCGTTCTCGGCGGCAACGTCCTCGGGGAAGCGGGCCGCCCACTCGCGCGCCGCGCGCTCGTCCCGCTCGGCGATGCGCAAACGGCGCTCCGTCTCGCGGCGGCGGTGCTGTTCCTCCTGTCTAACGATGTACGGCGGCGGCGCGAGATCCTCGGCCTGCTGGCGCGTCCACACGTCATGGAAATTCATCGACGATCGCGGGCGCCCGAGCCGCCACGCCACGGCGTCGTACGCGCGCGCGGCCTCGTGCGCGGTCTCGTAGGTGCCGAGGCCGATGCGCTCGCCGCCGTCACGTATCTCCGCGTAATACGTACCTTTGGGGCGCGCGCGGACGCCGCGGTACCCCGTGCCCGAGACGCGGCAGTACCGCGAGCTCGACGCGAGACGAGGCATGGCGGCGGCGGCGGAAGCGGAGCCGCGGCGGCGATATTAGGCGCAGATGGGCAAATTTCAGCAACCCGTGTCCATCTTTTTTTTTGGCAGGATTACGCCATGTACCACCTTCCAATTAGAAAATAGTACTGTTCAGCATTCCCCTGTTGGGCCCAATATTTCACTTTGGGTTGCCAACGGCCATCTACATGGTAATTGCTCTCGGCCTACTTGCTCCGGCCGTCGAAGCCCAATAACTACAAATGGGCCTTTCTGCTCATGCAATTTCGGCCCTTTTCTAATGAAACACAGATCCTATGATTGGCAAAAAAAAAAATACACGGAGATTCTACATAAAAGTTGTTTTTATTTATTTTGAATTATAGGGTTCCAATTTTTGAAACTGCTCATGCCCAATATGAAAATCCTTGATCGCTCCATACCCACATGGATAACGGTATTTTTAAAAATTCATAAAGTGGATTTGAAATTTAAAACATATCCTAATAATTCCTTGATTTAATCTATCAACTTGCAAGATCTTGGAGCCAAAGAGCTTGTATTAGTCTGCGAAAATAATACTGATAAACCTGTCGTTAACAAGAAATGAAGGTTTATCGTTCAGAGAGGATGCCATGTGGGACCCATGAGACAGTAGCGTCCTCAACGTTTCAAAGAAAAAGGCAAGTAGCCCGAAAATAGGGGTAAAAAATAAATCCTACAAAGGAAACATTTATTGTTCATAGAGGCTGACATGTGGGACCGATCTGCCAGCTGCATCCTCATCATTTCGAAGTCGGCAGGGATCAGAAGAAAAAGGCAAATAGCCAGAAATTAGGGGTCAAAAATAAATCCAAAAAGGAAACTTATATTCTTCATAGAGGATGACATGTGGGACCGACCTGCCAGCAGCGTCCTCATCGTTTCAAAGGCCGCAGGGGATCAAAAGAAAAAGGCAAATAGCCAGAAATTAGGGGTAAAAAAAATACAACAAAGGAAAGGTTTATTGTTCATAGAGGCTGACTTGTGGGACTCATGAGCCAGCGGCGACCTGAATTTCAAAGGCGGCATATGATCGAAAAGAAAAAGGCAAGTTAGCAAAAATCAGGGGTAAAAAAAATCTAAGAAATGAAACTTTATTGTACAGTCCCATGAGCCAGCACCTTACTCAACGTTTCAGTGGCGGCATGAGATAGAAAGAAAAAGGAAAGTGACCAAATATCAGGAGCAAAAAATAATCCAAGAAAAGAAACTTTTATTGTACATAGATGATGACATATGGGTCCCACTTATACAAGCTCTTTCGCTCCAAGATCTTGCAAGTTGATTGTACATAGAGGATGACATGCGGGCCCCTTGTGTCAGCATCTTACTCAACGTTTCCAAGGCGGCAGGGGATCAAAAGAAAAAAGGAAGTAGCCAGAAATTAGCGGTAAACAATAACTCCAAGGAAGGAAACTTTTATTGTTCATAGAGTATGACATGCGGGACCCATGCGCTAGCAGCTTCCTCAACGTTTCAAAGGGGGCATGAGATCGAAAGAAAAAGACAAGTGACCAAATATCAGGAGCCAAAAATAATCCAAGAAAAGAAACTTTATTGTACATAAAAGATGACATGCGGGTCCCATTTTGCAGCAGCGGTGTCAACGTTTCAAATGCGGCTTGAGATCAAAAGAAAAAGAGTAGCCAGAAATTAGGGGTAAAAAAACTCCCAGAAAAGAAAGTTGATTGTACATAGAGGATGGCATGCGGGTCCCATGACCCAGCACCTTACTCAACGTTTCAGAGGCGGCATGAGATCGAAAGAAAAAGGAAAGAGACCAAATACCAGGAGCAAAAAATAATCCAAGAAAAAGAAACTTTTATTGTACATAGAGGATGACATATGGGTCCCACTTATACAAGCTCTTCCGCCCCAAGATCTTGCAAGTTGATTGTACATAGAGGATGACATGCGGGCCCCTTGTGTCAGCAGCTTAATCAATGTTTCCAAGGCGGCAGGGGATCAAAAGAAAAAGGAAACAGCCAAAAATAAGAGGGTGAAAAAATCCAAGAAAAGAAACTTTTATAGTATCGAGGATGACATGTGGGTCCCATGAGCCAGCAGCTTCTCAACGTTTCAGAGGCTGCATGAGATCGAAAGAAAAAGGCAAGTGACCAAAAATAAGGGGGTAAAAAAAAATCCAAGAAAAGAGACTTGATTGTACATAGAGGATGACATGCGGGTCCCACCAGTCAGCAGCTTACTAACGTTTCCAAGGCGGCAGGGGATGAAAAGAAAAAGGAAATAGCCAAAGATCAGAGGGTGAAAAAAATCAAAGAAAAGAAACTTTTATAGTACATAGAGGATGACATGTGGGTCCCATGGGCCAGCAGGTTCCTCAACGTTTTCAAGGGCGGCATGAGATCGAAAGAAAAAGGCAAGTGACCAAAAATCAGAGGGTGAAAAATAATCCAAAAAAAGAAACTTTTATTGTACATAGAGGATGACATGCTGTCCCAACGTTTCAAATGCGGTTTGAGATCAAAAGAAAAAGAAAGTAGCCAGAAATTAGGGGGTAAAAAAACTCCAAGAAAAGAAAATTGATTGTACATAGAGGATGACATGCGGGTCCCACGAGTTTGCAGCTTACTCCAAGGCGGCAGGGGATCAAAAGAAAAAGGAAATAGCCAAAAATCAGAGAGTGAAAAAACCCAAGAAAATAAACTTTTGTAGTACATAGAGGATGACATGCGGGTCCCATGAGCCAGCAGGTTCCTCAACGTTTCAAACGTGGCATGGGATCGAAGGAAAAAGGCAAGTGACCAAATATCAGGAGCCAAAAATAATCCAAGAAAAGAAACTTTATTGTACATAGAGGATGACATGCGGGTCCCATTTTGCAGCAGCGGTCCCAACGTTTCAAATGCGGCTTGAGATCAAAAGAAAAAGAAAGTAGCCAGAAATTAGGGGGTCAAAAAAACTCCAAGAAAGGAAAGCTTTATCGTTCATACAGGCTGACATGTGGGACCTATGAGCCAGCAGCTTACTGAACGTTTCAAAGGCGGCAGATCAAAAGAAAAAGGAAATAGCCAAAAATCAGAGGGTGAAAAAAAATCCAAGAAATCAAACTTTTATTGTACATAGAGGATGACATGCGGGTCCCATGAGCCAGATTCCTCAACGTTTCAAACGTGGCATGAGATCGAAAGAAAAAGGCAAGTGACCAAATATCAGGAGCCAAAAATAATCCAAGAAAAGAAACTTTATTGTACATAGAGGATGACATGCGGGTCCCATTTTGCAGCAGGTGTCTGAACGTTTCCAAGGCGGCACAGGACCAAAAGAAAAATGAAGTAGCCAGAAATCAGGGGGTGAAAAAAATCCAAGAAAAGAAAGATTTCAATTGGGCTACATCTAGACATCTGGGCCTTCGAACTATCCTTCTGGGCCTTTGGACACGTACAATTTCAGCCCACTCCAGAACATGATAGTTCGGATTTTTCTCAAAAAAAAAACAGGAAAGTCCTATGCTTCGCCAAAACAAAAAACAAGGAGATTCAAGATATATGTTGTAAAAATAAAGATTTAATTTATCCGTTTGCAATAGCTCAGAGCGCAATACACTGTTTATTGTCTGCAAAATAATCAAGATATCACATGTTTCTTGTACGGGGAGGCTGACATCGTGGACCCATGAGCCAGCAGCGTCGTTTTAAAGGCGGCAGGGGATGGAAAGAAAAAATAAACCAAAAATCTGTTGGTAAAAAATCCAAGAAAAGAAACATTTTCGTTCTGAGAGGATGACATGCGGGACCCATGAGGCAGCAGCGTCCTCAGCGCTTATTGTTCATAGAGGCTGACATGTGGGACCCGTGAGCCAGCAGCGTCCTCAACGTTTTAAAGGCGGAAGGATATCGAAAGAAAAAATAAGCCAAAAATCATTTGGTAAACAATATCCAAGAAAAGAAACATTTACCGTTCTGAGAGGATGACATGCGGGACCCATGAGGCAGCAGCATCCTCAACGATTCAAGGCGGCAGGGATCAAAGAAAAAAAAAGGAAATATCCAGAAATTAATTAGGGGTTCAAAAAAATCCATCAAAGGAAACTTTTATTGTTCATAGAGGATAACTTGTGGGACCGACCTGCCAACAGCGTCCTCATCGTTTCAAAGGGGCAGGAGATCCAAAGAAAAAGGCAAATAGCCAGAAATTAGGGGTCAAAAATAACTCCAAGAAAGGAAACTTTTATTGTTCGTAGAGGATGACATGCGGGACCCATGAGCCAGCAGCTTACTCAACGTTTCAAAGGCGGCATGAGATCGAAAGAAAAAGGCAAGTGACAAAATATCAGGAGCAAAAGATAATCCAAGAAAAGAAACTTTATTGTACATAGAGGATGACATGTGGGTCCCATTTTGCAGCAGCGGTCTCAATGTTTGTAATGCGGCTTGAGATCAAAAGAAAAAGAAAGTAGCTAGTAATTAGGGGGTGAAAAAAAATCCAAGAAAGGAAAGTTGATGGACATAGAGGATGACATGCGGGTCCCTTGAGCCAACAGCTTACTCAACGTTTCAAAGGGGGCAGGGGATCAAAAAAAAAAGGCAAGCCAAAAATCAGAGGGTGAAAAAAATCCAACAAAGGAAACTTTTATAGCACATAGAGGATGACATGCGGGTCCCATGAGCCAGCAGGTTCCTCAACGTTTCAAACGTGGCATGAGATCGAAAGAAAAAGGCAAGTGCCCAAATATGAGGAGCCAAAAATAATTCAAGAAAAGAAAGTTTTATAGTACATAGAGGATGACATGCGGGTCCCATTTAGCAGCAGCGGTATCAGCGTTTGAGAGGTGGCAGGGGATCAAAAGAAAAAAAGAAATTGCCAAAAATCAGATGGTGAAAAAAAACCAAGAAAAAGAACTTTTATAGTACATAGAGGATGACATGCGGGTCCCATGAGCTGCAGGTTCCTCAACGTTTCAAACGTGGCATGAGATCGAAAGAAAAAGGCAAGTGAAAAAATATCAGGAGCCAAAAATAATTCAAGAAAAGAAAGTTTTATAGTACATAGAGGATGACATGCGGGTCCCATTTAGCAGCAGCGGTATCAGCGTTTGAGAGGTGGCAGGGGATCAAAAGAAAAAAAGAAATTGCCAAAAATCAGATGGTGAAAAAAAACCTAGAAAAAGAACTTTTATAGTACATAGAGGATGACATGCGGGTCCCATGAGCCTGCAGGTTCCTCAACGTTTCAAACGTGGCATGAGATCGAAAGAAAAAGGCAAGTGAAAAAATATCAGGAGCCAAAAATAATTTAAGAAAAGAAAGTTTTATAGTACATAGAGGATGACATGCGGGTCCCATTTAGCAGCAGCGGTATCACGTTTGAGAGGCGGCAGGTGATCGAAAGAAAAAGGTAAGTGACCAAATATGAGGTGCCAAAAATAATTCAAGAAAAGAAAGTTTTATAGTACATAGAGGATGACATGCGGGTCCCGGTTAGCGGCGGTATCAGTTTGAGAGGCAGGTGATCGAAAGAAAAAGGTAAGTGACCAAATATGAGGTGCCAAAAATAATTCAAGAAAAGAAAGTTTTATAGTACATAGAGGATGACATGCGGGTCCCATTAGCAGCAGCGGTATCACCGTTTGAGAGGCGGCGGGGGATCGAAAGAAAAAGGCAAGTGACCAAATTTGAGGTGCCAAAAATAATCCAGGAAAAGAAAGTTTTATAGTACATAGAGGATGACATGCGGGTCCCGGTTAGCGACGGTATCACCGTTTGAGAGGCGGCAGGGGATCGAAAGAAAAAGGCAAGTGACCAAATTTGAGGTGCCAAAAAAACTCCAAAAGAAAGTTGATTGCACATAGAGGATGACATGCGGGTCCCATTTAGCAGCAGCGGTCTCAACGTTTCCAAGGCGGCAAGGGATCAAAAGAAAAAGGAAGTAGCCAAAATCAGGGGGTCAAAAAAATCCAAGAATAGAAAGAATTTTGGTTCATAGAGGATGACATGCGGGACCCATGATCCTGCATCGTAAACGGCTCGATCGGAGAACGTTGAACGAGATGGCGCGATGTAGAAAAAAAACAATGCCAGAGAGGCTGCCATCTGGGCCCTACATCCCTCGGCGGTGCGGATTTGCGTTGACTCGGCCGGCGAACCCGAGATTTCGAGATGCACCACGTCCCGGGCCACCATACGCCACGTTTTGGCCGCTTTCGTCGGGCTAGGTGGCCTCAAAAACGAGAAAAAAAAGTTTTGACATGCACCACGGAGGGACCAAAATCGTCGGCCATGGTACACCAGCAACCACGGCGCGACTTCAACTTCGTCGGCCATGGCAACTTTTCTTGTAGTGCTTGTAGACAGTGTTGGGCCTCCAAGAGCAGAGGTTTGTAGAACAGCAGCAAGTTTCCCTTAAGTGGATTACCCAAGGTTTATCGAACTCAGGGAGGAAGAGGTCAAAGATATCCCTCTCAAGCAACCCTGCAACCACAAAGCAAGAAGTCTCTTGTGTCCCCAACACACCTAATAGGTGCACTAGTTCGGCGAAGAGATAGTGAAATACAAGTGGTATGAATGAATATGAGCAGTAGTACGGCGCCAGAAAATAGCTTGCTGGCGTGCAGTTGATGGTAGTAATATTGCGGGAAGTAAACATGCAGTAGTAACGCAGCAGTAGTAATCAGTAAAACAGTAACAAGCAGTGATAGCAGTATTTAGGAACAAGGCCTAGGGAATAGACTTTCACTAGTGGACACTCTCAACATTGATCACATAACCGAATAGATAAATGCATACTCTACACTTTTGTTGGATGATGAACACATTGCGTAGGATTACACGAATCCTCAATGCCGGAGTTAACAAGCTCCACAATAATGCTCATGTTTAAGTAACCTTATAGTGTAAGATAGATCAAAAGACTAAACCAAGTACTAGCATAGCATGCACACTGTCACCTTCATGCATATGTAGGAGGAATAGATCACATCAATATTATCATAGCAATAGTTAACTTCATAATCTACAAGAGATCACAATCATAGCCTACGCCAAGTACTCACACGGTGCACACACTGTCTTTACACACGTGGAGGAATAGAGTACTTTAATAACATCACTAGAGTAGCACATAGATGAATAGTGATACAAAACTCATATGAATCTCAATCATGTAAGGCAGCTCATGAGATCATTGTATTGAAGTACATAGGAGATTAACCACATAGCTAGGTACAGCCCCGAGCCTCGATGGAGCACTACTCCCTCCTCATGTGGATGGCGGAACAGAGACTCCTGTCCCCGGATCTTAGCCGCGATGGCGGCGGCTCTGGAAGGTTTCGCGTGCCGTGGCTTTTTTATGTCGGGTTTTTAGGTCAGGACCTTTAAATAGGCGAAAGGGGAGCCTCGGAGGGCGAAGGGGCGTGACACCATAGGGTGGCGCGGGCCCAGCCCTGGCCGCGCCACCCATCATGCCCACCAGGGCCCTCCTCTGTGGCTCTCGGGTGTTGGATGCTTCCGGGCAAAATAGGAACACAGGCGTTGATTTCGTCCAATTCCGAGAATATTTCGTTACTAGGATTTCTGAAACCAAAAACAGAAAACAGGCAACTTCGGCATCTTGTTAATAGGTTAGTTCCAGAAAATGCACGAATATGACATAAAGTGTGCATAAAACATGTAGATATCATCAATAAAGTAGCATGGAACATAAGAAATTATCGATACGTTGGAGACGTATCAGCATCCCCAAGCTTAGTTCTGCTCGTCCCGAGCAGGTAAAACGATAACAAAGATAATTTCTTAAGTGACATGCCATCATAACCTTGATCATATTGTAAACATATGTAATGAATGCAGCGATCAAAACAATGGTAATGACATGAGTAAACAAGTGAATCATAAAGCAAAGACTTTTCATGAATAGTACTTCAAGACAAGCATCAATAAGTCTTGCATAAGAGTTAACTCATAAAGCAATAAATCAAAGTAAAGGTGTTGAAGCAACACAAAGGAAGATTAAGTTTCAGCGGTTGCTTTCAACTTATAACATGTATATCTCATGGATATTGTCAATGTAAAGTAATATAACAAGTGCAATATGCAAGTATGTAGGAATCAATGCACAGTTCACACAAGTGTTTGCTTCTTGAGGTGGAAGAAATAGGTAAACTGACTCAACAATAAAAGTAAAAGAATGGTCCTTCAAAGAGGAAAGCATCGATTGCTATATTTGTGCTAGAGCTTTTATTTTAAAACATAAAGAGAGCATAAAAATAAAGTTTTGAGAGGTGTTTGTTGTTGTCAACGAATGGTAATGGGTACTCTAACTACCTTGCCAGACAAACCTTCAAAGAGCGGCTCCCATTTTATTTTATTTTTGGGTGGCACTCCTTCCAACCTTTCTTTCACAAACCATGGCTAACCGAATCCTCGGGTGCCTGCCAACAATCTCATACCATGAAGGAGTGCCTTTTTATTTTAGTTTTATTATGATGACACTCCTCCCCACCTTTGCTTTCTCAAGCCATGGCTAACCGAATCCTTCGGGTGCCGTCCAACAATCACATACCATGGAGGAGTGTCTATTTTTGTTAATTAATTTGGGACTGGGAATCCCATTGCCAACTCTTTTTGCAAAATTATTGGATAAGCGGATGAAGCCACTAGTCCATTGGTGAAAGTTGCCCAACAAGATTGAAAGATAAACACCACATACTTCCTCATGAGCTATAAAACATTGACACAAATAAGAGGTAATAACTTTTGAATTGTTTAAAGGTAGCACTCAAGCAATTTACTTTGGAATGGCGGAGAAATACCATGTAGTAGGTAGGTATGGTGGACACAAATGGCATAGTGGTTGGCTCAAGGATTTGGATGCATGAGAAGTATTCCCTCTCGATACAAGGTTTAGGCTAGCAAGGTTTATTTGAAACAAACACAAGGATGAACCGGTGCAGCAAAACTCACATAAAAGACATATTGTAAACATTATAAGACTCTACACCGTCTTCCTTGTTGTTCAAAACTCAATACTAGATATTATCTAGACCTTAGAGAGACCAAATATGCAAATCAAATTTTAGCAAGCTCTATGTATTTCTTCATTAATGGGTGCAAAGCATATGATGCAAGAGCTTAAACATGAGCACAACAATTGCCAAGTATCACATTATCCAAGACATTTTAGAATTACTACATGTAGCATTTTCCAATTCCAACCATATAACAATTTAACGAAGAAGAAACTTCGCCATGAACATTATGAGTAAAGCCTAAGGACATATTTGTCCATATGCAACAGCGGAGCGTGTCTCTCTCCCACACAAGGATGAACTTATTCAGAGAACTAAGATAACAAAACAAAAATAAAAGCACACACAGACGCTCCAAGTAAAGTACATAAGATGTGACCGAATAAAAATATAGTTTCAAGAGAAGGAACCTGATACTTTGTCGATGAAGAAGGGGATGCCTTGGGCATCCCCAAGCTTAGATGCTTGAGTCTTCTTAAAATATGCAGGGATGAACCACGGGGGCATCCCCAAGCTTAGAGCTTTCACTCCTCTTGATCATAGTATATCATACTCCTCTCTTGACCCTTGAAAACTTCCTTCACACCAAACTTCAAGCAAACTCATTAGAGGGTTAGTGCATAATCAAAAATTTACATGTTCAGAGGTGACACAATCATTCTTTACACTTCTGGACATTGCATAAAGCTACTGGACATTAATGGATCAAAGAAATTCATCCAACATAGCAAAAGAGGCAATGCGAAATAAAAGGCAGAATCTGTCAAAAACAGAACAGTCCGTAAAGACGAATTTAAAGCTGGCACCAGACTTGCTCAAATGGAAAAACTCAAAACTAATGAAAGTTGCGTACATATCTTAGGATCACGCTCGTAAATTGGCAGATTTTTTCGAATTTTCTACAGAGAACTGTGCCCAGATTCGTGACAGACAGCAATGCTGTTTCTGCGCAGCGATCCCAAATATAACATCAACTTTGACATAGAAACTTTACTTGGCACAAAAACATGATAAGGAGAGGTTGCTATAGTAGTAAACAACTTCCAAGACTCAACAAAACAAAAATTGCTGTAGTAAAATAAACACATGGGTTATCTCCCAAGAAGTTCTTTCTTTATAGCCATTAAGATGGGCTCAGCAGTTTTAATGATGCACTCGCAAGAAATAGTATTTGAAGCAAAAGAGAGCATCAAGAGGCAAATTCAAAACACATTTAAGTCTAACATGCTTCCTATGCATAGGAATCTTGTAAATAAACAAGTTCATGAAGAGCAAAGTAACAAGCATAGGAAGATAAAACAAGTGTAGCTTCAAAAATTTCAGCACATAGAGAGGCATTTTAGTAACATGAAAATTTCTACAACCATATTTTCCTCTCTCATAATAACTTTCAGTAGCATCATGAGCAAACTCAACAATATAACTATCACATAAAGCATTCTTATCATGAGTCTCATGCATAAAATTATTACTCCCCACATAAGCATAGTCATTCTTATTAATTGTAGTGGGAGCAAATTCAACAAAGTAGCTATCAAATATAGGAGGTATATTGTAATCATAATCAAATTTATCCTCCATAACAGGTGGTAACAAAAGACTACTATCATTATAATCATCATAAATGGGAGGCAAAGTATCATCAAAGTAAATTTTCTCCTCAATGCTTGGGGGACTAAAAATATCATGCTCATCAAAGCCAGCTTCCCCAAGCTTAGAATTTTCCATATCATTAACAACAATGGTGTTCAAAGCATTCATATTAATATGTTCCATGGTTTTTTTAATTTTCGCATCAAACCATCCATGTCTTAAATCAGGAAATAGAATAAAAAGGTCATTGTTGTTCATTATGCCTAACTAGTGTAAACAAGAAACCAAATGTCGCAATTGCAGAGTCTAAAGGAAATAGCTTCGAGCACACACACAATGGCGCCAGAAAAGTACTGTTACCTGGAACCGGAGTATGAGTGCCTTTTACCTTTCCTCCCCGGCAACGGCGCCAGAAAAGTGCTTGATGTCTACGGGTGCTTCTATTCTTGTAGACAGTGTTGGGCCTCCAAGAGCAGAGGTTTGTAGAACAGCAACAAGTTTCCCTTAAGTGGATTACCCAAGGTTTATCGAACTCGGGGAGGAAGAGGTCAAAGATATCCCTCTCAAGCAACCCTGCAACCACAAAGCAAGAAGTCTCTTGTGTCCCCAACACACCTAATAGGTGCACTAGTTCGGCGAAGAGATAGTGAAATACAAGTGGTATGAATGAATATGAGCAGTAGTACGGTGCCAGAAAATAGCTGGGCGTACAGTTGATGGTAGTAATATTGCGGGAAGTAAACATGCAGTAGTAACGCGATAGTAATTCGGTAAAACAGTAACAAGCGAGATGATAGCAGTATTTAGGAACAAGGCCTAGGGAATAGACTTTCACTAGTGGACACTCTCAACATTGATCACATAACAGAATAGATAAATGCATACTCTACACTTTTGTTGGATGATGAACACATTGCAGGATTACACGAACCCTCAATGCCGGAGTTAACAAGCTCCACAATAATGCTCATGTTTAAGTAACCTTATAGTGTAAGATAGATCAAAAGACTAAACCAAGTACTAGCATAGCATGCACACTGTCACCTTCATGCATATGTAGGAGGAATAGATCACATCAATATTATCATAGCAATAGTTAACTTCATAATCTACAAGAGATCACAATCATAGCCTACGCCAAGTACTCACACGGTGCACACACTGTCACCTTTACACACGTGGAGGAGGAATAGAGTACTTTAATAACATCACTAGAGTAGCACATAGATGAATAGTGATACAAAACTCATATGAATCTCAATCATGTAAGGCAGCTCATGAGATCATTGTATTGAAGTACATAGGAGAGAGATTAACCACATAGCTACCAGTACAGCCCCGAGCCTCGATGGAGAACTACTCCCTCCTCATGGGAGCAGCAGCGGTGATGAAGATGGCGGTGGAGATGGCAGCGGTGTCGATGGAGAAGCCTGGAGGCCTTCCGGCCGTCCCAGGAACAGAGTCCCATCTTGCCGCGGATGGCGGGTTTCTGTCTTTTTGTTTTTATCGGGGTTAAATAGGCAAAGGGAAAGGCGAAAGGCGAGGGCGGAAAGGGGCGACGACACCATAGGGTGGCGCGGCGCCAATATCATATGGGCCCACGGGCCCACCTGGGGTGGCTCTCGGTGTTCTGGATGCTTCCGGGCAAAATAGGAACCTGGCGTTGATTTCGTCCAATTAAGAATATTTCGTTACTAGGATTTCTGAAACCAAAAACAGCAGGAAACAGGCGCATCGGCATCTTGTTAATAGGTTAGTTCCAGAAAATGCACGAATATGACATAAAGTGTGCATAAAACATGTAGATATCATCAATAAAGTAGCATGGAACATAAGAAATTATCGATACGTTGGAGACGTATCACCTACTATGGAGGATAAGTTTAATTATGATTACAATATGCCTCCTATATTTGATGATGAGAATAATAATGATAGCTACTTTGTTGAATTTGCTCCCACTACAACTAATAAAATTGATTATGCTTATGTGGAGAGTAATAATTTTATGCATGAGACTCATGATAAGAATGCTTTATGTGATAGTTATATTGTTGAGTTTGCTCATGATGCTACTGAAAGTTATTATGAGAGAGGAAAATATGGTTGTAGAAATTTTCATGTTACTAAAACACCTCTCTATGTGCTGAAATTTTTGAAGCTACACTTGTTTTGTCTTCCTATGCTTGCCACTATACTCTTCATGAACTTGTTTATTTACAAGATTCCTATGCATAGGAAGCATGTTAGACTTAAATGTGTTTTGAATTTGCCTCTTGATGCTCTCTTTTGCTTCAAATACTATTTCTTGCGAGTGCATCATTAAAACTGTTGAGCCCATCTTAATGGCTATAAAGAAAGAACTTCTTGGGAGATAACCCATGTGTTTATTTTACTATAGCAATTTTTGTTTTGTTGAGTCTTGGAAGTTGTTTACTACTGTAGCAACCTCTCCTTATCATGTTTTTGTGCCAAGTAAAGTTTCCATGCTAAAGTTGATGTTATATTTGGGATCGCTGCGCAGAAACAGCATTGCTGTCTGTCACGAATTCTGGCATAAGTCTCTGTAAAAAATTCGAAAAAATCTGCAAAATTAAGAGCGTGATCCTCAGATATGTACGCAACTTTCATTAGTTTTGAGTTTTTCCGTTTGCGCAAGTTAAGTGCCCCTTCCAGGTTCGTCTTTACGGACTGTTCTGTTTTTGACAGATTCTGCCTTTTATTTTGCATTGCCGCTTTTGCTATGTTGAATGGGCTTCTTTGTTCCATTAACTTTCAGAAGTTTTGTGCAATGTCCAGAAGTGTTAAGAATGATTGTGTCACCTCTGAACATGTGAATTTTTGATTGTGCACTAACCCTCTAATGAGTTTGCTCGAAGTTTGGTGTGGCAATTTTTCAAGGGTCAATAGAAGAGGGTGATATAATGTGATCGAGAAGAGTGAAAGGTCTAAGCTTGGGGATGCCCCGGTGGTTCATCCCTGCATATTTTAAGAAGACTCAAGCATCTAAGCTTGGGGATGCCCAAGGCATCCCCTTCATCGACAACTTATCAGGTCATTTCTAGTGAAACTATATTTTTATTCGGTCACATCTTATGTACTTTACTTGGAGCGTCTGTTTGCTTTTATTTTCGTTTTGTTATTTTCATAAGTTCATCCTTGTGTGGGAGAGAGACACGCTCCGCTGGTTCATATGAACACATGTGTTCTTAGCTTTTAATGTTCAAGGGCGAAAGTTGATCGCTTCACTTGTTGTTATATGGTTGGAAACAGAAAATGCTACATGTAGTAATTGGTAAAATGTCTTGGATAATGTGATACTTGGCAATTGTTGTGCTCATGTTTAAGCTCTTGCATCATATACTTTGCACCCATTAATGAAGAAATACATAGAGCTTGCTAAAATTTGGTTTGCATAATTGGTCTCTCTAAGGTCTAGATAATTTCTAGTAAAGAGTTTGAACAACAAGGAAGACGGTGTAGAGTCTTATAATGTTTACAATATGTATTTTATGTGAGTTTTGCTGCACCGGTTCATCCTTGTGTTTGTTTCAAATAACCTTGCTATCCTAAACCTTGTATCGAGAGGGAATACTTCTCATGCATCCAAAATCCTTGAGCCAACCACTATGCCATTTGTGTCCACCATACCTACCTACTACATGGTATTTCTCCGCCATTCCAAAGTAAATTGCTTGAGTGCTACCTTTAAAATTTCCATTCTTTACCTTTGCAATATATAGCTCATGGGACAAATAGCTTAAAAACTATTGTGGTGATGAATATGTAGTTATGTGTCTTAATTCTTATAAGTTGCTTGTTGAGCGGTAACCATGTTTCTGGGGACGCCATCAACTTTATCTTTGTTGGATATCATGTGAGATGCTATGCATGTTCGTCTTGTCTGAAGTAAGTGCGATTTCATGATCAAATGGTTTGAGTATGCATATGTTAGAGAAGAACATTGGGCCGCTAACTAAAGCCATGTATCATGGTGGAAGTTTCAGTTTGGACATACAACCTCAATCTCTTATGAGAATATTAACTGTTGTTGAATGCTTAAGCATTAAAAGAGGAGTCCATTATCTGTTGTCTATGTTGTCCCGGTATGGATGTCTAAGTTGAGAATAATCAAAAGCGAGAAATCCAATGCGTGCTTTCTCCTTAGACACTTGTACAGGCGGCATAGAGGTACCCCTTTGTGACACTTGGTTGAAACATATGTTATGCGATGATAATCCGTGTCTTCCGAGCTAAGTAGGACAAGGTGCGAGCACTATTAGTACTCTATGCATGAGACATGCAACTTGTAGGAAGTATTATGCATAGCACATATGAATTATTACTACCGTTGACAAAATTGTTTCTTGTTTTCAAAATCAAAGCTCTAGCACAAATATAGCAATCAATGCTTCCCTCTGCGAAGGGCCTTTCTTTTACTTTTATGTTGAGTCAGTTCACCTATCTCTCTCCACCTCAAAGAGCAAACACTTGTGTGAACTGTGCATTGATTCCTACATACTTGCATATTGCACTTGTTATATTACTTTACATTGACAATATCCATGAGATATACATGTTATAAGTTGAAAGCAACCGCTGAAACTTAATCTTCCTTTGTGTTGCTTCAATACCTCTACTTTGAATTATTGCTTTATGAGTTAACTCTTATGCAAGACTTATTGATGCTTGTCTTGAAAGTACTATTCATGAAAAGTCTTTGCTTTATGATTCATTTGTTTACTCATGTCATTACCATTGTTTTTGATCGCTGCATTCATTACATATGCTTACAATAGTATGATCAAGGTTATGATGGCATGTCACTTAAGAAATTATCATTGTTATCGTTTACCTACTCGAGGACGAGTAGGAACTAAGCTTGGGGATGCTGATACGTCTCCAACGTATCTATAATTTCTTATGTTCCATGCTACTTTATTGATGATATCTACATGTTTTATGCATACTTTATGTCATATTTATGCGTTTCCGGAACTAACCTATTGACGAGATGCCGAAGTGCCAGTTCCTGTTTTCTGCTGTTTTTGGTTTCAGAAATCCTAGTAAGGAAATATTCTCGGAATCGGACGAAATCAACGCCCGGTACCTTATAAATCCACGAAGCTTCGGAACACCCGAGAGCGCGGAGGCCCGGGGCCCCACACATGTGGTCGGCGCGGCCGAGGGGGGGCGCCGCCTTGTGTGTGGGCCCCCAGCCCTTCCGACTCCGCCCTTTCGCCTATATAAGCTCCCTGACCTAAAACCCCGAGACGGATAAGCCACGGTACGCGAAACCTTCCAGAGCCGCCGCCATCGCGAAGCCAAGATCTGGGGGACAGGAGTCTCTGTTCCGCGCCGCCGGACGGGGAAGTGCCCCGGAAGGCTTCTCCATCGACACCGCTGCCATCTCCACCGCCATCTTCATCAACGCTGCTGCTCCCATGAGGAGGGAGTAGTTCTCCATCGAGGCTCGGGGCTGTACCGGTAGCTATGTGGTTCATCTCTCTCCTATGTACTTCAATACAATAATCTCATGAGCTGCCTTACATGATTGAGATTCATATGATGATGCTTGTAATCTAGATGTCATTATGCTAGTCAAGTGGGTTTTACTTATGTGATCTCCGGAGACTCCTTGTCCCACGTGTGTAAAGGTGACAGTGTGTGCACCGTGTGGGTCTCTTAGGCTATATTTCACAGAATACTTATTCACTGTTATGAATGGCGTAGTGAAGTGCTTATTTATATCCCTTTATGATTGCAATGTGTTTTGTATCACTATTTATCTATGTGCTACTCATGTGATGTTATTAAAGTAGTCTATTCCTCCTGCATGGTGTAATGGTGACAGTGTGTGCATCGTGTAGTTCTTGTCGTAGATTATGATCATAATCTCTTGTAGGTTATGGAGTTGATTATCGCTATGATAGTATTGATGTGATTTATGCCTCCTTCGTAGTGTGATGGTGACAGTGTGCATGCTATGTTAGTACTTGGTTTATTTTGCAAAGATCTATTATACTCTAAGGTTACTTAAATATGAATATCGAATGTTGTGGAGCTTGTTAACTCCGGCATTGAGGGTTCGTGTAATCCTACACAATTAGTGGTGTTCATCATCCAACAAGAGTATATGTAGCACAAGGAAGAGAACTTATTTATTATGTGATCAATGTTGAGAGTGTCCACTAGTGAAAGTATGATCCCTAGGCCTTGTTTCTAAGCATTGCTTCCACGCCCCCAAGCTATTTTTGCCGCTTGTTTACTTTTTACTGCATCTTTACTTTCTGCAATATTACCACCATCTATACCACCTGTGTTTTACTATCTCTTCGCCGAACTAGTGCACCTATACATCTGACAAGTGTATTAGGTGTGTTGGGGACACAAGAGACTTATTGCTTTGTGATTGCAGGGTTGCTTGAGAGGGATACCTTTGACCTCTTCCTCCCTGAGTTCGATAAACCTTGGGTGATCCACTTAAGCTTGCTGCTGTACAAACCTCTGCTGGTGCCGAATCTCACACTTATCTTTGATATAGCCTCCGGGATTATCATCGAATCTTGTAGTGTGAGGTTCGAAGAAAATGATGGCTCCCAAGTGGGGCAAGTTGATGTATGTGCAGGTGATGAAATACCTCAAGATGCCATAGTAAGAATGGGTGTGGGATTTTTCCGCCCCATTGAGGGACACGGTGTGGCGTCTCGGGAAGAACTATGCTCTACCACGGTGGAGCCCTCATCCTCTCAACATCAACAAACCCCATCTCTTGAAGCTAATGATGCACCAACCCAAGAACAAGAAGAAAACCCTCCCTCTCATGAACAAGATCAAGGACAAGATCAACCAAGAATTCAAGATCAACCATTCGATATTTGCACTTCACCAAACATTGTCCAAGATCAAGCACATGAGGATGAGCATTCTCAAGAAATTGAGGAAGCTCAAATTGAAGGTCAAGACGGGGACCCAAATGATCAAGTTGATCAAGTGACACCTCCAAGGCCTAAAAGAACCAAGGAGGAGATCGAGGCCCGTCGTCTAGCAAGAAGAGATAGGACCCTTGAAATTCGTGGACACACTCATGACAAGGTCCTTGGTGATGTTCGAGCAAAGGTCTCCACAAGAAGGCAATTGGCTAACTTTAGCAATCATCATGCTTATATCTCCGTTGTGGAACCCAAGAAAGTATTTGAAGCCCTTGAAGATTCGGATTGGGTGGAAGCCATGCACGAGGAACTCAACAACTTCAAGCGCAACAAAGTGTGGACCTTAGTAGAGAAGCCAAAGGAGTGCCGCAATGTTATAGGCACTAAATGGATATTCAAGAACAAGCAAGATGAGTTTGGAAATATTGTGAGGAACAAGGCAAGATTGGTGGCTCAAGGTTTCTCTCAAGTTGAAGGAATTGACTTTGGGGAGACCTATGCTCCCGTGGCTCGCCTTGAGTCCATCCGTATCCTTCTTGCTTATGCATCGCATCATAACTTTAAGTTACAACAAATGGATGTTAAAAGTGCATTTCTTAATGGTCCTTTGCATGAAGAGGTTTATGTTAAGCAACCCCCGGGGTTTGAGGATCTCAACTTTCCTAACCATGTCTACAAGCTTGATAAAGCACTTTATGGTCTCAAACAAGCTCCTAGAGCTTGGTACGAGCACCTTAAAGAATTGTTGGTAGACCGTGGGTTTGATGTTGGGCTAATCGATCCCACTCTTTTTACTAAGAGGGTTAATGGGGAGCTTTTCGTTTGCCAATTATATGTTGATGATATTATCTTTGGCTCTACTAACAAAGCTTTCAATGATGAATTTTCAAAGCTTATGACCGATAGGTTTGAGATGTCTATGATGGGAGAGATGAAGTTCTTCCTTGGTTTTGAGATCAAGCAATTGAGAGAAGGAACCTTCATCAATCAAGCAAAATATCTCCAAGACATGCTCAAGAGGTTCAAGATGACCGAGTTGAAGGGTGTGGCCACTCCTATGGTTACCAAATGTCATCTTGCACTTGATCCCAATGGTAAAGAGGTGGATCAAAAGGTATATCGCTCCATGATTGGATCCTTGCTTTACCTTTGTGCATCTAGACCGGACATAGTGTTGAGTGTTGGTGTGTGTGCAAGGTATCAAGCTTCTCCTAAGGAGAGCCACATGATGGCTCTCAAAAGAATCTTTAGATATTTGGTTGATACCCCAAGATATGGTATTTGGTACCCCAAAGGCTCAAGCTTTATTCTCAATGGATATACCGATGCGGATTGGGCGGGTGACAAGGATGATAGGAAATCAACTTCCGGGGCTTGCCAATTCCTTGGTAGGTCCTTGGTGTGTTGGTCTTCTAAGAAGCAAAATTGCATATCTCTCTCCACCGCCGAAGCCGAATATGTTGCCGCCGCAAGTGGATGCACTCAATTGTTATGGATGAGGCAAACTTTAAAGGAATACGGTGTCATTTGTGACAAAGTGCCTCTATTATGTGACAATGAAAGTGCTATCAAGATTGCCTATAATCCGGTGCAACATTCAAGAACGAAGCATATTGAGATCCGGAATCACTTCATTAGGGATCATGTTGCCCGTGGTGATATTGAGCTCATCTATGTTCCTACCAAAGATCAACTTGCCGACATATTCACGAAGCCTCTTGATGAAGCAAGGTTCTCTTATTTGAGGAATGAGCTAAATATCATTGATTCAAGGAGTATAGCTTGACCATCTTGCAAACACACCTTTGTCTCAAAACTTTATTTGGTTTAGATGTGGGCATGGAAATAGGGGGAGTGCGGTTTAAACTATTGAGCTATCCCTCCCCCCATAATGCCAACATTAAATAAAATCATTCTCTTTATATCATATAATGATATGTGAGCTTCAATGATGAGTAGTGGTTTTGGGCCCAAGATATATCTTCGCGGTGCCATGCCATAACACTCATATATGGTGGCCTAGGCCACCACACTCTTCTTTGAGAAGAGTTGGAGTTATTTGGATCTTATCGCCTTTTATTTGACAACTCCATGTTCTTATGGGAAATCACTCTAGTTTGGCCTTATTTGCTCATATCTTGCAAACTTGAGTGATCATGTACCATTAACAGTTTGTTTCCTCTAAACCTAAGCCTACACTCATCTATAAGCCATTTCCATCTTGCTCATTTGTCATGTTTGGTAAAAAACTTGGAGTTTGAGGTTTCTCGGTCGGATGATCTAGGTTGCCCCATCTTATTGGTAAATATGCATCTTATATGTGAGGTGATAATTTATTGCACCACATATGGGTCCGCAAATAACCAACGAAATATAGGCGGGATTGGCGGTGTTCTGAAATTCTCCAGAACACCGGATAATCCGCCCCCCAGGCGACCCGGAAAATCCGGCCCGGCCGGATTATCCGCCCTAAACTAGGGCCGGATTATCCGGCCTGGGCAGATCTTGAAAGGGCTGAGGACGAGGCCGCGGGGGCAAACAGTTCACACCACCCCCCACGCACCTCTCTCTCCTCTCTCTCCTCTCAAGGTCGCCGGAGACTCTCCTCTCGCCGGAGCCGCCCCGTCCACTCCCTCCCGGAGTTTTTGGGTGGATCGGGTGCTCCTCCCTCCTAGCTACCTTCTCCTCCAAGCGGCTTTCGCAATGGATGCGGGTATGACTCACAATCCCTAACCCTAGGTGTTGTGATTTGTATGTGCTATTTTCTTGGTGGATTTGGTGTCTAGTTGTTCCAAATCGTTTGTAGTGTACTCCTCTTGCATGCTATAAGGCCGATCTGTTCATAGACATGTTGTTGATTGCAATTTCTGCTAGATTCGCAGGGCCGGATTATCCGGCCCCCGCGAGGACCGGATTATCCGGTCCGGCCGGATTATCCGCCCCCTTGGGGCACCGGATTATCCGGCCTGGAGCTTCATCGCCTATGCAGTTTTGTTTCAATCTACCATTTCTAGACTTGTACCAACTTATAGTATGTTTCTCGAGTACATTACTGTATCTTACATGACTGATGAGCATCATCCTCTCTTTGTTATTCATCTTTGCTAGTCTCAGGTCGTTCTTCTCGGGGTACTGATGGCGTGTAACTCACACGTTCGTTGGGAACCCCAAGAGGAAGGTATGATGCGCACAGTAGCAAGTTTTCCCTCAGAAAGAAACCAAGGTTTAATCGAACCGGGAGGAGCCAAGAAGCACGTTGAAGGTTGATGGTGCGAAATGTGATGCGGCGCAACACCAGGGATTCCGGCGCCAACGCGGAACACACAACACAACAAAGTACTTTGTCCCAACGAAGCAGTGAGGTTGTCAATCTCACCGGCTTGCTGTAACAAAGGATTAAACGTATCGAGTGGAAGATGTTTGCAAAGAAAACAGTAAAACACAATTGCAATAGATTGTATGCTATGTAAAGAATAGGACCGGGGTCCACAGTTCACTAGAGGTGTCTCTCCCATAAGATAAAGCATGTTGGGTGAACAAATTACGGTCGGGCAATTGACAAATAGAGAAAGGCATAACAATGCATATACATGACATGGTAAATATAGTGAGATTTAATCCGGGCATTACGACAAAGAACATAGACCGCCATCCAACTGCATCTATGCCTAAAAAGTCCACCTTCAGGTTATCGTCCGAACCCCCTCCGGTATTAAGTTGCAAAGCAACAGACAATTGCATTAAGTATGGTGCGTAATGTAATCAACAACTACATCCTTAGACATAGCATCAATGTTTTATCCCTAGTGGCAACAGCACATCACAACCTTAGAACCTTCTGTCACGATCCCAGATTCAATGAAGGCATGAACCCACTATCGAGCATAAATACCCCCTCTTGGAGTTAAGAGCAAAAACTTGGCCAGAGCCTCTACTAATAACGGAGAGCATGCAAGATCATAAACAACACATAAACAATAGATTGATAATCACCATAATCATAGTACTCTCTATCCATCGGATCCCGACAAACACAACATATAGTATTACAGATAGATGATCTTGATCATGTTAGGCAGCTCACAAGATCCAACAATGAAGCACAACAAGGAGAAGACGACCATCTAGCTACTGCTATGGACCCATGGTCCGGGGGTGAACTACTCACTCATCACTCCGGAGGCGACCATGGCGGTGTAGAGTCCTCCGGAGATGAATCCCCTCTCCGGCGGGTGCGGGCGATCTCGAATCCCCGAGATGGGATTCGCGGCGGCGCGTCTGCATGGAGTTTTCCGTATCGTGGCTCTCGGTCTGGGGTTTCGCGACGGAAGCTTTAAGTAGGCGGAGGGTCAACGCGGGGGCCACACGAGGGCCCGGGGGGCAGGGCCGCGCGGCCAAGGCCTGGGCCGCGCCGGCCACCCCCTGGCCTCCTCGTGGCCCCACTCGTTAGGTCTTCGGTCTTACGAAGCTTCGTGCAAAAATAGGACCCTGGGCGAAAGTTTCGTCCAATTCGAGAATATTTCTTTACTAGGATTTCTGAAACCAAAAACAGAAAACAGCAAGCGGCTCTTCGGCATCTTGTTAATAGGTTAGTTCGAGAAAATGCATAAATATGACATATAATGTGCATAAAACATGTAGGTATCATCAATAAAGTAGCATGGAACATAAGAAATTATCGATCGTTGGAGCGATACGTCTCCAACGTATCGATAATTTCTTATGTTCCATGCTACTTTATTGATACCTACATGTTTTATGCACATTATATGTCATTTTTGCACAACCTGTGACAATGCCCGGCTATTCTGTTTTGCGTTTTTGTTTTGAAAATCTAGTAAAATGAGGTGGGACGGCTTTCGCCCGAGTCCCGAGCTCGAGACCGAGACTGCGAGTGGGGCCACGGGCAGCCGGGTGGCGGCGCGGCCTAGGGCTGGCAGCCGCCAGGTGTGCCCCTCGCGCCTCCGCCCTACTTAAAGCCTCCGTCGAGCCCCGTGCGAGAGCACCTGAAAACCTCGAGAAGCGCCTGTCTGAGTCCATCTCGGAGACCGGAGATGCAGGAGGACTCTTCATCGCCATGATCGCCTCGGAGTGATGAGTGAGTGAGCAGTAGCTAGATGGTCGTCTTCTCCTTGTTGTGCTTCATTGTTAGATCTTGTGAGCTGCCTATATGATCAAGATCATCTATATGTAATTCTATATGTTGTGTTTGTCGGGATCCGGATAGAGTACTATGATTATGGTGATTATCAATCTATTGTTTATGTGTTGTTTATGATCTTGCATGCTCTCGTTATTAGTGGGCTCGGCCAAGTTTCTTAACTCAAGAGAGTATTTATGCCGATGGTGAGTTCATGCCTTCATTATTTTTGGGATCGTGACAGAAGATTCTAAGGTTGTGATGATGTACTAGAATAAAACATTGATGCTATGTCTAGGATGTAGTTATTGATTACATTACGCACCATACTTAATGCAATTGTGTTGCTTTGCAACTTGGAGGGAGTTCGAGACGATAACGAATTTTACATTTAGATAGAAACTTATGTATGTATTAATAATTAAATCTCACTATTTTTACCATGTCATGTATATGCATTATCATGCCTTTCTCAATTGCTGTAAGTTCACCCACATGGGAGACACTAGTGGCTGTGGACCCGGTCTATTCTTTCCATAGCATACAATCTACTTGTTTTCTGTTTTCTTTTGCAAACATCTTCCACTCGTTGTTTAATCCTTGTTACAGCAAGCGTGTGAGATGACAACTTTGTGGGGCAAGTACTGGTTAGTGCGAGTTCCTAGTTGGCGCCGGATCCCCGGCCGCGACCATCAACCTCCAGCGTGCTTCTTGGCTCCTCTGGTTGATTAAACCTTGGTTTCTTTCAGAAAACTCTTGTGCGCATCATACCTTCCTCTTGGGGTTCCCAGCGAACGTGTGAGTTACACGCCAGGCCGTTGCGTGGGGATCAAGACACGCTGCAAGGAGTCTCCACTTCTCAATCTCTTTACTTTGTTTTTTGTCTTGCTTTATTTTATTTACTACTTTGTTTGCTGCACTAAATCAAAACACAAAAAAATTAGTTGCTAGTTTTACTTTATTTATTGTCTTGCTCTCTATATCGAAAACACAAAAAAATTAGTTACTTGCATTTACTTTATCTAGTTTGTTTTATTTACTGTTGCTAAAATGGCCAACCCTGAAAATACTAAGTTGTGTGACTTCACAAATGCAAATAATAATGATTTCCTATGCACACCTATTGCTCCACCTGCTACTACAGCAGAATTCTTTGAAATTAAACCTGCTTTACTAAATCTAGTCATGAGAGAACAATTTTCTGGTGCTAGTTCTGATGATGCTGCTGCCCATCTCAATAATTTTGTTGAACTTTGTGAAATGCAAAAGTATAAAGATGTAGATGGTGATATTATTAAACTGAAAGTGTTTCCTTTCTCATTAAGAGGAAGAGCTAAAGATTGGTTGCTATCTTTGCCTAAGAATAGTATTGATTCATGGACTAAATGCAAGGATGCTTTTATTAGTAGATATTATCCTCCCGCTAAAATTATTTCTTTGAGAAGTAGCATAATGAATTTTAAACAATTAGATACTGAACATGTTGCTCAAGCATGGGAGAGAATGAAAACTTTGGTAAAGAATTGCCCAACCCATGGACTGACTACTTGGATGATCATCCAAACCTTCTATGCAGGACTAAATTTTTCTTCGCGGAATTTATTGGATTCAGCTGCTGGAGGTACCTTTATGTCCATCACATTGGGGGCGGCTACAAAACTTCTTGATGATATGATGATAAATTACTCTGAATGGCACACGGAAAGAGCTCCACAAGGTAAGAAGGTAAATTCTGTTGAAGAAACCTCTTCCTTGAGTGATAAGATTGATGTGATTATGTCTATGCTTGTGAATGGTAGATCTAATGTTGATCCTAATAATGTTCCTTTAGCTTCATTGGTTGCTCAAGAAGAAAATGTTGATGTGAATTTCATTAAAAATAATAATTTCAACAACAATGCTTATAGGAACAACTCTGGTAATAACTATAGGCCATATCCTTCTGCTAATGGTAATGGTTATGGTAATTCTTATGGGAATTCTTACAACAATAATAGAAGTGTACCCTCTGGTCTTGAAGCCATGCTTAAAGAATTTATTAGTACACAAACTGCTTTTAACAAATCTGTTGAGGAAAAGCTTGATAAAATTGATACTATCGCTTCTAGAGTTGATAGGCTTGCCTCTGATGTTAATCTTTTAAAGTTGAAAGTTATGCCTAATAATGATCTTGATAATAAGATTACTACTACAGCAAATGCCATCCAAGTTAGAATTAATGAGAATATAAGATTAATGGCTGAACTGCGTGCTAGGTGGGATAGAGAAGAAAATGAAAAACTAGCTAAAGAGAATAATGTAGCTAAAGTTTGGACTATTACCACCACTAGTAATGCTAATTCCTCACATGTTGCTACACCTCCTACTATCAATGGTAAAATAATTGGTGTTGGCAATGTTTCTACTCCTAGTGCAAAGCGTACAAAACTGCCTGAAATTGCTAAAACTGCTGAAACTGCTTGTGATAAAACTGCTGAAATTTTTTCCAACCTTGGGAACAATGATCCCATTGCTGTAGCTCATAATGATTTAGATTTTGATGATTGCCACATCTCTGAAGTTATAAAGTTCTTGCAAAAACTTGCTAAAAGTCCTAATGCTAGTGCTATAAATTTAGCCTTTACAAAACATATTACAAATGCTCTCATAAAAGCTAGAGAAGAGAAACTAAAACTTGAAACTTCTATTCCTAGAAAGTTAGAAGATGGTTGGGAGCCCATCATTAAAATGAAATTCAATGACTTTGAATGTAATGCTTTATGTGATCTTGGTGCAAGTATTTCTGTTATGCCTAAAAAGATTTATGATATGCTTGACTTGCCACCATTGAAGAATTGTTATTTGGATGTTAATCTTGCTGATAATGTTAAAAAGAAACCTTTGGGGAGGATTGATAATGTGCACATTACGGTTAACAATAACCTTGTCCCCGTTGATTTTGTTGTCTTGGATATCGAATGCAATGCATCTTGTCCAATTGTGTTGGGAAGACCTTTTCTTCGAACTGTTGGTGCTGTTATTGATATGAGGGAAGGTAATATTAAATATCAATTTCCTCTCAAGAAAGGTATGGAACACTTCCCTAGAAAGAGAATGAAGTTGCCTTTTGATTCTATTATTAGAACAAGCTATGATGTTGATGCTTCTACTCTCGATGTTACTTGATTTGCACTTTCTGCGCCTAGCTGAAAGGCGTTAAAGAAAAGCGCTTATGGGAGACAACCCATGTTTTTACCTACAGCAATTTTTTGTTTTATTGAGTCTTGGAAGTTGTTTACTACTGTAGCAACCTCTCCTTATCATGTTTTTGTGCCAAGTAAAGTTTCTATGTCAAAGTTGATGTTATATTTGGGATCGCTGCACAGAAACAGCATTGCTGTCTGTCACGAATCTGGGCATAATTCTCTGTAGAAAATTCGAAAAAATCTGCCAATTTACGAGCGTGATCCTCAGATATGTACGCAACTTTCATTAGTTTTGAGTTTTTCCATTTGAGCAAGTCTGGTGCCATTTATAAATTCGTCTTTACGGACTGTTCTGTTTTTGACAGATTCTGCCTTTTATTTCGCATTGCCTCTTTTGCTATGTTGGATTTATTTCTTTGATCCATTAATGTCCAGTAGCATTATGCAATGTCCAGAAGTGAAAATAATGATTGTGTCACCTCTGAATGAGTGAATTATTAATGATGCACTAACCCTCTAATGAGTTTGCTTGAAGTTTGGTGTGAAGGAAGTTTTCAAGGGTCAAGAGAGGAGAATGATATACTATGATCAAGAGGAGTGAAAGCTCTAAGCTTGGGGATGCCCCCGTGGTTCACCCCTGCATATTTTAAGAAGACTCAAGCGTCTAAGCTTGGGGATGCCCAAGGCATCCTTCTTCATCGACAACATCATCAGGTTCCTCCCCTGAAACTATATTTTTATTCAATCACATCTTGTGTTCTTTACTTGGAGCGTCGGTTTGTTTTCGTTTTTGTTTTTGTTTGAATAAAATGGATCCTAGCATTCACTTTGTGGGAGAGAGACACGCTCCGCTGTTGCATATGGACACATGTGTCCTTAGGCTTTACTCATAATGTTCAAGGCGAAGTTTCTCCTTCGTTAAATTGTTATATGGTTGGAATTGGAAAATGCTACATGTAGTAATTCTAAAAATGTCTTGGATAATGTGATACTTGGCAATTGTTGTGCTCATGTTTAAGCTCTTGCATCATATGCTTTGCACCCATTAATGAAGAAATACATAGAGCTTGCTAAAATTTGATTTGCATATTTGGTCTCTCTAAGGTCTAGATAATATCTAGTATTGAGTTTTGAACAACAAGGAAGACGGTGTAGAGTCTTATAATGTTTACAATATGTCTTTTATGTGAGTTTTGCTGCACCTGTTCATCCTTGAGTTTGCTTCAAATAACCTTGCTAGCCTAAACCTTGTATCGAGAGGAATACTTCTCATGCATCCAAAATCCTTGAGCCAACTACTATGCCATTTGTGTCCACCATACCTACCTACTACATGGTATTTCTCCGCCATTCCAAAGTAAATTGCTTGAGTGCTACCTTTAAAATTCCATCATTCACCTTTGCAATATATAGCTCATGGGACAAAATAGCCTTAAAAACTATCGTAGTATTGAATATGTACTTATGCACTTTATATTTTATTAAGTTGCTTGTTGTGCGATAACCATGCTTCTGGGGAACGCCATCAACTATTGTTGAATATCATGTGAGTTGCTATGCATGTCCGTCTTGTCTGAAGGTCTATCATTTTAGTGGTTGGAGCATGCAAAATTGTTAGAGAAGAACATTGGGCCGCTAACTAAAGCCATGAATCATGGTGGAAGTTTCAGTTTGGACATATATCCTCAATCTCATATGAGAATAATAACTTTGCTACATGCTTATGCATTAAAGAGGAGTCCATTATCTGTTGTCCATGTTGTCCCGGTATGGATGTCTAAGTTGAGAATAATCAAAAGCGAGAAATCCGAAATGCGAGCATTCTCCTTGGACCTTTGTACAGGCGGCATGGAGGTACCCCTTTGTGACACTTGGTTGAAACATGGCATGCGAAGACCCGGTAGTCCAAGTTAAGTAGGACGAGGTGCGGGCACTATTAGTATACTATGCGTGAGGCTTGCAACTTGTAAGATATAATTTACATAACTCATATGCTTTATTACTACCGTTGACAAAATTGTTTCATGTTTTCAAAATAAAAGCTCTAGCACAAATACAGCAATCGATGCTTTCCTCTGCGAAGGACCATTCTTTTACTTTTATTGTTGAGTCAGTTTACCTATCTCCTTCCACCTTAAGAAGCAAACACTTGTGTGAACTGTGCATTGATTCCTACATACTTGCATATTGCACTTGTTATATTACTTTATGTTGACAATATCCATGAGATATACATGTTACAAGTTGAAAGCAACCGCTGAAACTTAATCTTCTTATGTGTTGCTTCAACACCTTTACTTTGATTTATTGCTTTATGAGTTAACTCTTATGCAAGACTTATTGATGCTTGTCTTGAAGTACTATTCATGAAAAGTCTTTGCTATATGATTCGTTGTTTACTCATGTCATTACCTTTGCTTTGATCGCTGCATTCATTACATATGTTTACAAATAGTATGATCAAGATTATGATGGCATGTCACTTCAGAAATTATCTTTGTTATCGTTTTACCTGCTCGGGACGAGCAGAACTAAGCTTGGGGATGCTGATACGTCTCCAACGTATCGATAATTTCTTATGTTCCATGCTACTTTATTGATGATACCTACATGTTTTATGCACATTATATGTCATATTTATGCATTTTACGGAACTAACCTATTAACAAGATGCCGAAGAGCCAGTTCTTTGTTTCTGCTGTTTTGGTTTCAGAAATCCTAGTAAAAATATTCTCGAATTGGACGAAACTTTCGCCCAGGGTCCTATTTTGCACGAAGCTTCCAGAAGACCGAAGACCTAACGAAGTGGGGCCACGAGGCAGCCAGGGGGGTGGCCGGCGCGGCCTAGGGCTTGGCCGCGCGGCCCTGCCCCCTGGGCCCCTCGTGTGGCCCCTCGCGTTGACCTTCCGCCTACTTAAAGCCTCCGTCGCGAAACCCCCGTACCGAGAGCCACGATACGGAAAACCTTACAGAGACGCCGCCGCCGCCGTCCCATCTCGGGGGATTACGGAGATCGCCTCCGGCACCCTGCCGGAGAGGGGATTCATCTCCCGGAGGACTCTTCATCGCCATGATCGCCTCCGGAGTGATGAGTGAGTAGTTCACCCCTGGACCATGGGTCCATAGCAGTAGCTAGATGGTCGTCTTCTCCTTGTTGTGCTTCATTGTTAGATCTTGTGAGCTGCCTAACATGATCAAGATCATCTATATGTAATTCTATATGTTGTGTTTGTCGGGATCCGATGGATAGAGAGTACTATGATTATGGTGATTATCAATCTATTGTTTATGTGTTGTTTATGATCTTGCATGCTCTCCGTTATTAGTAGAGGCTCTGGCCAAGTTTTTGCTCTTAACTCCAAGAGGAGGTATTTATGCTCGATAGTGGGTTCATGCCTTCATTGACACCTGGGATCGACAGAAGGTTCTAAGGTTGTGATGTGCTGTTGCCACTAGGGATAAAACATTGATGCTATGTCTAAGGATGTAGTTATTGATTACATTACGCACCATACTTAATGCAATTGTCTGTTGCTTTGCAACTTAATACTGGAGGGGGTTCGGACGATAACCTGAAGGTGGACTTTTTAGGCATAGATGCAGTTGGATGGCGGTCTATGTACTTTGTCGTAATGCCCAATTAAATCTCACTATATTTACCATGTCATGTATATGCATTATCATGCCTTTCTCTATTTGTCAATTGCCCGACTGTAATTTGTTCACCCAACATGCTTTATCTTATGGGAGAGACACCTCTAGTGAACTGTGGACCCCGGTCCTATTCTTTCCATAGCATACAATCTACTTGTTTTACTGTTTTCTTTGCAAACATCTTCCACTCGATACGTTTAATCCTTTGTTACAGCAAGCCGGTGAGATTGACAACCTCACTATTTCGTTGGGGCAAAGTACTTTGGTTGTGTTGTGCAGGTTCCTAGTTGGCGCCGGAATCCCTGGTGTTGCGCCGCATCACATTTCGCGACCATCAACCTTCAACGTGCTTCTTGGCTCCTCTGGTTCGATTAAACCTTGGTTTCTTTCTGAGGGAAAACTTGCTACTGTGCGCATCATACCTTCCTCTTGGGGTTCCCAACGAACGTGTGAGTTACACGCCATCGAGACGTATCAGCATCCCCAAGCTTAGTTCTGCTCGTCCCGAGCAGGTAAAGCGATAACAAAGATAATTTCTGAAGTGACATGCCATCATAATCTTGATCATACTATTTGTAAACATATGTAATGAATGCAGCGATCAAAGCAAAGGTAATGACATGAGTAAACAAGTGAATCATAAAGCAAAGACTTTTCATGAATAGTACTTCAAGACAAGCATCAATAAGTCTTGCATAAGAGTTAACTCATAAAGCAATAAATCAAAGTAAAGGTGTTGAAACAACACATAGGAAGATTAAGTTTCAGCGGTTGCTTTCACTTATAACATGTATATCTCATGGATATTGTCAACATAAAGCAATATAACAAGTGCAATATGCAAGTATGTAGGAATCAATGCACAGTTCACACAAGTGTTTGCTTCTTAAGGTGGAAGGAGATAGGTAAACTGACTCAACAATAAAAGTAAAAGAATGGTCCTTCAAAGAGGAAAGCATCGATTGCTGTATTTGTGCTAGAGCTTTTATTTTGAAAACATGAAACAATTTTGTCAACGGTAGTAATAAAGCATATGAGTTATGAAAATTATATCTTACAAGTTGCAAGCCTCACGCATAGTATACTAATAGTGCCCGCACCTCGTCCTACTTAACTTGGACTACCGGGTCTTCGCATGCCATGTTTCAACCAAGTGTCACAAAGGGGTACCTCCATGCGCTGTACAAAGGTCCAAGGAGAATGCTCGCATTTCGGATTTCTCGCTTTTGATTATTCTCAACTTAGACATCCATACCGGGACAACATGGACAACAGATAATGGACTCCTCTTAAATGCATAAGCATGTAGCAAAGATTATTGTTCTCATATGAGATTGAGGATATATGTCCAAAACTGAAACTTCCACCATGGTTCATGGCTTTAGTTAGCAGCCCAATGTTCTTCTCTAACAATTTTGCATGCTCCAACCACTAAAATGATAGACCTTCAGACAAGACGGACATGCATAGCAACTCACATGATATTCAACAATAGTTGATGGCGTTCCCCAGAAGCATGGTTATCGCACAACAAGCAACTTAATAAAATATAAAGTGCATAAGTACATATTCAATACTACGATAGTTTTTAAGGCTATTTTGTCCCATGAGCTATATATTGCAAAGGTGAATGATGGAATTTTAAGGGTAGCACTCAAGCAATTTACTTTGGAATGGCGGATAAATACCATGTAGTGGGTAGGTATGGTGGACACAAATGGCATAGTAGTTGGCTCAAGGATTTTGGATGCATGAGAAGTATTCCCTCTCGATACAAGGTTTAGGCTAGCAAGGTTATTTGAAGCAAACTCAAGGATGAACAAGTGCAGCAAAACTCACATAAAAGACATATTGTAAACATTATAAGACTCTACACTGTCTTCCTTGTTGTTCAAAACTCAATACTAGATATTATCTAGACCTTAGAGAGACCAAATATGCAAATCAAATTTTAGCAAGCTCTATGTATTTCTTCATTAATGGGTGCAAAGCATATGATGCAAGAGCTTAAACATAAGCACAACAATTGCCAAGTATCACATTATCCAAGACATTTTAGAATTACTACATGGCATTTTCCAATTCCAACCATATAACAATTTAACGAAGAAGAAACTTCGCCTTGAACATTATGAGTAAAGCCTAAGGACACATGTGTCCATATGCAACAGCGGAGCGTGTCTCTCTCCCACAAAGTGAATGCTAGGATCCATCTTATTCAAACAAGAACAAAAACGAAAACAAACCGGCGCTCCAAGTAAAGAACACGGATGTGGCGAATAAAAATATAGTTTCAGGGGAGGAACCTGATGATGTTGTCGATGAAGAAGGGGATGCCTTGGGCATCCCCAAGCTTAGACGCTTGAGTCTTCTTAAAATATGCAGGGGTGAACCACGGGGCATCCCCAAGCTTAGAGCTTTCACTCCTCTTGATCATAGTATATCATTCTCCTCTCTTGACCCTTGAAAACTTCCTTCACACCAAACTTCAAGCAAACTCATTAGAGGGTTAGTGCATCATTAATAATTCACACATTCAGAGGTGACACAATCATTATTTTCACTTCTGGACATTGCATAATGCTACTGGACATTAATGGATCAAAGAAATGAATCCAACATAGCAAAAGAGGCAATGCGAAATAAAAGGCAGAATCTGTCAAAAACAGAACAGTCCGTAAAGACGAATTTAGAAATGGCACCAGACTTGCTCAAATGGAAAAACTCAAAACTAATGAAAGTTGCGTACATATCTGAGGATCACGCTCGTAAATTGGCAGATTTTTTCGAATTTTCTACAGAGAATTGTGCCCAGATTCGTGACAGACAGCAATGCTGTTTCTGCGCAGCGATCCCAAATATAACATCAACTTTGACATAGAAACTTTACTTGGCACAAAAACTTGATAAGGAGAGGTTGCTACAGTAGTAAACAACTTCAAGACTCAATAAAACAAAAAATTGCTGTAGGTAAAAACATGGGTTGTCTCCCATAAGCTCTTTTCTTTACGCCTTTCAGCTAGGCGCAGAAAGTGCAAATCAAGTAACATCGCGAGTAGAAGCATCAACATCATTACCAGGGGTGTTGGGAGTTTTCTCAACAATGCATTGTATCTGGTCTATATAAGTAACTCCTCTCTCATTGCTCCTAGGCTTACTATTCTCATCAAACAAATTTTCAGGAACAAGCCAAGCATAGTTATTTTCCAAAGCTTCATGCATCCCTAGTAGTTTACTAGGTATTGGCGCTTTAATTTCTCTACCATCATTAACATTATTAGTATACTTAATTCTATCCATATCCATCTTTTCAAGTATTTGTTTAAAATTAGGAAAGAAACCAAGCCTCTTATGCTTAATAAAAACTTTTCTAGCTTCTTTAACTATATCCTCAAATTCTCTAACAAGGACTTTTAAAACAAAATTTCTCTTTTCCCCCATCTCCATATCCGAAAGTGTAAGAAACATATGTTGTATTATGGGATTGAGATTAACAAATCTAGTTTCTAACATGTGTATCAAACAGGCAGAAGCACTTTCATAAGTAGGAGCAGTTTTTAATAATGGTATATCTTCAAAATCTTCATCCATACTAACATGGGTGAAAAATTCTTCTATATTATCTCTTCCAATGATACACCCTCGTCCTACCGGTATCTCTTCCAAAGTAAACTTAGGATTAAGCATGATGAAATAAGCAAAAAGTAAACTAGGCAAATAAAGTAAAGACAAGTAACTAATTTTTTTGTGTTTTTGATATAGAGAGCAAGACAGTAAATAAAGTAAAACTAGCAACTAATTTTTGTGTGTTTTGTTTAGGTGCAGCAAACAAAGTAGTAAATAAAATAAAGCAAGACAAAAACAAAGTAAAGAGATTGAGAAGTGGAGACTCCCCTTGCAGCGTGTCTTGATCTCCCCGGCAACGGCGCCAGGAAAAGAGCTTGATGGCGTGTAACTCACACGTTCGTTGGGAACCCCAAGAGGAAGGTATGATGCGCACAGTAGCAAGTTTTCCCTCGAGAAAGAAACCAAGGTTTAATCGAACCAGGAGGAGCCAAGAAGCACGTTGAAGGTTGATGGTCGCGAAATGTGATGCGGCGCAACACCAGGGATTCCGGCGGGAACCTGCACAACACAACCAAAGTACTTTGTCCCAACGAAACAGTGAGGTTGTCAATCTCACCGGCTTGCTGTAACAAAGGATTAAACGTATCGAGTGGAAGATGTTTGCAAAGAAAACAGTAAAACACAATTGCAATAGATTGTATGCTATGTAAAGAATAGGACCGGGGTCCACAGTTCACTAGAGGTGTCTCTCCCATAAGATAAAGCATGTTGGGTGAACAAATTACAGTCGGGCAATTGACAAATAGAGAAAGGCATAACAATGCATATACATGACATGGTAAATATAGTGAGATTTAATCCGGGCATTACGACAAAGAACATAGACCGCCATCCAACTGCATCTATGCCTAAAAAGTCCACCTTCAGGTTATCGTCCGAACCCCCTCCAGTATTAAGTTGCAAAGCAACAGACAATTGCATTAAGTATGGTGCGTAATGTAATCAACAACTACATCCTTAGACATAGCATCAATGTTTTATCCCTAGTGGCAACAGCACATCACAACCTTAGAACCTTCTGTCACGATCCCAGATTCAATGAAGGCATGAACCCACTATCGAGCATAAATACCCCCTCTTGGAGTTAAGAGCAAAAACTTGGCCAGAGCCTCTACTAATAACGGAGAGCATGCAAGATCATAAACAACACATAAACAATAGATTGATAATCACCATAATCATAGTACTCTCTATCCATCGGATCCCGACAAACACAACATATAGTATTACAGATAGATGATCTTGATCATGTTAGGCAGCTCACAAGATCCAACAATGAAGCACAACAAGGAGAAGACGACCATCTAGCTACTGCTATGGACCCATGGTCCAGGGGTGAACTACTCACTCATCACTCCGGAGGCGACCATGGCGGTGTAGAGTCCTCCGGGAGATGAATCCCCTCTCCGGCAGGGTGCCGGAGGCGATCTCCTGAATCCCCGAGATGGGATTCGCGGCGGCGGCGTCTCTGTAAGGTTTTCCGTATCGTGGCTCTCGATACTGGGGGTTTCGCGACGGAAGCTTTAAGTAGGCGGAGGGTCAACGCGGGGGCCACACGAGGGCCCAGCGGGCCGCGCGGCCAAGGCCTGGGCCGCGCCGCCCACCCCCGGCCTCCTCGTGGCCCCACTTCGTTAGGTCTTCGGTCTTCTGGAAGCTTCGTGCAAAAATAGGACCCTGGGCGAAAGTTTCGTCCAATTCCGAGAATATTTCTTTACTAGGATTTCTGAAACCAAAGAAAAAAACGCACCATCTTGTTAATAGGTTAGTTCAGTAAAATGCATAAATATACATATAATGTGCATAAAACATGTAGGTATCATCAATAAAGTAGCATGGAACATAAGAAATTATCGATACGTTGGAGACGTATCAGGTACCTCTCGGAGACGCCCAAGGGCTGATCGTTCAAGTGATGAGTTCGTGTCCAATGCTCCTCGCAAGTCAACCTCATCTAGGCACAAGAACAAGTCAACTAGGGAAAACTACAAGACCATGGACTCTATTTCTTATTCTGCTCTCCGCTTAAAGAACTGGTATGAAGACCTCCCAAGGGATGAAGAGACAGAGGGCAGAAAATACTGGTGCATGGAACAGGAGTTCATCTATAAGGATATCTATGAGCCCATGAAGAAGTTACGTCCATGCAAGCTATCGATGTGGACGTTCTGGCAATCAACAATCACTTTGAGGATGCCATCTGGGTGACTGGTAGGTTGGGCCTGCAGGATTTGATGAAGATTCGATGTGACTACAGCCCAGAGTTGGTAAAGCAGTTCTTTGCTACATTGGCCATCAAGAAAGATGTGGACCGTACTATGGAATGGATGTCTGGCTCTACTCACTGCAGTGCCTCCTTGCGTCGTTTTGCTGCTATTCTTGGAGTTCCTGCGGAAGAAGGCCGTCGTCTCCATGGACCTCAGAGGGCAGAAAAGAATGCAATGTTTGATCTCTATTCATCTGCTGGAAAAGTGGGAACGACAAAGGGGATGCTTCCCATCTATGGTCAGTTACTCCGGTTCTTTCGGTCCACCATCGCTCCTAGTGGTGGTAACAATGATGCAATCCGGGGATCTCTTGTGGATCTCATGTGCCTCAGCCTTCGGTGTGCTCGTGATGAGAATGAGGAACATAACTTCTCTATTGATATCATGGACTACATCTTCCATGAGATTCATGATACCATGGTCTCCCGCACTACTATACCTTATGCGCCCTACATCCAGCTCCTCATCAACAACATTGCGGGCGGGCGTGGTGAAGACTTGAGCGGGTACCCTTTGGTGAAGCACTCTATCAAGAAGCCCTACAAGCTTAAGCCTGTCTCTTCTGTTGTACCTCCACCTGACTCCTTCATGGGTGATGCTCGTTCTAGTGGATTTGCTCCTGCTCGCCATTCTGACCTACCTGCTATGAAGAAACAAGTGAACAGGCTCAGTTGGTTTCAGCGTTACATCCTTTGCATGAACATTGAGATTCATAAGGAGAACTTTGCGGCCAGCCGGGAGCGGGCTGAGATTAAGCACACTCAGGCGGTTATTCTGCACAAGCTCAGTGGTGAGCAAGGACCCCCTCCTCAGCCTCCTGCTCACCCAGGTTACAGTGGGTGGCATTCTGCACAGGTTCCGTGGAGTGATCTTGATAGTTGCATTCAAAGGTCCAGTCTCACTCGCCGCTCTCCGGATGCACCTGACACTAATGAAGAAGAAGAAGAAGAAGAAGAAGAAGAAGAAGAAGAAGAAGAAGAAGAAGTGCGATCCGCGTCCAATGATGAAGATGTCTCCGAGTGATCCCCATGGGGCGAGTAGCATCGCGCTTGTCCCCTTTTTGGCGTTTCGATGCCAAAGGGGGAGAAGTGTTCTATTAGGAACTCTCTCGGGGATTTGCATGGTTTGGGGCACAAGCATATGCGTTTACCATTCCTTTATTGCTTGTGTTCCATTTTATTTGAACTATTTGCTTTGGTTGTGTTCCGTTTAAAACTATGTGCTATGTGGTGTGAGACATTGTTATGGTTTTCGGATTTCTATATGTTGAGATCAAGACTATTATATTATGTGTGATGCTATATCTCCGTATCATATATCTACACATGGGTATGATTTCTAGCATCCTATCTCAACTTCATATTTGTTTATGTCTCTTGTTAGAGCTCATGATGGATACCTCTTGTGTTGAGGCACCTCGCTCCTATGTGTTGTGTATTTGTATTCAAATGCAAATTACTTATATGCACACATGTAGGGGGAGTGCCTCTATGTTTTGCCATTATGCTTGTCTCTATAGTGATTCTCTTGCAAATCCGTATATTGTCATCAAACACCAAAAAGGGGGAGATTGAAAGAACATCTCTCATATTATGTTTTGAGTGTTTGATGTCAATGTACGTGATATACTAATGTTTGGTTAAGTGGTACAGGGATTATATAGATACATTTGTGTGTGTGTTGGATGTGGTCAGTGCTGTCAAAGAGAATCAGAAAAAGTTCATCAGGCCGGATAATCCGGGATATTTCCAAAATATCCGGCCCCAGAATTTTGGCTAAGGACCTGAGGAAATCAGCTCAGTATGGGGGCCGGACATTTGCCCGGATATTGTCCTGGTTTTGTCCCAGGGCCGGATTATCCGGGCCGGACATTTCAAGAATATCCGGCCCCCTCGAAAACGGCTAAGGACCTGAAGAAAAGTGGCTCTGGTATGGGGCCGGACATTCACCGGACATTGTCATGTTTTTGTACCTGGAGGCCGGATTATCCGGGGGGGCGGATTATCCGGCCCTAACTTAGGCCGGATTATCCGGCCCCCCGGAAGGCTCAACGGTTGGATTTTGGGGAGGGGTATTTATACCCCTCTTCTTCTTCCTTACCCCTTTGCTCAATCATTGCTCAAGAATTCTGCCAAGCTACACCACCATTAGAGCCACCTCAAGAAACACAAGATTTGCAAGATCTCCTTCCTCCCCCAACCAAATCTCTTGATCTTTGGAGATTCGAAGGAGAAGCCACCGATCTACATCCTCACCGAAGCGTTTTTCATTTCCCCCTCATTTGTTTGAGGGATCTCATGCTAGTGTTCCTATTTGGTTCCCTAGTTGATTTGTGTTGATGTGTTGTTGTTGATTGTTGTATTGTTACAGATTTGGGAGCCTCCAATTCAGTTGTGGATGTGTGCCCCAAGAACCTTGTAAAGGCCCGGTTTCCGCCTCGAGGAAATCCCTTAGTGGAAGTGGGCTAGGCCTTCGTGGCGTTGCTCACAGGAGATCTGAGTGAAGCCTTCGTGGCTGTTGGTTTGGCTTGCGTAGCAACCACACTCCTCCAAACGTAGACGTACCTTCTTGCAAAGGAAGGGAACTACGGGAATCATCTCCGTGTCAACGCGTGCTACACTCTCGGTTACCTCTATCCCACTCTATCTCCTATATATTGCGTAGCTATATCTTGCTTAGTTGATAACCTTGTCATATAGGTAAATTCACTTAGTTGCATATCTAGAGAATTTACCTTTGTGTCAAACCTAAATTGAAAAAGAGCTAAAAATTGGTTAGCACCTATTCACCCCCCCTCTAGGTGCGGCATACGATCCTTTCAGGGAGGAGTTCGGTTTTCAATTTTCTTTTACTTATTTGTTTTTGTTTTTCCTGTTTTGGGATTTTTTAAATCTGAAACATTTTTGAATTTAGAACTTTAAGACATCTGAATCGTTTTACATTTTGAACAATTTTTCATTTTGAACAATCTTTGAATAATTTTTTTAACAAATTTGATTTTTTGAATTGTGAATATTTTAAAATCTGCATATTTCTAAATATTGAGTAATTTTCGGATTTGAATATTTCGAATTTAAATTGCTTTAAATTTTTTGAATATTTTTTAATTTAAATCTGAACATTTCAATATTTGAACATTTTTTTTGGATTTGAACAGTTCTCGAATGTGACCTTTTTTCAAATTTTGAGCCTTTCTAAAGTCTAAACTTTTTTAAATATTTGAACAGTATTCTGATTTGAACAATTCTCGAATCTGAACTTTTTATATTAGTGAACGTTTTAAAATTTGACATTTTTCTGGATTTGAATATTTTCGAATATGAATCATTCTCAAATTTGAACATTTTTTAAAGGACGCGGCTAATTTTCGGTCGACCGGGAATTAGCTTAATTCCTGATCAACCTGGTTTCATGTGTAATTCACGTGCAAGTAAGGCAAAAGATATGCAATTGCACATGCACATTCTGTGTCGGTTGTTGAGTTGATGAGGCTCTTACTTAGTTCTCGGCTGACCGGAAGTTAGCAATCCAGTTTTTAAAATACAGTACCATTTTAAATTTTTATGAAATTTTCAAACACGAGAAATCGAACATGTATGTGCGAACGAGAAAAAAATCCAGAGATTGAGGAAAATAACACAGAGTTGCTACATGGGCCGGCCGACCCGGGATACGCCTGCAGGCGTCGCTCCGGTAACCGGAGCCCCAGGCCTAGCATAGGCGCTCCCGAGCGAGCGATCGGCCGACCCCCCACCCTCTAGCCAACGCTGAGTGGCACCGAGACGACGAGGGTTTGAGCACCCGCCGCCGTCGTCGCCGCCGTCGCCTCCGCGAATTCCACGATCGCCGCTGTCGCCGCCCTGCTGACGGTGTCGCGGCTCTCGATTCTGTCCCAGAGAAAACAACCCCCGGCGAAACTCAGGTTGTACCTATCTCCTGATTCTGAAATTATACTTCTTGGGGTTTTCCCCTTTCCCTTTCTTCCGCATTATTGACTGAGATGAACCGGGCGGAGAACTTTCCTCTAGGTGGAAGAATATGTTGAGGAAATAAGTAGCTTTTGTTTTCCAACTCCGCTTGATTTTCCATTCAGACTAGTTATTAGGTGCCTCCGAATATTTCAGTTCAGTAGATGGGTGTTGCAGTATCTTACAGTCTTGCATTATTTCTGGATATTTTGTTGCTAGATTCGTTCTTTCTTCAATATCCAGTGATTTCAGATGCCTGTGGATTTAGTTTGTGCACAGCGACTTAATAAGAGATTACAAGGGGCGGTGCCTCAGCTAATGTTCATTATGAAGATAAGCGCATGGGTATTAGATAGATGCCGAAATAAGTAATCTGTACATGACTATATATATGATTTATGATGAGTTCTTGGTTTCTTGCTACTATCATCTGAATATCGTCGTTTGCTTTTGAAGCTCGGTACCTTTACTTGGTTTTCAGTGCAGGAAATCGAGCCTTAGAACTGCAGAGAATGTATGTGAAAGAAAATAGTTCTGGCCCTATTTATGCAACTTGCCCGGAGTTAAAGGGTGCCTGTCATCACTCATGAAATGCTATATCTTTCATCTGATCATTCAAATACTCATTTTGGTGTTATCTAGTACGTTAATATTTCAAATTTCTTTCTTTGTTTGTTTGTTTATTGATCCTTTCTCTCTCAATTTTGTAAGGAATTTCAGATATTTATGGTGATATTTCTGTTTACTTGTGATTTACTCCTTCATCTAATTGCCTTCATATGATGGGTTCTGACATCGTTCATTTCAACTCAGTGCTATATATATCTGCTAAACCTTGAGACACTATCAAACTAGCCCAGATGCATTGCTCGATGGAAGATCTCCCAGAGGCACTGTTGGCAGAGATTGTCTTAAGGATTACCAGAACTAGTGATCTGAATTCGCTTTCACTTGTGTCGAAGCAGCTCTACATCATCGATGCATCTCAAAGGAGTGCTATCCGTATCGGCTGCGGCTCTTTCTCTGCTGGAGAAGCTTTGGCATCCCTTTGCTCCCGGTTCACAAATTTGTCAAAAGTGGAAATCGATTACGCTGGTTGGAAGTGTGGTCACGGGAATCAGTTGGACAACAAAGACCTCCTTGTGATTTCATCTCAATGCCCCTCGCTGACTGAGCTAACCTTAAGCTTCTGCTCAGACATCAATGACTCTGGTCTTCATTATCTAGCTTATTGCAAGAAGTTGGTATACCTCAGGTTGAACTCTGTACCAGAAATTACTTCAAGTGGGCTTCTATTTGTGGCAATCGGTTGCAAGAGTCTATCTGGTCTCCTCCTTATCAATTGTGAGAAAATCGGAAGTGTGGAGTGGCTGGAGTACCTTGGCTGGAACGGGTCATTGGAGGAGCTTGTAGTAAAGAATTGCGAGGGAATTAGCCAGTGTGACATCCTAAAGTTTGGTCCAGGGTGGATGAAGCTCCGGAAGTTTGATTTTGAGATTAAGGGAGGATTCTACGGTGGTTATTGTTTTTCTGAGGGTGGTTATGATCCCCTATATAACGCTCACAACCCAAGTAGATATGATTTCTGCTCTGAGAGTTTGAAGGATTTGAGGTTGGCTCGTTTTACAACTGGGGCAGAAGTAGGACTTCGTTTTCTGCTCGGGAAATGCAGAGCACTAGAGTCGCTGTGCCTGGAGTATGTTCATGGTCTAAATGACAACGACATAATTGTGCTATCTGAGGGCTGCCGCAACCTTAAAAGCATCTCACTTCGGCTCAAACCTGTGGACTATGATGATCTAGATGGTGATGGTTTCAGGACCGCATTTACTGACAAGAGCCTTAAGGCTCTAGCACTCAATTGTCCTATGCTTGAGGCTGTTGAACTCACTTTTGCAGGTTGTGACTACACATATCCAACAGAAATAGGCTTCACACAGAAGGGCCTTGTGGTGCTTATTCAGTCCTGCCCGATTCGTGTTCTCGTGCTAAATGGCGCCAACTTCTTTAATGACAAGGGAATGATGGCCCTCTCATCTGCTCAATTTCTGGAGACACTCGAGCTTGTGGATTGCAGGGAAGTAACTGATGCTGGGTTGTGTTTCATTGCTCGAACCCCACGCTTGATTAATCTCACGCTCCGCCACTGTAAATGTGTGACTGATGTTGGAGTGGCCGAGCTGGTACATTCACAGAAGTTGGAGTCTCTGATCATTGAAAGGTGCTGCCGGGTCTCCGAACAGGCTGTGCTGGGGGCTGGCAGATCAGTTCAGTACTCCGTCGAGGCTCCAAGCCTTGGCGAGCTAAAAAGGGTGTTCATCTGATGCTGTGGATGAAGTGGTCTGCAATTTTTTGAGTTTCAAATCCTCTTGTCATCAAGTTGTTGCTTACTGTGCGTCCTGGCATAGCCTTAGACCACTAGTGTGGTATAGATACTTTGTGTAATTTGCTCTACTTGCATTTAACCGATTCACTTAAATCCGCCAAACAGCATTTCCGGTGTTAAACTTGCAGATGCATCTTGGTTCTCATAGTGTTGATCATGCTTTATTTGGCTGTTAGCGGAGCAAACTGCAACACTATGTAAGCAGCTATGGACTATGGAACAGGCTGTACCTGCTAGCATCTCTGTTGGCATTATATCGGTTGAACGTATGACCTACTAGTATCTCTGTTGACATTATATCCGTTGAATGTATGACCTGCTACATAGTGTCGAAGTTTTGAATGATTGGTATGTTTTGTTTCATTTGGCAACAACAGAATTTATTGGCCATTGTTGATCTCAATAGCTGCATATATAGAGGTTTCCAAAAGCTAGCAGGGAAGAGTTGAGTGCTACCTTGTAACTTTCTGTTTATAATAACAAGGGTATGCTGTTCATAATGATACATGGATAGAAGCTTACAGATGCATGCATGCTGATACAATGTGTGTGGCATCTCTTTTTGTGTGGTTATGCCAAAAATTTCGGGTGTTCATCTATTTAAGAGTAAGACTGGCGAGACATCACCCAGACACATTGAGACTGGGGAGCGCTGATCTCTCGCCACCGTCCACCCCCGCCGCCTCCGCGGCCAGATTTGGACCCCCCTCCACTTCCTCTCTCCCACTTGTTGCTGCCATCGCCGGGGTTGCTGCAGCTGAGCTCGTCTTCCTCAGCTCATCTTCAGGGCCTTCCTCGCCGGCTTCTCCCTGGAAGAAGATAGCAGGGAAGCTGGTGCTAGGGACATGAGAAGCAAGACTCAAGACGCAGGGCTGGTGCGGGGAGCTCGACGGATGGCAGCGGCCCCTCCTCCCCTGGCGCACCATGCGTGAGGACAGGGGTAAGATATCCTTTTTTTTTAGAGTTTCTTATATATCTTTTTAAGAATATCTTGACATTTTCACTTGGGCTGACAAGTGGGACAGCTATCCACCTCAGCAAATTGGTGCCACGTCAACCTGAATTTCCATAAACCGTTGTTTCGCGTCTTTTGTCTCGTCGCTCCTTCCTTCCCGCGCCTCCCACCCCTCCGTCGCCGGTGGATTTGCTGGCCGTTTCGGCGTCTGATCTCTTTTGAGAGTCGGCACCGTCGTCGCGGCTGGCACTCCCGCCGGTCGTTCCGCCGCCGCCGCTTCGCCAGCGTGTCCCAGAACGCGGCGTCAAATCCGCCCCATCTCGCGTACACAAGGTGCTCGACGACTTGCCAGGTAGGCGCGATTGGCCGTTGTTCGTTGCCTCGTCTGCCGCGGCGTAATTTTAACCATTGATTTTGCTTCATACATGGATAGCGACGACGAGATGCTTGCCCTGCCGCTGGAGGACGAGCAAACCTTCGACGACGACCTCCGGGAGCATTTGCTGATCATCGCGTCCCTCCAGGACATGTTTGACGCTGAGGCGGAGAAGAGGAAGAGGCCGTGCCACGGAGGATCAAGGCCGGAGAGAAAGAAGTTCAAGCCCCGGCAGAGGATGAAGAGGCATACCATGCTGCACAACGACTACTTTGCAGATGATGCAACACATGCCGACAATTTTCGGCGCTGGTACAGGATGAGCAAGGGTTTGTTCATGAATATCCTCCATGGCGTTCGAGAGTTTGACCCCTACTTCAAGCTCAAGCACGACGTTGTAGGCGTTGTCGGGTTCTCGTCGATTCAGAAGTGCACCGCCGCCATGAGGATGCTTGCATACGGAGCACCTGCCGATACACAGGACGACTACCTTCGCATGAGTGAGTCTACTGCCATTGAGTGCATGTACAAGTTTTGTCTAGCTGTGGTGGGAAAGTCTAGCTCCACGAAGAAGAGGTGTTCAATTCAGCTGGCCACCGACAGTGTCGCTCCGATGCTGCTCTGCTCCGCCAATGGTTCTTCCTGTGCTTCGTCGCCAAGTGGCTAGTTCCCCGGCGATGAAGTCGCAGTCTGCTGGCCGGAGCTTGAACTTGATCGCGTTTCTTAGTTTCCTCTAGGGTCCTCTTTGTTATTTTCATACTTATCTGTAGTTTGTTTCCAGATTATCAATAGCAGCTTTTGTCCGGTGTTCTCACCCGACGACCTTGTTCAAAAAAAAAAAGTTCAGCTGGCCACCAAGACATTTCACAGTGGTGGTCGACGTGGGACAATGGCACCATCATCGACTTCGTGGAGCTAGAGACAACGGCGTCTGATCGAAGGATCTACCGGAGGACAACGGTTTCAACGAGGGATGGGGCGACGATGCGGCCACGACGGCTCGTACAGCCTCAACTACAACGTCTTCTACCAGTAATTTAGGACTTTCTTTATGTTTTTAGTTTAAGTTCTACGAGCTACGCACAAATTTTAATGATAATCATAGTCTTTCCAGTTTCCAAAATTTAAAACGTATTGAAGATGAACTATTGGGGAGGCCGATACATGCAACCGCCCTGGGTAGTCCGACAACTGACGTGGCCCAATAGCTTTCAGTAGACGCATCTACTGTCTACAACTTGGGAAGATGTAGCTAGAGATTTTCTTACTTTCATACGAACAATATTTTTGCAAATGAGGAGAAGAAATGGAAAAGCGAAACAAGGGACCCATGTTAAACCCGGCATATGCCAAAAAGAAAAAAAAAATTAAACTCACCCAACCTTGGCAAACCCTATTTTATCGCTTCAGTGCACGTGTTTTTTTTTTTGATAAACCATAATATATTATGCAAACAAGCCGCCTCATTAAAAACCTTCCAGTCTCTTTAGGTACCCTGGTAAGGAAAATAGTGCGTAAAAACTTGCTGCCCCAGAATCACAGAATGGTTACATCGTCCACAAGCTGTGGAAATAAGAAAAAAGGCGGATCATCGATCCAAAAATTTCTATCCTGATCATCTACAGATTTTGCTATAAGATCAGCCGCCTTATTTGCTTCACGAGGACAGTGGTAAATTTGTGCTGACTCGAGCCCTGCCATGATCAGTCTGCACTCATCGAAAAAGGGTGTTCCAGCTATCCTATTCATTTGTGGATCATGAAAGGCATTCACCACATCCATCGAATCTGTCTCAACATCCACTCTATTACATCCCATTCTTTCAATCTACCGTAGTCCATCACGAACCGCTTGTGCCTCAGCAGTAGTAACATCTATCACCCCATCAATCTCCACCCGACAAGCTGCGATAAATTGACCTGATGAGTCTCGTATTATACATCCAGATGACGCCTTTCTTGTCTCTAGATTTACGGCTGCATCAGTGTTTAACTTTACCTTCCCAGCCGGGGGTTTCGCCCATCCCTTCTTCGGCATTCCACATCTATTTATTCGAGCTTTTCCACAATTAGCTACCATTGCTTTGATAGATAACGCTAATCTGGTTGGGCTAGGAGCAGTACCCTTATTCTTGATTTCTCTGCGTCGCCACCAGATAAACCAAGAAGCTACAGCCACCACTTCCTTCATTGGTAATCCTCTCAGCGATCCTAGAGTTGGTAATTTGGATCTGAGAAGATGCTCCAACACAACACTACCTGATTGATTTTCCATGGTTGCTTGTTGTATATATCCATCCAGCTCAAGAGCCTTCCATACTTCTCTTGCTCGATCACATCTGAATAGCATATGATGGATGTCTTCCGCTCCCCACTCACAGGCGGGGCATTGGCCTGAATTGCCGACGTGCCGATTGGCCAAAATACACATGCAGGGTATGATTCCATGCAACACCCTCCAAATAAAAATTCTCACCTTAGCTGGGGCTACTAGCTTCCATGTTTCCTTCCAAACGGGATTAGTCTGTGAAGTACCAGCGTCCTCTCTTCTCCTCGAGCGACTTCCATATTGGTGTTGCCATTCCAAGTGATAAGCCGACCTGACGGAAAAAATACCGTTTCTTGTTTCATGCCATGCAACAGAATCATCTGAGTCCCAGGGGGATAGAGGGATAGCCTGTATTCTGCGCACATCAATAGGGTAGAAATTTTCCTCCAGTAGTCCTACATCCCAGCTCTTCGTGACTGGATCAATAAGCTCCGATACTTTACCAATTATTGTACCGTTTCTTCTTGTAATAACTTTTCGTGTAGGGCTATTTGGGAGCCAAGGGTCTTGCCATACATTAATATTTGACCCATTGCCTACTCTCCAAATGTAGCCGCGTTTAAACGTTTCCATCCCAGCCATCAAACTTTGCCATGTAAACGATGCACCCTTCTTCAGTTCTGCCCTCAGTAAATCCCCAGAGGGGTAGTACTTAGCTCTCAGTACTTGGGCACACAACGATTCAGGTTCATTCGCCAATCTCCAAATCTGCTTTGCCAACATCGCAAGGTTAAAACAGTGTAGGTCCCTAAAACCCATCCCCCCTTGCTTTTTTGGCGTACACATTTTCCACCAGGAGTACCAGTGCATACATTTCTTCCCATCCTTCTCTCCCCACCAAAAGCGAGCAATGGCCGCTGCAATAGCTTTGCATATTCCTTTTGGTAGTTTAAAAACAGACATTGCATATGAAGGTATCGCCTGCGCTACCGCCTTTAGTAAAATTTCCTTTCCTCCCATCGACAAGTTCTTTTTGTTCCAGCCGCTGATGATTTGACACACCCGATCAACCAAGTACTGGAAACAGTCTGTACGATCCATACCCACTTGTGCTGGAAGTCCGAGATACTTCAGTGCACGTGTTAATATGCTATGTCCGCGCGCGATCGTGTTTTAGGCCGGCACATTAGACGGTTGTCCGTTACATCCCGTGCAACATATTTTCTATATTTTGAGGTTCATTTCTGAGTGGTTTCTTCTAGTTTTCTCTCCGATTTTTTCAGTTTCTACCGGTTGGGTTTCGCCAACTTTTTCAGATATGATATATTTAAAAATTATAATAATTTATAAATATAAATAGTTTTTGAATTCGAACATTTTAAAAATCAAGAAAATTTTCAATTTTAAACAATTTTAGATTTAAATTTTTTTGAATACCAACATTTTTTAGGATCTAAACATTTTTATATATTTAACCATTTTCCGTGTTTGAATATTTTCATATTTAAACATTTTTAAAAAATGAAAAACTATACCTATTATTTTGGGCCGCAATAGAAGTGGCCCACGAGGAAAGCCCGTTGCGTGCGCGTGCTCCTCCCGCAAGCACGCGAGCGGGCAAATCCTAATTGACGCCTAACACAAAGCTTAGCTAGATGAAGCATACCCCTCTCGCCAGTTTTGGCAAACGGGCCGATCCAATAGGATACGGGTATTCCCAACTCAATTTGGCAATGGAGCCTCATTCCCCAATCCCCAGTGGTTAATTCACGTATTAGGTGACGGTTTTGGTTAGTACTTCATCTCCGTGGGGATCTTATTGGAGGCAAATTCTTCCCATTAAGTAAGGTGGGGATGGGTCTGTGTTACCACTATCCATACCCGATAACATGAAATCCCCATTAGGCACATGACATGTGGCACTAGGGTACAAGATAGGTATGTATAGATACGAGAAAACCCTAATCCTATTGTGCTTAATTTTCCCTCTTGCATCCAACCGCCATAGTCCCCAAATCCCAACTCCCAAACACTAGCCTCTCCTTCCTAAACTCCTGATCTAGCGCTAAGCGCTGTCATTTTATCATGTTGTCATTTTATTTTGGGCTCATAGTTACTAGCTAAAGCGGGGATGGTTAACCGATGGTTATTTGTTTACCCGATGGAATGGGGATGGTAAAAGAATTGACCACATGACAGTTAGTGGGGATGGGGACGGAGAAAATTTTCCCCGTTGTCATATGCACGGGGATGGTTATGGTTGAGCGTTAGTGTCCCGTTGCCATATAGATTCCCAACCGGTCTTTATAGTCTATTTCTTTAGTCCGTTTGGTTTTTTTTTTGGGGGGGTGGGGTTCGGTTTTCAATTTTCCTTATGTGCATGTGCAATTGCCATATGGCAACGGGGACATGCACATTCATGTGTAATTCTCGTATGCACGAATGACGATGTAAATCTAACGGTTGTTGAGTTGAATCAGGCTCTTACTTAGTTCCCGGCTAACCGGAAGTTAGCAATCCAGTTTTTAAAATACAGTACCATTTTAAATTTTTATGAAATTTTCAAACACGAGAAATCGAACATGTACGTGCGAACGAGAAAAAAAATCCAGAGATTGAGGAAAATAACACAGAGTTGCTACATGGGCCGGCCGACCCGGGATACGCCTGCAGGCGTCGCTCCGGTAACCGGAGCCCCAGGCGAGCGAGCGATCGGCCGACCCTCCACCCTCTAGCCAACGCTGAGTGGCACCGAGACGACGAGGGTTTGAGCACCCGCCGCCGTCGTCGCCGCCACCGCCTCCGCGAATTCCACGATCGCCGCTGTCGCCGCCCTGGTGACGGCGTCGCGGCTCTCGATTCTGTCCAGAGAAAACAACCCACGGCGAAACTCAGGTTGTACCTATCTCCTGATTCTGAAATTATACTTCTTGGGGTTTCCCCCTTTCCCTTTCTTCCGCATTATTCACTGAGATGAACCGGGAGGAGTACTTTCCTCTAGGTTGAAGAATATGTTGAGGAGAGCATGTACAACGCTAGCCTCCTACGACAGGCTCTTGACTAGCCAAGATTAATTAATTAACGTGAAAAGGAATGATTAGAGTGTGGTACTCCAACGCAAGACGCTAGTTTGAGGCGCTAAAATGTTCTCTTTTCTACTGTCTCGTCCCTCGCCAAATCGCTTCGTGCGAGCGGAATAAGTGGAGCGCCTGGCGACTGATCTTGCGTCGATGCCAAGCCTAATCCTGGGATCAGATGGGATTTAGGCAAAACGGCCGGGAAAATTTCCCTAGCGCCCGGTGTTAGCGTCCGCATTGGACATGCCCTTAGGCGCCTCCAAATATTTCAGTTCAGCAGATGGGTGTTGCGGTATCTTACAGTCTTGCATTGTTTCTGGATATTTTGTTGCTAGATTCGTTCTTTCTTGAATATCCAGTGATTTCAGATGCCTGTGGATTTAGTTTGTGCACAGCGACTTAATAAGAGATTACAAGGGGCGGTGCCTCAGCTAATGTTCATTATGAAGATAAGCGCATGGGTATTAGATAGATGCCGAAATAAGTAATCTGTACATGACTATATATATGATTTATGATGAGTTCTTGGTTTCTTGCTACTATCATCTGAGTATCGTCGTTTGCTTTTGAAGCTCGGTACTTTTACTTGGTTGTCAGTGCAGGAAATCGAGCCTTAGAATTGCAGAGAATGTATGTGAAAGAAAATAGTTCTGGCCATATTTATGCAACTTGCCCGGAGTTAAAGGCTGCCTATCATCACTCATGAAATGCTATATCTTTCATCTGATCATTCAAATACTCATTTTGGTGTTATCTTGTACGTTCATATTTCTAATTTCTTTCTTTGTTTGTTTGGTTATTGATCCTTTCCTTCTCAATTTCGTAAGGAATTTCAGATATTTATGGTGATATTTCTGTTTACTTGTGATTTACTCCTTCATCTAATTGCCTTCATATGATGGGTTCTGACATCGTTCATTTCAACTCAGTGCTATATATATCTGCTAAACCTTGAGACACTATCAAACTAGCCCAGCTGCATTGCTCGATGGAAGATCTCCCAGAGGCACTGCTGGCAGAGATTGTCTTAAGGATTACCAGAACAAGTGATCTGAATTCGCTTTCACTTGTGTCGAAGCAGCTCTACATCATCGATGCATCTCAAAGGAGTGCTATCCGCATCAGCTGCGGCTCTTTCTCTGCTGGAGAAGCCTTGGCATCACTTTGCTCCCGGTTCACAAATTTGTCAAAAGTGGAAATCGATTACGCTGGTTGGAAGTGTGGTCACCGGAATCAGTTGGACAACAAAGACCTCCTTGTGATTTCATCTCAATGCCCCTCGCTGACTGAGCTAACCTTAAGCTTCTGCTCAGACATCAATGACTCTGGTCTTCATTATCTAGCTTATTGCAAGAAGTTGATATCCCTCAGGTTGAACTCTGTACCAGAAATTACTTCAAGTGGGCTTCTATTTGTGGCAGTCGGTTGCAAGAGTCTATCTGGTCTCCTCCTTATCAACTGTGAGAAAATCGGAAGTGTGGAGTGGCTGGAGTACCTTGGCTGGAACGGGTCGTTGGAGGAGCTTGTAGTAAAGAATTGCGAGGGAATTAGCCAGTATGACATCCTAAAGCTTGGTCCAGGGTGGATGAAGCTCCGGAAGTTTGATTTTGAGATTAAGGGAGGATTCTACCGTGGTTATTGTTTTTCTGAGGCTGGTTATGATCCCCTATATAACGCTCACAACCCAAGTAGATATGATTTCTGCTCTGAGAGTTTGAAGGATTTGAGGTTGGCTTGTTTTATAACTGGGACAGAAGTAGGACTTCGTTTTCTGCTCGGGAAATGCAGAGCACTAGAGTCGCTGTGCCTGGAGTATGTTCATGGTCTGAATGACAACGACATAATTGTGTTATCTGAGGGCTGCCGTAACCTTAAAAGTATCTCACTTTCGCTTAAACCTGTGGACTATGATGATCTAGATGGTGATGGTTTCAGGACCGCATTTACTGACAAGAGCCTTAAGGCTCTAGCACTCAGTTGTCCTATGCTTGAGGCTGTTGAACTCACTTTTGCAGGTTGTGACTACACATATCCAACAGAAATAGGCTTCACACAGAAGGGCCTGGTGGTGCTCATTCAGTCCTGCCCGATTCGTGTTCTCGTGCTAAATGGCGCCAACTTCTTTAATGACAAGGGAATGATGGCCCTCTCATCTGCTCCATTTCTGGAGACACTCGAGCTTGTGCATTGCAGGGAAGTAACTGATGCTGGGTTGTGTTTCATTGCTCGTACCCCACACTTGATTAATCTCACGCTCCGCCACTGTAAACGTGTGACTGATGTTGGAGTGGCCGAGCTGGTACATTCACAGAAGTTGGAGTCTCTGATCATTGAAATGTGCTGCCGGGTCTCCGAACAGGTTGTGCTGGAGGCTGGCAGATCAGTTCAGTACTCCGTCGAGGCTCCAAGCCCTGGCGAGCTAAAAAGGGTGTTCATCTGATGCTGTGGATGAAGTGGTCTGCAATTTTTTGAGTTTCAAATCCTCTGCTGGTGTCATCAAGTTGTTGCTTACTGTGCGTCCTGGCATAGCCTTAGACCAGTAGTGTGGTATATCTACTTTGTGTAATTTGCTCTACTTGCATTTAACCGATTCACTTAAATCCGCCAAACAGCATTTCCGGTGTTAAACTTGCAGATGCATCTTGGTTCTACATAGTGTTGATCATGCTTTATTTAGCTGTTAGTGGTCGTTGTTGTTATAGTTGAGCAAACTGCAACACTATGTAAGCAGCTATGGACTATGGAGCAGGCTGTAACTGCTAGTATCTCTGTTGGCATTATATCGGTTGAACGTATGACCTACTAGTATCTCTGTTGACACCATATCCGTTGAATGTATGACCTGCTACATAGTGTCAAAGTTTTGAATGGTTGGTATGTTTTGTTTCAGTTGGCAACAGCAGAATTTATTGCCATTGTTGATCTCAATAACTGCATATATAGCGAGGTTTCCAAAAGCTAGCAGGGAAGAGTTGAGTGCTACTTTGTAACTTTGTGTTTATAATAACAAGGACATGCTGTTCATAATGATACATGGATAGAAACTTACAGATGCATGCATGCTGATACAATGTGTGTGGCATCTCTTTTTGTGTGGTTATGCCAAAAATTTCGGGTGTTCATCTATTTACTATAAGAGTAAGACTGGTGAGACATCACCCAGACACATTGAGACTGGGGAGCGCTGATGTCTCACTCCCGTCGCCTCCGCGGCCCCTCCTCCCCTAGCGTACCATGCGTGAGGACAGGAGTGAGATATCCTTTTTTTAGATTTCTTTATATATCTACTTTTTAAGAATATATCTTGACATTTTGACTTGGGCTGACAAGTGGGACAGCAATCCACCTCAGCAAATTGGTGCCACGTCAACCTGAATTATGGGCCTCATCGTTAAATTTGGCGTCAATCTGAGTTAATTTATGTTTTAGTGCACATTGCAAAAAAAAAACTGCGGTAGAGTGCCTGATTTATGCGATTTTTTTTTTGTAAAATGTAGCAAATTGAAATTATAGAACTCGTAAGTTTTGTGATAGTCGTCTGTGGCTTTTTGTGTGGGCATGCACATTCTCGGTGACCAACTGTTGAGAAGTGGAAGACTGGTGGAGACAGCAAATGGCTTATCCCTGCCGGTTCCTTTTTGAAATTTGCCGAAGCCATGAAAATAACTTGTTAAAAGTTGATCTGCAAACAACTTCTGTATACATGATGTTGAGTTGGACACAAGGTGCACGACCCGTCTATCTGAAGATGGTGGGCACCTAATTCTGAAACGCAAAGCTATCAAAGGGTTGTGCTCTCGTGCTTGAATAAGTTCGAGTCCAGCTTGTGGTACAAAAGATTATCGCTCCCCAAATGTTGCTGTGGTGTTGGTGGCACTGCCATGACTGGACAGGGCATGCGTAACTGTCGGTGGACGAATTTCAGGTGTTTTCCGTTGTGCCAAAGCCCGCCTTCCTGAACAGATGGGCATCGGCCGAGTTGTGTCCTGCCGCTGATTGTTCGACTCTGAGGCAGGCCATTCTTTCTGCGGCCTGATCAAGCACCATGAGTTCAGGCAGCTGAAAGTAGTTCCTCTCAGCCTGAAACTTTTGTAATGTCTGAGCTTGAAGCTGAAGCTGTGTTTCTGTCCACGTCTCCACGACTTCGCAATAAACCTGTTCACACGCTTGTGCTGCCCGGGAAGCATTTTCTAGCTTAAACTAAACTAATGTTTAAGGATGGCAATTTTATCCACGGTCCACGGATCCGGGTATTCACGGATATTCGACCCGCCGGGCATGGGTTTGGAGGGCTAATTGTGTCCACGGATTTTATGTGGCGGATATCCAATAATTCATGGAGTGGGCATGGGCAGAGCTTTTGCCCCGTGGATATTCGATGGATATCCGGCAGATATGTGGGACCCTCATGTCAGTGACACATTCGATTTTACCTAGGCTTAGCTGCCATTTTTAGGCGCAAATCACCAAATCCTTAATTTAAGTCTTAATGATTTTATACTCTAAATACTCACAGAAGAGCCATTCACGGATGTGCTGGTTGGGCTTCGTACTCTGGCTTTTCGCTGATTGCTCCGCCTCCTTGGTAATTGCTTGCCATAATTAAGGACTTAGCCAAAATCAAGCCATCTGTCCATCCTTCCCCTATCGCTAAATACTTATGGCTCCCGTCCCGCACGAACATCCGTCTCCGAGTATTGATCCGTCCGTCGGCTCTGTCAACACACGGTGAGGGAAGGTGCAGCCGCCGGCCGGCGGTCCATCGACGCCATCCTTGCCACCTCTCCAGATCGACGGATCCCCTCAACCTGGCGGGCGTGAGATTGAAATGAGATAGCTATTGTATGGCGTGATTGTGTGGGATTTGACATATTATAAGTACTATGTGATTGATATATTGTTGCTTTGATATTCCTATGAATTTTCAACATAATTATTGCTGAAATGCTACTAAAATAATGTTGAAATGCTGCCAAAATATTTATGTTAGCTTATTATTGCTGAAACGCAAGTGAAATATTGCTGAAATGCTACTGAAATTTTATGGGCATGGATATCCATGGATATCCGGGTATCCAACGGATTTGGATTTGGAGCGACATCTATGCCCATGGATACTTTCGTGATTGGGGCAGAGCGAGACTAATGGATTTGGGCATGGATTTGGTATTGCAATATCCGTCCAAACTCGCTCCATTGCCATTATGACTAATGTTAAAAGAAGTTATAACAAATTGACGTCGATTTGCATCCTATGCACTACACTACGTGTTTGATGGACTTACATGATATTGCAAGAGTAATGCTACATTTACGGATGATTTTTTACAAAAACACATTTACGGACTGGCGTGGCGTGAAGTTGAGCATGGTACGTCCTTGTAATCATGGAAAGGAAAAAACAAACAACCACACCAATCATCTGCATACACGTCAGTCCGTAGCATTAGTCCGTAACAAAACATCCGTAGGTCTAGGATTACCAATATTGCAACACGTTCGGTGGAAATCCGTCCTAAAACATGTTGCATATAAATTTTAGTCAAAAACTATTATTATCTATGATATGAAATGTACATAATATAAAAATATATTACACCATGATTCTAATAATACTGATTTCATATTATAAAAGTTAGCATATTTTGTTATATAATCGGTTAAATTTTATAAAGTTTGACTTTCACGTAAGATTATGCTCAACATAAATTGAGATGGAGGGAGTATTTCCCGGTGCTAGGATTAAGAAGTTGTTCGATACATGTATTTTGGACGGCCTTGCTCTGCTCTTTCTATCCGATAGGAGTAATTAATCTGCATGCATATTCTCCACCCATAAACCCCTCCCAATTGCCAGCACTAGAGAGGACATGGCCTAGCGCCTCCCAAAAGTTCTGCTCGATCTAAACCACGACGGAGCTGTCCAGTACCGCAAATTCTACGACGAAGTGCAACGCTAAACGCGGCATCCACCATGGGAACTCGCATGAGATCAGAGGGAATACAAAATCTATGGTGTTGTTGCGGCCGAGGATCATGGCCACGGTGACAATGAGGGAGGAGACGACGATGAAAATGCATGAAGCCCTCATGTGCGGTTTTAATACTTAATTACAATCTATATGAAATAATATTTGCATTGCGTTTTTAATCATAGATTTTGTCCATAGACAATGCGTGATCGTATGATGCTTGAAGGTTGAAAGAAAAAAAAAAGATAAGTGATGATCAAGGCATTAATACATGAGTGATTTGAAGATTGATCATGAGAGATTTGAGATTTGAGCCTATGTTAAATGTGTCTTAAAAAGAAGGTGGAGTGAGCTCTCGTGTATATCTTCAAGACATCAACACTATGCAGAAAGAATAAATGAAGTGCAAGTTTAAGAGATGGACCATCTGGAAGAGATCACATGGTTGAACTTTGCCGTCCATATGGTGATCATGAATATGTGAATACGCGCCGAAGAATATGCTCTCCCATAGTGAAGTATAGGGAGAAATCCGCAAAACTTCACCAAGCAAGGATAATCAAGAAAAACATTCCATCTTGTTAATTCTAGTACATTTTAGCTCATGTCAAACTTTTTTACCTACAAAGGTTACACATAGTTTAAGAAAGAAGAAAGTCCATTTTTCATCCTTAAACTTTCACTAGAGTTTACTTTTAATCCAAAATGTTTCATTTGGTACAAAACAGACCTTAAACTTTCTACACCCACAAAAACACCTGATTTTCTTGGAAAAAAAACGAAACAGACCGAACCAGATTATCCCGCTCGTTGGCGGTGGCTGATATCGCTGGCTCGTCTGCTGATCTGACCGTCTGCTATGCCATCCAGCTTGCCTACCTCCTTGTGCCGCTAGTGTGGCACCAGCTCTTAGGTGACCATGCTAGCCGGCGGCGTTCCGTGCTACTCGCTCTGCGCCGTCATGATCCTCTGACAGATTGTGCTGCTCCTCTAGTAACAAAGCTTGTGTAACCAGGCTCGTCGGCAACTTAGCGGCAATGACCAGTGCGTCTGGTTTTGCTGATTTTGCTCTATTTTTGTTAAAAACTTTCTTGTATGTGCCCATTTTTCAGTTCGGTTGTATTTAAACTAGCCTGCAAAGTTTAGGGGTCAATTTGTACGAAATAAAACATTTAGGACGAAATGTGAACTTTGGGGGAAGTTTAAGGATGAAAAATGGACTTTCTTCTTTAAGTAAAAATTTAACAAGGAATATGGGGAGTAACCCGTAAAACTTCACCAAGCAAGCATAATAATAAAAAAAATTAACATGGATGGGTACGAAGGAGTAGGATTATTGTTGTCCGGTTATTAAAACATGGTGTTTTGGGTCATATGTCTAGATACACCTATTAAGAAAATTAATTATATTTTAAATTTATTTAGAAATTTCAAAAGTCTGAACAAAAATCCTAGGTGTACATGTGGGTATTTTATATTTGCTCACAAAATTTTAAGAAGAAAATAAAATATGTTTTGTGTGGCCTATATAAAAAACAAAACAAAATCGTGGAAAACTACTTTGAAGTTCTGAAAATTAATCGTTTTTACATAGGGCATATAAAATATTATTTTTCCCGAAATTTTATGTGCGAACATTAAATATACATATTTTTCCAGAGTTATTAGATATTTTGAAATATATTTTTAAGGTGATGGTGCCAAAGTACATTTTCGGACTATGTGAGCATGTGCGGAAGCAATGCGAGAACCCCACAAATTGTAAAAGAGCCCTGCGAGAAACACGAAATTCAAAGAATCACACTCCATCAAGTGAAAAATATCCCCGTCCCCTTCCGTCCGGAAAGACGACAAACAGAGTGAGACTAGGGTTTCAGGGTTCTCCGGGCCCTTCCGAAATCAAGCGGCGGCGGAACCTCAGTTTCCCTGGCCGATCGACGGCGGCTACCATTTCTCCTCAGTTTGGCACCTTTCCGTTGGTTGGTTCCTCATTATCTGGTACGTATGGCTTCGATTTGGGGTTTTTTATAAATCTATCTGCGACTATGTGTTCCCTTTCTTTCCGATTTGGTTAAGCGAGGGGGAGGCCAGCATTATCTAGCTAGGTTAACTCGATCCTCTTAGGTTACATTGTTGTTCCGTTATTGTCCTAGATGGAATATCGCGAAATTAGCTGGAGCAAGTACTGGATTTAGGGTATTGTCGATGTGGCTTCTACATTGTTTGATCAACAATATGATGAAACCACCAATTATCAACTGATACTGAAGAAGGTTCAGAAAGTTAACCATTACATGAATTATCTCTAATGTTCTCAAGTTATCTTCATATGCTCAGTTTTGGTTGCTTGAGCAGAGGAAGAACCAGTATTGTCTAGCTATGTTAAGTCGATCTTCTTACGTTACATTATTGTTCCGTTAATGTCGTAAATCGAATATGCATGCTGTGAATGCCATGTAAGCTGGAACAAGTACCAAGTTGAGCATATTCTTGATGTTGCGTCCTGTAGGCTGTAGCTTCTTTCTTGTTTCCTCAGAAATCTGATGAACCCACCAATTATCAGCATATACTTAAGAAGGTTCAAAAAGTTCATCACTAAATAAACTATCCCTAGTTTGATCAAATTATCTTCATATACTTAACTTTGATCTCATTATATTTTAGTCAAGTTATTCATGAACCATGATTAGTGTTCAGGCAAGTGAAAAATGAAAAAAAGGGGAAGAGAAGGAAGCAAAGGGCCGATGTTACGACCTCCTGTGAAACTCGCTGTACCCCTATCTCATAATTCTGAAACTTCTCTTAGAACTTTCTCCCTTACTTTCGTTTTGTATTCGTGATTGAGATGAACTGGGAGGAAACTAGCATCCGACAAAGTTGGTTGCCTTTCATTTTCTTTTGAAGCTCGGTACTTTTACTTTATTGTCAGTGCAGGAAAAAGAACCTTAAAATTGTAGAGAATGTGTGTGAAAGCGAATAGTTTTGGTCCTATTATGCAATTTGCCCAGAATTAAAGGGTGCCTGTCATCACTCATGAAACACTGTAGTTTTCATGTGATCATTCAAATACTCATTCCTATGCTATCTTGTACATAAGTACATTAACATTTCTAATTTGTTTATTTGTTTGTTGACCCCTTCTTTCTCAATTTTGTAAGAAATTTCAGATATTTATGGTGATATTTCTGTTTACTTGTGCTTCTTCTTTTTCTTTACTACTGCACCTAGTTGCCTCCATATGATGGATTCTGACGCTGCTCATTTCAACTCAGTGCTATATATACCTGCTAAACCTGGAGACTATCCAACTAGCCCAGCTGCATTGCTCGATGGAAGATCTCCCAGAGGCACTGTTGGCAGAGATCGTCTTAAGGATTACCAGCACAAGCGATCTGAATTCTCTTTCCCTTGTGTCGAAGCGGCTCTACATCATTGATTCATCTCAAAGGAGTGCTATTCGCATCGGCTGTGGCTCTTTCCCTGCTAGAGAAGCCTTGGCATCACTTTGCTCCCGGTTCCCAAATTTGTCAAAAGTGGAAATCGATTATGCTGGTTGGACGAGTGGTCACGGGAATCAGTTGGACAATAAAGATCTCCTTGTGATTTCATCTCAATGCCCCTCCCTGACTGAGCTCACCTTAAGCTTCTGCTCAGACATCGACGACTCTGGTCTTCGTTATCTAGCTTATTGCAAGAAATTGATATACCTTAGGTTGAACTCTGTACCAGAAATTACTTCAAGTGGGCTTCTATCTGTGGCAGTCAGTTGCAAGAGTCTATCTGGCCTCCTCCTTATCGCCTGTGAGAAAATTGGAAGTGTGGAGTGGCTGGAGTACCTTGGTTGGAACGGGATATTGGAAGAACTTGTAGTAAAGAATTGCAAGGGAATTAGCCAGTATGACCTCCTACAGTTTGGTCCAGGGTGGATGAAGCTTCGGAAGTTTGATTTTGAGATGAAGGGAGGATTCTGGGGTGGCCATAGCTATGAGGAGGGTGGTTTTGATCCCCTATACAATGTTCACAAACCGAGTAGATCTGATATCTGGTGTGAGAGTTTGAAGGATTTGAGGCTGGCTTGCTTTAAAACTGAGACAGAAGTAGGACTTCGTTTTCTGTTGGGGAAATGCAAATCACTGGAGAGGCTGTGCCTGGAGTATGTTCATGGTCTAAATGACAACGATATAATTGTGTTATCTGAGAGCTGCCGCAACCTTAAAAGCATCTCACTTTGGCTCACACCTACGCGCTATGATGATCTAAATGGTGATGGTTTCAGGACCGCATTTACTGACAACAGCCTTAAGGCTCTAGCACTCAATTGCTCAATGCTTGAGGCTGTTGAACTCACGTTTGCAGGTTGTGAGCACACGTATCCATCAGAAATAGGCTTCACACAGAAGGGCCTTGTGGTGCTCATTCAGTCTTGCCCGATTCGTGTTCTTGTGCTAAATGGCGCAAACTTCTTTGATGACGAGGGTATGATGACCCTCTCATCTGCTCCATTACTGGAGACACTCGAGCTTGTTGATTGCAGGGAAGTAACTGATGCTGGGTTGTGTTTCATTGCTCATACCCCATGCTTGATTAATCTCACGCTCCGCCACTGTAAACGTGTGACTGATGTTGGAGTGGCCGAGCTGGTAAATTCACAGAACTTAAAGTCTCTGATCATTGACTGCTGTCGCCGGGTCTCTGAGAAGGCTGTGCTGGGGGCTGGCAGATCTGTTCAATACTCCGTTGAGACTGCAAGCCCCGGTGGGCTGAAAAGAATATACCCAATGTTCACTGGATGAAATGGCCTGCCAAAATTTTGAGTCTAAAATCCTCTGCTGGTGTCATCAAGTTGTTGCTTGCTGTGCATCCTCACTAGTGCTGGAAATGGGATAGCCTTACGCCTCTTGTGTGCTGTAGCTACTTCGTTGTGTAATTTCCTCTATGCTTGCGTTGAGCAAGATTCATTAGAATCGTCCCAACATTCAGCATTTCGGGTGTTGAACCTGCAGACATAGACTGTGCATCTTCATTCTGCATGGTGTTTTAGCATACTTTATTTGCCTGTTAATGGTTCTTGCTGCTATACTTTCGCAAGCTGTGATAACTATGTAAGCAGTTTTGGAGCTGAATGTACCTGCCTTTTGAGTGCATCAGCAATTACTGAAGTTCTGAAAGTTTGATCTAGGAAAGTGCAAACCCGGTGCTTTTTTTTTTTTTGTTTTTGCTCGGCACAGCACGATACGCCACGCGTTCTCGTGCATGACACCAAAATTGAAACGCCTCAGTCCATTAACAGACAACGGATTATTTAGTGACAATGCATAGATAAGTTGTGGCGCATTATTTTTTCCGTGTTTCATCACGGTAGAGAAGTTAGTCACAATTTATGCTAACAATATCAGTTCATTCCTTCCTTTTAAATGCTAATTTCAATGTCATTCAGATAGACAATTATATCTATATCTCTTATAAAGCAAAACCTCACTAGAGGGTCATTTAAGTTGTCTATCTTAACATGCAAGCTATCCACATCATCCATTTTATTAGCCATCCAATTGTCCATGTCATTCCCTGACAAAGGATTAATTTGTCAATGGCTACAGATTGTAGACTAGGGTTTTGCTAGAAGTAGAGGGCGATTTCGAAAGGTTCAGCCGAAAAGTACTCGCTGATTGAAAACTAGGGTTCTGTTGACAATAGATTCGATGCTTTCTTTGTCCCTCGACTCCCCCTTATATGGGTGGTGGAGCCGAGGGTTTTCGTAATACACAAGTTACAGAGTTTGGGACGGTTTCGTACCCGTCCCGTAAGATTACAAGTCTCTATATTTCCTAATACAATCTTTCATTATCACTAAATGGGCTTCCGAATCTTCTTGTTCTTCGAGTTCTGGGCCTTCAGTAAACCCCGGGTACCCTCTTCGGCAGGCCCATTGGGGATGCCTATGTCAGTAGCGAGATTTTTCTTGAATCGAAGAATCAGGGAAAATTTCCAACTTTAATCATTCAATAACCATGTCGAATTTTAATACATAACTCTTCGATATGCAAATATTATTTTGTACAGGGATAACGCTAGTTGGGGCTAGTTCATCTGACGGATCAGGTACTAGTTAACTGCTCTAGTGGCAATCCGCAAAACCTACTTCGGGATCACGTCCCTGGATATGATCTCGGGATACTGGTGTAAACTTCGACAAGTGCCGCTTAAGGTCTTACCATTCGTCGAGTCCCGCCATATTTTATCGGGTACCTAACGCGTCCGTCGATTTTTCGTATCTTGATACGGAAAAAAGTAGCAATCCGCCGTCAGAGACGGTGCCACGCCTCAGAACGGATCTGGGTCTTACCTTCGCAAAGTTTTGCGGCATTCGAGATTTATTCGCGACTTTTAGCGCTCGAGAATATATTGTCGAGTGCTTTTTTGTTGGAATAGCACATTTTATTGAGTCATATGTAATGACTTATTTTGTCTTCCCGATGGGAGTATATGTAGAGTTATCTGCATAACTCGAAATATACTCACTTCTTTGTCTTTCTTTTTGTCTAAATTCATCGGGCACGCGAACAGCGTTCCCGATGGGAGTAGCCAGAGGCTACAGCCAAGGACTTGTGCTTGGTTGTAGGCTCCAAAGATTAATATCTTCTGCCATTATTGCTAATCCTTCTCGAGCTTTTCATATCTATCGGGTGCGCGACCAGCGCTCCCGATGGGAGTAGCCCCCGAGGCTATGAACAAATGCTTGCATTCGGTCATAGGCTCTCGCCATTTCTATTTTGTCATAGTCGATATGATCTTTCTTTTTCCAAAGTAGCCCCCGAGCATTTGGGTAAAAACTTGTATTTGATCAAAGGCTCTCGAAATAATACTATGTTGTCGATATTCTCACTAGGCTTCGTAGCCGAGTTTTTCTTTTGTCCAAAGTGACGTCATTGCTGATGATAGCCACGATTACTGTATTGGAATCACGCGAAAACTGCTTCTCTCGCTGCCTCGTGGGTCCAAATTCTCTATCTGACGGACACGTCGTGCAAGTGGGGGACACACGTTCCCCACTTTTTCCGGCGCACGCACTGTGCCGCCTGTCTTTTCTTTACTTAGTGAAAATCCAATTTTACCCTTTGTCCACGTGTACTCCATCTGCTCCATATCATTTCCATCCAACGGTTGCGCCGTTTCACCGCACCTCTATTTAAGTCCGTCGTCTTCTTCCTCTGTCACTTTCGCTCGCGCCGCCCATCTGCTCTTCCTCTGCAAAAGCTCTCTAGTGCGCCCTAAAATTTCTTGTGCTCCCCTGCTCGTGCGCTTTTTGCCTCCACACTAGTTCATGCCACCGCGCAAACTCACCAAGCACAGCGCGCCTGAAGCAAAGATGGCAGCCGAGGATCTGGGAGTTTGGAGTGGGAGAGATCCAAGATCTCCGGCAAGATGTCAACCTGCTGAGGAAGCTAGGCATCAGCGGGAAGCAGGATGCTCTGCGCTTCCCCAAAGAAGAGAGCTACCCAACTCCGCCAATGCAATATCGGGTTAGTTTCGTCGACCATCTCATCCGTGGTCTTTCCACTCCCATCCATGACTTCCTCCGTGGGTTGATGTTCATATATGGACTGCAACTTCACCATCTCACTCCCAATTCCATCCTCCACATTTCTATTTTTATCACATTGTGCGAGTGTTTCCTTGGGATCCAGCCTAACTGGTCCCTATGGAAACGTATCTTTCTTTGTCGCCGTAATGGCTCTTCCAGCGTCGCCTATAACATAGGCGGCGTTGTGATCTGCGTCCGCCCTGACGTAATTTGACGTCAAATTCCCCGATTCAGTTCAAGGGTGGCGCAAGAAATGGTTATACATTCGCGAGGAGAATCATGGCTCTGTTGAAGACAACATTCCTCCTTTTGATGGTGTCGAGAAAATTTGTCGCCGCCGATCCTGGGATGCAGAGGCTACGACGCAGAAAAGCGGCAGAGGCTCTCATGACTCGCATCCATGAGCTCCAATACTCGTGGACAAGAATTTTCGGGTATCCAGATCACGACGTATTTCCTTAGGATTAGGTGCAGCCTCTTCAAGCTCGCAAAATCCCCCTTTGGATGTACGCTGGCGAAAAAGATGTGGATCGCTTGTCGCTGACTTGTCTGTCAATGACTTGGCGAAACTCGTCCGGAAGATTTCGTCGCTGAACAAGAAAGACAGCGTCCCGACATCTTGCGGTGTGACGCCATATAGCGCCACCAACACGCTCCCGCAGGTGATATGTTTGTTCATGTCTTTATTTTCCTGCTATCTTTTTCCTTCACAGACTTCATACCGATATTTTTCCTGTCTTTGAATAGAACCACGCAACTGCGTCACCTCTTCCTCCCCTTCCCGAAGGTGGAGAAGTTGAAGAAAGGGCCGTTGTCACCGACGACAACCAGGGTACGTCTCGCCCTGAGAGTGAAGCCGCAATTTCTCGAAAATCTGCGGCATCCTCTGAAAAGGACGCCGAGGCTGAGGCAACCTCTTCGACACGCTCGCCTCCTTCAGCTGCTTCTCCTTGGAGGAAAAGGAAAAGAAACGAGGCTGTCGACACCGGTACCTCCAAAGCCGGTGCTGCCCATGCCGAAGAACCTGTGCCTGATACTAAGGAGAAGGCTTTGGATCTGTACGAAGCTGCTCTTGTTAGCTCGTAAGTTTTTAATGCATTATATTTTTCTCTTTGTCAATACTTTTTGAAATTGCTTATTTATCTTGTGGCTTTTATTTTTTGTAGTGGCGATGAAGAGGAGGATGCACCATTGGCGAGACGCTCGAACGAGCACGTCTCGTACCTTAGTTGTCTCAGAAGCTCGTCCTGGGATGGCGACGAAACTTCTCCTCCTCAACAAAACCCGGAACATCCAACGCCAGCTGTGAGCCCCCAGGCTCCTTCCCCGAAGAGAGCCAGGGTGGAATCACCCAAGGAAACAACCACATTAGCTGGTTGTTCCTCGACTCCTTTAATGGAAGAGGTAAGTTATCTTCTTCGTCCTGTATTGGCTTTATTTTTCTGAACCTCCATGTTTCTTCATGATGTCGAACTTTTTCACTTCTTATATTGATCCTTTTTTATATTCTTTCTTTAGCCTTTCATGAAGGAGCTTATCCGTTTTGGTACCCAATTTATCGGGTACCGTGAATATGCCACCAAACTTGAAGGTACCCTCTCTTTTCCTGGTCGAATATATTTTGTCGCTATTTTTTGCTGCAGTACTTTACTACCTTGTTTTTATGCTGGCAGAAAAACTTGCGGAAGCCAACAAACGTGCTGACGCTCTCATTGAGTTAGAGCAAAGCGAAACAGCATGAATGGAAGCACTGCTACCGTCGGAGATCTCCGAAAAGACTCGGACGCAAAAAGAGCTCTGAGTGACAATGTAGCTCAACATTCTGCTCGCGAAGAAGAAATCCTTGGTCGACTGGAGTCGCAGAGTCGACGTTTTGTTAGTAAGTGTTCACACCCTTGCTGCTTTCTCGCGTCATGTTTTGGCCTCTTTTTTTTCTCTTTGAGTAACTCTATTTTATGCTTTAAGCAGGGAGAACACACCAAGAGTATGAACTGGAGAATCCTGAAGATGACCAGCTTCTTGATGCGATTTCTCTCCTTGAAATCCATAGTACTGAAGCTCGTAACGGCCTAGCTGAAGCTGAAGTTGGCCTGTCGCGGCTTTTCCCCTATTTTTTCAAGAAAAAGGAGGAACCCACAATCTTTATTGATCTCGCCAAGTGCTTCACTTCCAACGAAGACCTTGGACTCCAACTTCGCCAAGAAGGGTCAAAAGTTGGAGTCGAAGGGACAATTGCCTTGGTTGCTAATAGCCAACAAAACGTCGACTGGACAAGGGTTGGCGATGCCGAGGATATCGAGACGAAGAAATGGCAGTCGCTGATTAAAGCGGCGAAGCCCAACTCGAAGAAGATCCTTGCCACCCTTGGATATAAGCCAGCGCCTGCTCCGAGTTCTTCAAAGCCGGAGGTCAAGTAGATCACTTTGCTTTTTTTTTTCTTTGTAGTTTCTCCCCTCTTTTGGTATTGTCGCCGTAATGTTCTTGGCGATGGTTGCTTCAGTAGTTGTCTAGAGGTCCTTCTTTTTGTAATAGACATGTACATATTCTGAGAATGAATGGAAATCTATCTTTGCTCAATGATTGATGTTGAAAATTTTGTTTTCAGTTGATTTTTGACAACTATACTTCAACTCCTGGTCCTTCCGAGGTTTTTCCTTCATCCCGTTCGAAGAAAACACCTGTCGCTATCGAATTTATTGAGGATTCTTCGAGCAAAAACTCAGCACAGGATTTGGAAGAACTTGACAACAGCTCAATCCACGAAGAAGCAGTCACTTATGCTCATGGAACAATCTCGAAAATCTTCGAGAGAGAAAGGTTGCGCTCCAACAGGCTCAAGATGCTATAGCTGAAGGATACCGCGATTGCTGAGGCTGCGCAGCTTCTTCTCGAGAGAATTTTATGCTTCAACTGCTGACGGATGCTAGCTTGGATATGGCAGGTATGCTTCATTAACTTTGTCATACTTTATTTTCTTTGTTGCTTGTCTCCTCGTTTCCCGCTGATTCCTTCAAAAATAGGTTCTTTCTTGGATGCTACTACCGAAGATGAGCGTGTTGAAGCTCGATCCAATGCGCTTCTCAAACTTGCCCGTGATCATGGTTCAAATTTCTGGGGCACGCCGACGGACTCGCCAGATCGTCAGGTTTCAGGATCGCGCGCTCCAGGTTCGTGATTATCTCGACTTTTGTACAAGGACCTTGTCTCTGGTCTATGGCACCATGTTTCCTCGTAATAAGATGCCGGAGACTCTTCCTGCTTTAATGGACAAATTTCGGGATGCTCCTCGGATCCACGGCTTTGTGCGGGCCCAATTAGCTGTTGGCGCAAGGTTTGCTATGATCATGAATAAAATCCCTGTTGCCGAAGATATGATGGATGAACTTCTTCGGATGGACGCCGAATTCTTCGTGAAGGGCAGCTACGCTGAACATAGCACTCGTGCTATAAATAATGAACGGTTGACGATAGACAATATACTGGGTAACCCTGAAGATTTGTTGCTCCAAGAATTGTATCTTGTGTGTATAATCTACATTGTAAAGTCACAATATTTTTATTTTTCAATGCCAAGCCCCCGGGCGTTTTGATGGCGATATTTTCGTTTTATAATGCGAGGTTGTCCCAAGGCAAGATAAATTATATTGTGTACTATTTTTGCGGGCACGAGCCCCCGAGCTTTATGTTGACCGCTAGTTGGTGACATCTTTTTATTTTGGCGAGGTACTTTATACCAAGGAGAGATATTTTGCAAGTTGTATTTGTCGGCACTGTGTATATATATATTGTATCTTCTGGGTAGAAGCCCCCGAGCCTGTCGAAAAGATATATAATTCCACTATCTTTATTATATTGCAGCACCGCGAGCCCGCCTCATTAAAACCTTTCCCGGCCCCACTCGGTGCCCCGAAAAAGGAAAAGAGTGCGTCTGAAAACTCGCGGACGTTTCAGTACATTGTATGTTTACAAAGGGGACTATATTTCGGCTTCTAAGCGTAAAAACGCCTGAGCTGCGCTACGTTCCAAGGATTTGGCTCGGCAATCCCCGTCTTCTTGTCCTTGATTCTGTATGCTCCTCCTTCGATTACTTCTGTGACGATGTAAGGTCAAAGCCACGGCGACTCAAGTTTTTCATGACTTTTTTGATTTAGCCGTAAAACCAAATCTCCCACTTGAAAGGATCTTGGTCGTAACCGTCGACTGTGGTAATTTTTTAGGTCTTGTTGGTATTTGGCGACGCGTGACAACACTTCATCTCGAGCCTCATCGAGTGCATCGACATCATCCTCTAGAGCTCTTCTCGAAGTTTCTTCATTATACTCTGTAACTCTTGGAGAATCATGCTCTATTTCTATCGGCAATACTGCTTCAGCTCCATGGACCAAAAAGAACGGCGTCTCCTGTGTCGCTGTATTTGGTGTTGTTCGGATACTCCACAACACGCTTGGTAACTCCTCTGGCCAAGTATGTCGAGCCTTTTCCAGTTGACCTAAAAGGCGCTTTTTGATACCGTTGCAAATGATACCATTAGCTTTCTCGACTTGACCGTTGGTCTGTGGATGTGCGACAGATGCGAAGCTCAATTTGATGCCCACTTCTGCACAATATGCTTTGAACTCCTTGGACGTAAAGTTACTGCCATTGTCTGTGACAATGTTGTGAGGAACTCCAAATCGAAAGACAATGCTTTTCACAAACTTGATTGCCGACGCGCCGTCCGGTGAATTTATCGGCTTTGCTTCTATCCACTTGGTAAATTTGTCGACAGCAACAAGCATATACTCATATCCTCCTGGCGAAGCTTTGTGTAATTTTCCCACCATATCGAGACCCTATTGAGCAAAGGGCCAAGACAATGGGATTGGCATCAATTCTGCTGCCGGAGAGTGGGGTTTTGCGGCGAATCTCTGGCACGCGTCGCAAGTTCGCACTATTTCCTTCGCGTCCTCAATTACTGTTAGCCAATAAAATCCTGCCTGAAGACTTTGCCGCGATAGCTGACTGCTTGCGTGATGCCCACATATACCTTCGTGTACATCTTTCAGGATTGTCCTTCCTTCTTCGGGTGTGACGCACCTCTGTAGCACACCCGAAATACTTCGTTTGTACAACTCTCCTTTGATCACAGTAAAAGCTTTAGATCGTCTAATTACTCGCCTTGCTTCAACTGGATCGTCGGGTATTGTTTTCCTTAGGATGTATGATATGTACGCCTGCATCCATGGAATTTGCACCATCATGACTAGCTCCTGTTCTTCTTCTTCTTCCAGTGATTCTTTTGCAGTACTCGAGGGTTTTTCATCCTTCTCCTTCTTCTTTGGTTTCATTGGCTTTGTTGATCTCTCGCTTATTTCTTCCCAAAACACGCCTAGAGGAATCGCGAGACATTGCGACCCGATGTTTGCAAGAACATCGGCTTCATCATTGCTCAACCTGCTGATGTGGTTTACCTCACATCCATCAAACAGTTTTTCCAGCTCATTATACATCTCCTTGTATGCTATCATACTCTCGTTGACTGCATCACATTGATTCATAACTTGCTGTGCCACCAACTATGAGTCGCCGAAGATTTTCAGTCGGGTTGCACCGCAAGCTTTCGCCATCTTCATCCCGTGTATGAGAGCTTCATATTCTGCTTCATTGTTAGACACGTTTGGGAACGTCATCCGTAAGACATACTTCAATTTGTTGCCTTCGGGTGATATTAGTATCACGCCTGCTCCAGCGTCTTCTAACCTTTTGGACCCATCAAAGTTCATAGTCCAGGTTCTCGATAAATCTGGAGGCCCTGTGTTTTGTAGCTCCATCCACTCTGCGATAAAATCTGGTAGGACTTGCGATTTTATTGCTTTTCTTTTTCATACGTGATGTCCCGAGGAAAGCTCTATTCCCCAAAGGGAGACACGACCCGTAGCTTCTGGGTTGTTTAATATATTTGATAGAGGAGCTTCATTGACCACTATTATCGGTGCGCCGAAAAATAATGTCGCAATTTTCTTGCTGTCGTAAATACTCCATACGCCAACTTTTGGTACTGGGGGTACCGCTGTTTTGAAGGCGACAGTACCTCACTGATGAAATATACTGGCCTCTGTACTCCATGGAGCTTTCCTTCTTCCTCTCTCTCGACTACCGAGCCGTCACCTGAGGCGTGGTGTATAGGAGGAGAGGTTCCTTCTCTTTAGCGCCACCAAAATTGGTGGTGTCGAAATTGTGCGCTTGAGATTCTCGAAAGCTCTATCTCTTCGTTCCATTGAAATTTCTCTCCCTGTTTGATCAATGCATAGAACGGGCTTTTTCTCCCTGGCGAAGAATGCAAAACTGCGACTCGCCCGTCGCTATTGTATTTCTTTCAACTTTGCTCGGCTTCCTTATAGTTACGATGGCTTGTATTTTCTCCGGATTGGCTTCAATCCCTCTTGCTGATACTAGAACCCCAAAGTTCTCCAGGAACACCAAAAGAGCACTTTGTCGGGTTCAGCTTAAGGCGAAACTTGTCGAGGTTGTCGAAGGTTTCTTTCAAATCTTCGATCAATGTTGTCCCCTTTTTTGATGTTATCACGACATCGTCAATGTAGACTTGTACATTTTTTCCAATCTGTGTTGCAAGGCACTTCTGCATCATCCGCTGATATGTTGCTCCCGCATTTTTCAAACCAAAGGGCATTGTTCTGTAGCAGAACACGCCATAAGGTGTTATGAACGCTGTCTTAGCTTCATCATATTCTTTTAATCTGATCTGGTTATAACCAGAGTATGCGTCCAAGAAGGAAAGACGTTCACATCCTGCCGTGGAGTCGATGATTTGATCGATCCTTGGGAGGGGAAGTGATCCTTAGGACAATGTTTATTGAGACACGTAAAGTCGACACACATGCGAAGGACTTTTGTGTGTTTCGGCACCATCACTGGGTTAGCTACCCACGTGGCTTCTGTAGATATCTCTTTGATAAAACCAGCATCTTTGAGTCGATCTATTTCTGATAGCATAGCTTTGCGGTTTGGTTCAAAAACGCCGCAAAGGTTGTTTGATTGGTCTCGCGAGAGGATCCAAGTTGAGGTGGTGCTCGGCAAGTTCCCTGGGTACTCCTGGCATGTCAGCTGGACACCATGCGAAGATTTTCCAGTGCTCACGGAGGAACTCGACGAGCGCGCTTTCCTATGCGAGGTCCATGTTTGTTGCGATGGACGTCGTTTTCTTCGGGTCCGTTGGGTGGATCTGCACCTCTTTTGAATCCTTGGCAGTATTGAAGGTTGGTTCTCCGAGTGGTCTCCCTGTCTGCGGCACATCATAATCAGTGAGCCTTGGCGCCATATATTCGCTTGCATCCCGAAAGTTTCCGACAATCGATGAAAATCTTTGTCGCACTTATCAGCTGCGCGAAACTTCCCTTGATTGTGATTGGTCCCTTAGGTCCAGGCAGCCTCCACAATAAGTACGTGTAATGAGGTACCGCCATAAATCTGGCATATGCTGGTCGTCCCAACAAGGCGTGGTATTGTGACGGGAAATCCACGACTTCAAACTCTAGGTTCTCTATCCTGTAGTTTTCTCGGGTCCCAAACTGAACGTCGAGATTGATCTTGCCCAACGGATAACTTGGCTTTTCTGGCGTGATCCCATGGAAATGTGTATCTGTTGGTTTTAGGTTTGCCAAGGATATGTTCATCTTCCTCAATGTATCTACATAAGGTTTAAGCTGCTGCCACCATCTATAAAAACTCTCGACACATCAAAACCAGCGATTCTTTGCGGGCAAGATGAGTGCAGATTGCCCCTGTCGAGGAACTTTGCAGGTGGTCCGCAATTGTGAAGCCAATGTCTTGTCCCGACCAATTTAGGTATTCTACTGTTGGTGGAGGCATCTTCTCTGCCATGAACACTTGCCGCGAGATTACTTTCTGCGCCCTGTTAGATGGCCTAGCTTTTTGAATCATCGAGACCGCACCATTGGAGTTGGGATCAACATACGGAGGTGGATGTGGTGCTGCCGCTATTCTAAGCTGGTGCCGATTTTCGTATTGCGGGAGGAGGTGGGAGGTGGATCTCACTCCTTGGCCCCTGGGGGTTTCTGTTCATTGCTTGGGCATTTGCATTCCTGCTCGCAACATTGCCGAAAATTGCGGCAGTCTTTTTGGAGATGTCCTGACTGCCTCTTTCCGTTGCTGTCGAGATAGAAGTGCATCTGGCACGGTCCGTTCATCATTTCTTCGGGAGACACATAAGGTATTTGAAACCTTGGTCCACTATTTTGCCTGTTACCACGGAAATCACCTCTATTGTCGCCTTGTTGCTCATTACTCCTTTGGTAGTCATCTCGACTATTACCTCCAGAGTTTCCTCGGAAACCAGCCGATATGTGGCCAGGGGCATCATTATTGTAGAATTGGCGAGAGAATCGCCGTCTATTTTGAAAATTTTGACCGCGGTCCTCTTCTGGCGACCTATGTCGCTTATTGTATATCGCATCTTCTCCATCTGCCCACTTGTTTGCTATCTCCATCAATGCTGATATTGTCTTAGGATTAGTTCTTCCTAAGTCTTCGACGAAATCTCCCCGTCGAATTCCTGCCACAAACGCGTCTATTGCTCTCTCGTCAGATATATCTTCTGCCGAGTTTTTAATAATGTTCCACCTCTGTATATAGTTTCTCATTGATTCGTCGTGTTTTTCGACACGCCCTCAGCTCTTCCAATGACGCAGTTTCTTGCAGGTGGATCGGAAATGCCTCACGAAGATATCCTCAAAACTATCCCAGCTGTCGATGGAACCTGGGGAAGTTTCTTTATCCAAGATCGCGCGGCACCACTCAAGTGAACTTGGATACTTTGCATGGCTGATGCTCTAGTTCCTCCTATCAGCTTCACCATCTCGAGGTAATCGACGAGCCAATCCTCGGGATCCTGCAGCCGTCGAATTTCTTGAAATTTTCGGGTAACTTAAACCCTTTCGGGACTCGAGTTTAACTCGCACGGGAGCCCACACATATCTTCGTCGGCAACCTCCGGTGAATGCTGATGTTCTCTTCTTTCTTGTCTCGCTCTATCCACTTCCTTGAGCCGCTGTATCTCTTGCTCCACTTGCTCTCGGTGGATCTTGCACTGCTGCAGTGGGTCGTGGACTATTTTGCCTTGGAGTTCCTTCGGGAGGTGTAGCTGCGAACGCCGTTCCCATGACTCCAACTCCAGCCATTGCCATATTAAACAATGCTTCTCTTGGGTCCCCAGGGGGTGGTCTGGACGCGAGGATATAAGCTTGTGTTGCCATGTATCCAGCTTCTGGTGTTTTCGGGATAATATTTCCCCTTGTATCAATCGTCATGAAGGACATGTCGAGATTTTGAATGATATTTCCTCTCTCTTCTTCAGGTATATTTTGCAGTCGAGATCTTGCTCTCCTCCGAGCGTCTCTATGACTATCTCCCGAAGTTCCTGATTGTCGACTGAGCTCTGCTCGACGCCTGCTTGACGCGGAGGCTGCCTCTTTTCTTCTATTCAGGGATGCTGTCTGTTTTTCCAGCTCCCTACTCACGCGAGCAAGTCTATATTGATAGGCTTGTAATTCTTCTGCAGTAGCGGTTGTGTTCATTGGTTCTGATCCGTCCATGGCTCTTGCGGCCCTATCCCACGCTGCTTGCGGGAGTTGAACTCTTTCGCGAGGTGAAGACCCGACATATTTAGTGCCTAGGCCTCTTCTGAGATCAGAGGGATCAACGTATGGATTTCCCAAATCGTCGAAATCCTCTGACGTCTCCGGTTGTGCTCGGTTTGTCTCTTCGATCGCGTAGATCTGATGATATTTTGAGTATTGATTTTTATCAGGATTGGTGACACCATCGTAGATATTGGTGAAGACCTTTCCAATGGTAGCAGATTTGTCGATGAAGTTGAAGTTGTCGACGCTGTCGGAGTCGCTGCATATAACGGAGTCCGCAGACGACTCGAAGGATGTGTCGCTGAGGGGTGAGCTTTCCGCTTGCTTTAGTGTCGATGAAGCGTGGCGACGAAAGCTCTTCATCACTCGATGAAAAGTCAGAATCGATCGCTGAAAATTCCGATGAGATCGGAACGTCGAGACGATAGGATCCTTCCTTGTTGACGCCAAATCGGAATTCTCCGAACGTCATGACGATGGGCTCCTCCAGATAGGCACATGCATCCAAACGGGAGGGCGGGTGAGGAATAAAATCGACTAGATCAGTTTTTCCCGTTTACCTCGATCCATCGCATTGCTTGCCACCGACGAAGTCGACGATTCTGGACGTGCCATCGAGATCAGCTCCTTGCAACCTCTAGTTCCCACAGACGGCGCCAATTGACAAAGGATTAATTTGTCAATGCCTACGGATTGTAGACTAGGGTTTGCTAGAAGTAGAGGGCAAGTAGATCTCGAAGGTTTCACCGAAAAGTACTCGACGATTATGAAAACTAGGATTATTTGACAATAGATTCGATGCTTTCTTTGTCCCTCGACTCCCTTTATATGGGCGGTGGAGCCTTGGGTTTTCGTAATACACAAATTACGAGTTTGGGACGGTTTCGTACCGTCCCGTAAGATTACAAGTCTCTATATTTCCTAATACAATCTTTCCTTATCACTAAATGGGCTTCCGAATCTTCTTGTTCTTCGAGTCTGGGCCTTGGTAAACCCCGGGTACCCTCTTGCCATCCAATTGTCCATGTCATTCCCCACTAACATTCATTAATACTCTACATGCAAGCCACATCATCTATTTTTTAAGCCATCCAATTATCCACATCATCAACTTTTAGCCGTCAACTACATAACCATTTTAAGTCAGTTTTTTAAAGTTAGTTCTTGACTATTTACGCCAATTGAATCATGCATGTTCCTACAAATAACATCATATTCCAATTAATTTATATCCTTTTGTTTTTTACAAAATAGAGTTATCGGAGAAATTCCCGCTGCAGCGCGTGGGGTATCCTTCTAGTTTATTATACATCATATTACACTGCAACCACTTATTCAAGGAATCTAATCTTTGTATTCGATTTCTCCTTGTTTTTGGAACTCATCTAATCTAAAAAAGAAGAGAAAAAACAAATTAAAGACACCTATACTAACTTTTCTCTAATATCTTGAGCTCCTCCATATTCTGTAAATCATTCACCACGTGGCTAATCATGGCGGCCTGGATCTGCACATCAATTAACGAGTGGCTAATGATGTCGGTGTGGATCTGCACAACAATCACCGAGCGGTTGATAACGTCGGAGTGAATCTTCACCTCATCCTCCGGGAGCCTGATGACGTTGGGGTGGATCTGAAACCATACAGATGACGATTAGAGAGTAACAAGATGGAAACAATCTATGGATGGAATGATGAACAAACCTTCGGCTTCAGATCGCCGGTGGATGACCCCGACTTCGACACCATCTCATTCACGTGCGGAGAGTGGGGATCGTAAGGATAAGTGGGCAGTGCGTCTCGAAGGGGAGTGGGGATCTATAGTTCGGTGAAGAAAAAGTAGGGATCTGAGAGTTGATGGTAGTACAACGGCGTGTGAGTAGTAAGTGTTATATAGAAAACAGGAGTGTCAAGTGAGGGTTAGGGTTTGTTTTATGGGCCACAGAAGTAGTGGGTCAAGTTGACACCAAGGGCTCAAAACGGGAGTAATTAGTGGGTGTAGAGGTTTGTGTTACATTACATGCCATATAAGAAGTGAGTCAATTTACAAACGAACAAATAAACATAGTCTTCTCAATATTGGATTTGTGACCTAGAGGAAAATAAATAAAGATAGTTTTTTATTGTCATATCTATATTGTTCATAATAAGTTTTATGCCATGCTATAACTGTATTAAGCGGAACATTAATGTACGTGTGGTATTGAACAAAAAAATCCTGTCCCTAGTAAAATAGTCCATTGATTAATAAGATGATCAAGGTTTCCTAATCTACCAACATCGTTAATGATGGAGTCATGTTATTGGATGAATGGCATGGTGGACTCACACCCATATAAGGTATTGCAATGTGATCTAGTCACAAAGTTCAGCATTGCAATACTAACAACGAAATGTTGTAACCTAATCCTTACACCGTGAGACCATATTAGAATCACTGTCACTGGCGGCTGCTTCAACATCATCAATCGCTACTCCGTAATAGGGTGGTCATAAAGGGGTTGCTCAGGTATTCCAATGGTATGGGTTGATGCGTATGTGTCAATAGCGGGATTTGTACATCCGCGTGAACGGAGAGATACCATGGCCCACTCGATTATCAACGGACTAAGAAACCCTAGACTCCTCCCGACACGACCCCCTCCCAACCCCGAAACCCTAGACTCCTCCCGCCGCCGCCGCCGGCGCTCGCCCCGAGCAAAGGCCACGGGCGTGGCGGCGGCGCGGCTTCCCCTCGTGCGCGGATGGGACGGCTGGGTGCCCAACTCGACGGCGGTGACCTTCTGCCTCCCGTGTGATGGCGGGGCGGCGGCGGTTGGAGGAAGGTGGGGCGGCGGCGTGTGATACGTATCCAACGTATCTATAATTTCTGATGTTCCATGCTTGTTTTATGACAATGCCTACATGTTTTGTTCACACTTTATATCGTTTTGATGCGTTTTCCGGAACTAACCTATTGACGAGATGCCGAAGTGCGGTTCCTATTTTCTGCTGTTTTTGGTTTCAGAAATCCTAGTAAAAATATTCTCGGAATCGGACGAAATCAACGCCCGACATCCTATTTTCCCACGAAGCCCAGAACACCCGAGAGCCACCGGAGGAGGCCAGGGGGGCCCACATGGTGGTGGCGCGGCCAGGGCCTGGGCCGCGCCCGTTGTCCATCGCCTCGTCGACCCTCCGACTCCGCCTCTTCGCCTATTTAAAGGTCCCCGACCTAAACCTCGACAATAATAAGCCACGGTACGAAACCTTCCAGGAGCGCCGCCGCGAAGCCAAGATCTACGGGACGGAGTCTGTTCGGCACGCCGCGGGACGGGGAAGTGCCCCGGAAGGCTCCTCCATCGACACCACAGCCATCTTCATCACCGCTGCTGCTCCCATGAGGAGGGAGTAGTTCTCCATCGAGGCTCGGGGCTGTACCGGTAGCTATGTGGTTCATCTCTCTCTATGTACTTCAATACAATAATCTCATGAGCTGCCTTACATGATTGAGATTCATATGATGATGCTTGTAATCTAGATTTCATTATGCTATTCAAGTGGGTTTTACTTATGTGATCTCCGAAGACTCCTTGTCCCACGTGTGTAAAGGTGACAGTGTGTGCACCGTGTGGGTCTCTTAGGCTATATTTCACAGAATACTTATTCACTGTTATGAATGGCATAGTGAAGTGCTTATTTATATCCCTTTATGATTGCAATGTGTTTTGTATCACTATTTATCTATGTGCTACTCATGTGATGTTATTAAAGTAGTCTATTCCTCCTGCATGGTGTAATGGTGACAGTGTGTGCATCGTGTAGTTCTTGTCGTAGATTATGATCATAATCTCTTGTAGGTTATGGAGTTGATTATCGCTATGATAGTATTGATGTGATCTATGCCTCCTTCATAGTGTGATGGTGACAGTGTGCATGCTATGTTAGTACTTGGTCTATTTTGCAAAGATCTATTATACTCTAAGGTTACTTAAACATGAATATCGAATGTTGTGGAGCTTGTTAACTCCGGCATTGAGGGTTCGTGTAATCCTACACAATTAGTGGTGTTCATTATCAAACAAGAGTATATGTAGCACAAGGAAGAAAACTTATTTATTATGTGATCAATGTTGAGAGTGTCCACTAGTGAAAGTATGATCCCTAGGCCTTGTTTCCACCTCAAAGAATTGCTTCTACGCACAAGCTATTTTCGCCGCTTGTTTACCGTTTCTTGCATCTTTACTTTCTGCAATATTACCACCATCTATACCACCTGTGTTTTACTATCTCTTCGCCGAACTAGTGCACCTATACATCGACAAGTGTATTAGGTGTGTTGGGACACAAGAGACTTCTTTGTGGTTGCGGGGTTGCTTGAGAGGGATATCTTTGACCTCTTCCACCCCGAGTTCGATAAACCTTGGGTGATCCACTTAAGGGAAAACTTGCTGCTGTTCTACAAACCTCTGCTCTTGGAGGCCCAACACTGTCTACAAGAATAGAAGCACCCGTAGACATCAAGCTATTTTTCTGGCGCCGTTGCCGGGGAGGAAAGGTAAAGGTACTCACACTCCGGATCTCGGCTACTAAGCTATTTTCCCGCCGTTGTAAGTACTCGAAGCTATTTCCTTTAGATCCTGCAATTGCATCTTTTGGTTTCTTGTTTACACTAGTTAGGCATAATGGACAACAATGAGCTTCTTATTCTATTTCTTGAGTTAAGACATGGATTGTTTGCTGCGAAAATTAAAAAACCTATGGAATCTTATATTAACATGATATTAGTATGAACTTTGAACACCATTGTTGTTAATGATATGGAAAATTCTAAGCTTGGGGAAGCTGGTTTTGATGAGCATGATATTTTTAGTCCCCCAAGCATTGAGGAGAAAATTTTCTTTGATGATACTTTGCCTCCTATTTATGATGATTATAATGATAGTGGTCTTTTGGTGCCGCCTACTATGGAGAGTAAATTTTATTATGATTATACTATGCCTCCTACACTTGATGAGAATAATAATGATAGCTACTTTGTTGAATTTGCTCCCACTACAACTAATAAAAGTGATTATGCTTATGTGGAGAGTAATAATTTTATGCATGAGACTCATGATAAGAATGCTTTATGTGATAGTTATATTGTTGAGTTTGCTCATGATGCTACTGAAAGTTATTATGAGAGAGGAAAATATGGTTGTAGAAATTTTCATGTTACTAAAACACCTCTCTATGTGCTGAAATTTTTGAAGCTACACTTGTTTTGTCTTCCTATGCTTGCCACTATACTCTTCATGAACTTGTTTATTTACAAGATTCCTTTTCATAGGAAGTGAGTTAGACTTAAATGTGCTTTGAATTTGCCTCTTGATGCTCTCTTTTGCTTCAAATACTATTTCTTGCGAGTGCATCATTAAAACTGCTGAGCCCATCTTAATGGCTATAAAGAAAGAACTTCTTGGGAGATAACCCATGTGTTTATTTTACTACTGCAATTTTTGTTTTGTTGAGTCTTGGAAGTTGTTTACTACTGTAGCAACCTCTCCTTATCATGTTTTTGTTCCAAGTAAAGTCTCTATGGTAAAGTTGATGCTAGATTTGGATTGCTGCGCAGAAACAGATTGCTGTCTGTCACGAATTGGAGCAGAAGTCTCTGTAAAAAAATCAAACAAATCTGCAAATTTACGTGTGTGATCCTCAGATATGTACGCAACTTTTATTAGTTTTGAGTTTTTCCGTTTGAGCAAGTTAAGTGCCCCTTTCAGGTTCGTCTTTACGGACTGTTGTGTTTTTGACAGATTCTGCCTTTTATTTCGCATTGCCGCTTTTGTTAAGTTGAATGAGTTTCTTTGTTCCATTAACTTTCAGAAGTTTTGTGCAATGTCCAAGTGTTAAGAATGATTGTGTCACCTCTGAACATGTGAATTTTTGATTGTGCACTAACCCTCTAATGAGTTTGCTCGAAGTTTGGTGTGGCAGAAGTTTTCAAGGATCAATAGAAGAGGGTGATATAATGTGATCGAGAAGAGTGGAAGGTCTAAGCTTGGGGATGCCCCGGTGGTTCATCCCTGCATATTTTAAGAAGACTCAAGCATCTAAGCTTGGGGATGCCCAAGGCATCCCCTTCTTCATCGACAACTTATCAGGTTTCTTCTAGTGAAACTATATTTTTATTCCATCACATCTTATGTACTTTACTTGGAGCGTCTGTTTGTTTTTGTTTATGTTTTTGTTTGAATAAATTCTTGTGTGGGAGAGAGACACGCTCCGCTGGTTCATATGAACACATGTGTTCTTAGCTTTTAATGTTCAAGGGCGAAAGTTGATCGCTTCACTTGTTGTTATATGGTTGGAAACAGAAAATGCTACATGTAGTAATTGGTAAAATGTCCTGGATAATGTGATACTTGGCAATCGTTGTGCTCATGTTTAAGCTCTTGCATCATATACTTTGCACCTATTAATGAAGGAATACATAGAGCTTGCTAAAATTTGGTTTGCATAATTGGTCTCTCTAAGGTCTAGATAATTTCTAGTAAAGAGTTTGAACAACAAGGAAGACGGTGTAGAGTCTTATAATGTTTACAATACGTCTTTTATGTGAGTTTTGCTGCACCGCTTCATACTTGTGTTTGCTTCAAACAACCTTGCTAGCCTAAGCTTTGTACTGAGAGGGAATACTTCTCGTGCATCCAAAACCTTGAGCCAAAACCTATGCCATTTGTGTCCACCATATCTACCTACTATGTGGTATTTTTCTGCCATTCCAAGTAAATACTTCATGTGCTACCTTTCAACAATTCAAAAGTTATTATCTCTTATTTGTGTCAATGTTTTATAGCTCATGAGGAAGTATGTGGTGTTTTATCTTTCGATCTTGTCATTTACTTTTGACGGACTTTCACAATGGACTAGTGGCTCATCCGCTTATCCAATAATTTTGCAAAAAGAGCTGGCAATGGGGTTCCCAGTCCCAATTAATTAACTTGCATTAATAATTCTCTTCACATGTTTTGCTCTGATCTATCAGTAAGCAACTTAAATTTGCAAATAGACACTCCTCCATGGTATGTGAATGTTGGAAGGCACCCGAGGATTCGGTTAGCCATGGCTTGTGAAAGCAAAGGTTGGGGGGAGTGTCATCTAATAAATAAAACTAAAGTACATGTGTAAACAAAAGAGAAGAGGGATGATCTACCTTGTTGGTAGAGATAACGTCCTTCATGGGAGCCGCTCTTGAAAGTCTGGTTGATAAGGTAGTTAGAGTACCCATTACCATTTGTTGACAACAACAAACACCTCTCAAAATTTTACTTTTATGCTCTCTATATGATTTCAAAACTTGAAAAGCTCTAGCACATGATTTAATCCCTGCTTCCCTCTGCGAAGGGCCTATCTTTTACTTTATGTTGAGTCAGTTTACCCATTTCCTTCCATCTTAGAAGCAAACACTTGTGTCAACTGTGCATTGATTCTTACATACTTGCTTATTTGCATTCATCATATTACTCTATGTTGACCATTATCCATGAGATATGCATGTTGAAAGTTGAAAGCAACTGCTGAAACTTATATCTTCCTTTGTGTTGCTTCGATGCCTTTACTTTGAATTTATTGCTTTATGAGTTAACTCTTAAGCAAGACTTTTTGATGCTTGTCTTGAAAGTACTATTCATGAAAAGTTTTGCTATATGTCATCTATTTGTCAAACTATAGATCATTGCTTGAATCACTCTATTCATGTCATATGCTTTACAACAATGTTGATCAAGATTATGATGGTAGCATGTCACTTCAGAAATTATTCTTGTTATCGTTTACCTACTCGAGGGCGAGTAGGAACTAAGCTTGGGATGCTGATACGTCCAACGTATCTATAATTTCGATGTTCCATGCTTGTTTTATGACAATACCTACATGTTTTGTTCACACTTTATATCGTTTTGATGCGTTTCGGAACTAACCTATTGACGAGATGCCGAAGTGCCAGTTCCTGTTTTCTTTTTGGTTTAGAAATCCTAGTAAGGAAATATTCTCGGAATCGGACGAAATCAACGCCCAGCATCCTATTTTCCCACGAAGCTTCCAGAACACCCGAGAGCCACCAGAGGAGAGCCAGGGGGCCACACATGGTGGTGGCGCGACCAGGGCTTAGGCCGCCCCCTGTTGTGCAGTCGCCTCGTCACCCTCCGACTCGCCTCTTCGCCTATTTAAAGGTCCCCGGCCTAAACCTCGACAATAATAAGCCACGGTCGCGAAACCTTCCATAGCCGCCGCCATCGCGAAGCCAAGATCTGGGGACAGGAGTCTCGTTCCGGCACGCCGCCGGAAGGGAAGTGCCCCCGGAAGGCTCCTCCATCGACACCACAGCCATCTTCATCACCGCTGCTGCTCCCATGAGGAGGGAGTAGTTCTTCATCGAGGCTCGGGGCTGTACCGGTAGCTATGTGGTTCATCTCTCTCTATGTACTTCAATACAATAATCTCATGAGCTGCCTTACATGATTGAGATTCATATGATGATGCTTGTAATCTAGATGTCATTATGCTAGTCAAGTGGGTTTTACTTATGTGATCTCCGGAGACTCCTTGTCCCACGTGTGTAAAGGTGACAGTGTGTGCACCGTGTGGGTCTCTTAGGCTATATTTCACAGAATACTTATTCACTGTTATGAATGGCATAGTGAAGTGCTTATTTATATCCCTTTATGATTGCAATGTGTTTTGTATCACTATTTATCTATGTGCTACTCATGTGATGTTATTAAAGTAGTCTATTCCTCCTGCATGGTGTAATGGTGACAGTGTGTGCATCGTGTAGTTCTTGTCGTAGATTATGATCATAATCTCTTGTAGGTTATGGAGTTGATTATCGCTATGATAGTATTGATGTGATCTATGCCTCCTTCATAGTGTGATGGTGACAGTGTGCATGCTATGTTAGTACTTGGTCTATTTTGCAAAGATCTATTATGCTCTAAGGTTACTTAAACATGAATATCGAATGTTGTGGAGCTTGTTAACTCCGGCATTGAGGGTTCGTGTAATCCTACACAATTAGTGGTGTTCATTATCAAACAAGAGTATATGTAGCACAAGGAAGAGAACTTATTTATTATGTGATCAATGTTGAGAGTGTCCACTAGTGAAAGTATGATCCCTAGGCCTTGTTTCCACCTCAAAGAATTGCGTCCTACGCCAAAAGCTATTTTCGGCGCCGCTTGTTTTGTTTCTTGCATCTTTACTTTCTGCAATATTACCACCATCTATACCACCTGTGTTTTACTATCTCTTCGCCGAACTAGTGCACCTATACATCTGACAAGTGTATTAGGTGTGTTGGGGACACAAGAGACTTCTTGCTTTGTGGTTGCAGGGTTGCTTGAGAGGGATATCTTTGACCTCTTCCTCCCCGAGTTCGATAAACCTTGGGTGATCCACTTAAGGGAAAACTTGCTTTGTTCTACAAACCTCTGCTCTTGGAGGCCCAACACTGTCTACAAGAATAGAAGCACCCGTAGACATCAGCGTGCTGCAGCCTCCCTTGCCTCACGTCGGTGGCACACCGGAGGTGGCTGGGTGGGACGGTTTGCGCCATCTCCTCCGCTCTCGCCGGTGCGGGCGGTGACCTTGGGTCTCTCCCGCGGTTTAAGGACGCCCGGGGCAGCGGCCTCGGGTTCGATGGTGGTGGCGACTTTCTTCTTCGTCGGAGGTGGTCGGCCAGGCTGGTAGTCCTGTGTGGGGGATCATGGGATCTCACACAGGTTTCCGGCGATGGTGATCTAGTCCGGGGTGTCATGGCGGCCGGTGAAAACTGAGCCTTGACCTCGGTCTTGGCGGATGATGGCGGCGTCGGTCGACGTCGTTACCTTGTCGAAGGCGTCATCTTTGCTCGTCTTGGCACTACACTCGGCGAGTTGGGGAAGCGCGGCTGCCGGTGAAAACCGTGTTCCGACCTCGGTTGGCGGATGATAGCGACGTGTCGCGCCGCTACCTTCTTGAAGGCATCGTCGACGCAGCCTGCGGTTTCTCACTCGTGCTGCTCCGGAAACCCTACTTCTTTTGCTATTGTTTTACCTCTAATTTGTGTATTTTGGATGCAACTAACGCGGACTAACGCTGTTTTCAGTAGAATTGCTCTGGTGTCTCGTTTTTGTGCAGAAATCCAACTTTCAGGAAAATCCTCATTGCGAGTTTCTCATTGCGAGCACGTACGACTATATATGGAACACATGCCTATTGATTGATTAGTACTTGGATACCGCTTTATTATTACCTGCAAATGCCCTACCATGATTGTTACATGAATTCTCTCATCCATGCAACGCCCGTTCATCCGTCCCTGTGCCTACAGTATTTTAATCCTGCTGTTTTCTATAATCACTACTGCTGTCTTTATTTCACCTGCTTGTTATTTCACTATTCCTCTTGCTATAAAACTGTTGCTACGATAAACTCTTGCGAGCAAGTCTGTTTCCAGGTGCAGCTGAATCCGCTTTAAGGCTTACAAGTATTCTTTGTCTCCCCTTGTGTCGAATCAATAAATTGGGTAATACTTCCCTCGAAGACTGTTGCGATCCCCTATACTTGTGGGTCATCAAGACTATTTTCTGGCGCCGTTGCCGGGGAGCATAGCTTTATTTGCAAGTTCACTTGGATTGATATTGTTCGCTGCAAATTCTCCATCATGGGTAAACCTCGCGATACTAAAGTCGCCATATTACCATCCACTACAAGAAAAGGTACAACTCTGAGTACCTCCGCTGCTCTTGATTCACCATCTGTGATAAGTCAACTTGTTTCACCACCACAAACTTCACGTGTTGGTATTTCTGCTGAATCTGAAAATTCCTCTGATAATTTTGATGATGCTTCTATTGTGCTTGATAATACTGGTTCATTAGGTCCTTTTCTAGATGCTACAATTGCTAGGTCTAGACAAATTGAAATTACTGAAACTCCTAATGAAAATACTGTTACACCTGTTAATTCACCTGAGATTGATGATCTTGATGAAGATTATGTGGAACTTGATGATGATTTTATTGATAAATGCAATGCTACTACTAGTACAAGTAACCTTAAAAAGCTTATTGCACAACATGCTATTAGATATAAACTGTCTCCTGATCCTAAATTTGCCACATCTCCTATAAACATTAAGGATAAAGATTATGACTTTTCTCTTGATTTATCTCATATATCTATTGTAGAGAAAACACCTTTTTGTGGTACTGAAAAAGAGAGTGCTGTAGAACATATGAATGAGCTTTCCACTTTAAGTAGCTTGTTTTCTGATGATGTTAAGATGCGTACTTATTTTGTTGCTAAGATTTTCCCTTTCTCATTAAAGGATGATGCTAAGATTTGGTATAATAATTTGCCTCCTGATTCTATTAATAGTCCAAGTTGTTTGCTTGATGTTTTCTTTCGAAAATACTTTCCCGCTAGTGCTCAACATATGGCTCTGCAGAGAATTTATAGTTTTGATCAAGAAGATGGAGAGAAATTGCCTGAGGCTTGGGCAAGATTTTGCTCTCTTATTAGAGCTCGGCCTGAACATGATTTGGAAAAGCATGATTTACTTGATATATTTTATAGTGGACTAACCATTGAGTCTAGGGCATACCTGGATAGTTGTGCTGATTGTGTTTTCAGGAAAAGAACTCCGGACGAAGCTGAAGAATTATTGGCTAAGATAAGCAAAAATCATGATGATTGGTCTACACCTGAACCAACCCCGACACCAATATTGAAGAAGAGGGGTATGATTGAATTAAATGATGAAGATATGAGGGAAGCCAAGAAATCTCTTATGGAGAAGGGTATTAAATCTGAAGATGTGAAGAATTTGCCTCCAATAGAAGACCTATGTAAGATAATTCCCCCTTCATCTACAATCGAGGTACATTCTCTTCAACGCTTTGATAGAGGAGATATTCCATATTCAAAACCTCCTGATCAATGTTTAGATGAATTTGATAATTATATTGTTAAGCAAAATAATTTTAATATGAGAGTAGAGAATCATCTAATGGAAAATTCTCAAGCTATTGGTAAATTGCATGATATTGTGGAGAGAACCTCCAATGATGTTAAGATGCTTGTTAAACATTTCAATATGATTCAAACTCAAATTGATCAACTTACTAAAGTGCAAAATGACTTGTTAAAAAATAATCATGAAGAGAAACAAGTTTATGAAGTAACAACTAGAGGCGGTGTTTCTACCCAGGATCCTCTATATCCTGAAGGGCACCCCAAAAGAATTGAACAAGATTCTCAATGAACTAAAGAAATTAGTAGTCCTTCTAAGAAAAAGAAGAAGAAACATAAAACTGTTGTAGAATCCTCTGAACCTGTTAATGATCCTAATAGTATTTCTATTTCTGATGCTGAAACTGAAAGTGGTAATGAACATGAGGAAGATAATGATAAGAATGATACTCCTGATAAAGAAGAAATTGAAAAAGAACCTGAAAAGCATGATAAAAATAAAAAGTACACTAAAGAAGATTTTATTACAAAGAAACATGGTAATGAAAGAGAACCTTGGGTTCAAAAGCAAATGCCTTTTCCTGCTAAGAAACTAAATCAAAGGAGGAGGAACATTATAATAAATTTTGTGATTGGATGAAACCTTTATTTTTGCAAATCCCTTTGACTGATGCTATTAAATTGCCTCCTTATTCAAAGTATATGAAAGATATTGTCTCTAACAAAAGGAAAATTCCCAATGAGGAGATTTCCACTATGCTCGCTAATTACTCCTTTAATGGTAAGGTTCCAAAGAAGCTTGGAGACCCAGGTATACCGACTATTCCTTGTTCCATCAAGAATAATTATGTTAGAACTGCTCTATGTGATTTGGGAGCAGGTGTTAGTGTAATGCCTTTTTCTCTTTACAAGAGACTTGATTTAGATAAGTTGATACCAACTGATATATCTTTGCAAATGGCTGATAAATCTACTGCTATTCCTGTTGGTGTATGTGAAAATGTTCCTGTTCAAGTTACTCAACATTGCTTGATATTAATTGATTTTGTTGTGTTAGAAATGCCTGAAGATGATAATATGTCTATTATTCTTGGAAGACCCTTTCTTAATACTGCAGGGGCTGTTATTGATTGCAATAAAGGCAAGGTTACTTTCAATGTTGATGACAAGGAACATACTGTCTATTTTCCCAAGAGGATTGATAAAGTATATGGAGTTAATACAATTTTAATGTGAAAACTATCAAAGTGGGATCCATTGATTGTCCTATATATGAGCCTAAAGAAGAATATCAAACTCTTGTGATTGGATCTATATCAATTCAATATAAGGTAACATGATTGATTTGAGGTTTATTTCTTCTTATGCCATATAAAATTTATTTGGTAGCAAGACTTGATCAACCTTGTTAACAAGTATATTTTAATGCATAAGAGAGCTAAACAACATTTCTTTCTTTCTTTCTCCCTCCATTTGTTTTACTTGCTGTAGCACCTTTTGTTTATCAATATGCTTTAGTTGTTTAAGATTTTGGAAATCATTTTCCTGCGCAGTAATAATTACTTTAACACCCAGAAATGTGCATTTTTCGAAGTTCTCAAAAAATTACAAAAATTATACTGGTAGTCTTATTTTTCGAAGGGGCACCTGGGAGCACCTGGGGATGACCAGTGGGGCACCCCAGGGTGGCACCCCACAGGCCGGCGCGGCCAGCAAGGGGGGCGCGCCACCCTGGTGTGTGGGCCCCTCCTTGCCCCACTTCATCATCTCTTTCACTCATGCACTCTCTCTCCCGAAAAAACTCGTACTCACTTTCTCTCACTCGCGTTTCTGCTCAAGAACTCGAGATTTCTCGATCTCTTTGCTCAGCCCAGATTTCTGTCTGAAATTTGGCACATTTGCTCTCCGGTATGTGACTCCTTTGATTATCCAATCAGAATTTTGTTTAGTTGAGTATATATTGAATATTTTGCTGCTGTAGGTAACATGTTTAGTGAGCTTGCATGCTTGTTCTAAGTGGTAGAAATTAGTTTTGATGCATGTTTAGTACTCTAGCAAGTTCCTATAGTAGTTCCCCTCAATTATATACCTTGAAATCAAATTTTATAATGATTGTTGAAAAATTTCAGAAAAGGAAAATGAACAACTACAACTTTGGAGAGGTGTTCGAAGGAGAGACGACGAGCACGGGGAGGCCCTCGAGGGCATCCACTCGGATTAGACGATCCTATAATGAGGACGTGATTGCACCAAGCTTCGATGAGGGCAATGGAGACCCTAATGCTTCATCTTTTCCATGTTATGAATTTTTGAGCATGTGCCCCAGGTTGTTATCTAACTTTCATTAGTTGAACACTTTTTGAGCTGAGCAACGGAAGATTTTTGTTAATTTCGATTTCTGTTGTTTCTCTTCACCATTTATTTATTTGGTTCTTTGCTCTTATTTTACTTTATTTGCTATCGTTGGTTTGCTATGAGAAAACCCAAAAAGATTTTGCTTTGTTTTCTTGTTTCCTTTTGTTCTTGTTTCTAACCCGAAAACACCAAAAATATTTGTTGTTCTTCTTTGGTTTTGTAAAGTTCATTAGGGAGTTCAGAGGTCTCCGGTGGTTGGAGCTTGGTTTCATTCCATATTATTATTCAAGCTGCACAAGTGAAAGGCAATAATGACGATCTACGACAATTTGACTGTGGTGAGAGGCTGGTATGAACTCTATTTGTTTTCATTTTTGTACATATACTCATCCATGTGAGCATGCTTAGTTGGTTCATATGAGGTATATGTCATTTAATGAAAGTCTAGTAGTTCATGATCTCTCATGATTAGTTCCAATCTATTAATAATGAGTAGCATGTCATTAATATTTGCTTGCATTGTTTTATTCATAAATCGGTATGACATTGTGGTATCCTCCTCTGAATAATTCACTTGAATCGACTTGGCACATGCTCACGCATGCATATGACTAAACAAAAGTCAATTAAGCCTCGATGATTTACTTTGCTTCAGAGTTCTTGTATCACTTTTATGCCTCTGTTAATTTATTTTGTCGCAAGCATGATTATGACAGTTATTGCTCTCTTGATTGTCGCTTCCCAGTCTATTGCTAGCCTCCACTTGTACTGAGCGGGAATGCTGCTCGTGCTTCCAAACACCTAAAAACCAAGTTGTTCCAAAGTGTCCACCATAAATACCTATGCATGGCATTTCAAACCATTCCAAGTAAATTCTCATGTGCTACCTTTAAACCTTCAAACATGCCTATTGATTGATTAGTACTTGGATACCGCTTTATTATTACCTGCAAATGCCCTACCATGATTGTTACATGAATTCTCTCATCCATGCAACGCCCGTTCATCCGTCCCTGTGCCTACAGTATTTTAATCCTGCTATTTACTATAATCACTACTGCTGTCTTTATTTCACCTGTTATTTCACTATTCCTACTGCTATAAAGCTGTTGCTCTGATAAACTCTTGCGAGCAAGTCTGTTTCCAGTGCGGCTGAATTGACAACTCGTGTTAAGGCTTACAAGTATTCTTTGTCTCCCCTTGTGTCGAATCAATAAATTGGGTAATACTTCCCTCGAAGACTGTTGTGATCCCCTATACTTGTGCTGCTCCGGGGGAAACCCTAGGTCTGGGTCTCCCGGATCGGACGATGGCGGCGCGCCCTGCGTCGTTCTACCTCTTGGGGCATCATTTTTGGAGCAGCTGCTGGATGTTGGCGGTTTTCGGTGGAGTGGTGTTCATCTACCACTTTGTTGGCGTTGAGTCTCGGTGGCATGGTGTTGCAGGGTATCGACGACAGATGCGGGATGATGTATACGTGCAGGAGGGTGGAGCCGTCTGGCGTCATGGTGGCATCGACGGCAGGTCTTGCAAGGTTAATGCGATGATTTCTCTTGAAGATGGAGTCGAGGAAGACGGCGGGAGCAACTCCTGTGGCGTGGGCGTTGGCGTGCGCTGTGAGTCTGCTTGACTGGATGTGCTTCTCATCTGCTATTGGGCGGTTTGGGAAGGCATTTAGTTTTGGTTGATGTGAGTTGGTGTATTGTCACCCTCTTCATCCCAGTGTAGGTATAGTAAGGTTGCTTCGAGTTTGGTCTTTTGTATTGTTTCTTGTAAGGTTCGTGAATAATCTAATAAAAAAATCCGTGTGCATCCTTTGGATGCAGAAGCTGGGGCGATTTTTCCCCCATTTCGAAAAAAACCATGGCCCACTCGGTTATATTATATCAACATCGCTTGCAAGCATGCGAATAGGTCACATAAATATAATATCACAAGAACGATTTGAACGAGACCGAACAAGGTATAACGGATACGAAAGATCAAGTCTCGGGCAAACTAAGTATCGTGTGAAAAAGGGATAGATTCGACGTTGAGGTTCACGCGATAAAAAAAATTAGTAGAGTGTGTGGGGACCGTTATGGTTTTCCAGAACCCCCTAGTGTTCATTGATAGGAGATATATCTTGATCATGTATGCATGTTCCCGAAACCGTAGGGTGGCACGCTTAAGGGTATATAACGCTTCGAGATAGATTCGGTATTGTTTGAGAATAGGAAGAGAACACCATGATTTTTCAGGAGAGATATCAGAATAAGTTCCGAGGTCAATGAATTGTTCGGAGACTTAATAATATGTTTTATTATTTAATTAATTGAATTAAATAATGTAATATAGAAAAAATAGGGATACCCCCTAACTGGGCTACCCCCTAACTGGGCTACCATTGGGCAACCTAATAAGGGGGGCCGGCCGAGCCCCAAGGGAAGGCATGGGCCCGCGGCCCATAGTGATCTGACCACGTCATAGTGCAAAAGAACCCCTCAAAGAAAGGGAAGTATTTAGCAAAATCTCCCGAAAATAGGCTTTCGCCGGACTATATAAATATAGCAACCACACTATACATCCGCGAGTCTTGAAACGGAAGAAAATGCTGGAGCAACAACACAAACAAGCCCAAAAGAAGAAGAAAAGAAACAAATTGGAAGCAGAGGCGCATCGAATAAACGACGGGGATCCATAACCGTTGCGCCCTCCGGAGAAGTATCTCCATGTACCAAGCAATACTTTCAAGAAGGGAAGCGACTACGCTGCTTCCTAGACCACATGGTCCTAGGGTTTCCCCCGGCTCACAGAGGAAAGTGGACGAAAGGTAGCTACGCCGCCCTCCAAGAAGCAATGATGCCACCCGCGGATGGCACCGCGTAGGTGTCGAGCGAGCCCGGATTTCTCCTGAAAAAACCCTATCCACAACCCTCGGATGATCCGTCGGCCCAGATTCCGTCGAGGACTTGGCCTCGCCATCACCAAGCTTGCCGCCCGCGAACACGCGCCCTCCGGTCATGAAGCCTCCATCATCGTCTCACCGTGGTGAAAGTCCTTAGTAGGGGTGGACTCGAAGCTCGAGGCTCGGCTTGGGCTCATGGAGGCTTGGCTCGAAGGGCAGGCAAGCCAAGCCTAAAACATGGAATCAAGACTCGAGGCTCGACAAGCCCGCTTGATGAAGCTTGCAAGCCGGCTCGAGGGCTCGATGTAATTAAAAAATTCTCCATGACCTATGCCAAAAATGTAGCATATCACAAGTATAAACAACAATATAGCATGAATACATCCCAAACATAGTGTAACAAGTTTCACAAGGGACACGTAACGATGACAGTAGCATACACATGTACTTAGTCCAACACAGTGTCATACATCACGAACACATAGACTTAGTTCAACAACTTCGAATAGAACAAATAGAACATGAGTCGCAGCTCAACTAAACAAACAAGTCGTAACATGAATTTTAACCACAAAAGAACAACCGCTCCATCATTTCATCTCTCTTGACCGCGTTGCCATCTCTTGTCACTTCATAAACCGCATGTCAATCTGCACCACATTTAGACTCAGCTACAGCAAGTAAAGAGACCAAAAAGGAGCACTACAAACTCAGTTTTGATTATGCAGAAAACTAACCAGCAACTAAATGGATCAAAATATCAGTACAACGAAATTTTGCTTCAGTTTGGATGATATAGAAAAGATTCCAGCAACTAAATAGACCTCAAAAATATCACCAACTCAATCTTGCTTAGGTTTTGATGATGCACAAAACATTCCAGCAAGTAAATAGACCAAAAAGCATGTGCCAATTCAGTTTTGTTTCACTTACTAGTTAAAATGCCCGTGCGTTGCCACGGGAAAACGAAATATAAAGAAAGATGGTTTCATTTTTTGGTGCAAGCATGGTGACTTCAGGTTTTTGAATACCCCATACTATATACCGGCATTTTTATTCCTATTACTAACCCTCTGAAGACCAACAACCCTCTTACTAACCCTCTAAGGACCAACAACACACATGTTCTTTCTGTTCTTTTTTACCCATATATTCTGGATAAGATGTACCCACAAATTTTGAGTCTACCAATTCATGTTGGAAGGGAGGATATATGTTAAGAATTAAAACACAGCGGATGAAAATGTGTCTCCTTAAATCATATCGGACGATTTTAGTCAAATTTGCAATACTAAATGGACAAGCACCTACTTAGCTTCCACAATTGTGTTCAACTATTCATAGATTTTCTAGGAGAGGCATGTAAAATAATTACATTACTTGCTTTGAACAAGCGACTGAAGTAAAGATTCAGTCGGCTCATCTTGAAAGACTTGCATAAAAAAACAAGGATCCAGATCTTGACAACAATTTGCAAAATGTTTCACTTACAAAGTTAAGAGTCAGCCTAAATACCCATCAGCTATGGATACAATTGTGTGTCAAGAACTTAAGTAGATTTCACAAAAATCACATTGTGTATTACACATTGCCCTGATTGCCAAAACTGAACCTAAAAAAATAGTAACAAAGACACACATCTTCATTTGTTAATGCCAACCTCTTGGCATGCACACTCTCTCTCAGAAAATGATTAAGCATATTTGGTGCAAGAAAACTGAGGCAAGATTGTAAAAACTAAGATGAGATGTGTTGAATGAACCCTGTAATTACAGTGGATTTTGTTTAAGGCAGCAACAATACTTCAAACACTTACAACTTCAGAGAGCAAGCAATGTATATGGAATTCAATCTGAAATCTACCGAAGTTTTACTATCAAATGGAATACTACATTTTAGAAGACATCCAAACCCATGTAGATTGAATAAGTAATTTAGGCGATGCAACTACGTGAAAGGGAGACGACATGGCCACTCGCACCAATTTTTTATTTCAGAAATTAAGCCCATATTTTCCATGTCTTCATTGTACCAACATTAAAAGGAGAAAAACCTAACTAACCAGGCAACCATAAGATAAATGAGTATCAGCAAAAAAGAGGATCAACTTATCCTTCTTGCCTTTCTACTTCGCTTCTCATCTTCATCTCCGAGGTCAACTTGACTTGTTTCCTTTATTCTCTTGTGGATCGGGGCACCCATGACCTTCACCCTGTGCGCCGCCAAGCATAAAGCGTGCACACGGGTGATCCACACTCGCGGCCGTGCTGCCACCTATCGGAGGGCAGGCCATGCATGCACACCCACTCGTCCCCAGGTTCCTCACCGGTGTGGATTGTCACATGCGCTGGTCTTGTTCGACGTCCAGCTCAGCCTTGACAGCCGTTGTGCAAGCGCTGCCTCACATTAAAAAAACATAATATTCCAGAAAATGGGAAAATACCATGGATAGCTTCTTAAAAGGGTGACAATAATTTGAAATAACAAACCTATTCATGTTGGATTGCTCGACTATGATATTCTCCACACATGAAAAAACAAAAAAAAAGTGCTATGTTTGGAAAAACTCTTATCTGATGCAATCACAACACATGACTACAAACATGCACAATTATATTTAAGTTATATATTGACAAACTTAACCGTGCATGGTTCATAGGTCTAAATGATGATACTGGGGACGAAAAAAAGATAGGAAACATATTGTTTATCTGAACTAATGGCACAAAGAAGTAATCGTACCTGTTCAACACACGTAGAATCAAGCAGTATGATGACTTGATGTGTGAAATCAATGAAATCATGGAGTCTCCTGGACTTTTCTCCGGTCCTATGTGATTGATTTGGTGTGTTGATGAGTTGATATGTGAAATCCGGTCCTATGTGATTGATTTGGTGTGTTGATGAGTTGATATGTGAAACAGAACAAGTTCCTTCCTGCTCCTTGACCTCCTCACGTGCCACTGCATCCTCCTCTTCATGGTCCAAATCTCGATCTTACATCTTACCTAGTTGATCTCTTTTGTGGACACCTCGACCTCCACCATGATGTGGCCTTCTGAACCGATATTGGTCGATATTGATGGAGTTTCAGAATTATGGGTTGTACGTAAATAGTAAAGATGTGTAATCGCGACATCATATGATTTACAGAGAACATAAAAAAGTTGCATCTTAACATAATTTTTTTAAATACCAGACATCTCACCAAAAGCATTGTAGTCACTTCGCCCTCGTTGCGATGCATCGGCACGCTACAACTGACTTACTTCCTGAACATGGTGTGGATTATACAGATGAGTAGATATCTGTCTCCTGGGAAGCACAATAAATATTAAAATCAAAACAGGTTAATTCATGATGTATCCTTCCGTATAAGCATATATATATGAGTAGTTAATAAGTACAAATCATACAGGAACGGCAGGCTTGCAACATGGAGGTGCATACGTGAGTAAACACTAATAGATGTTATGATCAGGGCTAGAAAATCGACAGCTCGGTTGACGAAATATTGAAATCTGATATGACATCCTCAAATAGCAAGAAATAGGAAAGCAACAAATAAAACCAAAAAAAGGGCCTGGAGCGTCAGTTACCCCATCAAGAAATTAACACAGCTGGAAGCACGTAACTTCAAGGTGCAGGTGCTCCGGCACCGACCGTAAACATCAAGCCGGTCATACAACTTTGTGTATACGGCAATGCTTATTCCGTTGAAGTATCTGAAATCATATTCTTTATTAACTCTATCCCAATAGAATTAAGAAAATACAAATTGAAGCATGAACAAGAAGCAGCACATATGATTGTTCAAAATATTACACATCTGTACATATGCAGTATTTCAAACATTAAAGTTATGTCATTAATTACAGGTACGAAGCAATACATCAAATAAAAGGAGAAGAGTATTTTCAGATTGTTTAATCCTTTTCGCAAAAAAAAAAAGATTGTTTGATCCCCATGGCAGCTAGATTGCTAGACGCTAGCTAACCCTTGTCCCTGGCTGTTTGTTTGTCTCCGAAACACATTATGCTTGCAGATCACTCATATTAGACTTCAGTTATCATTTATGTACCCAACAACACATGCTAAAAAGATGTTGGTTGAACGGACATGGTAAGTTTCTAGTACATCAAATCGGTTGACTGAAACTTCTAAGAAATCTGGTTTGGCCCGCAAATATCCATACAAATCAGTGTATTGCGAGCCATCGTTCTGGTATAAGAAAAAGGAAAAAAACAGTAGCATACCTGAATCATCACCTGATGCGTGGGATCCCATTATACTTCCCGTTGCAAACCATGTACTGAAGCAACACCTCCCTTGCATCAGAGACCATGTCGAGCTTTACAGCAAAGGTAGCCTCGACTGCGTCTGTCCTCGCCACCGCCACAGACCAACGGCTTCCGTGGATTCCGTGTCACCGCTTGGGACCACGTCGGAGGCCCTTGAGTTGTCGGTGCGGATAAAACAACAGTAGATGACTTCGCATCCACGGCGCGGATAATCGGTGACCGTGGCGCTCGGTAGCGGCATCGCTGGGCGCGTGCAGGGCAACGACGGAGGGCGAAGTGAAGCTCGTGACGCAGGGGAGGCATAGCAGGCCCGTGCGGCGATGTGAAAAGCGGAGGGCGTGGCGGCGGGACTGGGCATCGGCTGGAGCAGGGCGGGCGCGGTGTTGGCCGATCCGCGGAACGCATCGTGGTTATCTCCTCTAACCACTCCTAGGAAAAAAGCGGAATTGATTTCGCTTGTGAAGGAGGGGATCAGGGGAGCGAGCGGACGAAGTTGGACCGAAGGTGATTTGGTGCGGTTGATGACTTGATGTGTGAAATCCCTGAAATCATGGAGTCTCATGGACTTTCCTCCGGTCCTATGTGATTGATTTGCTGTGTTGATGAGTTGATATGTGAAATCCCCGAAATCATGGAGTCTCAGAAAAAATGTACTTCTATGTGACTTGGTGGAAGGGTAAAAATGTCTTATTGAAAATATGTTGGACGAAACCTCATACCGAAGGAAACAGAACACGTTCCTCCTTTTTATATAGTAGAGATAGAGATAGAGATAGAGATGATGCTCTACAAAATATTCCAGCAACATTTCAGCAATTAAACATTAATATTTTGGTGATGGTAATTGGTTTTAGAACTTACTAGTTGCTTCCCACTACACTTTTTCCTTGCGATGGCACCTGCGGCTGCGGTGGACGTGTGTGCGATCCTTCACTGTCTCTTCTAGGATGCATTTTCGATGGAGGAGATAAGCAACAACGAAACAACCTGCAACAATTACAACTAGACGTTACAGTACACAAACATATACAACTAGAGTCTACAGAACATATACATGAACATACGATTCATTCTCACGAGCAATTTTAACTAAACTATGACTGACGACTAGGAGAAGAAAGTAAAAATTAAGGAAATAAATAACAATGACCAGACCAGAGCTTACCTTACCGTCCCCGATGGTGCACTGGTGGTGGAGGGCCGGCAGGGCGGGCAGCGGGCCTACAGGATGAGGGCAGACGGTCAGAGGGCCGGGAGGCGGAGGGTCGAGCTAACCCTAGGCGCGCCGCGCGCGTCCTAGGAGAGGACGGGGGAGGTTTTTTCCAAGCAACCCCTCTTGGGTCGATTTCCATTACCATGATGATAACGAAAAACACAGCATACTACTAAGCATTTTTTTTGCCGAGCTCGGCAAAGAGACTACCAACAGAAACAAAAAGCAGCGGGCGATCGCCGCCGACTGCTAGCGTTTGGAGAGGATAGACCTATTACAACGAGCAATAATTTTTAGGGACACACAAACGGCTAACAGCCAGATCACCCACGCACATAAACCAACCGACTATCTAGAACTTTTTCCTTGTTGGAGAAGCTTTGATCAAAAACCAGCTGCGTCGGGGGAAGGCCTTATCGAAGAGCAGCAACTTTTTTAGGTATCGGAAGCCAGAACACATAACAGATCATTCGTCAGTCTCCATCTGATCTGTAGCTGGATCCTCCATCGTAGCATCTGCTATGCGAAGAATCACTCCAGGTTGATCTTCTGCATTTGATGAGGAAGAGGAGCAGATGCACCCGCAGCAAGCTGGAGCAGGCTAGCAGCACCAGCTCTGAATGTTTTCTGCATCAGGTCACTGGGAGATTTGATGAGTTTATGTTCAAAGCAAGCTTTATTTCTTAGTTTCCAGATTGCCCAACATATAGCAGCTAGTCTAACAATTTGCAAATTTCTACTGGCTGGAACTAAACGGGGAAACCACCAAAAGAACTGTGTGAATTTTCCAGGTCTATCAGATGCACCAATCGACATTGCAACTGTGCTCCAGACAGTCGGGGTTGGGGATCAATTGGAGACTGCGGGGAGAAGGAGCGACGGCGGCCGGCGTTGGTGGTGGAGGCCGGCGAGCGTGGAAGCGCCGACGTCGTTCTTCTCCAACCCTAGCGGCGCGACGCGAGTGTGCGAGAAGATGTGAGCATGCGACTTGTGGTGCTATCACCTATCAGCAAGGGAATTTTCCAATTTTCACGGTGGGGTTACTTTTTGGTGGCCGGCTCGTGAGCCCTCCCAGCCGAGCCTTGAGTCCACTTTTTAGTCTCTTATTTCCAGCAAGCCAAGCTTGGACTCGGCTCGATTTCCCTCAAGGCTCAACGAGCCGAGCCTCGAGCCGGCTCGGCTCGGTTCGATTTCACCCCTAGTTTTGATGTCTGCAAGGTAGAGGTGAAGAGTAGCTTGAATCGGAGCCAGTGGTACCACGGCGGCACGGGAGGCAGCTACCTCCACAGTTAAAGCGGTAGTTCAACTGACATAGGCGCAGCCACACCCGTCCAAGTTAGGTTCGATCGAGCTCCACAAACCCGTAAATAGAGATGTAAACGGATTGGATCGGATCGGATATTTCTATTACCATATCCTTTACCATATTTTTATGACGGATTCGGATCGGAGCGGATAATGGTCGGATGCGGATTCGGATGCGGATTATATCGGATTACGGATATGGAGCGGATTCGGACCGAACTCGGATCGGAAGCGGATTATTAAGCAAATATACACATAAAAAATAGAAGTATGCTTTTTTATGTATAATATGTTTGTAATTATAGGCTATAGCTAAATGTACACACATGTTTGTACAACAAAGCAAATTGCGTGCTAATAGCATACATATTTTAGCCGATGAACTAACTATATTGTCTAAATATTTAGGGTTGGGCTAATTTTCTCGGATTATCCTCATTGAGGACCTCGGATAATCCGCAAAAAATGGCGGATAATCCGTATCCGTCGGATAGTATCAATACCATATCCTCTACCGTATCCGCCGGATATCCGCTTGAGCACTATCCGCATCCGCATCCATATCCGGCGGATTTCTAAAAATGCATACCATATCCTCAAAAACGGATACGGATGCGGATTCGGAGCGGAAATTATCCGTATCATTTACAACCCTACCCGTAAAGCCCTTGTAAAGGCAAATTAGTCCCAAAAAAGTTCGGCTAGACCTAGATCGGGCTCGTAAAGACACGCCGCCACGCTGCAACAGGACACGGTACTCCCTATTCCATTAACATTCCTGTAAACATTATTGTTGAATAATAAAGTCTAGCAGGTTGCCAAAAAAAAAAAACCTATGCCTGCCTTTTTTTGAGCGAAATCGTTAAAAAAAGGCCGACCTTCGCGAAGGGAGAGTCATCCGCGCGACAGTGGCGCGTAAAATCCCTGGAAGTGGTCTCCCTGCTCGCCACGTGTCGCAAGGGGAAGCAAGGTGGGGATGAGGGAGGAGAGAGAAGAGCTGGGTTGTGTCAGTTTTCCCTTTTTCATAGATTCGTTTTTTCAAAATGAAATATCTTGAGAACCGTAAGTCCAATGACGAACCGTTTTCACTTTTGAGATCCTCGTCGAGATCTTCAAAACTAGATCCCATGTTGATAGATTTCGAGAAACTTTTTTTCGTACTTCCTATACTACTATGGTTGTACTTGTGTTGTGTATCTAACTGTACTCGTCAATGATAAGTACTTCTTTTGAATGTTTTTGGTGCATTTTTCCCTTTACTCGTGTGAGCAATACGTACTCGTTTGTGTGTGGTACTGTCTTATGTGGGTCATTGTACCTGCTCGCTCGTGTAGGCGACTGTACTTACTCGTGTGCCCAATTGTACCTGTCTCGTGTGCGCGACTCTACCTGTACTCGCTCGTGTATGCGACTGTACCCGCTCGTGTGCGTGACTGTACCTGTACTTACTCTTGACTGTACTTACTCTTGTACGCAACTGTACCTGCTCGTGTACGTCACTGTATTTCTGTACATGTAGGTACTCGTGTGCACGACGTGTGCGCGATTAGTACCTGTTTATATGTGTGACTATACTTGTACTCGTCTGTGTGTTCAACTGTACTCATGTGTTGTGTGCAACTGTACTCGTGTGTTGTACACAACTGTACTCGTGTGTTGTAAATAACCGTATTTTTAAGTTTGATCGGTAGCTACCAGTACTTACCAGTACTCGCGCGGAGATGCTGTACGCGTGGCTGTACTCGTGCGGAAGGAAGTGAAGTATGCGTGTAGAGGCGCGCGGGTCAGGACGTACGCGCGGCGTACTCGCGCGCGGAGACGCGCGGCTCTTTTTCAGCTGGGAGGAGTACGCGGGTGTGATGCCACGCGTCGGACGCGGCGCGTACGGATGGACCTTTGCAAAGGTTTTCCTTTTTTTAGTCATACCCTTTTTTGAGGGAAAAAACCTGTGCCTGCCGTGCAAACGGAAACAGCAGACCGGCGGCCCCGACCCAGATTGAGCCCAAAAGGGCCCAGATCTGGGCCGAACGGGATCAGGCCATACGGCCCAACCGCCCCACAGCGAGACTAGGGTTTCAGTGTTCTCCTCCAAAGGACTCAGTCTGGGACTTGCCCTTCCAAAATCAAGCGGAGGCAGAGCCCTCCTTCCCTGTCCGATTCCGCGGCGTCTACCATTTCTTATCAGTCGGCACCTTTCCGTTGGTTCATTCCTCACTATCTGGTACGTATGGATTCCATTTGGTTATTTTTCCTGACCTTATGAGCGTTTATGCGTTCCATTTCTTTCCGATTTGGTTACCTGAGCGAGGAGGAAACCATTATGTTCTATCTAGGTTAATTCAATTATCTTACAAAACATCGTTGTCCCCTTAATGTTGTTATGCATGTTGCGAATGCGAAGTACTGAATGTCGTAAATGGAATAGTACTGGCATATTGTCGATGATCCATCTTGTAGTTTCTTTCTTGTTTGTTCAGCAATCTGATGAACCCACCAATTAGCAAACACATACTGAAGAAGGTTCACAAATTTCATCTTTACATGAATCATCTCTAATGTGATGAAATTATTTTCATATGCTTAATTTTGATCTCATCATTTTAGTCCAGCAGTCTGGATACCCACCGTACCTCGAGGTTACGCTAACTAGCGCCCGATGGAGGACCTCCCGGATGCACTGCTGGCAGAGATCATCAAGAGGGTCACCGAGAGAAATGACTTGAATTCTCTTTCCCTTGTTTCGAAGCGTCTCTTCGCCATTGAGGCTGAGCAAAAGGAATGTATCCATGTTGGTTGCGGACTCTGCCTTAAGACTGAAGAGTTAGTGTCACTGTTCTCCCGGTTCACCAGTTTGTGGAAAGTAGAGATCGATTACGCTGGCTGGACACCTTCCCATGGGGACCAGTTGGACAATCATGACCTCTTTGTGATTTCATCTCACTGCCCATCGTTGACTGACCTCACCTTAAGCTTCTGCTCACAAATCAATGACTCTGGTCTTGGTTGTCTAGCTTATTGCAAGAAATTGGTATCTCTCAGGTTGAACTCTCTACCAGAAGTAACTTCAAATGGGCTTCTATCTGTGGCAGTTGGTTGCAACAGTCTATCTGGTCTCTTCCTCATTAACTGTGAGGAAATAGGAAGTGCAGAGTGGCTGGAGTACCTTGGCTGGAAAGGGATATTGGAAAAACTTGTCGTAAAGAAATGTAAGGGAATTAGCCAGTATGACCTCGTAAAGTTTGGTTCAGGGTGGACGAAGCTCCAAAAGTTTGATTTTGAGATGAAGTCACCCTGGGGTGTTCATAGTTCATGTGAGTATGGTTTCGATCCCATGTACAACGCTCACAACCCGACTAGATATGACTTCTGCTGTGAGAGTTTGAAGGATTTGAGGTTGGCTCATTTTAAAGCTGGGACAGACGTAGGACTTCGTTTTATATTGGGGAAATGCAAAGCACTGGAGAAGCTGTGCCTGGAATATGTTTATGGTCTTAATGACAATGACATGATCGTGTTATCTGAAAGCTGCCACAACCTTAAAAGCATATCACTTTGGCTAAAACCTGTGCACAATGATGATCTAGATGGTGATGGTTTCAGGACCGCATTTACTGACAACAGCCTTAAGGCTCTAGCACTTAATTGTCCTATGCTTGAGGCTGTTAAACTCACGTTTGCAGATTGTGATACCTTTTATCCATCAGAGATAGGCTTCACACAGAAGGGCCTTGTTGTGCTCATGCAGTCTTGTCCGATTCGTGCTCTTGTGCTAAATGGTGCCAACTTCTTTGATGACGAGGGGATGATGGCCCTCTCATCTGCTCCATTACTGCAGAAACTCGAGCTTGTGGATTGCAGTGAAATAACTGATGTTGGGTTGCTTTTAATCGCACGTTCCCCACGCTTGATTAATCTCACGCTCCGCCTCTGTGAACTTGTAACTGATGTTGGAGTGGTCGAGTTGGTACGTTCACAGAAGTTAGAGTCTCTGATCATTGAAGGCTGCCGCAGGGTCTCTGAGCAGGCTGTCCTGGGGACTGGCAGATCAGTTCAGTACTCCGGTGAGACTGCAAGCCTCGGTGAGGTGAAAAGAATATATCCACTATTATATGTATGAAATGACCTGCAAAATTTTTGAGTCTAAAATCCTCTGCTGGTGTCATCAAGATGTTGCATTCTGACTAGTGCTGGACTTGGGATAGCCTTACGCCGCTTGTGTGCTGTAGCTGCTTCGTTGTGTAATTTCATCTATGCTTGCATTGGACAAGATTCCCTAAAATTGGCCCCAACATTCAGCTTTTTGGGTGTTCAACCTGCAGACCTAGATTGTGCATCTTTATTTTACTTGGTGTTTTACCATACTTCATTTGGCTGTTAACGGTTCTTTCTGCTATACTTTCGCAAGTTGTGATACTATGTAATACCTGCGTTTTGAATGCATCAGCAATTAGAAACTGGTTCCTTTCCCCGGAAGATGTTCCAGTGATCCTTACTTTTTTTTTGACTGCCCTGCCGTAGGGGATGCATAGCCTCGGACTGCTAGATCGAGGAAAGAGTAGCGTGGCTCTTTTTGGTGGCGACATGTATTCAGCTTTGTTGATTCGTACAAGAGCATCACAGTCAGTTCAATTGGGGCGGGCAATACAGTTTTACTGTGGAAAGATTTCTGGGTGAACAACCAGAATCTGTGTGATGTTTTTATTCGGCTTTCTCATATACCCTAGATGAGGACATATCAGTCCAAGAGTACAGAAACGCGGACAACCTGCACACGCTCTTTGCATTGCCGTTGTCAGTAGAAGCTTATGGCGAGTTGCAAAAACTCAATGCCATCACAAACGAGTTAAATCTGCAGCCCGAAACAACTGATATCAGGACTTCCACTTGGGGGCACTCCACCTACTCTTCCGCTAGGTTCTACAGATTTATGTTCAGTTCAATACCAAAAGAACCTTCGTCTGGGCATGAGGGTTCCTAGTCGACACAGGGATCTCACGAGTTTAACCCAAGGTATGCCCTCGTTGCAATAGAATCTCTAGAGTTGTTTCAGAAGCAAAGCTTTAGGTCACCTCTACCGGGTGATCTAAACGGCCCTGCTGCATCCAAACTCATCTGCACGGATAGGCGGACCGGACGCGCACGCGGCACGACCCAAACTGATCGGCCCGTCCGGCGCGACCCATCGGTTCACCACATCTGGGGAACGGATGCATCAGACCGCGCAAGTGCCCGTCGGTTGGAAGCTAGGGCCCATGCGTAAGTGAGACATTGTGCTAGATAATGCATCATTATAGTTATAAGACAGCCATTTGCAAAAAAGGCCCACATCTAATTAAAACAAAATTAATAAAAGACCGTCTCTATTGTTGGCTGGTCTACGTTTACTCCTCGCCGTCATCGAGGCCTCCATTGCCGGCGGGCTAGGCCTCGTCGATTGCCGCCCGCGCAACCCAGATAGCGCGCTGCTGGCGGCGTTGTAGGACGATGGAGCTGCAACGGTAGGAGGTGTGCACCGCCCTCTGGACCCTCTCGGCCTCACAACGTCAATTTCAGCCGCCGAGTGGTCCCTCCTCCACGACCTGCTTGGCCTCCGCCGCAGTGAGCACTCCGCGTCACGCAATGCCACCGCATCGAGCTCCCTCACCTGGTGCGTCGACACCACCGCATCGAGCTCCCTCACCTGGCGCGCTGACGCTTCCGTGTCGAGCTCCCGCCAATCGCGTTCTTCTGCCCTTGATGTGGACCTGTGTTGCGTCCTATGCACCTGCCAGAGGCTCTCCGTCACCTGGCTAGGCATCGGCGGCAAGGGCGGACCGATGATAATTTTTTAGAGGGGTCAAAAATATGATAAGTGGTACAAATATTATTTTTAAGTGGGGGAAATCAGTTTTTAGCTTAGAATATTACAAGGTAAATAAAAATTGAGTGGGGGCAGCTCCCCCCTTGGCTATAGGGTGGATCCGCCCATGATCGGCGGTGCGCTTGGTCTGGCGGCATCTGGGCCATCCACCTCCAATTCCTCCCCCTCCTCACACCAGGAGTCGCCAAGCCATACCAGCAGATGGTGCCTCCGCCACGTGCTCCTCCTCCACTGCACGGTCGACCTTGTCGCGCGTCGCCGCCTCACCGAGGTGGCGCGACGAACAGCGACGGTGCCACCGTCGATCACTGCCGCCTTCGCCGCCTCCTTGCGCACCACAGTGGCATGCCGAAGCTCGTGCACGACGATGTGGTGGCCTCGCGCACCGCTGACTCTAACGTCTTCCATGGCCGCCTCGTGGCAAATCTCATGCAGGGACGTGATTGGCCACCGCCCCTACTGCCTATGATACGGGGCGACCTTCGGTCTTCACCGCATCATGTGCATCATCGCCAAGACGGCACGCAAAGGTGAATCTTCTCCTTTACGCGTGCCTCGAATCGCCTCTTTGGGACGATATACTACTTCATACCCCGTCATATCTTGATGATAGGAACTCGACGACAAGTACGGGGAGAAGAGAGGATGCCATGGAGACCCGAGGATGCAAGGCCGATGTCACGGAAGCATGGAAGAGAAAGAGGAGCCGGACGCTCCACGGAACTTCCGCCCGACACGTAACTTCGGATTCCATCCAAGGAAGATGCTCATCTGAAGAGCTGCGCCGGAACTTCCGCCGATGGCCGGAATTCCGCCCCACCGGAACTTCCGCCCAAGTTCCGTTGTTCCAAACGTGCCAAAACACCCTGGATGATACGCAAGGAAATCAGCTATTTTCGGAACTAGGCCGGCTGTGGCCGGAACTTCCACCCCGATGGAACTTCCGCCCGGCCGGAACTTCCGCCCCCAGGAGCCGGAACTTCCGCCCCATCGAACCTCAGCCAGATCTCAGCCCCTTTGGCTTGTAACTTACCCCTTCGTCCCCTTACCTATAAATAGGAACCTACCCCCACCTTCATGAGGGAGAGATGATGTTTAGATGAATTGGCTTATGCCTCTATTATCCCTTTGTGGATTTGGGAAACCCCCACCTTAGATTAATTTCTATTGTACCACCCGGGCTCCGATCGAATCCTATTGTATCTCTTTGGTGACTTCTACCAATATTGGTCTTTTGCTTGCACTTCTACCTTTTGGGTCTTTTGCTTGCACTTCTATCGATTTGGTCTTTTCACCCTTCTAGATCTATACGATTTCGATTCGTCGATCTTTTTGCGGGACTTCTGCCGAAAGGTCTTTTCCCGCAACTTCTATCGAGTTGGTGTTCGGGCCAACGAGGACAAACCGATTGTGTTGTGTGCGTGTGTTTGTATCGTGTTCTTCGCGTTCATCCACTTCCCCGCGAATCCCCCTCCGCAATCACACTCACCCGGGTCAAACCGTGAAGATTGGGCACACCCTAGGGCTTAGCCCGCATCATATGGTATCTGAGCAAAGGTTGCCACGGATTTGACCCTCCGATTCCACCAATCTCGCCAAAATTTTCCCCAAAAATTTTCCCCAAAAAATAGCTCGAATTTGGATCTCTGAATTTGTTGCGTTGTTTGTGGTTTTGGTCCACAGATCTTGTGTTATTGGTGTTGATCTATCATCCCTCCAATTTTCACCGTCAAATTCCACCGTTTACCCCTCGAATCCGACGATTTTCGCCTCATTTTTCCGCCCGAGTTCGTGCTGTTCTTCGCCCAGATTCAGATCCAGATCCAGAAATTTTGGTATTTCCGGAACTTCCGGTCCCAATCAGCGGAACTTCCGGTCCCAGCCTCCGGAACTTCCGGCCGTAACCACCGGAACTTCCCGTCCAGCGGAACTTCCGCCCAACTTTCGGAAACAGCAGTTTGGCTCGCAGTAACCGCTGGATACACACTGTTTATGGAACTTGGCCGAACTTGACCGGAACTTCCGCCCGGACCACTTTTTGATCCAAATTTCAGCAACTTTTGACCCCCAACTTTGACCCAACTTTTGACAACTTTCCGGAGCCGTTTGACCTCAATTTTTGACCACTTCGATTGCTCGTTTTGACCCAACTTTTCGGGCATTGACTTTTGTGTTCGGATTTCCTTGTGGAGTGCATTGGTTGTCTAATCCGCTTCCGCGCCTACATCAACACCGCGACGACACCTTTGGCACCCCGGATTCCGGCGCAACTTCGACACCATCATCGACACCACCTCGATCATCGCAAGTTTGTGTGCTTGACACCGCCTAACATCAATAGGTATAACTTGCCCCACCCCTTGTAGCCCCGTTTCTTTCTTTGTGTACCTATCCCATTGAGAGTGGCTTTCCGAGTGTTGCGAAGCATTGCACAAGTGTCACGACCGTGAGAGGGTGTGTGTGCATTGTGTTGAGCAAAGCTCCGAAGCAAGCTCGGTGAGAAAGATACACAAAAGAAGAAAAAGTGTGACATATATATAGAGAAAAAATAAAGCTTCTAAGCATAGAAAAAAAGAGAAAAAGAAAAGAAATAGAAAAAGAGTGTGTGTCCACCGATACAAAGGAGTGCAAAGCTTGTAAGCACTAAGAGAGAAAAGAGAAGAGTGACATCTTGTGCAAATCTAGTTGCTTCTCTCATATGCAACCAAGCTACGGTCTCTCTTGTGTTGGCGTGACACCGAGCTAATAGTCTTCGTTAGGACCATCTTGTTACTTGCTCACTTCCTTGGTCGCGCTAACCCCATTGTTCTTCCTTGTGTGCGTTTCCGTGTTTCGTTGACATAGATCACCGCTTTTGACATTTGACTTTGGATCTTACCCACATTTGACAATAGACATTTTCTTTGGTTCTTTTCGTTTGCTATCCACTTCCTCACCTACCACCATATAGAGTTCTTAGCCTTTTGCGTGTGCTTTGAGTGTGTGTGTGAGTACATATCGGTTATTCTCTAACTTGAACCATTTTCTCGATTTTGTTGCTAGTTTTGACCTTTTGATAGTTCTCCTTCCACCATATATACACCAATCCTAGAGACTAACATGTATAGTGAGGATGAGCCTACGGAGGACGACATGGAGTACTTTGAGGGTGATAGCTCCGCAAGCACCGCGGATATGGAGGACCATGTGGAGCTCGACACCGACAATGGCTCCGCAAGCATTGGCGACATGACCGACATCGAGCATCTCTACACCGACCATGACTCGCCAAGCATGGACAACATGGTGGACCACCACTCCGAGCTCGACTACAACATCGACGACATGGTGGAGCACTACCTCGACCACGACTACGACCACGCCGACATGGTGGAGCACTACCTTAACTACGACTACGACACCATGATGGAGCACCGCACCGAGCACTACCTCGACTACGACACCATGATGGAGCACCGCACCGAGCACTACCTCGAGCACGACATCGACACCATGGTGGAGCCTAGCTTCGACCCCACCTTGAACAAGACCGGTGCCTACAAGTTCCCCATCTTGGCCAATGGAACTACATATGAAGATAGAGGACCTTCAAGACGGCGCAACCATGAGAGTGCTTATGCACATGATCATCTACATCGAGCTCATCCTAGGGAACAACAAGAGCGTCCCCACCATGATCGCCATCGACACTCTCCTCCGAGCTCAAGAAGGCGCCACAAGCAAAGTGCCAAGCCACATGAACCATCATCTAGGCATGCCGAGGATCGTCATCGACATGCATCACCTCATGATCGTCGTCGACCATCACCACCTCATGACCACCATCGACATGCATCACCACATGACCATCGCCGACACAAGTCACCTCATGTTCGCCATCGACAAACACATCCCAAGGATCTTCGACGACACCCCCAAGACATGGTGATGATGCAAGAAGACGAGAGCCTCGACATGAAGCGGCCAAGGCTACAAAGAACAACAACACCAACCATATGGTGTCCACAAAGCCTAGCGCCACCACCAAAATGGCATCTCCAAGACCGCCTACACATGAGAAGATCTCCAATGGTGCGAGACAAGACGCTACATCAACAAGGAAGATGGTGGCAAGTGCAAATAAAGAGGAACTACCTATCATGGTGCTTCCCCCTCCTACCGCCACCACCACAATGGCGCCTACAAGAAGCTCAAGCCCCAAGATGAAGACCATGGAGTCTACACTTCAAGATGAAGGACGATCTACCCAACTTTATGCCAACATGACAATGATTTGTCCACCAAGACCACGTAGCTCCCAATGCTTTCGTTGCACACAAGACGGTCATCATCTTTGGGAATGCCCCAATCTCCATTGTGATGTGTGCACATCCAACAAGCACATGACATGGGAGTGCAACACACCTCAAGCCCACAAGCTCTACTTCGCCCAATTGGATGCCCAATTCGCCAACATGACACTTCAAGATACCATTGCGTTCAAAGAATGGTGCAAGGAAATGGCCAAGAGGACGACTATGAAGTCCACACTTCAAGATGGAGCACGAGAAGGCCAAGTCAAGAGTGACGTTGATTCGATCCTAGCTCTCAACAACACCATAGCGCCATCAAATGGTGTCAACATGGGAGGCGATGGAGTTGAGAAGGTTGAGCATGGGATTTTCCCTTCAACCAAGGAGGCGAATGGAGTTGAGAATGGTGAGCATGGGATGATCCCTTCACCAATGGAGGCGCATGGAGATGAGAAAATCGATCCTACTCCTATATGCTTGAATGATGAGATGGTACCAATCCCATGTGAGCATGAGAGCCACTTAGCCCACTTGAGTGAGAGTGATAGTGAGTTGAGTGACTCCCACCCCATATGTGAGTTTGAGTGCTTCCATTTGGAGGACATGAGTGATACACCGAGTGAGTTGAGAGAGGTAGTTGATAGGTCCATGGAGGCCATTTCACATTCTAACAACTTAACCTCTACCTCTAGTGTGTTTTCTCATGTTGCAATAGGTTCCATGGAGGACGAGTTCCCGATCATGGAGAAGATGTACATGGTGCATGAAGATGATGATATCACACCATGCTTACAAGAAGTCAAAGATGTCGACCACATGGATCCTACTACTTCCACAACACCTACTTCAAATGAGTCGGACTACAAAGGTAACACATAGGTGTTGATGATGCCATGATCCCACTAGTGGACATGATGACTTATGAGTGCATGCATGATCTTGATGATACAATTGCTATGTCATATGCTTCGTTCATTCCTCCATGTGATGCTTTGCTTGATAACATTGTTGATCATGTGGGTATGCTTGCTTGTGACAATATGATCATGCCATGCTATGAGTGTTTCAATATAACTCCCATTGCATGCAACTTGTTGAACAATTTCTCTTTCCCATGTGTTGCTTGCAATGATGATGATGATGCTTGTGTTGTGACAACCTTACCGAACAATTGCTCTTTCCCTAGGTTTGTCGACAACAATGATAATACTTTGAACATGTTTTGTGAAAAATGCTTGCAATACTCTCCCATTAATGCAACCAAAATGTTGAATACTTGCTCTTTCCAATGCTTGGTTTGCCATAATGTTAATATGCTTGTAAATGAGATTGCCCCCATAGCTCTCTCAAATTTTGGAGACTTTGCCTATGTCCATGATGAGCATGTTCATGTGTTTACCCCGCATATTCACCATATCTATTATGATGCTTTGCTTGATGCTAATGGTGATGTGCAAAAGAAATGGACCATCATGATGGATGATGTGTTCATATACCATGCACACACGTTCTTTGCTTTGCCTATTGTGTGTGTAGGTACAAGAATGCCAATGTCAACCTCGATTGAGCACGAGTTGACAAAGAGAGCTCTTGAGAGCATAATACAAGTAAGTTCAAGATCGAACCCGGCTCTAATACCTTTCCCATGCTTTGCATTGAACATGCCGAACAATTTCTCTTTCTCATGGTTCTTTTGCAAGCATGATGATGTGATTCTTACTGTTGGTGTTGCCTCAAACAACTTGACCAATTTCTCTTTCATTTGGTTTGTTGGCAAGCACGGTTGTGCAAATGTTTTCTTAGTGAACTTTTTGGATGATATGTCTTGGGTGGCACCAAATATGAGGACCAATTTCTCTTTCCAATGGTTTGTGTGCACACATGTTGATGATATTTTGGACACTTCCACTTATGCGTTTTGGCCAAATTCTCCACTTGTTGCTTCAAGGATGTTGAACAATTTCTCTTTCCGATGCCTTGAGTGCAACAATGAAAATGGGTTTCTACATGAGATGGACACCATGGTCGTCTCACAATTTGGAGTTTTTGTGTTTCCATATTTGGAAGATGTTCATACGAAGTTCTTACATATTGACCATGCACATGCATTATTCTTGATAAATTTGTGTTGTGCTAACGGTGTTGTGAACATGAAAGGACATGTCATCAATGATGTGCTCCAATATCACACACAAACATACTTTGCTTGGTCTTTGTTGTGTGAAGGTACAAGTGACTTGTGGATGAGCGTCAACGAATGGGTTCAACCCCACACTTCGACTACACAAGATCTCTCCATGAGAGCACACCGACATCTTGCTAAGGTGACCTCCTTCTACTTACGCTCTCTTGCTAAACCCGTGGAACATTGGCTATGCTTTGAGTGTTGTTTGGCTTTTCTTGTGCTATTGATAGGGCTCTTGACAAGTGAAGCAACATTCAAGCGTTCGTGTCATCTACCTCCTCTACACGTTCATGATGAGTTATCGTCGAGGACGACTCTTTTTCAAGTGGGGGAGATGATACGGGGCGACCTTCGGTCTTCACCGCATCATGTGCTTCATCGCCAAGACGGCACGCAAAGGTGAATCTTCTCCTTTACGCGTGCCTCGAATCGCCTATTTGGGACGATATACTACTTCATACCCCGTCATATCTTGATGATAGGAACTCGACGACAAGTACGGGGAGAAGAGGGGATGCCATGGAGACCCGAGGACGCAAGGCCGATGTCACGAAAGCATGGAAGAGAAGGAGAAAGAGGAGCTGGACGCTCCAGGCCGGAACTTCCGCCCGACACAGCCGGAACTTCCGCCCAGATTCCATCCAAGACTAAAGATGCTCATGCTGAAGAGCTGCGGAACTTCCGCCGATGGCCGGAACTTCTCCCCACCGGAACTTCCGCCCAAGTTCCGCCCTTGTTCGAAAACGTGCCAAAACACCCCTGGATGATACGCAAGGAAATCTTGGGAACTACCTGCCGGAAGTTCGACCGGAACTTCCGCCCCTGATGGTCGGAACTTCCGCCCGGCCGGAACTTCCGCCCCCAGGAGCCGGAACTTCCGCCCCATCGAACCTCAACCAGATCTCAGCCCCCTTTGGCTTGTAACTTACCCCTTCGTCCCCTTACCTATAAATAGGAACCTACCCCCACCTTCATGAGGGAGAGATGATGTTTAGATGAATTGGCTTATGCCTCTATTATCCCTTTGTGGATTTGGGAAACCCCCACCTTAGATTAATTTCTATTGTACCACCCGGGCTCCGATCGAATCCTATTGTATCTCTTTGGTGACTTCTACCAATATTGGTCTTTTGCTTGCACTTCTACCTTTTGGGTCTTTTGCTTGCACTTCTATCGATTTGGTCTTTTCACCCTTCTAGATCTATAGGATTTCGATTCGTCGATCTTTTTGCGGGACTTCTACCGAAAGGTCTTTTCCTGCAACTTCTATCGAGTTGGTGGTTCGGGCCAACGAGGACAAACCGATTGTGTTGTGTGCGTGTGTTTGTATCGTGTTCTTCGCGTTCATCCACTTCCCCGCGAATCCCCCTCCGCAATCACACTCACCCGGGTCAAACCGTGAAGATTGGGCACACCCTAGGGCTTAGCCCGCATCAGCCTCCTTCGCTGCAACGTCATGAATCTCACGTACTACGACTTGGGCGGCCTCTTGCGCCACCACCTTGACCACCTCCTCCAGCGCTTGCTGAGCCACCACACTTCCGCGCTCGAAGCCACCCACCTTGTCCTCGGCGGTCGACGTCCTCGTCGGAGGCCTGGGGAAGCAGGCGAGGCTCATCTGCCTGACGGCGGTCCATTTGGTGATCTTACGGTGAGGCATAGATGGTTTGACGTTTGGTGCCGATTGGGTGGTGCTCCTCGCCACATCTGATGGCGTTTTTATAGACCGTGGCCTAGGCAGGAAACGGCTGGCTGTAACATCCCAAATTTCAATAAAATGAACAAGAGAGGAATTCAAGAATCCAAAAATCAGAGTTAACAAAAACTTTTTCTCATCATATAGGTTTATGCATGTAGATCACCTTATTAATTTTCTTTGAGTGTGCAATTGTCATGATGCTTGCTTATGTGTTCTCTCTCACCCTAAAACCTTAGCAATGATCACTTGATCATCCAAAGTCAAATAAAAAGAAAGTAGAAAAGAAATAATAAAAATCAACTTCACACACACATAAGGCTTAGGCCATTTTTACAAATCTTTGATATAGACCATTTTGGTTTGCACCATTGGGTGTAAATGGATACTAAACATATATTAACAACTTTGGAAACCATCAAACACTTTTCAAATCAAAATTGAAGCAAATATGAGCTCACATATGATTATGGTCATATGAGGCAATTTTAGTCTGATGCTCACTTTGAGCCCCTGGCTTTTGACTTTTCCCTTCTACCCTGGACCATTTCTTTGCACCTCATCCAAGACAACATCAAGCACTTCAACTTTGCCCAAAACCACCACCCCAAATTCCTTATCAAATTCAAATGGGAAGCAAGCAAAGTTGGAACAAACTCACATATGCAAGATCATATGCAAAATGTGATTTTGCATCTCAATTCTATTTTGACCACCACCACCACCAAAATGCTCCATTTAATATATGATTACAACCCACCAAAAAGAATTTCAAAATTTTAAAAATTAATTTCTTTCGGGCATTTCATCAAACACCTTATAGGCAGGGTATATAATTGTGCCCATGCTGAAAAATGGAGAGGACTTGGTCCAACCTGAGCCACCACAGCAACCTCTGGACCCTCCTCTCACTTCACAACATCAGTGTCACCATTTACATTGACCATTGTTTGATCAAATCATCAAGAACTTGCCATGCCGTGGCATGGCATGCCTCTCTCATGCCATCGTCGTCTCTGGTCACCCCAGGCCTGCCTCACCATGTCCTCTCCCTTCCTCTCACCTCCCTGGACACGCTCGTGCACCCCCTTGACCAAGACCGAGCCTGCACGAGCCAGCACCGTGGCGCCCAGACACGCCCAGAACGCGTCCATGCCGCGCCAGAGCGCGCATGGCGCCAACCCTGGACACGCCAGGGCGTGACGCCGCCCACTGCCTCGCACCACCTCGACCCCTCCTCTCAGCGCCAGTCGACGCGCACCACCCTGAACCGCCTGGACACGCTCAATGGCCCGCGGGAACGCCGCAGGTGACGCGAGCATCCACGGCAGCCCGCCATGGCCCGAGCACTCCCATCAAGCGCGCCAGCGCCACAGCCTCGCCAGAGCCACGATCACGCGCGTCAGCCTCGCCAGGCGCAACCGACGCGCCCATCACTTGCCCCTTGACGCCCTTGGAACGACGACGCCATCGACGACCCGCTCCGCCCCACGGCCACCCTTCACTGCTATAAAAGGAGGACTCCTCCACTCAATCCGAGCACACCAATTGCTTCCTCACCTCACCACAGCTCTCCTCGCCACCTCAATTTGGTTGATTAGCCACCCATCGCCCCAATCGCAAGCTCGAAGCCGCCGCCAGTACACGGAGTTCGCCGGAGCAGGAGGCCACCCCAGGACGCACCGCTGCTACCAGGGGAGATCCTCGTCCTCGACAACGACGCGGCGCACCCCTCCGACGCCGCCGGAGCTCCGACGCGCCCTCCGACCCCTACTGCCGCCGCCGGTGAGCCCACCTCTCGCCGTCGACCGACGCTCCCCGACCGTGCGATCCCCTTCTAATCGCACGGCGCTCCTTTGCACCGCTCGCGCGTAAACCCACAGGTGGTTCCCACCTTGTCGGTTGGCCCGCTGCGCAGACGCGAGCTGGGCCGGCCCATCTCCCTATCCCCTGCAGCCCAACTAGTTTCCCGAGCCCACCATTTGAATTTGAATTTTCCAAATAGAGGGAATATGCAATCTGATGCTAACTTTGAAACTTAATAGAGACAAATCTACTCAGTCAAATTTTACAAATTTTATAGATTTGGAAACCTTAGGAAATTATCTACACAATGCCACTGGTTTGAACCCTAGAGCTGTTATAGAATTTAAGTGAGAAAATAAACAAGACAGGGACTTTTCTGCCTTAGAAAAATTATTAAAAATCAACCACAATTGCTTTTAAGTTAATTCCAATTCCTATAAATCACTTTACACTTATACTAATTGTTTTTACAAAAATATGCCATGCCTACTGTGTATGATCATGGCCTAGTTAAATTAAAGGACTATATGACTATTTCTAGTCAAAGCTATTGTCCAAAAATATTAGTAAATCATATGGGAGTATTTTCTTCCATTTAAATCTTGTCATGAACAATGTAATATGAGGTAAAGACTCTGGTCATAAAAATCTCATATGGTTTGTTGATGATATTAAATCTTTACCATGCTAAGATTAAATTGTATGGGGTGCTACACCCCATTTAAATCATTTTCTTAAATGATGAGTATGAAGAGGTTGACTTTGGTCAACCTAGGTCATATATTATTCATAAGAGAAATTAAATTTTAATAGAATAATGAGAGGAAATTATTTTCCCTAAACATAAATAAAAGTGACACTCAAGATTAATATGAGAGGAAATTATTTTTCTTTAAATAAGAAACAAACACATCCAACCATTTAATGGTAATGTATGATGCTAGTTTAAGTTGTGTGAATCATGTGTATGCTTAGTTTAGCATATAATTTGGTGTGATGATTGTGTACCCCGTATTCGTATTTTAGACGCTAGTACCGAGGAGTATCCAGAGGAGGAGGAGGTCTACTGTCAAGGAGAAGAAGACCACTTTGACCAGTTTCCCAACCAAGGCAAGATAATACTCTTGCAAAGTGCTAGCTCATCATGAGCAAAGCATCACCCATTTACTTTATGTTTATGAGCCTATGTCCCAGTTTTCATTTCCAAGTTTTACTTACTGTTATTTTTGTACTGTTGATTCATAGTTCAATAGGGTTAATGTTAGATTAGTACAAGAGTATCAAAGTTAGCCTAGAAGCAAAGCAAAGTACTTAGCACCCCTCATCTTTAGATGCTAGTGCTAAAATTAAAAATGACTACTCTAGATGGGAACATGTGTGGTGAAATAATGATGATGAGAAAAGTTATGAAATGAATTTTGAAGGTGAATATGACCAAGAGAAGATAGTGATTTTTGATCAAAAACTAATATTGGTTTGGATGCGATACCTTTCCAATTCGAGTACCCCCACAATACCTGATTATGGGTAAGGGCTTAACTAGAAGTTTATGTATCTTAGTATGAGTTCCCTCTGAACACACATCATAGGGGTTATGCCGAGGCTGCCTCCGTTGTTAATAGATGATGTGAATTGAAGTGAATTGTACGGCCAAGCCCTGTGCAGTTCCCAGGTTGACAGTTGGTCTTCACTGGGAGGCCAAGCTCATGGGGAGAGGTGCTCATACTAGGGTTAGTAAATGAAAGGTTATGGTTGATGATCCGCGTACTGTGTTACGATGATTCGGGGAAATCCCGACGGATGAAATCAAATGTTGTGGCACAAGTGTGCAACCTCTGCGAGTGTAAACCTATTCGAATAGCCGTGTCCACGGTTACGGACGGTTGGAAAGGCCATACAGTTTCCAGTGTTAGAATTTGAACATGTTGATGGTATGAATGATGAATGGTGACTTGAGTATATTGAAAACACAACAGAGTTGTGGGAATGACACTAATGTTCCCACTTGAGTTAGTTAGCACATGAATAAGTCTTTAGCAAATACTTGCAAACTAAAATTGGCTTTATGCAAAGAAACTAGAGCTTAGCACCCCCTTTACTAGAAATGCTAGTACTTACACTAGTATTAGTTTGCGAGTACATAAAGTACTCACGGCTGTGTCCCTGGCTATTCAAATGGCCAGACTATGAAGAGGAGCAGCGAGGAGGACGGTCAACAGGACGTCTACAACAACTAGAAGTCTGCTAACGTCAAGCGTTGGCCTGTGGACTATATAGTCCTTGTATCTTACGCTTCCGCTATGAACTTATGTTGGTTCGTTGATCAGTTCGTTGATCATTAGATCAACTATTTGTGTAATATGGATCATGTGATTCCAATTTGTAAGACTTTATGGTTTGTAATGAATGATGACTGTGATACTTAACTATTATGTCTCGCAACAACAATATTCCTGGGATTGCGATGTATGACATAATAGGCATCTTAAAAATCCGGGTGTTGACAAGTTGGTATCAGAGCCATTGTTTGACCTTAGGAGACCCTAGTTTAGAATGGACGTCCTGAAAAATTTAGTTTCAAAAAGGAATGAAGTATTTCTGAAAAACTAAGTCTTTGTCTTCTCTTTAAAGTTCTTTGAAAAATAAGAAGTCATGTTCTTCCTTAAGAAATATACCTAAAATTTTGCCACACTTGTTCACTTCTCTAACTTAATCCTTCACTTCACTTTCAGATGGAGCCCGTGAACACGAAGTTTTACCAGCTCGGGAATGGGGGAAGCTTGATCTTCGAGCACGACCTCAACGCCTTGTCTGACCACCTTGATCGCCCGCACCCGGAGTTCCACGGAGCCCAGATCTCTGACCAGCCAGGAGGCGAACTGCAGTGGATCATCACTGCGGACTTGAGGGGCAAGATGGAGCCTCCCACTTCTGAGAGGATTCTCTTCTCCTTCATGGAGAGCAACTGGCTGGACGGACTTGCCCGCGCCCTTCAGGAGGGACTCGCACGCTTGTGCGGGATGAGCGGGGAGGCACTCAAGCACCCTCGCTTTTCTCACCTCGCGAGGCGTAACTCTGCTGGAGAGCCCATGGACATGCAGCCTCACCCCGAGCTGAAACACCATGTGGACCATCTGGATTTCATGCTGTACCACACTCAGCAGGATCTGGACAACGCGCGCAGCTACGCCAACCAGACCCACCTTGCACTGACTGAGCACGCAGATGCTATCAAGCTGCTTGCAAAGGACCGCAAGACGCTC